>CM061142.1:530523240-531268112 GCA_030789695.1 Scilla litardierei
TAAAACGCTCCCAAGCCTCATAGAGCGTCTCTTGGGGTCCTTGCTTGAAGGACATGAGAGCGCTCCGGATCTTCACCGTCTTGGAGGGCGGATAGAACTTGTCAATGAATGCACTCGCCAACTCGTCCCAAGAGGTGAAGACTCCCTCAGCCTGCGTCCTCAACCAATAAAGTGCCTTGTCCTTTAGCGTGAAGGGGAAGAGACGCAGTCTGATGGCATCGATGGAGACCCCCGGCATTTGGAATGTGGCGCACTTCGACAAGAATAATTGGATGTGGTAGTGAGGATTTTCATGGGCATTCCCATGAAATGGATCCTGCTGCATCAGAACCACTAGTCCAGTCTTTAGCTCGAAGTTCTTGTCAGCCGCCAACTCCGGCATGGCAATGGATGAGGTCGTAAAAGAGGTCTTAGGCAGAAGCCTATCTCGAATAGAAATTATCCTCGCCATCCTTGCCGCTAATTGGTCCGCAGTTTCCGGGTTGGTCATAAACCTCCCTTCCGGATTTTGTATCCTTTCCGCTCTAAGTCTCCGCGCGGTACGTTCGATCTCGGGATCAAATAATATAGCTTCAGGGTCCGCCGTAGATCTCGTGTACATGCACAGGGAAAACAGAGTTTCAAAGAAATGATTAGTACCGTGGAAGGGTTAGGTAAAAATAAAGGAATGGAAATAATAATAATAATAATAATAATAATAATAAATAGCTAGGGTGGTAAGATCAAACGCAATCGCCTCCCCGGCAACGGCGCCAAAAACTTGATCGACCCCGGATATACACCCAGAGAACGGTTGTAGTTTTACCGCAAGTGCACGGTGTAGCAGCGAGCGGGTTATCGAACACAGGGAGGACGAATGACCGTGCTTGTTCCAATCAACCTGGCTATTTAAGAAGAGAGAAATTTGCCTTTGGCGATCCTGTCACAATCGTCAGACAAAGTACGGAAATATCAAATCAAATAAAGAACGTCTAGGGAATGGGGAATTCCCGCTACTCACCGTCTTTCGTAAATGTGGTTCATCGGTATCAAAATTGCTAGAATAAGATTTTGGATGAACTAGTCGCAACTGAATGTAGAACCAAGCTCACGCTCTCACGCTATTGCCGGCCTATAGCTATCCTAGGTTCGGGTCCAATCTCTTGCAAACCCTAGCCTAGGGAAGCTAGCATTAGGATCAACATCATCGTTCAATCGCGCACCGAGCCCAATCTCTTGCAAACTCGGCCCACGACCTAGTTTGGGATAGTTCCTACCCGTCCAATCTCTTGCAAACGGGTATTGACGCGGAATTGGAACCGGAAACCCTAGTATCGGTCCAATCTCTTGCAAACCGATACTACGGAAATTCGATTCCAACCCAATTCGGATTTCTAGGGTTTCCTATCGAATTGGGATCCAATCTATTGCAAATCCCAATCGGTATGAACTCCTAGCCATCCGTAGTAAATTGATCCCGATCTAATCCCTAATAGCAATTCTAGCAAAATTCCTACCAATTCATCACAATCATGAAATAGGGCTTGTAGGGTACATCCCCACACCCCAAGACGTGGCGACTACTCATAATTCATAGCAAGATCACAAAAATAATCAATGAAATAAGCAATAGAATTCATCACAATATTGAGATATGCAATAAAAATAGAATTTTTAGAGAAGAGAAAACACAAACCAATGGAGTTCTTCAAATAATTCTACAAAAATCAACTTTTGTCTCCTCTCCAATCTCAAGAATAAAGCTAAAAAGTTAATCTAAAAGGCTACAAAAAATCTAAGAGAAAAGCTCTCCAAACTAGGGTAAAAACAGGGGTTAAATACCCCCCAAAATCGTCCAAAAACTGTGACCAAAATACCCCTGCGCAGCCTGTTTTCCGCAATTTTCGCTACAGGCAGCGCGTCGCACTCGGCCGAGTGACAAAAGTCGCTCAGCCGAGTGAAAACCCTGTAATTTTCCAGTAAGTCTTGATCTTCAGGGGTCTTCACTTCGAGGGCGGCTCGGCCGAGTGAGTTGTCGTCACTCGGCCGATGGCTTCATGGTACTCGGGCGGTCTGGATTATCCACTCGGCCGAGTGGGTCTTCTGAAGCTCAGGCAGCCGAAAAAACAGTAACATGGCGATTTTTGAATGGCTTCGTCTGGGCGCCACTCGGGCGGACGGGGTCTCATCACTCGGCCGATGTGGTCTCCGTCGCTCGGCCGAGTGCACATATGAATCGTGTCTGATCTGGTCGGCCGAGCGGTGTCTCGCTGGTCGGCCGAGTGACTCCTTCACTCGGCCGAGTGGGACACTAAAAATGCCCAGATTGCTTGTTTTGGCCTCCTCGTCACTCCTGCGACGTCCGTTCTTCTTCCGCTCCTCTCCAACAGCAAAATACCCCTCGGGGAGGTCGTCGGTGACCGTCTGGAGTAAGCGCATCTCGAGATCACTCCAAATCACGCCAAATCACCTGAAATGCGACAAAAACAACAAATCGTGAAAAGCATCGCAATATCGTCGATATATCGTGAAAAACATGATTTGGGCGATCTAAATGGCATGCAAACATGCGGGAAAAAGATGTAAAATAAGGAGTGATCACTCATATTCATGGTTTGTTGCATATGATACTTGACATGCGTTTGGATTATAATATATATACTTATTTTTGGTACAATTGGTATATGCATGTATTTAGTTAAATATTTATCTTGTAACATGATTGCATGTTTCTTAAATATTGTGTATGATTACATTAATATATGGGTTATAATTATTTGAATTTAGTTTGTTAAATTTGTTGCCTAACCCATAGGATCCAAAAAGGTTTTTGGATACCAAAATTATGTTTTCTAGGTTCAATCCACATTGGGATACCAACTCTACCAACTCCTTGATTTGCAAAGACTTTCATTCAAATGGAGTTGATGGTGCCTAAGTGATGCACCAAAGTAGAAGGAGCTTAATGTTGTAAGTATATTCTTACATTTGGTATCCATGTGTGTTGGATGCATGTAGATGTCACTTTGTGTTTGAGACTATCTCATGCATATCCTATGTTTGCATATTATGTGTCTTGTATGTCATTCATGTCTATGTATTTCATGTGTGTCAAATTCTTGACTGATGTGTATTGTGTATTCATAATCCTTACGCATATGTTTATTCGAGGATTATTTATAACATGTGGCTTAAAAATTTTCATGTTAGAACTAATGGTCATTTGCATGTTTCACACACGGGACACGCTTATATTTATGTTTTACTTCACAAGCGTACATCCCAACTTCCTACTTATGCCTCTACAACCTCTTCTTAAGAATCCCAAATCACTATCTTTTGGATTCCTAAGATTGTTTCTAGGCATGGTATGAACACACATATAGAATCGTATATTAGGAATGACATATTCTCATGCGACTATATATGAAAATCAAACTCGGTCTATATTTGATTGCCATCTTGCTTACTCACTCATATTGCACTTCATTGCTTGGGGTACCATGCTTGTATGATTACTTTTTGTACCCATATATACATGTGAGTTCGTCCACTACTCCCAAGTTTGCATATTTGTATGATTTTGTGGGAGTATGACATGTTTTGATTGCTATCATGTTATGTTCATCTATATGTCATTGCATTTCATTCATATTATGTTGCGTATATAGATTGGTTGATTTCTCTAACCCTTAGTGATTTATTATCAATTTGCACCTTCCTATCTTGTTGATATGCCAAAGGGAAGGAGAAATTTGGTTTTGAAAATTAATACTTTATGCTTTTCATGCACACTCTTTGTGGTATTACTTTTCATGCCTTCCTTCAATATGTATGTGTCGTGAATGTTTATTTTGTGCACATTTGCATATTGAACGCGGAATTTTTCTTGCACACACTATTGTATTAGATGTGTGTATTCATATTGATGATTGCTCATAATGTATTGTGACTAAATCATATGCATAGGAATTATTAGTCTATGTGTATCTAACTTCTAATGATTGAGAATTGTTAATTCCTTATATGTATGATTTTCATGATCATAATAACTCCTATTAATGCATGTCATGCATTTCTATTGATGAGTGTTAATTACAATAGGTAAAGGATTGGTTATTGGACTACTTGATTTTGTTCCTTAACCTATTGGATCCAAAAAGTTTTTGGATACCACCAATTTTTGATTTGTCAGATTGTTGTGCAAGATGCCTACTCTACACACTCCTTGATTTACAAATTATGGATCAATTCAAAGGAAAGGATGGTGCATTGGAGATGCACATATATAGGGAGAGCTAAATGGTTGTAAGTATGTGTTTTGTACAATTGGTATTTTAATATATTGGTTTTGACTACCATGTTTTCAATTGGTATTTTAATATATTCGATTTGTCTAATATAGCATATTTCTTCATTAGCTCATTCTTGTCACACCCTCATGAAGATTGTTTGTTTATGTGACTACCTTGTTCATGTATGTCATATATGTCTTATTACGACTCATGTATCATGGTAGCTATAACATTCATATAATGAATTGGTTAGTTGCTTATTGATGTGCATATCTTTTTCATGCAATGAATAAGATTAATGATTTAAGATCTTTATACATATTTGTCCATTGTATCACCACACATCTCATACTTTTCTTATAGTTTGTATGATTATCTTTAAAAGACGTATTGATATGATTTGGGGTGATCAATGTATGTTACTTGTCATTTTAATTACTTCATGACTGATGTTTAGCTGTAATTCTATTCAAGGGATCTTTCATGTCTATAGCTAAATCTTTCATGTATGATATTTTCACATGTGACATAAAATTCATTCACATTAGTAGTGATCTTTATGCTATATTTCTCACTATGTCATCTCTCATCTCATGCTCATATTTTATGCTATTTTGATGAGATGTTAGAGATAACTTGTGCTATACATGATCATATGAGCGTTATATTGTGTTTGATGATATGTATATTCTGTCATAGATATTCTTCCATGAATATATTTTGATGTACTATGACTTCTTTGATGCTACCTCCGATTATATTGTGCTTACACAAGCCTTTTTATTCTATTCACACGATTGGTATGCTTGCTTGCGATGTTCATGATAACTTTATTCTTTTATGTCCTACCTTGTGACTTTGATCGTAGACTATCTTCATGCCTTTGCTCAAAAGATGTTTTGTCACATTATGCTTTATGTTGTATCCTTTGTGATAATTGAGCTAGGATGAGATCTTGTCTCTATTTGTTCACTTGGGTTCTTTTTCAAGTGTTATCATGATCTTGACATTATTTGCCTGCTGTGCATACTTTATTAGACTACATTTGATATCATCTCTACATATCATATCTACATTTGGTATCATATTTACAATTGTTAGACTATAGACATTGGATATCATCTTTACATGCTCATGGCATTCCATTCTTATCTTTGACTCATTATGTGACTATCTATTTTGGAATGCATGCTAGTACTATGGTTCTTTTGAACATTGTCTTAATTAGTTTCCTAGGGTGCTAGAATTGTGTATGCCATACGTTTTATGATGTAACTATCTCTATTTTGGCATAACACTCTTGCGTGATATAGATATTTGATATTCATTTTCATTGTATCACCTTGTCACCCCACATCGCACACTTCATTTATATTTGGTACGCTTACTTTTGGAGATGCCTTGTGGAGTTTAAATGGAGATACTTTTGGAGATGACTTGGTATGTCTACAATTGGTTTCTCATGCCATTATACTTCATTTGTGTTATTATTTTATAACATAACTTTGTACACATGGTTAAGAATTTCTATAGTAACCATGTGTATGAAAACATATTGATCAAATTGAGGGTGATTACAATTGGTATTGATTATATTGATTACAATGTGTATGAAAACATGTTTGTTTACTTCGTCGCTCGACGATTATATTGTTTAAATAGATTTACTTGTATGAAAACATAGAATTGTTTTCAATGCACTAAATTATGCTTAATATATATCTTGCCAAGTATACTATTGGTATCACAGGACAGTCTATCACATTATGCTTAATGTTATAAATGTTTGTGATAATTGAGTTTGTTTGGGTACTTGACACTATTTGATCACTTGTTTTTCTTTCACAAGTGATGTCATGTTATTTGCATTGTCACCTTTCTAACACTGCTCATACTACTCTTTACAATTAGTATCTATTGTAATCTTTTATCACATATGCTTTTTGCTTATCTTCTTGTGATAATTGAGGGTAGTTGAGTTGTTGTTGGATATGTGCTCTTGCATTTGATATCTTTATTTCGATATCTTGTTTTCAATTGGTAACTTTACATTAGAGAACTTTACAATTGATATACCTTTTTGTTTTCCACTCTATTGTTGCAATTGTTTCTTCTATGCCCCCATACCTTTTTGTTAATGACAAAGGGGGAGAGAAATAAACAAGATGTGTGCTTATTAAATGTTGAGTATTAAACAATAGCTTGAATCATATTTCTTTATTTCTGGTCGCTCATGTATATGATTCAGTGGGAGCATTGGTGATTACCTTGGTTTATATTGATTACATTATATATATGTTGGTAATCATGCTCATGTTTATGATGTGTATAACCTATATGATTTGTATTGTGTATGCATATTATCACCTATATATACACAACCTCATGTGATACACACACTATTAACTGCTGAATGATGCTATTGATTATTGATATTAACTTGATTGGCATCATTGAAGGGGAGTAAGTATATTTAATGTACAATTATTTGTTTTGTTTATATTTGGTTTGTCATCATCAAAAAGGGTGAGAATGTTGAGTATTGGACTCTCCACCTTGATTTTGATGATGATCAAACACAAATCATTGTGACTAACTCTTGTGATTGCAGTTAGCTAAAAAGTCACCAATTATATTCAAGAAGATCAAAAGTGACTAAACGTGTTGATTCAAGTGGAGGACTTGGTAGATCAACAAAGATGAAGCATTGGCTTGGAGAACTCAAAGACTACTTTAAACCTCGAGCCAGTGGCATCAACAAATGAATGGAGATTTAATCCAAAGAGAAGAAAGGAATGGATGAGTCAAAAGCTTCGAAGACTATGATGTTCAAGTCATTCAACTAAAAGACTCAAGACCATGAAGATTTATGGAGATCGTCGCCAAAGTAATTTGTTCATCTCAAGCGACGTCCCAAGACTTCCTCAGAACGCGTGATCGTTGTGCCTGGAGCTTCGTTGAAGCTCAAGGAGTATTCATGAAGTCAAGGGATTCGGATTCTCCATGTTGAAGCTTTGAAGACGGGTTGTCGTGTTTTCTTTTATTGTCTTCTAGCTTCGGTTTAGTAGAATGTTAAGCCTTGAGTAGTACTTGCCTAGAAATCTTCATATCTATCATATCTTATCTCTAGTATTGCCTTAGAAGACATTAGAAACTTTTCCGTAGCTTATCGCTTCATTCCTTAGCTTCATTTTGATCACTCCATATTTTACACCTTTTTTCCGCATGTTTTCACGCCATCTCGATTGCTCATATTGCGTTTTTCAAGATTATTCGACAATATTGCTATGCTTTTCACTATTTCTTGTTTTTGTCGGATTTCAGAAAATATGGAGCGATCGGGAGCAAAAATGAGCTTAAAGGATTTGCACCCACTCCGGAGTGTCAACCATGGCCTTTTTGAGGGTTATTCTGCAATGGAAGACGAGTGGAAGAAGAAAGAACGTCGTAGGAGCGACGAGGAAACGAAAAGATGGAGATTGGGCATTTTCAGCATGCCACTCGGCCGAGTGAAGGAGTCACTCGGCCGAGCATTGAGACCCCGCTCGGCCGGCCAGATCGGACACGCAACAGAGATGTATCAGCGTGCACTCGGCCGAGCATCGCACGCCCACTCGGCCGAGTGCGGAGACTCCGTCCGCCCGAGTGGCACCCAGGCGACGGCAAGCCAAAATGTCCAACTCTCTGTAATCCAGCAGTCGACTACGAGCTCCGACTCAGCCGAGTTCCAAAAGCCCCTCGGCCGAGTGACATTTTCCACTCGGCCGAGTGATGCCGAGGACACGCAGCGCCCAGATTTTCAGACAGCCTTCCACTCTTTTGAAATCTGTTATCATTCCAGCAATCAAAGTATTTTTCTCATATTTTTATGGATATTAGACTTCATGATGGTTCCAACGCCGCCAAGAACGCGCCAATCGGAGGTCAGATGAAATCTGGAGAATTTCTGCAAGTTGACGCTGCAGTGCAGGAATTTCCACTCGGCCGAGCCACATTTTCCACTCGGCCGAGTGCGGCCTGGGCCCAGATTTTAAGTTGCGGTTTGGGCTGTTTTTGGGCACGAATTTGAGGGGTTTTCTAGGGTTTCTTGCTAGGGTTTTGGGGGAGTATTTAAGGGTTTTGTAGCCACCATTAGAGAGGGATTCCCATTATGTTTTCTTAGCCCACATATGTTTTTCTTAGGATTATTTTAGAGGTTAGTCCATGCCCTAGGCCCCCTCTTGGATCTAAAAGCTTGTATTTTGGATTGAAGATCTTCATGAAGCTAAGTATTTTCTTTTTTTTATTTGAATCTTTGTTTTTCTATCTTTTTGTATGCAAGCAATGATTTCTATTGATTCTGATATCCTTATTGCTATGCTAGGGTAGATTTGTTGTTCTAGGGTTTGGGGATGAACCCTATGGATCTAATTTCATATTTGTGATGAATGAATCTCTAAATTGCTAGAATTGCTAGGAGGTTAGGTTGTGATTGATTTACTACGGATAGCTAGGGATTTCCATCGATTTGGGATTTGCAAGAGATTGGATTCTAATCGATGGGTAGGCCTAGATATTCGATTTAGATTTACAATTGGATCTCTCTAGACTTGGTTTGCAAGAGATTGGACCAAAGCTAGGATTTTTAATTGTAAATCTATACACGTATTCGTTTGCAAGAGATTGGACGAATACGAACTATCACAACCTAGATCGTAACTCGAGTTTGCACGAGAGTGGGCTCGAGGAGCGATTGAACGATGACGTCGATCTTCATGGTAGCGGCTTAGGTTAGGGTTTGTAAGAGATTGGGCTCTAATCTATGTTGCTATAGACCGGCAATAGCGCGAGAGCGTCAGCTTGGTTCTATATTCAGTTACGACTAGTTCACCTCAACACAAGTCTAGTAATATTGAGATTCACTATTTATGATAATGTATGACGATCCGTAGTGGGAATTCCCTAGCCCTAGACGTCTTTATTTGATTTTATATCCACATACTTTGCCCGACGATTGTGACAGGATCGCCGCAAGGCAAATTCCCTCTTCTATTATATTGTATTTGAATCGATATTTGACCGATTTCTTTATCATCGACACCGACATCCACCACCATTTCCATTATATCACACCATAGCCATCTCCACCAATAAAACATTCGTAGTCAAACCAACCTAGGATAGATTGGAACCAACACCACCTCCTCGTGTTCGATACCCGCTCGCCGCTACACCGTGCGCTTGCGGTAAAACTACAATCGTTCTCCGTGTGTGTATCTGGGGCCGATCAAGTTTTTGGTCGTTCTTTGGGTTACATTCCGGAGCGATCAAGTTTTTGGCGCTGTTGCCGGGGAGGTGTTTCCTGTTGGGTGCCAATTTGTCACAATTAGGTTGATTAGATTACATTGAAAAAAAATCAAAAAAATTCAAAAAAAACATTGAGAGAGATTTTTTCCCACCACCTGCTATTATTATATTTATCTCTCTTTGTACCACTGACGTCTTTTCCAGGTTGTTTACTTTGATTGATCAGGTACAGTTGTTGCAGCGATGGTGCTTCCAAAGAAAATGCGAGCGGGCTCTATACAATCCTACATGTATCTCGCTACATTCTATCAGGCTGATGGAGAATCCTTCGGGGAAGCCTTGTCTAGGTTTGAAGGAATGTTAGGAATGTTCCAGACGGAGTCAGACCATGAGTGGAATGACTCCACGCTATTTGATATCTTCAATAGAAGGCTAAGGGGACCCTCACGTGAGTTTCTGAAGAGGATGCAAGTGGGAAAGTTCAGTGATTTGCAGTTGGCAGCAGCCTTGAAGCAAATGATAGATGATGCTCGATCCACTGGTTCACTAACCGTTACGGTAAGTAAACCATACGACCAAGTATTCATCGATTTTGTTATGGCTAATGTCTCTAGTGCAGGTACTATCATAGATGGAGTGTATGCTTCACTTGAAGGTGATCATATCCACCTTTATACCATCAACACTCTACAAATAGAGACATCTGAGTTGCCAAAGGAGGACACGTACACGGACCTATTGAGAAACATTGTCGACATAGTTCGAAATTTCGGTCCATTGACAATAACGACAGGTGATCCTTTTGAGCTTGAATTTCAAAACTTTATTACTCATTGTATCTCTTTCACAGGCACAATTGATGATGGAGTCTACGCTCTAATTGAGGGGCACAAGACCCATTTTTACACCATGGTCGAGATACATGAGCCTATAGAGCCACCTTATGCCGTCATCGCCTCCCCCTGCCACCCACCTGAGTCAGAGCAGCCTATACCATCAGAGGATATTATTGTGGAGGTCATGCATACAGTAGTGGAGCAGACCATCGAGGAGGACGTGACTTTGGACGATGACATCTGCACACAGATGGAGCCCGAATTGTGCCCCCCTCCTTTCGAGCTACCGCAGCCATCCCCACCTTCTACAGAGGCTGAGCATCCCTCAGAGGACCACGATTCCACTGATGTTGAGGACGATCCCACAGAGCTTATGGCTCCCCTTCAGGGAGATCTCTTTACTCCCTCATCTCCTACATTTGATTCTCCTCCCGTGTATGATGTTTTTTATGATTCAGATTTTGGCGACTCATCGTGCCTTTTGCAGGATTCATGTACATACGATCAAGAGGTACGATGGGACGTATACGAGGAGGAGAGCGTGGAGTTAGCACCCTTGGATGCCATTGATTATGATCAGGAGGTGCGATGGGATAAGTCTGACGATGATGAGGAGTTGCCCGATGAAACCGACGCTTATATGCCAAAGCTACCTGAACAACCTGAGGCGAACAACGAGGAGTTGATCGACGTGGTATACGAGAGTAGAGATTTATTTCCAGGGAAGTGTTGTCAACTGTTTTTAATTTTAAATACTTATGTTGATGACCCTGTTTGGAATACATTTATTTTGGGGAAGAATTATCCACATCAGATTGATGCGGCTTATCTCTTGCAGGGTACAGGTGGAGTCCTTGGAGAGATGCTGAAAGCCGCATTGCTGGAATCTGATGGAGTCCGTGGACATACGCGCCTGGCGGAGCCACGGAAAGAGCAGTTGGAGCAGTTGCCTGCACCGGCAAAGATACTGGATCCGCCTTTTGCTATATGTGATATCAATCCAGTAGTGTAGAAATTTTTATGCTTTCAATAAACCCAAATTCTCTCGACAACGAGGGGACCGTATAGATTTGTTGAATAAATATCACCTCTTATGACGGCAACAAAAATTTTTACACCCCAAACCCATTATATATATTAATTGCCCACTTCATATTTTGATGTGTCACATCCTTTTGCTCACCACCATCGAGCATTTCTTTCAAGTGAAACCTTACTTTCTTATTCGTTTGACTTGATCACGCTTTGCAAAGCCGTGACATTTTTGATTGAGTCATTTGAATAGGATTGTTTGGTATAAGCTTGGGGGAAGGCGCTCTCATGCATCATTGTATGCGCATGTAGTTGCATTAGGATTTCATGTCTTTCATTTCATCATTTTTCATTCACCCCCTTATTATTATCGTTGTTCCTCATATTCTTTCATTATGATCACGTTGAGGACAATGTGAAGTTTAAGCTTGGGGGAGTGCATTTCCATGCCATTTAGATGCATTAATTGCATTTTTTCTTTATTTTAGGGTTTTTAAAATTTTTCAAATTTTTTGCATCATCTTTTTGAATTTTCCATCTTATTTTCCTTTTATGTGTGTTCATGCATTATATTGTGTGATTGATTTTCTTTTCTTTCCCCTCTTTTATTTTTATTCCTTTATTCTCCTTTCTCTTCTTCCGCTAGATGAGTTTTGTATGATGATATCTCTTATTGCTTTAGTAGCCATCACGATGCTTATTATTCCTTGCCATGCTACTTTGAGTATTCCATAGTCTTGCTATCCATGTGCTTGCTTATATATTCTTTTGATGATTCCTCTATATGAATGCATGATATTAATTGAAGCTGAATGTATGGATTAGTGTTTGGTATGCTTTTATTGGAAGTGCTCCAAGATTCACGCATCAATTGTATAACGGAAGCATCTGCCTTATTATCTTATTCACCTTCTGTTGCATGCTTGATATGAAAGTACTCTTTACCGCTTGACTTCACTTTTTATTGAGATGATTGAGAATATCCATGCTTACATATGAGTTTTAGTTGAAGTATTATTTTATTGAACCGTTCTTGCACATCTTAGAGTGAACCGAGTGTTACATTATTTCTTTCTCCACATATATCTTTTTATTCTCTACATGCCACTTGAGTTCACCTCCTAAAGCTACTTATATCGCATCTATTTCCCGAAAATCCCCACAAAAGAAAAGTTAGCTCCAAAAAGTCCAAAAAGCCAAAAAGGAGCCAAAAACCAAAAATACAAATCAAATAGCTCCTACAAAAATCCAAAAAGAAAAGTGAGAAACAAAAAAAAGTTCAAAAAGAAAAAAAAGAAGAAAAAAAATGTTTCTCTATCTCATTATTGGAGCCACAAAATACTTGGGAAAACCAAGGCAAAAATCCCATTTTCCACTATCATATTCCTTTAGATGCAATGCCTCAAGCTAAGCTTGGGGGGTGAACTCATTTGACCATATGAGTGAGTGCGACATTAGAGTGGAGAGGTGCACGAATGGGGAAGTTTGATAATGCTGAAACTTAGCACAATACCTTAGATATGGAGATTTCTTATGAATCGATATAAATATGTGAATGCCATGATTTATTCTATTCTCCATTGCATGTTTGGTGTGATTCTTATATGCTTCTGTTATGACTCTTGATTGAAAAAGTGCATCGCCAACAATTGTATATTAAATTCTATGAAATGCATGATGTGGATATGAATTGATTGTATGAATTTAGAGAGTCCCTCTTATTGTTCTTAAAAGCTTGCAAGTACCATGTTTATGAAAGATATGAAATCCTTATAGCATGTGATTTGTATTTTCCAAGTCATCGTGATGTGTAGCTTATGGCTTGAGATCTGAGAGTATAATCTAGCGACCCCTTCCACTTCGTATTCTTTTTCATTTTTTCCTTATTTTTACCCTTCGGGTTCGCCTTCTACTTGTCTTCCTCGAGGACGAGTAAGAGGTAAGCTTGTGGGATTTTGATCACTCCATATTTTACACCTTTTTTCCGCATGTTTTCACGCCATCTCGATTGCTCATATTGCGTTTTTCAAGATTATTCGACAATATTGCTATGATTTTCACTATTTCTTGTTTTTGTCGGATTTCAGAAAATATGGAGCGATCGGGAGCAAAAATGAGCTTAAAGGATTTGCACCCACTCCGGAGTGTCAACCATGGCCTTTTTGAGGGTTATTCTGCAATGGAAGACGAGTTGAAGAAGAAAGAACGTCGTAGGAGCGACGAGGAAGCGAAAAGATGGAGATTGGGCATTTTCAGCATGCCACTCGGCCGAGTGAAGGAGTCACTCAGCCGAGCATTGAGACCCCGCTCGGCCAGCCAAATCGGACACGCAACAGAGATGTATCAGCGTGCACTCGGCCGAGCATCGCACGCCCACTCGGCCGAGTGCGGAGACTCCGTCCGCCCGAGTGGCACCCAGGCGACGGCAAGCCAAAATGTCCAACTCTCTGTAATCCGGCAGTCGACTACGAGCTCCGACTCGGCCGAGTTCCAAAAGCCCCTCGGCCGAGTGACATTTTCCACTCGGCCGAGTGATGCCGAGGACACGTAGCGCCCAGATTTTCAGACATCCTTCCACTCTTTTGAAATCTTCTATCATTCCAACAATCAAAGTATTTTTCTCATATTTTTTATGGATAGTAGACTTCATGACGGTTCCAACGCCGCCAAGAACGCGCCAATCGGAGGTCAGATGAAATCTGGAGAATTTCTGCAAGTTGACGCTGCAGTGCAGGAATTTCCACTCGGCCGAGTCACATTTTCCACTCGGCCGAGTGCGGCCTGGGCCCAGATTTTAAGTTGCGGTTTGGGCTGTTTTTGGGCACGAATTTGAGGGGTTTTCTAGGGTTTCTTGCTAGGGTTTTGGGGGAGTATTTAAGGGTTTTATAGCCACCATTAGAGAGGGATCCCCATTATGTTTTCTTAGCCCCCATATGTTTTTCTTAGGATTATTTTAGAGGTTAGGCCATGCCCTAGGCCCCCTCTTGGATCTAAAAGCTTGTATTTTGGATTGAAGATCTTCATGAAGCTAAGTATTTTCTTCTTTTTATTTGAATCTTTGTTTTTCTATCTTTTTGTATGCAAGCAATGATTTCTATTGATTCTGATATCCTTATTGCTATGCTAGGGTAGATTTGTTGTTCTAGGGTTTGGGGATGAACCCTATGGATCTAATTTCATATTTGTGATGAATGAATCTCTAAATTGCTAGAATTGCTAGGAGGTTAGGTTGTGATTGATTTACTACGGATAGCTAGGGATTTCCATCGATTTGGGATTTGCAAGAGATTGGATTATAATCGATGGGAAGGCCTAGATATTCGATTTAGATTTACAATTGGATCTCTCTAGACTTGGTTTGCAAGAGATTGGACCAAAGCTAGGATTTTTAATTGTAAATCTATACCCATATTCGTTTGCAAGAGATTGGACGAATACGAACTATCACAACCTAGATCGTAACTCGAGTTTGCACGAGAGTGGGCTCGAGGAGCGATTGAACGATGACGTCGATCTTCATGGTAGCGGCTTAGGTTAGGGTTTGCAAGAGATTGGGCTCTAATCTATGTTGCTATAGACCGGCAATAGCGCGAGAGCGTCAGCTTGGTTCTATATTCAGTTACGACTAGTTCACCTCAACACAAGTCTAGTAATATTGAGATTCACTATTTACGATGATGTATGACGATCCGTAGTGGGAATTCCCTAGCCCTAGACGTCTTTATTTGATTTTATATCCACATACTTTGCCCGACGATTGTGACAGGATCGCCGCAAGGCAAATTCCCTCTTTTATTATATTGTATTTGAATCGATATTTGACCGATTTCTTTATCATCGACACCGACATCCACCACCATTTCCATTATATCACACCATAGCCATCTCCACCAATAAAACATTCGTAGTCAAACCAACCTAGGATAGATTGGAACCAACACCACCTCCTCGTGTTCGATACCCGCTCGCCGCTACACCGTGTGCTTGCGGTAAAACTACAATCGTTCTCCGTGTGTGTATCCGGGGCCGATCAAGTTTTTTGTTGTTCTTTGGGTTACATTCCGGAGCGATCAATGAGCCAACGCATGTGTTGCAAAAAGAAATATTAAAATATTCTAGACATGAAAATCATAAACACAATGATTTACTAATAACCATGCAATAGAAATCAAATTCAGTATGAATTTAAGTTTCTAACAAACATGAGCATCTAAGACCAATATGCAAACAAAAGATCAAGTCAAATCTTAACACAAATGCATTGGTACCCATAAAATGACTATAAACTTATGGTACCAAGCAAATGAAGGGTCAACAGAAACTAACCCTTCAGAAACCAAGTCCAAGAGGACCATGATTTCCCAACATAATCATCATTCAAAATAATATTATGAATATAAGATTGCACATACAAATCCTTAGCATGATTGCTAGTGTTCTTAGGACCCCAAATAGTGTATGATTTGGGAATCCTTTTCCTAGTGGTTTCATGCACAAAAGGTTGATTTCTACGTGGTGCATGTGGCCTAGGAGCATGAGATCTAGCAAGAGCATGAGGAACATTATGTTGTGCTAAAGCATGTGATGGGCATGTGGTCCATGGTGTGGTGTTGCATACATACGTGGATGAATATGAGGTGTGTATGCATGAGGATGATCATGAGAATAAGCATGCACATGTGGATGTGATGTGTGATCATAAGCATGTGAAGGTGCATGAGCATGAGTACGTGCATGAGAGTGTCTCAAATGAGTGTTTGCACATGCTCGTGGGTGTGGAACATACAAACCATCATTCATGTGAACATGCGTGGTAGGATGTGTGTTCCTACGTGGCATAGTATTGGTTTACATGAATGCAAGACCCTTCTTTGGAGGTCCACCCAAAGTGGGTTTCTTTCCAAAGGAGGGAGTAATAGGAGTGGTGGTTTCCTTAGTAGTAAACCTACACAAGTTGTTATAGACACCACTCGTGGATGCACCGGATGATGGCCTCACAAAATCTATAGTTACTTCACTATAGGAGGTGCGTGCATTGGATACACTTGCCTTAGAATAACCAAGGACAACACGATGGTTTGCCGGTAGTTGATTCTTTAGCAAATCATCCAAGTTGTCCTTTCCCTTGTTGAATCTCTCAACAATGGAGGACATGAGCTCATATTTCTTCGAAATTGAAGAAATAGTGGCATCCAAGGTGGATGCACGTGTGGTGAGCCCGTGCACTTGGGATTTGAGATCCTCATTCTCAATGCCCAAACAAGTATTTTGAGATTGAAGATTTTCAATCTCAAGATCGTTACTATCCACAATAGAAACACGATCAAGTTGAGATTTGAGGGACTCCACCTCATTTCTCAACATGCCATTTTGAGTAAGCAAACTTGCTTTCTCAATAGCGAGTGTCTCAACAATGGTGTCATTGTTAGAGGTGCTACATGAAGATGTGTTAGAGAGACTAGCAATCGTATTCTTAGCATCACTATATTTATGCATAAGCTTTTGATATTTATCAAATAATTACTTAAGTTCAATTTTAAGATCATCCGTTGTTATCTCTTATCGTCACTATCGCTTTCACTCGAGTCGCTTGATTCGTCACTAGAGTCGTCCTCTCGTGCCATCAAACCCATGAATGAATCTCTTTCATCATTGGAGGAAGAACACTCCGAGGTGGACTCTTCTTGCTCCGCTAGCATATGCCATATTTGATATGCCGTTGTTGCCTTGGACACACGCATAAGAATGTTATGAGATAAATACTCAAGCAAGATGTCCATTACCTCTTGATGTTTCTTCACCAATGCTTTTTTGCTTATTTGTCCATTCATGTTCGGAAGTGGTAGGTGCACGAAGGGGCTTCTCCACAAGCTTCCAATAATCCTCATCGATGGATTGAATATAGGCCTTCATCTTCACAAACTAACTTTGATAGTTGGGTCCAATGAGATATGGTGGAATAAGACTTCGTGTGATGTTGTTGTTGGTTGTCAAAGCTATAACCTCGCTCTGATACCAATAGTAGTGACCCTTTGCTATGAGGAACAAACACTAGAGGGGGGTGAATAGTGTTTTATAGAATTATAAGGAATTTACGCCAAATAAAACCCTACTTAACCAAGAAATGCGGAATATAATAAGTGAACAACAACACAAGGAATAATGCAATGTAAACAAGCAATCTACCCTGGTTCGGTGCCACCCAAGTCTCCCCAACTTGTTACCGGTGCCCTACTCCAGCAACACCCGGATCCCCTCCGGATACTCTAGCAAACCGCTAGAGATTTCCTTTAGCCCACTTGTGGAAACCCCACAAGTGCAATCGACCTACAATCGATGTCCGTGTATCCCACAACCCGGGAACACGCAAAGTCCTTAATCCCACAACCTGGGACTAAGCACACTCTCACAAACTGAGAGAAAAACGAAATCTTAACTCCCACAACTTGGGATCAAGCCAATCCTCTCACCACCGTAAGTATACAACAGATATGAAGTATAAAGATGAAATATAAAACTTCTTACCACAAAATCCTATGCCTTGAGAAATACTTACCAATTTAGGGCAAGCATGGATTTTGAGGAAGATGAGATCACCAAACCCTAGCTCCACCAAGATGAGCAGCAATAGATGGCTGGGAGGAGTTGGTGACTTGGATTCAAGCTCTTAGCTTGAGAAGCTCACAAGGAATGAGAATCTCTCTTGATGAATTAGGCTCAAAGAGTAGAGGGAGAGATTCTTGTGAGATGAGAGAGCTTGGAATTGGAGTTGAATGTGTAACGGCCGCTTTCCGACCGTTCGTATTTTCTACGTGCACGTACTTTTTCGTGCATGTATCTTATTTGGCTCTTTCTTGGTTTCGGTATATACGATGTGATATGCCGTTGTGATCGTATGGAAGTGTAGAATTTTATGGTAGTTTTTGGGAACATCATCTCACAGCTCGTCTTCTCGCAAAAACAGCTTTGACTGGAAGGGCGTTTTGGTCTTTTGGCACCAATACGCAGTTCCCGATTTTACGAAAATTTCTGGTAGGTGTAACACGCGATCGGACACCATAGCCCTGTAATTCTCATCTCCACGATCGTCTCGGTATTTTCGGATTATTTTTCCAATGCCCGTAGTGGAAGATATCCCCTAATCAATTTTCAACCGTTGATTAGCCGCTAATCAAATTGAATTTCAAATCCTAATAAATCCCTCAATTCTCTCCAACGTAAGAGGAAATCATGCATCAGCCACTATTGGCACCTCCTCTTTTCCCTAATTCCACTCTCCCTATATCTATCTCTCTCTCCCAATTAACCAAATCCCAAAAGCCACCTATCAAAACCCTCCCTCTTCATATGGCAACCAGCCCTAGCCGCAAGAAACCTCCACGCAAACCCATCTCCTGCGTTTTTCTTCTTCTCCTCCGGCCACCCAACCTCACCCCCGACTCCCCCTGGCCACCGGCCACCCTTCTCTCTCCTCCGTTTTCTCTCTCTAAAACTCCCCATAGACGCAAGAACCCAGTTTTGACCCGCCGGATTTACTGTTCACAGCCAGCCACCACCGGCCGCCGCCGCCAGCCACCACCCCGCCACTTTGTTCCCATTTGATCCCTCTCTGCTCTGCAACTTCCCTCACGCTTATAGCCCACCTGTAGCTCCCGGAATCCTCGTCGGAACACTCCGTATCGGTTGTTTTTCACAGATCTGAAAGCTGAACATCGACACCCGCGCAGGGCCACCTCCGACCACCCCCGGTGACAACTCCACTGCCGTTGGCTTCGTCTTGAAGTCCTTTACCCACTGCAACTTCTCGTTTCCGCTGTTCGTCTCTGAAATTTCACTGAGGCGCGCGACAACGGATGTGGCGCGAATCTGTTCTCCCCGGCTTCTCACGGCCGCCCACCGCCGTGCGCTCGTGCCGTCGGCCATCCACTGGGCCGAGCATCTTTCTTTGGTCCCACTTCATCTACCAACAGCCCCCTTGGACTCTCAGAGTTCACATGCGTTGCCGCACGCACGTACTTTTAGCCGACGTCGCCGTTATCGTGAAGAACCGTTCTGCTACTCGCAACGGGAGGAGGATCATTGATTAGCTCGCTGATTTCATGTCGCCATCCCACTGTCCAGATGTACCTCATTGCGCTACCTGCGGCCAAGGAGTTCCAGACGACCCCGACGTTTCGTCGTTCAGACCCGACTTCTGCTTGTTGGACGACATCACGAGGTTGGTTTCCGTAACGAGTAGTAAAACCCACACCGTAGCTAACCAAAACCTAAACTAAAACTGGATAACTACAATTAAATTTATGTTTTCGCACCAGTAAAATGTTGTCACTGTAGAAAATCGACCATCGGACAATTTTCTGTGCATATAGGGTAGTGGTCGATCTAGGCTGACAAGAACACCAAATCGTGACTCTGACAATTAGGGTAGTCCCGACAACCTAGAAACGAACCTAAATAGGATTTATTGAAAATCGCGACCTGACACCGTCGCCGTGACCTGTTTCAGACGGACTACCGCGGACGCGACGACTGGACGAGACCCCCCAGACGGACGACACACTCGCCATCACAGGGAAGTGTATCCACTTGCACTTTATGCCGTGCTTAGGCCTTAGTTTGTTAGAACTGTTAACTGTGAACAAAGAGAACCGGACGTGAAATGATAGCGTCCGGGACGTCCCTTAACGGCTCAGACTTGACGATGAAGTCTGAGCCCGACAACAACAACTTTTGACATCGTAGGACTATCTTGTGTGTGCGTGCGTGTGGACACCCTAGAATAACCTTTCATGTCTTGTCACGTCCCGTCTTACACAGCCCAGAGGGAAATAGGGCACTCTCTGAGTGATCCCTTGTCTTGATACACAGCCCAGAGGGAAATAGGGCACTCTCCGAGTGATCCTTTGTCTTGATACATAGCCCAGAGGGCAATAGGGCACTCTCCGAGTGATCCCTTGTCGTGATATACAGCCCAGAGGGCAATAGGGCACTCGCCAAGCTAGAGCGAGTGATCCCTTGTCTTGTCATGTCTTGAATACTTGGGTTTGGGGTAGGGTTGAGCGTGCGCACGGTAATAGGGCCTGAACCCCTTCGAACCGTAAGGCGTGAACCCTTTCGTGTCACACGTGTCTTGTCTTGTCCCGCCATGTCCCGATTTGTCTTGACACTTGTTAGGTTAGTCCCGTAGTTTGGTAGCACACGCTACGACTACTACTTGTCACGTTTCTTTCCTGTTGTGTTTACTTTCTTTTTGTTTCTCTGTTATAACCTCAGCATGCTAATCAACCAGTAAATCGTTGTTAAATAGTCGATACACTTGCAGTTTGGTCTGAACCTTTTTGTAGACCTTACCTGATGTACAGTTCCTTCTTTTGGTGTTGTACGTCAGGTGTGGAGCCAGAGTTCGTGGACGAGACAGACTTACCAGAGCACATGGAGCCCGAGGACGTCGACCCAGAGGACGTACCTGACGAGGACCAGACTTAGAGGTCTCTTCTAACGCGAACGTTCTGAGGTTCTACTTTTTGCTTCTCTCTTTCGGTAGTTATTGCCATGCTTCGGCTTTCCTCTCCTTAGACTTTTGTACTCACTGGATATTAATTATATTAATGAATGCAACTCTCTTTATGTACTTTCTGTTGTTTCGAACTTTATAAATGCAAGAACCTAAAAGTTTTAAAAAGGTACCCCCTACAGACGCTTATTGGGTCCGAGCTTCACAGCTCTGGCCCAAGCGGGCCTTAGTCACGCTTCGCCTCCGTTGTTTTGGGAAGCGGGGCGTGACAGGTTTTAGTGGTGGCCCATGCAGGTCACGCAAAGGTTCGGAATAATAAGAGTACCGCATTCATTTAATATCCATGTACGAGTCTGAATTAGGTTTTCCCAGTCTTACATAGTAGGAAGGCTTAGGTAGATGTCCCAGTTTGAAAGTCAGGCGCCATGGTTAAGATTTAGTAATTCTCGTCTTAGGATACCCTAGTAGTCTCTCTCCCGACTCGGGCAATGTTAAAGTTCTAGAATCCTTCTTTTAGTCGTTCGCTCGGGTCCATCGACTTCGGGCCCAGCAGAACGTGATCTTGTTTCTCTTAGGGCCCTTCCCTGAGATTTCTCTATTACAGTCTAGTTCACTAGGAAGTTTTAGTATTGAGCTTGCCCTGATCTTTAGACAGCCCGATAATTAGGAATCTTGGATTTCTAGCATCTTCCCATCGTTACACTTTTGTGTTATCGGCCGTAGAGTCGTAGCTTTCATGAATCATATCTTAGGCATTTTCTTCATACGATCATGTTCCGATTCATGTGATTGTTTCATGACACTTATCGATAATTCTTCGAACCCCTCCATTGCAAATCCTGCTTCATTTAAAAGTATTTTTGAAATTAATTATTAAATTCTTTGCTCAGTTTAAATTCTTGAAAACCTTTATTAAATATTTAAATGTCTTACCTTCGGTAAAGTTAAAATTCTTTCAATGATTTTGAAACATTCTTGGTCGTAATCTTTAAGTTACTATCTCGTACTTATTTTCGAATCGGTATCTTTCATATTTCAGTTTTTAAAACTTGTTACCATTTTGAAAATTCAATATATCACTTTTTTCTAAACTTTGAAATTTATTTTAAACACTTACCGTACATACTTTTAGAATATTTTCTAAACTAGAAAGAGCTCCAATTTTTTTATTTATTTATTTATTATTATTATTATATCAGTTCTATGTTCTTCGTACTCACATTTCAAGATCTTTGTGTAAACCTATCTTCATTTGCAAAACAATCGTTTCTCACCCTACCCATCCTTCCTTCGTCTTACTTTTTCCAAAATTTTAATTTTCTACATCTGCTCACTTTTTAAGTATATATATAAAAAAAATTTTAAGTATAAAAGTATATGATACCATATTTTGCACAAAATCCTTCTTTCATCGTTCAATCATTTTAAAGCAATATTTTTGTCCCGTCCATCCGGCTAGCTTCTTATCCTCGCCTTATCTGACTTCGTTCTTTCGATCTTGTTTCATGTCGCTTTTGGTTTCGGTCTCCTTCTTTTATTTAGACATCAGTGCCTGTAGTTGCCTATGTCATCTCTAGTTAGTAGTGGGCCCTTTGGTTTGTGATGTCGTCGTGATGTATATATATAGGTATAGTGCGTAGACCTGTATAAGTGTGTTACCTTTAGGATCTTGGTGATCGTCTCTTGTGTCTTGTATGCATACTCAGTGTGGTCTATGAAATACATATGGAGTTGTCTGAATGATGGCATTCACATTTGTGTGGACAGCGTCATAGCAGGCAATTTCTTAGACTTAGTCTTTTCGTATTATTGTATAGCTTATCTTGGGTTGCATGTGACTGTATCAAACTTTTGTCTTCTTTTTAAATCAAATCCTTAAAGTTTGAAACTAGCTCACATGATCACGACCCCTTATTCTCCCTCAACCATTCCACAACTCCACACGGTTTTTTTCAAATGTTTTAAAATATGTTATTGGCCTTAAGTTTTCCTTTCTATTCTCTCTTCTTTCTCCCTTCGAGATGTTATGCTTATTGTTGTTATTGGGACTAGCTATTGTTATTTTTAGGATCTTGTGTGCGGGTAGGTATAGCGTGTGGTGAGATATGTAATAGCGATGATTAATTAATTTTGAGACACCAAGATAAGGAGATTGGAATCATTGGATGAAAAGAATGAGCTGTCCAAGACATATTTATAATACCGATGTGGGAAGGGCCCAATGGAGAACTCTGATTGGATGAAATTATGTATATGGAGATGAGTACTTAATCGATCTGAAACTTGGACGAGTGATAGATAAGAGTAGCTAGGACGGGATAGTATGATTTGGAGTTATCATGAGAATGAGTAGAACATTTAAAGCAACAAGTTCGATTATTAAGTTGACGTGAGAAGACATTGGAGATAGCACGACATGTTAAGATGAATGGATGGTTAGGTAGACGAATTTTGTATGGTTAGGAGATTAGATGTTAAGGTTAATGATAGATGTAGTTTTTGGTTCATTGATTTTGGAGAATAGATTTATGAGTTAAGTTAATGGATGGTATATTGGGGACGTGATGATTGTTGAATTGTGAACGGTAAAGTGGATCTATAGCCAGGTGCTAGGGTGTGATTCTAGTTGTAGCATTAGCGAGTGGAGAGACGGGTTATGATGGATTATTTGAGGAACAATGTTGGAAGTTATGGGATTAGCGATCATTATGTGTAGATATGGGAGTTGTAGGCATAAGTGTATATAGATATTATTATTATTATTATTATAGTGATTCTGAGGACGGAATCATTTCTAAGGTGGGTAGAATGTAACGGCCGCTTTCCGACCGTTCGTATTTTCTACGTGCACGTACTTTTTCGTGCACGTATCTTATTTGGCTCTTTCTTGGTTTCGGTATATAGGATGTGATATGCCGTTGTGACCTTATGGAAGTATAGAATTTTATGGTAGTTTTTGGGAACATCATCTCACGGCTCGTCTTCTCGCAAAAACAGCTTTGACTGGAAGGGCGTTTTGGTCTTTTGGCACCAATACGCGGTTCCCGATTTTACGAAAATTTCTGGTAGGTGTAACATGCGATCAGACACCATAGCCCCGTACTTCTCATCTCCACGATCATCCCGGTATTTTCGGATTATTTTTCCGATACCCGTAGTGGAAGATATCCCCTAATCAATTTGCAACCGTTGATTAGCAGCTAATCAATTTGAATTTCAAATCCTAATCAATCCCTCAATTCTCTCCAACGTAAGAGGAAATCATGCATCAGCCACTATTGGCACCTCCTCTTTTCCCTAATTCCACTCTCCCTATCTCTATCTCTCTCTCTCCCAATTAACCAAATCCCAAAAGCCACCTAGCAAAACCATCCCTCTTCATATGGCAACCAGCCCTAGCCACAAGAAACCTCCACGCAAACCCATCTCCTGTGTTTTTCTTCTTCTCCTCCGGCCACCCAACCTCAGCCCCGACTCCCCCTGGCCGCCGGCCACCCTTCTCTCTCCTCCGTTTTCTCTCTCTAAAACTCCCCATAGCCGCAAGAACCCAGTTTTGACCCGCCGAATTTACTGTTCACGGCCAGCCACCACCGGCCGCCGCCGTCGGCCACCACCCCCGCCACTTTGTTCCCCTTTGACCTCTCTCCGCTCTGCAACTTTCCTCACGCTCATAGCCCACCTGTAGCTCCCGGAATCCTCGTCGGAACATGTCGTATCGGCTGTTT
This sequence comes from Scilla litardierei, assembly GCA_030789695.1. Lineage (NCBI taxonomy): Eukaryota > Viridiplantae > Streptophyta > Magnoliopsida > Asparagales > Asparagaceae > Scilla > Scilla litardierei. The sequence continues at coordinate 530,547,908 of CM061142.1, forward strand.
TTCACAGATCTGGAAGCTGAACTTCGCCGCCCGTGCACAGCCACCTCCGACCACCCCTGGCGACAACTCCACTGCCGTTGGCTTCGTCTTGAATTCGTCTTGTCCTTTACCCACTGCAACTTCCCGTTTCCGCTGTTCGTCTCTGAAATTTCACTGAGACGCGCGACAACGGACGTGGCGCGAATCTGTCCTCCCCGGCTTCTCACGGCCACCCACCGCCGTACGCTCGCGCCGTCGGCCATCCACCGGGCCGAGCATCTTTCTTTGGTCCCACTTCATCTACCAACAGCCCCCTTGGACTCTCGGAGTTCACGTACGTTGCCGCACGCACGTACTTTTAGCCGACGTCGCCGTTATCGTGAAGAACCGTTGCTCTACTCGCAACGGGAGGAGGATCACTGATTAGCATGCTGATTTCACGCCGTCATCCCGCTGTCCAGATGTACCTCGCTGCGCTACCCGCGACCGAGGAGTTCCAGACGACCCCGACGTTTCGCCGTTCAGACCCGACTTCTGCTTGTTGGACGACATCACGAGGTTGGTTTCCGTAACGAGTAGTAAAACCCACACCGTAGCTAACCAAAACATAAACTAAAACTGGATAACTACAATTAAATTTACGTTTCGCACCAGTAAAATGTTGTCACTGTAGAAAATGGACCATCAGACAATTTTCTGTGCATATAGGGTAGTGGTCGATCTAGGCTGACAAGAACACCAAATCGTGACTCTGACAATTAGCGTAGTCCCGACAACCTAGAAACGAACCTAAATAGGATTTATTGAAAATCGCGACCTGACACCGTCCCCGTGACCTATTTTAGACGGACTACCGCGGACGCGACGACTGGACGAGACGCCCCGGACGGACGACACACTCGCCACCGCAGGCAAGTGTATCCACTTGCACTTTTGGCCGTGCTTAGGCCTTAGTTTGTTAGAACTGTTAACTGTGAACAAAGAGAACCGGACCTGAAATGATAGCGTCCGGGACGTCCCTTGACGGCTCAGACTTGACGACGAAGTCTGAGCCCGAAAACAACAACATTTGACATCGTAGGACTATCTTGTGTGTGCATGCATGTGGACACCCTAGAATAACCTTTCCTGTCTTGTCACGTCCCGTCTTGCACAGCCCAGAGGGCAATAGGGCACTCTTCAAGTGATCCCTTGTCTTGATACACAGCCCAGAGGGCAATAGGGCACTCTCCGAGTGATCCTTTGTCTTGATACACAGCCCAGAGGGCAATAGGGCACTCTCCGAGTGATCCCTTGTCGTGATACACAGCCCAGAGGTCAATAGGGCACTCGCCAAGCTAGAGCGAGTGATCCCTTGTCTTGTCATGTCTTGAATACTTGGGTTTGGGGTAGGGTTGAGCGTGCGCATGGTAAGAGGGTCTGATCCCCCTCGAACCGTAAGGCGTGAACCCTTTCGTGTCACACTTGTCTTGTCTTGTCCCGCCATGTCCCGATTTGTCTTGACACCTGTTAGGTTAGTCCCGTAGTTTGGTAGCACACGCTACGACTACTACTTGTCACGTTTTTTCTTTTCTGCTGCGTTTACTTTCTTTTTGTTTCTCTGTTATAACCTCAGCATGCTAATCAACCAGTAAACCGTTGTTAAATAGTCGATACACTTGCAGTTTGGTCTGACCCTTCTTGTAGACCTTACCTGACGTACAGTTTCTTCTTTTGGTGCTGTACGTCAGGTGTGGAGCCAGAGTTCGTGGACGAGACAGACTTACCGGAGCACGTGGAGCCCGAGGACGTCGACCCGGAGGACGTACCTGACGAGGACCAGACTTAGAGGTCTCTTCTAACGCGAACGTTCTGAGGTTCTACTTTTTGCTTCTCTCTTTCGGTAGTTGTTGCCATGCTTCGGCTTTCCTCTCCTTAGACTTTTATACTCGCTGGATATTAATTATATTAATGAATGCAACTTTCTATCTGTACTTTGTGTTGGTTCGAACTTTATAAATGCAAGAACCTGAAAGTTTTAAAAAGGTACCCCCCCTACAGACGGTTATTGGGTCCGAGCTTCACAGCTCTGGCCCAAGCGGGCCTTAGTCACGCTTCGCCTCCGTTGTTTTGGGAAGCGGGGCGTGACAGAATGGCTCTTCTCAAAGGTGTGAAAATGTCTCTTATTTCAGCCTTGGATCCCTGGTTTGAAGCACTCAAACATATATATGGAAGAGAGAACACGGTCACAAAATTCGTGGCATTAAATGCTCCAACGGCTCTATTCTGAAGCTGCTTAATCGGTCTAAGAAGGATCACTGACCGATTAGTTTGGAAACTAGTCGGTCGGTGAACCTTCTTGGACCGACTAGAAAGAAGAAAGCGAAGATCAAGATATGAATAACTAGTCGGTCTAAGAAGAAACGCCAACCGACTAGATCGTCATTTAGTCGGTCGGTGAACCTTCTTGGACCGACTAATAGGTCAACAAATAGGCTTGAATAGATTAGGACAACTAGTCGGTCTGAGAAGGATTTCCAACCGACTAGATCGTCATCTAGTCGGTCGGTGAACCTTCTTGGACCGACTAATTGACCAACAGTGAATGTGCTGAATTTAACTAGGATGTCTAGTCGGTTCAAGAAGAATTTCCAACCGACTAGATCGTCATCTAGTCGGTTGGTTCTTCTACTTGAACCAACTAAGATTCAAATGAAGCCAAGGAATGAAGCGATAAGCTATGGGAAAGTTTCTAATGGCTTCTAAGGCAATCCTAGAGATAAGATATGATAGATATGAAGATTTCTAGGCAAGTACTACTCAATGCTTAACATTCTACTAAACCGAAGCTAGAAGACAATAAAAGAAAACACGACAACCCGTCTTCAAAGCTTCAACATGGAGAATCCGAATCCCTTGACTTCATGAATACTCCTTGAGCTTCAACGAAGATACAGGCATAACGATCATGCGTTCTGAGGAAGTCTTGGGACGTCGCTTGAGATGAACAAATTACTTTGGCGACGATCTCCATAAATCTTCATGGTCTTGAGTCTTTTAGTTGAATGACTTGAACATCATAGTCTTCGAGGCTTTTGACTCATCCATTCCTTTCTTCTCTTTGGATTGAATCTCCATTCATTTGTTGATGCCATTGGCTCGAGGTTTGAAGTAGTCTTTGAGTTCTCCAAGCCAATGCTTCATCTTTGTTGATCTACCAAGTCCTCCACTTGAATCAACACGTGTAGTCACTTTTGATCTTCTTGAATCTAATTGGTGACTTTTTAGCTAACTGCAATCACAAGAGTTAGTCACAATGATTTGTGTTTGATCATCATCAAAATCAAGGTGGAGAGTCCAATACTCAACAAGTAAGGGTCAGACTAGAGTGGTCATTATGACTTGTTGACCCAAGGTCATAAGTGATTAGGGGAAAAATAGATAAGGGAATCACAAACGATGTGATTGATTAAGATTCATCTACCGATCACAGAATTAAGCAACTTGTTGAGTCAACTCAAGGTTGTGAGACTCAGGGTGATTGGATCCCTTTCATACTAAATTTTATTAAAATTCGCCCATTATTATGGCTTTAAAATGTTCGCCAAAATAGTGGGAGAATATAAATGGATAAAAACCAATCTTATTATATTTAAACATTTTGAACACATGCTAATGTTAGGAGTTCTATTCTTTGCAGCATGACGAGTAAAATTAAATATATCCAAGATAAGAAAGAATCAACTGGTTATAAGAATAACGACTGGGTAAGAGACGTAAAGAATATACGGGGGCACAGGGAGAAAAGGCAGGCTAATACACTAACGTATGTAATAGTTATACAAAGTGTAGTTCTTTCTGTAACTTCTAATGCATTGGTATTAGATGCCGGTGCAGGCTCTCCAATCTGTAACCAGTTACAGGGTATGCAAATTAATAGAAGACTCAAAAAGAATGAGGTCGTTTTCCAAGTCGGTAACTCAGCAAATGTTGTTGTTGTAGCCGTGGGAGATGTCATACACACATTGGCTAGTGGCGCTGAATTGCCTCTGAAGCAATGTTATTATATCCCAAATTTCCTATGCAATATTATCTCCGTCTCGGCTTTGGCTAAAGAAGGTTATAATTTTATTATAAACGAAAATATTATGAACATTTTGTTTGATAGTAAGTTGCTAGGTTTCGGGACTCTCAACAATGGTGTATACACTTTGTGTAAGGACATTGTATTAAATGTTAATACACGAAAACGTAAGGAATCGGGTTATAATGAAACCTATCGTTGGCACTGTAGACTAGGCCACATCAGAGAGAAGAGACTTAGCAAGTTACATAAAGAAGGGTCCTTGGACCTCTCGAATTATGAGTCATACGATACTTGCAAGTCTTGTCTCAAAGGTAAGAGGGCCAAAACTTCTTTTGTAAGACAAGGGGAGAGAGTTGATGAACTCTTGGGTCTAGTACATTCTGATGTATGTGGATCCATGTCTACATTAGCCAAAGGAGGATATTCATATTTTGTTATGTTTACTGATGATCACTCTAGGTTTGGACATGTGTTCTTGATGAAACATAAGTCCGAAACGTTTGAGCGATTCAAAGAGTACCGTAATGAAGTTGAAAAACAAACTGGCAAAAGTATTAAAATTCTTCGATCTGATTGAGGGGAAGAATACTTGAGCCAAGAATTCCTTACGTATTTAAAAGAGAATGGGATTCTCTCTCAGGCCACACCTCCTTATACACCTCAGCATAACTGTGTATCGGAAAGGACTCGCACTTTGTTGGACATGGTGCGATCTATGATAAGTGATACTGAGTTGCCCACCTCCCTCTAGGGCTATGCTCTAAAGACTGCTCTGCCTATATTCTTGACAGAGTTCCGTCAAAATCTGTGCCGACAACTCCATATCAGATACGGAGTGGCAAGAAACTCCACCTTAACCATTTAAAGTATGGGGTTGTCCTGCATATGTCAAGAGGCATAATCCAGACAAACTGGAAGATAGATCTGTCTTGTGTAAATTCATTGGGTACCAGAAACATTATTCAGGGTACACCTTCTACCATCCGGAGACACAAAAGATTGTTGTCTCCAAACATGCCATCTTTTTAGAAAAGGAATTCCTTACGAAGGAAGCTGTTGGCAAGGTGGTAGATCTGAACAAATGTTCAGAAGGAGAATTAACACAAGAACATGTGTTGGAACCAGTGGGAGAATCAGAGCTTGATGTTTCCCAACCAGTCGTTAGGAGTTCTGATAGGATTCCTCGAGCCCCTAATAGGTACTACGGTTTTCTCATAGACAGAGGGGTTGAGAATGGCGTCATATTAGATGATGAACCTATTAGCTTCCAAGATGCCATTAAGAGTAGGGACTCTGACAAGTGGCTAGATGCAATGAGATCCGAAATGGAATCCATGCACGTAAATGAGGTATGGACCTTAGAGAACGGGCCCAAAGGAAGTGTTCCCATTGGCTGCAAATGGATCTTCAAGAAGAAGATTGGTACCGATGGAAAGATAGAAACATACAAGGCTAGGCTGGTTGCAAAAGGTTATCGTCAGATTCTAGGAATAGATTATGACGAGACTTTCTCACCTGTCGCCATGCACAAGTCTATCCGGATTGTACTCGCTATTGTTGCCCACTATAACTACGAAATCTGTCAAATGGATGTAAAGACTGCTTTTTCTAAATGGTGATTTTGAAGAGCAGATTTACATAACTCAACCAGAAGGTTTCGAAGTCAGTGGGAGTGAAGGAAAAACATGTAGGCTGCATAGGTCCATCTACGGACTTAAGCAGGCTTCAAGAAGTTGGAACATCCTTTTTGACAAGACAGTCAAAGAGTTTGGTTTTGTCAGAAATGAGGACGATCCATGCATCTACAAGAAAACCAGTAATAATTCTTTAGTCATTATCGTATTGTACATGGATGATATTCTTATAATAGGCAATAACATAGAGATGTTGAAGTCTGTAAAAGGATGGCTGTCAACTAACTTCTCCATGAAGGACTTGGGAGAAGCATTCTACATATTAGGCGTAAAGATCTATAGAAATAGATCTAAACGGATGCTAGGACTCTCCCAAACAAGGTACATAGACTCCATGCTAAAACGGTTTAGCATGGAAAACAGTAAGGGCGGTTTAATACCAGCCAATCATGGAATAAACCTTTCCAAGAATATGTCTCAAAAAACTGACTTGGAAAAGGAACGCATGAGTAAGATTCCATATACTTCAGCTGTGGGATCTATCATGTATTCCATGATCTGTACCAGACCTGATGTCGCCTTTGCACTAGGTGCAGTTAGTCGATATCAGTCTAACCCTGGAGAAGAACACTGGAAAGCCGTCTAGACTATTCTAAAGTACTTACGAAGGACTAAAGAATTGGTCTTGATTTATGAAAGTGAAGAGCTCAAGGTTGAAGGCTTCACAGATTACAGCTTTCAGAGTGGTATAGATGACAGCAAATCGATCTCTGGATATGTTTTTACTCTCAACGGAGGAACAGTCAGTTGGAGGAGTTCCAAACACGACACTGTTGCAGACTCCACGATGGAGGCTGAGTATATAGTGGCCAACGATGCATCAAAGGAAGCGATCTGGATGAGGAAGTTCATAAACCAGTTAAGGATGGTGCCTGCAGTTAAAGATCTGATACCACAGTATTGCGACAATAATGTAACCATCAGTCTGGTTCAAGAACCAAGATTCCACAAGAGATCCAAACACATTCTTCGGAAGTATCACATGATACGGGATATTGAGAAAAATAAAGATATAGAACTCCTTAGAGTCTGTTCAGAGGACAACTTAGCAGATCCATTCACAAAGGCACTGGCACGCGATTGTCTGGAGAGACTAGGGTGTAAAAGTGGTATGAGATACAATAATAAATGGCCCTGAGTGCAAGTGGTAGATGTTAAGAGATGTATGCCCTTGAGGCAATTTATCTATGTAAACATCTTGTTCATAAATGAAAGTATGCTTTCTGGTATCAATTATCTCAGTAATCCTCTTTTATATGTTGCTTGGATAATTTTCTTAGACTCGTTATAAGGTCATACATGTTTCGAGATAGAGATCCCGATTATGAGGAATGTCTGACCATTAGAAGCTTGAGTCTTGAAGTGTTCGTGGTCATAGATGCATCGAGATAGGGATATCAGCACATCGGACAGACCATTGTGTCTTTGTCTTGTTGGTCTCAGAATCATGAGACTTGGTGAAGTCGGAGACAGGACAAATGTGCTCATTAGAGAATGAGTCCACTGAACAACCCAAACCCAGAGTTATCAAATGGATAAACATTAACTAACTGTCATTTATAACTCTTAGTGGTGATAGGCAAGTTAGTCCTTAGGACTTGAGATCATTGTACGAAGCTGTGTGTGAACAGTATCGCTTAGATCTATGATCTAGCTTCGAGGCAAGGCCTGCTGAATGGTATTAGATTGGATGACACTTGAAGTGTACGAGGTGAGTAATGATCAAGATAGGATTTGTCTCTTCCGTTAATGGAAAGTTAATGTTGCAGGCTCAGCACGGCTCTTAGTAAAACCTTGGCCAAGGTATATTGTAGGATGTATAACATGAATGTACCAGAGACCAAAGGATACTGACCAGTGCTATCTAGTAGGGTTGACAGCGTTCCATAACCTAGGCTACGGAAGTGACATAGTCAAGACGAAGGGACTAAACCTGCGGCATTCATCACGGACACGGTCAGAGTGATCCCGACGACACTTTGTCGACGAAGTCAATCACGTAATTATGATGCTGAAACAGGGACGACACCTGCTGCTCATGGTTACTGTCGTCTAGGGACTTCGAGTCCCAACCTGTGGTAGGGTCAGGCTGTAGGGTCTCGCACCGAGTAGTATTCACGTCTTAGTAATAGGAAGATTGTTAAAGAGGAATGCATTCGATGCAATGGAATGATTAAACTCACAAGTCAGTTGTGAGATGAAAAGCTAAAGAGTTTAGCATTCGGGACATATTAATACGGGGTATTATATTGACTTAGACGCATGGGAATGAGGGGACTTCCTGAGAAATCCACAGGAAGAAACCGCGTCCAAATTGGAGCTCTAACGAGCCCAGAAACGCAAAAACAGCTGAGGAAAGGCCCTTATTGGGCTTGCGTGTCTGACTCGCACCTGGCGGGTCAGACCCGCCAGGAAATAGCTGGTTTGTGCAGTTTTTTTGCGAAAACGAGATTTGGAGTCTATTTTTGACAATTGAGGGGTCAAATGAAATCGGAATTGGATTTCGTTTTTTCCTATGCGATCGTTGTCTCAAGATCTTTGATTTGAAAGGTTGTTTGAAAGTCGAAACTCAGAAATGGATTTATGGTGGATTTTAGATGTTTGGACTTCTTATGAAATCAAGCCCATTAATGCATATTATTGTTCCACATTGCTCGTGGTAAGAGGAGAGGGGGCCGGCTCCCTATATAAATAGGGGTTAGCCCTCCTCATTGAAACCTACACCAAGTCTACAATTTGTAAAGCTCCTAATTTTTGAGCACGCACGATCTAGACTTGAATCATTCTTCCTCTTTAGTTCTTTCTATCCTCCAGTCGGGTCCTAGCAAGACTACGAGGAGGTTTGGATCTGATCCAAAAATATCTGGCGTGAGTCTCCTTAAGTGAAACTTTCTTCGACAAGTGATCGGCTCGGAGGCGCGGTGCGGCTCGGGAGGCGGTTCAGCTTGAGGCGAGGCGCGGTTCAGTTCGAAAAGCGGCTCTGCTCGAGTTGCGATGTGAGAAGTCGGTGCGGTACATCTCGCCTGTACCAAGGCAAGATTCCGGGTGAGTCCTTTTTTATGCCTTTCATATTTTGCAGTACTTAGACCTTTCTCGGGTTAGTCAGACCCAACCCAAGTCAGTAGATAATCCTGGCTAGGGAGCATGTTTCCTTAGGGTAGCTTTTATTAAAAGAGTTTAATAATATTTTTACGCTGCTTCTTTTATATATTTTTTCATCCGACTTAGGACGGGCTAGAATATATGCCCTAAGGGACCTTGAAAATCCCAACACCTGGTGACTAGGATTTCTGTCTGTTAATAGCCGTTTCTAGCATATAATTCTTAGGATTTTTATTCGATTTTGGACAGAGTTTGGTGGGTTATTTATATGGCTTTAATGTATTGACTTGAGAACTTCTTAGACACCATTGAATACACTCCCAAGTTATTACAAGTCATTAATTCTTCTCTAGAGCATTCAAAAGCATTCAAAGCCATTTATACTCAAGCGCTAAGTTTCAACTTGTCTCCAATACTTTTAAGAGCAAGTTTATAGCATTCATTGCTGTTAAGGCCAAAAATGGCGTTAACTGTAAGAGGACTGATGTGGGCTTATCCTGTTGAGGTGGAGCCTCGTCAGCTAGTTATGTGGGACCCTGGTTAGTAGAACTGGGGTCGTTGATAGACATAATTAGAATGGGATGGTCGATCGACCCACTAAATAGATCGAGTCTTAAACGAATGTTGATAGAGATATGACCTTCTTGTTGAGACACTCCACGAGCTTATTGTATCACAAATGAGCGTCATGGGGATCATATCTGGGTCTTGACCCACATCCCCTCCGATGCTTAAGTTAGTACATGAACTTAAGGGAGAAAGCTTGGAGCTGTCGAGGTCAACCCACGGAGGCTCGTCTCGAGTCAAGCCTTGCAACCTATTTAGAGGAAGAAATAGTAAGTGGAGTATAGAATGTCAGAGTATCGAATCACGTACCTCCCTTGTTCTGTTCATCTCCAATGTATTTATTGACTTTCCAGGTCTCTTCAATGACGTTGGGAGGATAATGGTCACCAATTATGGCACCATGATCCTTTCCCCTTAATGGGGGTAAATGTTGCCCACATCCCTGTTATTTATGAGCTCCTTCAATCCCCCATTCTATGGGTGGAAGTGCCATAGGCGAATGGCATGTGGGCTTTGACTGAGTCTGCTTCAGGTTTCGTTCGTGGGCTTTATGGGCTTTGGTCGCTCGTTGAACGAGTCCCTCGAGAGCCGGCCTAATGATGCAATAATGGCCCCCGTCGCTCGAGCTCAGACAGTTCATCTGTTGGGATCAAGTGACACTACAGCTCATTAATGGGGCACGGCAGTCGAGGAACTAATACTCAAGTTTTAGGCGCCAAAGTGCTTGCTTTACTGATTTGGACGATGCGTCGGTTCGAAATCCAAGATACTAGGTGGTCCGGATCCCTAACACATGTCCCAACATGAAGAGGTCGGCTTGTTTAAATAAGACGGTTCTGGAGGGAAAGATTAAAATCATCATCTTTGTCATTCCTAACTTAGATATTCTTCTTTGAAGATGGCTCCATCATCTGTTCATACCTCTGGTAGGAGCTCAGATTCCATCGCGCAGAAGAGTAAGGAGGAAGCCGATGTGCCCAGCCTGATCGCTAACCAAATCTCCAAAGTGGGCGCGGACCAAATCCCTGAATTCCAGGAAAAATATATCCATCTCGACTACCAAATCCAGTTGCCGGAGAGGGTTCATCGCCATGTCGATCGGGAGGTTGGGGTTTATGTCAAAGCCTTTCATCGAGGGCTTCGATTTCCCATGCATCCTTTCATGCGCTATTTGCTGAGTAGTTGAACCTTTCCCTTTGCCAACTGATGCCAAACGCATAGAGGTGTTGGTCGGTTTCATCGCATTGTGCGTAATGAAGAAGGTTGAACCGACGATGGAGTTGTTCAATTACTTCTTCTCGATTTCTCCCCTCAAGATTCCAGGTTGATATATGATAACAGCCCGTCGAGGCAGGAAATTATTTGATGATCTCCCTACCTCGAATTCGAACTGGAAAGACGAATTCATGTGTTATCTTTCAAGGCGAGGCGAGCTTTTGCACCGAATGGGGTGTGCCTGATTTGGGTCTGACCAAAAAAGCCTTTGTCCAGGAGGAGAAGGAAATCGCTGATGCATTGTTGAATCTGTCGGAGGTGATTAGGAAGACAAAATGGTTATGGTCTGACTCGGTGTTACGTCGGACTGTATGGATGAAAGGTCGATCCGACTTTGCCCATCAACCATTTGATCTTCGTCTTATTGAATTTTGCTTTTTCCTTGCAGGCATGGTTGGTCTGGATTACCAGGTGTACCCTGTGTTGAGAGAGGGGATCGAGGCTTCCATCGGAGAAGCTGAGGAGAGTATGATGTCTCCTCAAGTGCCCATTCTGGAGAAAGGAGTAACATGAACCTCAGAGGATTTGCCCATTGTCATTCGTGGGGATTCTCAAAAGGCTCATCTCCAACGGAAGAAAAAGAAAAAGCTTCCCACCGAATTTGAGGTGGTTGCAGTTGAGGGGGAAAAAAGAGACCAACTTCGTCTTAGCGACTCGGAGCTATCTGGGTCAAATGATGTCGTGGGTCGGCCTGCTTCCATGGATGCAAGTCAGTTGCACGACGAGGCACATCCCCATGAGCAGGAACATGGGATTCCTTCAGAAAGATATTTAGGAGGGTCCCCACCTCTTCCAGAGCCCATTTTGCATCAGGATTCTTGGTCATGGGGGGGCGTGTTCCCTCCAGTGCCTCTAGCTGAGGATATTTCCGACGAATTTAGATCGCTTTTGCTGAAAAGTCGATTGCATCCGGTCCCATTTGATTGTCCCGCGGAAGAGCTTCTTAATTTCCAATCAAGAAAAGTGATTCTGCTCGTTTGGATTATTAGACCGTCTCAAGGATCGCCGAGAATGCGACCCTTCCCCAGGATAAGGCCGTCCTGGAGAGGGTCAATTATGAGAGGCTCTCTTCAATTGTTGTCCATGCAAACATTCAGATAACTATTGCGCTAGTCTTCGTTATAGATGAAGAAGGAATAGATGTTTAATAGATATGACTTGTATGTAGGCTCTTGTGGCTTATGCGGCATTGCACCGACACACATCGGTTGTTGCTAACCACGAAGTCACACTGGGGGCAGTCAAACTGGCCATCGAGAAATCTCAGGAGAATCTAGATAGACTGGAGTTTCTGGGATTTGGGTCAGCACCTAGATCCAACCTCTTTGACACTCCTTTGTGATACATGAAACTCGTGGAGTGTCTCAACAAGAAGGTCATATCTCTATCGACGTTCATTCAAGACTCGATCTATTCAGTTGGTCGATCGACCATCACATTCAGATTTTGTCTATCAACGACCCATGTTCTACTAACCAGGGTCCCACGTAACTAACTGACGAGACTCCACCTCAACAGGAGAGGTCCACGTCAGCCCTCATACTGTTAACGCCATTTTTGGCCTTAACAATTGCTAGTCATCATGAGACAAGTAGTAAATGCTCATACTCTCATCATTTAGAGCACATCACACAAACCTTCTTGCCTCATTCTTAAAGGTGTCATTCAAGACATATGTTGTGTAAAGTTGTTTCATATTTCGGTTCTCTTTTCTCGTTGATATTTGAGATATACTCTCGGGTTGTGAGAGTGATCCATTCCAGGTTTGTGGAAAGTGAAAGAAACATGTGTATTGGTTTTACACTTGTCAGGTTTCGGCAAGTGAGTATTAGTGGAAACACTAATCACTAGCATATTGGCTAGTAGGTTGCTGGAGTAGAATTCAAGGGAGTCGAGGAGCCTCGGTGAATCCGAACCAGGGTAAATCTTGTGTTTGTGTTTGCATTCTTATGATTTTTGCTCTCTTTTCTATTCCGCACTAAGGTCGCATAAGGGTTTTTATAATTTGGCGTAATTTCCTTATTATCGTTATAAAACACTATTCACCACCCCACTAGTGTTTCTCCATATAGTTTCAGATCCTACAAGTTGAACTCATTATTGTCCACGGTATAAAAAAAGTCATTCATGGCATTAGAGTCAATGATTACTGAAGCTTTCTCTTCATTCATCCAATGAGAGTAGGGCATGGTTGGTTTCTTATAAGGTATCTATATGGTGTTCTATAGTTCGTAGTTAATAGACTGGAGATTTGTCATCATTATTCTCTTTTAGTAGATTTACTTGGAACTATTCAACAAGTGTGATCTTGTTGTGGAATTTCCTTTAAAGAATTGTAAAGATCAATAAATTATAGATGACATCCTTTACAGAGCTCTGATACCAATTTTTAGGGTTCGAATTGGTAATAAAATCTTGTACACTAAGTAGTTGTGAATAGCGTAAAGATAATAACAACCAAATTGTAGTAATATGACAGTGGAATATAAATAAATAATTGCAATTAAGAAATGAAAACTTGACAAACACCATTACCAATTACACAAACCTAGTTTTAATAAATTGAGACTAAACCACTAACAAAACCTATAAGAGTAAACCATTCTTCCCTTAACACCTGATGGAAACCATTTGCATAAAAAAGTAGAAACTCTCATGTAGCATTGAATTCATATGCATGTAGAACAAAGAAAGGCTAGGAGTGGTTTTCTATTCTATAAGATTGGATCTTTGAAGAACAGAAAAGAATGGATAGAATTTTAGCTTTCTTGGCACAAGAAGAGATAAGAAATCAAAGTTTTACATTTACTAAAGTGTTGTTAAATTCTGAGTGTTTAATTTATATTTATAGAGATTAATTCATATTTATAGAGATGAAATTTCTTTTTCATGATTACAAAAATAGACTTTCCAAATAGATCAAAATGTTTATATTCTGAAAGTCAAAACTAGCCAATTAGACTATTGTCGACTGACATTGTCTATTAGATGACCGATGACACGACAATGCGCACCACCAAAAAGGTACGCACACCCTCACCCCAAGTGTATGGGTGTCAAAGCAATTTGATCCCGATGAGTTCGGGGTCGAATCCAGAGGTGGTGAATCTGAGCATCAGCGAATCAGATGATGGTTTATTTGACTGCGATTTTATTAGTAGAGATGGATTTCGAAGGGAGTCGTAATGGTGATGGAAACGAAATGCGAGGGTGTCACATCAGCAAAACACGACCTATCTACTCCACAAAAGATTACCGTCACTAAAATGATGAAGCACTAGGATGTCGGTATCCCAAGTTACGATGTAGCGATGCCGATATCTCGGATCACCATTACATCAATCTAGACCCGCTGCCAATTTCTTGGATAACTGTTGCTAGATCTAGATTTGGTGCCAATTTCTTGGATCGTCTCCTCTAGCATAAAGAGTTGCCATAGACGATAGGTTCAACTTAATCCTAGCAATCAATATACTCAAACATGGCAAAAGCGATATAAAATTCAATAGATTTCATTGCAATCATCTCATGCATGTATAAAAGGTATTTAACAGCGATTCAAGAACAAATATAAAGAAATAGATGATAAACAAGAGATTACAATCATCTCAACCAAAGATGTCCAAATCCGCGTTCAAATCACCAAGAGGGGGCCTAAGACATAGCTTAGCCTCTGAAAAACTACTCTAAAAGTCTTTAAAAAAGTGTTTAGAAACAATCTGATAACCCCTAAAATACGGCTACAAACCCCCTTTAAATAGGACCCTAAACCTTAGCCACGCTAATGGGTCAATGGGCTGAAAACCGAGTTGACTCGACTGAGTCAACTCTGGTAGAGAGTTGCTGCAGAAATTCAGCACTGCACAGTCATCTTGTAAAAATTCCACAGATTTCATCCGACCTCTGTTTTGCTCGTTCTTGACGGCGTTGGAACCTTCATGAAGTATACTATCCATAAAAAATATTAGAAAAATAATTTGCTCACTTGGATGACAGCAGCTCTTCAAAGAGTGAGAGATTGTACTCAAATCTGAGCGCTTTACTTCACTCGAACGAGTGTGGTTAAACTCGGTCCGAGTGGCCTTCGCACTCGGTCGAGTAGCCTTCGACATTCCATTGTCCTTGATCTAAAGCTGTAGTTGCTCGGACCGAGTGGCTAGTTCACTCGGTCGAGTTCAAAGGGTCGAATGTGCTTGAAAAGGGCCTTCTGCCATAATTCTTACTCGGCCAAGTAGCAAAGCTACTCAGCCCGAGTGACTTTTTGCGCTTTGAGCTACTAAGTGTTGAATCCATCTTCTCTTCGCCCACACCCACTCGGACCGAGTGGTAAGTCCACTCGGTCCGAGTGAACTGGAAAAAGCTGATAGAGATGATAGCTTGCTTCTATTTCTCTTCTTCTTCGTTCCTTTTCTTCTTCATTCCTCTTCTTTGGCCTCCTTCTTTGGCACCTCAAGCATGTCATCTTAAATCTTCTTGGTGCTCCCGCATCGCTGATCATCCCCTTGACTCCAAATTGCTCCGATTTTGCTCCAAATCCCTGAAATTAACCAAATGCTCTCAAAGTCAAATAGTTCCAACTATCAACATAAAAGCGTATAAAATCGGGATTTAAGCAATCAAATATGATGTGGATGTGGGGTATAAAACATGTAAATTACAGACACATCAATGACAAATTTTACAATCCAGAAAATAACTTACATTCTGTATTAGTCGACTAGTATTGTAATTAGTTGACTAGTAATTGCATTAATCTACTAGTAAATGGATTAGTCAACTAATCAATACACTGATGAAATAACACATTTCAGTATTAGTCGACTAAATATCATATTAGTCTGCTAATGTTTCAAATTAGTAAAATCATATTATTCGGTATTAGTCAACTAGAAAAGAAGGTTAGTCGACTAAAGAAATCTGGATTTGAATCTTTAAGCACCTTGAGATATATTGAATAGAATCATATTAGTAGACTAACTCACACTTGAATGAATGGACACTTAGAATTAATGTAAATTGATCATATTTAAGGTCATTGATATGCAAAGTCTTAAACCTATCATTTTAAGTGTGTGTTTGTGTGTGTGTGTTTTTCAAGGCTTAACATCATTTCTAAGATAAAGGAAAAAAAAAGATACATCATACATACTAAATACAACAATATAAGCTTTACTGATTCCGATTACATTCATATCTTTGTCAAAGATATTGTTATCCAATCTTGAGCCTTGACACCAGATCAAATGATTTCTATAGTTGTACAAATAACATTATTGTAAGCATATCATTCAAACACATATTGAGATAAACCAATATATAACAATCTGAGCTTGTCAGCAACATATGCCATTCAATCCAGTCTCTTCGTTAAGACTTTTTTATTAACATGTATATGATATGAAAATATATCAAACCCCAATAACATATTAATATCATAAGTTGAGTATGCGATACCATAGCCAAGATGGATCAACTTATTACATTAAGAAGTTTGTTCATTCCACCTTGGCCAATCATTTACTATATATCCATAATATACTATTGGGGATCGTGTAGATAGCAAACAAACACTAGAAGATGGATTGAACAATGTTATCAAAAAATTATGCACTAATTAAAATCTTAAACCTTCTATGAATGCTTAAGTCTCCGATGAAACTTACCTCCTATGCACATAGTCCACTAACTCAAATACTTGCAATCAAAGATTAAATACACAGTAATAATAAGCAACACAAAGTAAGTAAAGGGTAAAGTGTAAGAGAGACAATTAATCCCAAAGACATTATGTATCCTGGTTCACCCACTCGGAGGCTGGTCATGTCCCAAGCACTGCTTGGATTTCCACTGCATTGCCTCTTTTCAACTAAGAGTGCTTCCAACCAATTTGCATCAATACTCTGAGGGCTTATACAATTTACATATTGAACAAGATGACATATCTTAAGAGGCTTTCCAACCAAGTACAACAACCAAATACAAGTACTTACCTGTTATGCCCCGCTCCACAGGATACCCGGGAAGTACGAATCCGTCCCTGGCTATCCCAAAGAGGCGGGTGTGAAAAAGAAAGTAGAGGGAAGAGAGAGTACAACAAGGAATATGCAGGTCCAATGTGTATTGTTGAGGTAGTACATGTAATGTTTCCAAATTTAAACAACCCAGACAAGACACAGACGGAACCAAAACCAACAACTACAATACAACTGCACAGAGGAACAAAGGCAAACATTGTATTTATATATAACAGTCCATTGTACATCAACTTATACAAACATCAAGTACATCAGCTTCTCGCCCCAAGAGATACCTTAAAGAAGCCCAAATAAGTACACAACTCTTGTTCTCTCCCCTCTTCACCCAACTCACAACATAAACTCATCAACCATAAACTTCAACTCCATCTCCCTGCCTCCAGCTCCATAAACCTGAAACCACAAATTGGAGCACGTCAAAGCGTGTCCAAGTAGGAAACCCAACTCGTGCAGAAAATAAATATTAATTTGGAAATGTTGTTTTGAATCACAAACTAGTACATGGCATGAAAATAAACGTTGTCTCATCAAGCAAGGAAAAATAAACAAACTGCATATAGGGAATTTACAGCAATTAAACGTTTAATTACATTTTATTTGGTGACCTGGGTGTGTCGTTGAATATGCGGGACTAGACTCCAGCCCAAGGTGGGGCAGTAAGGAACACCCGTCAGTGGTACACGAGCACTGTTTCCTTAAGGAGGCCTCTCACTCCACCATTCACTCGCATCGGAGTGCGGGTGAGGAAAACTTCGCAACATCACAATACATCATACCCGAAACTAAGTAAGGTATGGAGATAACCTCAAAGTACCCAAAACTGAGCAAGGTACATAACACCATCACACATAGTCTAGCCCGCATACCCTACTAGTACCCAGTTCTCCCACAACCCCTTTCTAGGGTGCTTACCTGCTTTAAGGCAGGCCTAGGCATCCCTATACTTAAGTTAAGTAAACTGATGTACAAAGTTAAAGATGTGGACCACATTTAAACTACAAGACTTGCATACAAAATTAAGGTGAATACAAGGGGAAATAACAAGTAGCATACATTTAATTGAAAGGGCTAGCATACAACATGAATCATTATGAAAAACAAACTAGTAAGCAACATGAACTCTATTAACCCACATGGACTTTATTCCATAGCAACATGGTCCATCATTTTCCATTCTACATCAACATGAATCATTTTCCATAACACATCATTGTGAAACATAGACCATTCTCCAAGCAATGTACTGCATTCTCCATTAACATAAACCATTCCCCATGCAACATCATTAACTATCCTCCATACAACATTTAAAGCTTAAGCAATTCTTTATGAAGAATAAAGATAATAACATTAACTTAAAGACAAACTTAAAAAAACTACCACCATTAAATTCTTACATGAAAAATACAACATTTGATACAAGCTTATGTCCACATTAAAAAGGCTACTAGATTAACCAAAGTAACACAAAATGCAACCAACTTTAACTTGAAGATTGCAATCTTATAAAATTACACATGGAGCTTCCCACAAGTAACTTTGACCAATTCATGGAGACATATAAAGATAATCTCAAAGACACTAACTTTAGTTAGCAAAGCCAAGAAAGACATCACCTTTAGCACAATTATGACAAAGTGATTAAGAAAGATGCTAACTTTCATTAGGAACTCAACTAAAACCACAACTTTTCCACTAAATAGTGCTATAACTAACACAACAATCCAAATTAAAATCTATTTCACAAGTAGGGAATCCTACCTTAAAAGCTTCCTCCTAAAATGAGCCAACTTTCCTTCATGAATCCTCTTAATTCCCCCTTTAAGGCCTCTTTAATCCTCCTTCCTTAATGTCTCCTTTCCTTAAATTCCTCCTTTCCTCTTAATATCATTATTGGCAAATTATATTAGGAAAGAGAGAAAATAGGGGGATAGAAGAGAGAAGTGGCTCACGGCAAGAAAGTGGAGACAATGTGGGGGGGGGGGGGGGGGGTTCTCTAAATTACTAGAATTCTCCCATCCTTATCTCTTAGTTATGCATACCCCAAGGAAATGACTAATATACCCTCACAAGCCCAAATAACTAAACTACCCTTCCCCCTTCTAAGGAAGTACAAGAATACCACTCACCCCTAACCCTTTTCATATTTACCCACTTCCTAATACATAATAATAATAATAATACATACCCTGTTCTAATTACTAATGGGCCCTCGCTCTACACACACCCCCCTATGAATCCGTACATCCAACTCACATGCAACCTTAACATCATGCTTAAACACTCAATTAATATTACTAATACTAATTATTAAGAACAATAACAGTACTAATAATAAAAATAGTAATACTACTAATAACACCAATTAATAATCATACTAACAATAATAATGACACTCACATGACTTACTAATTACACATCAATAGTAATACTAATATACTACAACTAATACACAATATAATACACAATATAGCCATGCCCTACATATATGACACTATGGCCATTACATTACCCCCACACCCTCGTGTGGATTTACACTTACTCTTTTGAAGATAAGTTGTAATAACCAATACAAGAAACAATGTAATTAGCATCAATTTTTTTGTATTTAGCGTCGGTTATAACCGACACAAATGCAAAATTGCATCGGTTGGGGAGCCGACACTATCCGAAGTGTCACCAATGCACTAGCGTCGGTTAGTAATCGTCGTGAATACACTACACTAGCGTCGTTTTTGAACCGACGCAAATGTAACGAGTGTACTGGCATCGGTTATAAATCAATGCAAATATGCACATTCAGTGTATCTCCTTCTGCATTTCAAATCTCAAAATTTACAGTAGATATAACATTATAAAAAAATATTAGGTACAAAAAAGATTATAAAAATATGTATATACAAACTATAAAAATCCAAAGTAGCTATAAAAATCTATGAAAGTCTAAACCTATCTAGCAACCTACTAAGTTAAATATACTCCTAATGTGTACTCATGTGGATCCACAAGATGTGGCTCTTTCTCATGTAACTCCATAAGTGGTGCTGACATATACTTACAAGACAACCTAAGCTCGTGTTATTATCTCCTAGGCTCACCTGCAAATAACAATTAAAGGAGATTATTAACCAATGATCATCATTACTAGTAAACAAATAACAATTAAAGGATATTATTAGCCAATGATCATCATTACTAGTAAACAAATAACAATTAAAGGATATTATTAGCCAATGATCATCATTACAAGTAAAGGAGATTATTAACCAAACGATTACTTTAGAGAGCTCATATGTACAAATGCAGCTCTGTGTCAAATGGGAAATGCATCTTGAATGCAGAATTAGTGGCATGTGTACTTATTGTAACATTATACTTGAAATATAGACATGAAGAGTTGTCAAAAAGTAAGTATATTCATCTCGAATCAGAGGAGACAAGCCATTCCATACTTTTCTGCAATTTACAGAATTAAAGCAACAAGAATCAAGTGAGTTAAAAAAGAATCAAGTGAATTCTACTTCTAGCCTTACAAAAGAAAGTACGTTCTACTTCCAAAGTAACGAAGCCATAAGTATGCGCCAATATCAAACAAAATACCAATCTTAATTAAGCTAGAGGAACACAATCATGTGCATCAGCTTATGAAAACTCAAAATATAATTCCATATATATATTAAGAGCAAAAAGGCAAAGATGATTACCCCACTACCAGAGCATTTCGACGAATTCAGTCACCCAAGCGGGCATTTCAACGAATTCAGCCACCCAAGCATGCATAGTGATAAGAATCGTTAGTTTCACATTATTTCAAAATATACTAAGCATATAAATATCTTTTTATGTCTGAGCATATTACAATATTTGATAACTCTAATTAGTAATCTTTAAAGTTGATTAATAAATATTAACAGGCAGTCTCATATAGTTTAAATAGTCAAAACTTTAAATTGGCCCCAGCGAACTATAATTGCTAGCTCCGTCCATACTGGAATTAGATGTATTTTGGCATTACCATGAGTTCTACTATCTCTCTTCGACATGAACTATGATAGTATTCAGATAACATTATGTTTAAAACACAAATTTACTGAGAATGCAATAGGATAATATGCAACTAAACAAATTCGCAAAAGGTGACATTTGCAACTGTATCATGACGAGTCAAGTTACTTACGAGCAAGATTCTATGTTTCTTAGTCAAGCATTCTTGTATTCAGTGACGTGTACTGGACGCAGCCTTGTGTGTGCCAGCCGTGGCTGCAGAGATTAGGAAGAAACAACATAAGAATGTAAACTTATGGAATTCTATCACTTCCTAACATCAACATCATAATCAGAAATCTAATTGACCAAAATAATATTGTTTTTAATGATGCATAAAATGAAATTTGTCTGTTTGTTGTGACATCCTGATTATGATCTTGCAAAAGGCACTGACCTGAGGACCAATGACATTGTGATGGTGCTCTTTCTAATGGTGCTAGAGGGCTTGAACCAAGTAAAAAATTTATTCTGGGATAACATTACATTTTAACCCCTCGTTTAGACTGTGTTTTGTATATATTTCATTTGATCTCTAATAAGTATATTTTTGTAATATCATTTAATAATAGAGTATATCATTTGCTTATACACAAAATACAATTTTATGGTCTAAATTTGTTTCAATTTTATTTTTCAGGTGAAGCTTGCAATTTTTCGAATCCAACGGCTATTTTTCCATATTTTTCGGAAGTCATAGCAAATTTCTATGAATTAAAATGCCAGAAATGGGGTTGGAAAAAAGCAGAAAACAAAAAAATAATAATAAAAATAAGCAGCGCCCGCCCGCTCAGTCAAAGCGGGCGGCTGCCCACTTTGAATGAGTGGGCGACCGCGAGCTCAGTCAACCTTTGTTGAATGATCCGCAAACCCGTTTGCCATTAAATATTGGTTTTGGGCATAAGTTCTTCATCCAACCTCCGATTTGAGTGATATTCATTTCGTTTCAAAGCTGAGAACTTCCTCTTCTTATTCCAAAGAAGTTTTCTCAGCTCAAGGAGAAGTTTGTAGGTGTTTGGGCTTCAAAATTAATGAAAAACTCCATTTCTTTCCTTGTTTTTATTATATTTGTATTACGTTTTGTAATTAAACGATATTTGTATTAATGAAAAGTGTCGTTTTTGTTACCATATTTGGCTATGGTACTGTGGGTGTGTGGTGTGGAAGTTAGTGTTGCTAGGATCTTTTCTTTCATGTCTCCATAATTTTTGCAATTATCGAAACTGTTAAAAACGCTGATTTCTTCATTGTTGAAATATGCACAATCCGTATAGGAATCCGCTTAGGATGACATGCCGTGAGGTATCGGCTACATGCATCAATCTGTAGAGGAGCCCAATGAGGGTGATGAATCGTGAGGTTCATCTTTTATATTTTATTTTTCAAAGAAATCAATTGTTTTTACGATTATTTTTTAATTGAAAATCGACATTTTTAAAAGCTTTATCATCCGATCCACATACCTTGGCATGGATGCGGGATTGAGAATCTATGGAGAATGAATAGCATAACCTACTGTAACACTAATGGAAACACAACACTCTCTCTCTCTCTCTCTCTCTCTCTCTCTCTCTCTCTCTCTCTCTCTCTCTCTCTCTCTCTCTCTTGATATAAATCATATTTTCACGCTCACGTTATTTTATTTTCGTAAAATCTTAAAACGACTTTTGGATGGCATATGTGCATAGACTTTAGGAGACAACTTATTTTGGAGTACGCTTATCTTGGAGACAACTGTACATTTCTTGAGGTAATATCTTCCAAACTCTCTTTAGATAAGGAAAATGAATTATTAGTTGTTTTAAAGAAACATAAGGGGGAAATCGGATGGAAAATTGCTGATATTAAAGGTATTAGCCCTCTTGTGTACACGCACCACATATATTTAGAAGATGATACCAAACCTACCCGTGAACCACAACGAAGGTTGAACCCAACCTTAAAAGTAGTTAAGGGTGAGGTCCTTAAATTGCTTGATGCGGGTATCATATACCACATTTCTGATAGTATGTGGGTTAGTCCAACCCAAGTTGTACCAAAGAAATCTTAGTTACCTGTTGTGAAAAATGAAAATAATGAATTGTTACCCATGAGAGCCGACACTGGATGGTATATGTTCATAGACTTTAGGAAGCTTAACTCCAAGATACGAAAAGACCACTTCTTGCTTCCCTTCCTAGACCAAATTTTGGGGAGAGTGGCTGGACATGAGTTTTAATTCTTCCTAGATGGATACTCCGGTTACTACCAAATAGAAATAGCCCCAGAGGATTAGGAGAATACCACCTTCACTTGTCCCTTTATAACTTTTGCTTTTTGGAGAATGCCATTTGGTTTGTGCAACGCTCCTGCAACATTTCAACAGTGTATGTTAAGTATATTTGATGATATGGTTGAAAAGATTGTAGAAGTATTTATGGACGATTTTTCAGTATATGGTAACTCATTTTCTGATTGTTTGACTAACTTGGCTTGTGTGTTGAATAGATGCATCGAAAAGAACCGGCTTCTTAACTGGGAAAAATGTCACTTCATAACCACTAAAGGCATCGTCCTTGGTCACATAGTCTCCAGGGAAGGAATACAGGTAGACAAAGCCAAGGTGGAAGTCATTAAAAAGTTACCTACTCCCAAATGCATTAAGGACATTCGGTCCTTCCTTGGTCATGCCAGATTCTACAGGCGGTTCATAAAGGATTTTAGTTTGATTTTACGTCCTTTATGCACACTTCGTATGCATGACACTGAATTTATTTGGACAAAGGAGCGTAAAAATTCTTTAATACTTTAAAACGATCACTTATATCTTCTCCCATTTTGCAGGTAACTGATTGGACACTGCCATTTGAAATCATGTGTGACGCCATCAATTTTGCAGTCAGCGCAGTTCTTGGACAACGAAAAGACAAATCTCAGGTTGTCATCTACTATGCAAGCAAAAGCTTGAATGAAGCTCAGAGAAACTACACTACCACAGAGGAGTTGCTTGCCGTAGTCTTTGCATAGGAAAAATTCTGGAGCTGCATTTTGGGATTTCCCATTATTATTTTTACTGATCATTCCGCTCTTAAATATCTTTTGTCCAAGAAAGATGCAAAGCCAAGACTTATACGTTGGATTTTACTTTTGCAGGAGTTCCAGGTACAGATTAAAGATAAGAATGGAGTTGAAAATCATGTGGCCGCCCATCTTTCACGACTAACCATTGGTACAGAATCTGCTTCCATTCCTATTGAAGATACTTTCCAGATGAGCACCTATTTGCTGTCTCCACACTTCCATGGTATGCAGATATTGTCAATTACCTTGTGACTGCTAAGATCCCCTCAACTTGGTCAATTCAAGATATAAAACAGTTTAATCACGAGGTAACATCATTTTTCTTTGATGGTCCATATCTTTATAAATATTGCAATGACCAAATTGAGGAGATGTATACCAAATCAAGAAATAGATAGTGTCTTACACTTCTGTCACGAGAGTGCATGTGGGGGACATTTCTCGGCTCACAATACTGTGGCTAAACTTTTACAATGCGGATTTTATTGGCCAAGCATGTTTAAAGATACTTTTTCATTTTGTAAATCATGCTTATCTTGCCAGCAGTTAGGGGGGATAACTAGGAGGAATATGATGCCATTGAACCGCATATTAAAAATAGAAATTTTTGATTGTTGTGGTATTAACTTTATGGGACCCTTTCCCTCTTCTTTTGGACATACTTTTATGTTACTCGCAACTGATTGTGTTTAAATGGGTTGAAGCTATCCATTGTAGGTCAAATGATGCATCCATCGTGCTCAAGTTTATGAAGGAAAATATCTTTGCACGCTTTGAGGTGCCAATGGCGATGATAAGTGATGGAGGCTCCCATTTTTGCAACCGACTTTTTACGAGCTTGATGATGAAGTTTGGGGCGAAGCAAAAAGTCTCTACACTTTACCACCCTCAAACTAATGGCCAGGCGGAGTTGGCAAACATGGAGATAAAGAATATTCTCCAAAAGACAGTGAATCCTACTAGAAAGGATTGGAGCATTCATCTTCCTGAAGCATTGTGGGCATACCGTACCACCTATAAAACCATATTAGGGATGTCTCCTTACCGCATTGTCTACGACAAACATTGTCATTTACTCGTAGAGATTGAACATAAATCTTTTTGGGCGGTTAAGAAATTAAATTTTGATGCTGACTCTTCTTCTTTTCGCAGGTTGCAATTGGTTGAACTTAAGGAGCTGAGGAGAGAAGCATATGACAATGCAAAATTGGCCAAAGAAATATTGAAAGTTGCATATGATCGCACCATACTGAGGAGAGAATTTGTTCCAAAAAGTGCTCCTATACAATTCACGCTTGCATCTCTTCCCAGGAAAGCTACGTTCAAGGTGGAAAAAATGATGTATCCACATGGAGCGGTGACCTTAATCAACCCAAAGGATGGCAATGAGTTCAAGGTCAACGGACAACGCTTGAAGCACTACCAAGAGTCCTGGCCACATGAGGAGGACATCATGGTACTTACAGACCCACCTTCGGGTGGTGACTGAATAGGTGTATTCTTTCCATATCCCTTTAGTATTAGTATATGTATTAATAAATAAATTTGTTTCGTACCCTTCAAACATCGAGGACTATGTTTACTTTAAGTTGGGGGGGAGAAAGTGTTTGCATTCAAAAAAAAGTTTGCGTATATAGTTTGCTTATGTTTGCATTTTTTTCATATATCCAAAACAAAAAACAAAAAAACAAAAACAAAGTGTTGTGTTTTTCACCAAAACCACATAGTAGCCCTTTTAAGTAGAAATTCCATCATCTTTAATTGAACATCCATATTCATTACTTTCACACACACACACACACACACACACACACACACACACACACACACACACACACATGGGTAAAGGGATCCTAAGGTGTCTCCTTAGATTCAATCTAAGGAGGCGCCCCCATTTTTCTCCATCTCACACATTTTTTTTTTGAAATTTTTTTCATGGGTTTATTGTTCACATCATGGATGAGCAACATACCAAATTTCAAGAGATTCCAATATTTTTTGAGCCCCCATCTACCCCTTGCAACTTCGTGGGGTTTTCAGCATGTTTTTAGACCGTTGAAATTGTAAAGGGTAGATGGTGGCTCAAAAAGTATTGGAATCAATTGAAATTTGGTATGTTGATCATCCATGATGTGAACAACAACCCCATGAAAAACAATTTCCAAAAAAAATTGTAGGAGATGGGGGGAAATAGGGGGCGCCTCCTTAGATTTTCATCTAAGGATGCATCTTAGATCCCCTTTTTCCTACATATATGTATGTATGTATGTATGTATGTATATATATATATATATGTATATACACACATGTATATGTATACACACACATGTATATGTATACACATGTATATGTATACACATGTATATGTATACACATGTATATGTATATATACACATGTATATATATATATATATATATATATATATGTGTGTGTATATATATATATATATTTGTGTTTAATATACACTTTTGTGAATCCTGGTGGAAAGTGGTATCAGAGCCATGATTGGCTAGTTTGCTTCTTGCGGATATTATCATGGAGTACTAGTAAGTAGGAATATGCTAATATGATATGTTCTTGCTTCCTTGCTACTGATACTTGAGTATGAATTGCGGATCTCATGATTCGGATTGTTTTAGTTTGTTTCTTTATAATCAATAAACATGTTATTCATGAGGATGTGAGAGTTGGGTTTCTGTTTACAATATGTTAATCTCTGGATTTAGAATCTTTTATTTGTTTATCCAAAGCATGTGGATGTGGGGGTTGGTGGTCGCCGTAGTCGCGTAGTAAGTCCCGCTGAGGCGAGATGCCGTTAGGGCTGTGAATCGTTGTCTGGTGACTTTGCTCTCATGAAACATTTCTTATGTATAAACGAATTGAAACTGGCTGTTGTAATTCAGTGATTTTACTCTCATTAATTATTGATTATGTTCAAACATTCAAAGACTGGCTTTATGTACTCAGAATTTATCACTAGTAGCGAAGCAAGGAAAATCATATTTCTTTATCCCTATAGTACTTGTAAAGCATGATAAAATATCCATAAGAACACCCCATGTCAGAACTAGTTTCTGCCTCTACCTCTGCTATGACTCGTAATACGAGTAGAAAGATTAAGAATGCTAGGTTGACGGAATTTCCGTCTGATATTGAATCACTTAATAAGTGGTCAATTCCTGATGTTCCTAATAGGGACATATATAAAATTGGGTTCTTTGATTATAAGTCTTTAATTGCCATTAAGACCTTAGAAAGAACCTCCACTGTTGATCAGAGTGAGCAAACAATACAGTTGCTCAGTTCTGAAGATATCGAACCTTATATGGATCGATATAGATATATCCATATTGGATTAATTCAGGTTGCTTTTAGACCTTTAACTCTTCAAGGGTTAAATGCTTCATTACTAGCCTGTTTGCGTGATGCTAGATGTCTTAATTGGACTCAGTCCCTTATGGGCATCATGGAGACCAGTCTATGTAATGGACCCGTATACTTTAACGTATACCCAAACTTGAGTTTATCTCTTACTGATCCAAACATACTTGAAGCTGTCAGTCTTAATATTAAGACTCATGGTTATGAATTCTTACCTGGATCAGAAACGGTTGCGATTATATACCGCATCCATTTTAAAGATTTGAACACTTTAGCTCCCAAGGCTAAGGTTCATACTAAGCCAGGCAAAACTGTCTTAGTGGTAACCAATTTACTTTCGTCTCATATTGCTGTCAATAGACATATCAAATGGACAGAAGTAAACTTTCCCGATAGTTGGGTTATACCCAATGCTATCCAACCACAGCCTATTATGAACAAAGATATTGATCAAATTATTCAAACGACTGATGGTGATGTTGAGATTATGTTTAATCCTACTAGGACTATCAGACTTTCTGATGTCACTAGTGCTTCCAGACGATCTGTTTCTAGATCTGATTCTCATAGAATCAACGAGGTTCAAGGGATTAATATATCCCATAATCATATACCTCATCCTATTTACAATGAGAAAGAAAAGCTTTCTCCTACCAACTCTGAAATGAGTTTCCAAATGTAATCTGTTGTTCATGGATTTTACACCCGGCAGCAGACTTAGAGGAATCCTTAATAAGGAGTTCCAGAACAAACGAAACACTGAATTTCGTAATTGGTTCTTCAAAGTCTTCTCTGATAGAGAACAACAAGACTTCAGATCAAGTTATTATGAGACACTTGACAGACAACAAGAGATTATATCTTTTGTTCCTTGGTTCTTGAAGTTAAATCTTCAAAGAGAAATAAAGAGAATTAGTGTTCTTGAAGAACACTATAAACAATGGAAATCTCAGACAGGTGCTTCCATTAAATCTCTTTATCCTCCAACAGAACCTCTAAAGTTATCTGGGCTTTCTACAGCCACTTTAGACGCAACGGCTTTCATAAAGCCAATTGAGACTGAAGACTCAGTCTTACGTGAGCTTAA
The DNA here is from genome assembly GCA_030789695.1 of Scilla litardierei. Taxonomy (NCBI): domain Eukaryota; kingdom Viridiplantae; phylum Streptophyta; class Magnoliopsida; order Asparagales; family Asparagaceae; genus Scilla; species Scilla litardierei. The sequence goes on from CM061142.1 coordinate 530,576,199, forward strand.
TAAGCTTATCAAACAGAGTAATTACTCTAATATTCACCTTCAAGTTGTTGGTCAACAACTCACGAGGGTTGAGGATGTTGTTAATGAACTCATCCGAAAGATGAAGAATATTCTTCCGTCTCTTATTGAGTTTGAGGAAGTTAAAGCTCCCATTCAAACCAAGCAGGTGGCTATCAAACCACCTATTGACATCTCTGATTTTAATATCAGTGATAAGGTGACTGCTGAAGTTATTGACGATTTAACTAAAAAGCTTAGTAAAGCTGAAATTCACACGGTTTTTACCTCTTCAGTTATTACTACTGATAATCAGGATAGTCCTAATATGAATTTGGTTATACCAAATCAAGTCCTGACTCTAGAGAATCCTTCAGTTATTAGTACTGAAGATACTTCTGATGATGATCTAGTTATACCAGATCAAGTTACTACTTCTGCTAATCACACTGAGGATAATGAAACCTCAGAAGATAATCTGGTTATACCAGAACGAATATTGGTCATAAAAGACCGATTCTCCTCTATCATTACGAAGAGTCATACCTCTTCTAAGAAAAAGAAGTTTTTCCAAGATAGAGACTCTGAAAGAGATTCTGCCAAAAGAAGAATCAAACCTTCAAAAGGCGCTAGTAACATTAAATGTTACAAATGTGGTCAGAAAGGTCATTATATGTCTAAATGTCATATTAAGAAAAAGATGAAAGATCAATATCAGACCACTCTCAAGATCTATAGTGATACTAAAGGATCATATGTTGAAAGTTATTCATCAGCTACAAGTAATACTTGTCTGGCTAATGATCCAACGACTTCTTGGACAGCCATTGCTGACATGTATGGTTTATCTATAAATGTCATCACTTCTAGTAAGGAGTTAATCTCCAAAATTCTATCTGAAGATCTTCCTTCAGATTTAAAGTACAAACTTCTTGGCTTATGTACTAATCAAAATGACAAAAAAGATAAGCCAAAAATAGACAACGTTTATCGTATGTCTGAAGTTATGAAAAGAAGGCAGGATAATACTTCCACAGTGTTATCTATTTCGGATCTCAACAGAGAGATTCATCTTCTTAAAAATGAGAATAATATTCTCTCTAAGATTGATAACGAGTATATTCCTCGACAAGATCTATCAAGCATTCATAATGCTAAGATGTCTCATAAGAATAAATTTCTGAATTTGTTACAACAAGTAACATCCCAGAAATGGTACATCAATGTGACTTTGGTTATATCCAAACAAGTCTTTATTCCTGATCTTATAGCTTTGATTGATAGCGGTGCAGATCTTAATTGCATTCGTGAAGGAATTGTGCCTTCAAAATTCTTTGAGTCCACCACGCAATCTTTGAGTGGTGCGGGAGGTAATCAACTTGAAGTAAGATTCAAGTTACCCTCAGCTCATATATGTGTTCAAAATACTTGTATTCCTATATCATGTGTTCTTGTGAAAAATCTTTCACAACACATCATATTAGGAACACCATTTCTGCATAATATTATGCCTATGCAGAAGATAAACACATATGGTATTCAAGCCACTTATAATGACCAAGATATACTATTTCAGTTTATAACTGATCCCCAGACTCGTATATTAAACGAGGTCAAGGATATCCTTTTAAAGGATAAACAGATTAACTTTCTGAAAGAAGTTTCATTTGTTCAAATTGAAGAACAAATTAAAAAGAAGGCTGAGTTGATAACTCAGACTGAAGACCGTTTTTATAAAACTGTCTGTAGTGATATCCCTAATGCATTTTGGGATAGAAAATGTCATATAGTTTCTCTTCCTTATGAAGATGATTTCAAAGAAAGGGACATTCCTACCAAATCTAGGCCATGCCAGATGAATCAGTAATATCTTGATCTTTGTAAAAAAGAAATAAGCTCTTTACTTGAGAAGAAACTCATAAGGAAGTCATACTCTCCTTGGAGCTGTACAGCATTTTATGTCAACAGCAATGCTGAGAAAGAAAGAGGTATTCCTCGTCTTGTTATTAATTACAAACCCTTAAATGCGGTTTTAAAGTGGATTAGGTATCCTATTCCAAACAAAAGAGATTTACTCAATCGCATTAATAATGCGAATATATTCTCTAAATTCGATCTTAAATCTAGATATTACCAGATACTCATTGAAGAGAAAGATCGCTATAAAACGGCATTTGTTGTTCCATTCGGCCATTTTGAATGGAATGTAATGCCATTTGGACTGAAGAATGCTCCTTCAGAGTTCCAGAATATTATGAATAGCATATTCATTCCTTATACGGATTTCATCTTGTCATACATAGATGATGTTTTGGTCTTTTCTCAGACCTTTGATCAGCATATTAAGCATTTAGAAGTTTTTCGAAACTTAGCTGTTCGAAATGGGCTTGCTATATCTGCCACAAAGCTGAAATTATTCCAGACTCAAATTAGATTTTTGGGTCATAATATTCACAAAGGAATTATAGTTCCTATTGATAGAAGTATTGAATTTGCTTCTAAATTTCCTAATGTCATTAATGATACTAAACAATTGCAACGATTTCTTGGTGCACTCAATTATGTTACAGACTATTACCATAATCTTGCATCTGACACTGCTATTTTATATAGTAGATTAAGGAAGAATGCTTCCCCTTGGACGGATCAGCATACTGCCGCTGTTCGTAAAGTTAAACTTAATGTTAAACATTTACCTTGTGTACATCTTGCTCATACACAATGGTCTAAGATTGTTGAGACGGATGCGTTTAACATCGGTTTTGGAGGTATCCTCAAACAGATTGATCCTATTACTCTTAAAGAGCAATTAGTTCGATTTACCTCTGGGAAATGGGATCAAGCACAATTCAATTATTCCACCATTAAAAAGGAGATGTTAGCCATTATCAAATGCTTTCATAAATTTCGAGATGATATTCTCAATCAGCAATTTATTTTAAAAATAGATTGTAGCTCTGCTAAATCTGTTATTGAAAAGGATGTTAAAAATCTTGTTTCTAAACAGATATTTGCCCGCTGGCAGGCAGAGTTATCCATGTATCAATTTGATATTCAATTTATTCGTGGTCATGATAACCATTTACCTGATTTTCTCACTCGTGAGTTTTTGCAGGGTACTCATGAACCACCGTGACTCCTCTCTCTCTCGGGACGGAGGGTTGGCTAAGAGAAGAAGTCATACTTCAACTCTTGATCCTACTTCGGCTTCAGGTAACCAAGCCGTTCAGATACAGAGTAATACTCCAAAGAGTGTTTCCAACTCGATCCCAGATATCCCAACCTGTGAAAAAATTGGTTTCTTTGATTATAAGCTGTTAAAGAAAACCAATATTATTGATCATAATGAGCAGACTATACAGTTGCTCAATCTGGAAGATATCGAACCGTATATAGGTCGATATGATTATGTCCATATTGGACTCGTCCAAATTGCGTTTCAACCCTGAACGCCAAAAGGACTTAATATGTCATTATTCGCTTCTCTTCATGATGATCGAAGCTCCGGTTGGACCCAATCTTGGTCACAATCTCTTAATGGAGTTAAGATTAACATTAAGAAGTTTACTCCATTTTGTTTCCATTGCCCTTATCTTAAGAGCAAACTGGAATATTTTAATATATACCCCAATTTGAGTTTATCTCTCAAAGATTCAAATATATTTGAAGCTATGAGTCTTTATATTCAGACTCAAGGATGTGAATTTGTTCCTGGATCTAAGGAAATTGCGGTAATATATCGCATTCATTATGATCCTGTTGGTATTAATCTACCCATTTTGAGTTCTAACTCAAAGGACCACTCCTAGTGGCAATTGTTGATACTAGTAAGGTATCAAGGAATTATAAGAGTTATACTCTCTTTGGCAAATTACTTTACCTTTGCAAAAAGTTATACTTATCTTTTGTGAAGATATATCTCTTCCGCCCCTCCTGAAAGCAGATCAGATCAAAGAAGATTCGGTGCGCGATGGGGCCCACAGAGTACCCGACACCCATCTTACTTTGAGTTGAGCCCCGGGGAGCCACTCCTAGTGGAAGATATCATCAGCAACGACTCTGCATAAAAAGACGAAATAGAGTCGCAAAAGGAACAGTGAAGATTCTCACGCAGCCATAAAAGAACGAATCATCTACTGTGGCAGCAACTTTATGTTGCTTCAACTCAAATTATTGAAGCATCTTCACTATTTGGCGAGAGGACTTCATACTCATCCGCCAGCTGTCATTAAGGATCACTCGTAAGGAGCCCTCACAGCTATAAAAGGATGCCGAAGGCTTCTTCCTCAGCATCAACCTTCTTACCAACCTCTCTTAGTGTTATACACTTGTATCTTTTCTTGAAGCTTTCTTTCTTTCTTTCTTTCCTTTTTATTTTTTAGTTCTTGTAAACTGGAGCCTGTGCTTGAAGGTTACGGCTTCAAGCTGTAAGTATTTTTATTTTTGTGTTTAATATACACTTTTGAGAATCCTGGTGGAAAGTGGTATCAGAGCCATGATTGGCTAGTTTGCTTCTTGCGGATATTATCATGGAGTACTAGTAAGTAGGAATATGCTAATATGATATGTTCTTGCTTCCTTGCTACTGATACTTGAGTATGAATTGCGGATCTCATGATTCGGATTGTTTTAGTTTGTTTCTATATATATATATATATATATATATATATATATATATATATATATATATATATATATATATATATATATATATATATATATATATGGGTAAAGTGTTCCTAGGGTGACTCCTTAGATTCAATCTAAGGAGTCGCCCCCATTTTCTCCATATCCCACATTTTTTTTCGGAATTTTTTTCATGGGGTTGTTGTTCACCTCATGGATGATCAACATGCCAAAAATCAATTCATTCCAATACTTTTAGAGCCCCCATCTACCCCTTGCAACTTCATGGTTTTTCAGCACGTTTTCAGACCGTTGAAGTTGCAAGGGGTAGATGGGGGCCCTAAAAGTATTGGAATGGCTTGATTTTTGGTATGTTGATCATCCATGAGGTGAACAACAACCCCATGAAAAATAAAATCCAAAAAAATTGTGAGAGATGGGAGAAAATGGGGGCGACTCCTTAAATTTCATCTAAGGAGTCACCCTAGGAACACTTTACCCCTATATATATATATATATATATATATATATATATATATATATATATATATATATATATATATATATGGGTAAAGGGATCCTAAGGTGCCTCCTTAGATTCAATCTAAGGAGGCGCCCCCATTTCCCCTCATCTCACACATTTTTTTGAATTTTTTTTTCATGGGTTTATTGTTCACCTCATTGATGATCAACATACCAAATTTCAAGGGATTCCAATACTATTTGAGCCACCATCTATCCTTGCAACTTCGTTGGGTTTTAAGCACGTTTTCAAACCGTTGAAGTTGTAAGTGGTAGATGGTGGCTCAAAAAGTATTGGAATCCCTTGAAATTTGGTATGTTGATCATCCATGATGTGAACAACAAACCCATGAAAGAATATTTCCAAAAAAATTGTAGGAGATGTGAGGAAATGGGGGCGCCTCCTTAGATTTTCATCTAAGGAGGCACCTTAGATCCCCTTTTTCCTATATATATATATATATATATATATATATATATATATATATATATATATATATATATATATATATATATATATATATATTGATGATGCTTTATGCATACATAGAGCTTTAAATTTGTCATGATTTCCATGTAAATTAATGCATGTATCCGCAATTATAATCTCATAAAACTATTGTTTGGTGTTACGTATTTTTCATGTCACGTATGCGTTTATGAAATGGTGATTATGTGAAAAAGGTTATAAATTATAGGATAACGGCCAACCACATACACAAAGCTTGTTGCTTAGTTAGTGAGCGAGAAATCTACTCAAACATCTCATTTTAAAAAAAGAAGGACGAAAAAAATTTGAGTGAATAAAATGCACCGTTCTTCCAGCTCCTATTTACTAGCCGGATCCTCGTGCCTCGGGAAGCATTGGGAATTCGCATAGAAAAATGAAGTATGGGTGAGTGCATAATAATCTTTAAACATTCCAAGCTATTAAGTCTGAGGGGATTTTCAAAACTTAATGCCCTAAAATCGTCTTGTTTGGGAGTCATTAACCTAACGCTCGTTACATGGATTGTTCAAAAGTGCTATTAAATTTTTTTAAAAAGAGATAAAATATGTTGAGTAGATTCGAGATCATGATCTTACGATGAGTTGGTTGTAGTGATAGCCTAATTCTAGAAGATTTATAACCTAGGACACTTGATTACCAAACTAATTAAACAATTGCATGTCATTAATTTGTGCGATACTGAATATGTGTGGATTGAGATAAAATTCTGAATTTTTACATTAGTCCATGAAAAACATGATATTTGTTGAAATTTGTTGGGTAATATTATTCTTAATTCATTTTATGCTTATTGAAGTGAATATAGGGTGTATAACATTTTGGAATACTCGCTTATTTTGCTAAGAGACTAGCAAAAAGCTAGTTGGGTTGTGATTCTAGGATAATATTACATTTTAACCCCTAATTTAGGCTGTATTTTGTGCATATTTAATATCCAGTTGATCTCTAATAAGTGTATTTTTGTAATATCATTTAGGATGCGTTTGGTTTAGGGTAAAATAAAAGAGAGAAAATGAAAATGAAAATGAAAGTGAAAGAAAAAACCAGAAAGTGAAAGAAAAACAATTTTGATATTTGGTTGTTGGGAAAGTTAAATAGAAAATTGCATTGAGAAAAAATAATTTTGCGTTAGTTTGGTGGCTTGCAAACTTTTCCTCTTCAAATAAGTCCCCAATTTAAATTTTTTTGTCTTTCTCTCATTTTCCATAGGGATTGGGAGAGAAAATTAGAAAGAAAAATTCTAATGTATAATTTTCTCTCATTTTCTTTCCTTTTCCTTTTCATTTTTCTTTTCTTTCTAACCAAACAATGGAAAATAGTTTTCCTTCTAACTTTCTTTCCTTTTCCTTAATTTTCCTTCAAACCAAACACACCATTAATAATAGAGTATATCACTTGTTTATACACAAAATACACTTTTGTGGTCTAAATTTGTCTCAATTTTATTTTTCAGGTGAAGCTTGCAATTTTTCGAATTCACCGGTTATTTTTCCATATTTTTCGGAGGTCGGAGCCAATTTCTATGAATTAAAAGGCCAGAAATGGGGTTGTAAAAAATCAAAAAACAAAAATAAAAATAAACTAATAAACAGCGGCCTGCCCGCTCAGTCAAAGCAAGCGGCCGCCCGCTTTGATTGAGCAGGCGCCTGCCCGCGTGGACCACGTGGGCATCGCCCGCGTCGGCTGAATAATGCAGACGCCCGCCCACTTTGACCACGCAGGCGGCGTCCGCCTTTGCTGAAGGATACGCAGACTCGTTTACCTATAAATATTGGTTTTGGGCATAACTTCTTCATTCAACCTCCGATTTAAGTGATTTTCGTTTCGTTTTGAAGTTGAGAACTTCCTCTTCCTATTCCAGAGAAGTTTTCTCTCAATGAGAAGTTTGGAGGTGTTTGGGCTTCAGAAGTGGTGAAAACCTCCATTTCTACCCTTGTTTTTATTATATTTGTATTAAGTTTTGTAATTAGACGATGTTTGTATTAATGAAAATTGTCATTTTTGTTACCATGCTTGGCTAAGGTACTGTGGGTGTGTTGTGTGGAAGTTAGTATTGCTAGGATATTTGCTTTCATGTCTCCATAATTTTTACAATTATCAAAATCGTTAAAAACGTTGATTTCTTCATTTGTTGAAATATGCATAATCCGCTTAGGATGACAAGCCGCGAGGCATCGTCTACATGCATCAATCCGTAGAGAAGCCCAAGGAGGGTGATGGACCGCGAGGTTCATCTTTTATATTTTATTATTCAAAGAAATCAATTGTTTTTACGATTACTTTTTAATTGAAAATCGTCGTTTTTAAAGCATTATCATCTGATCCACATATCTTGGCATGGATGCAGGATTGAGAATCTATGGAGAATGAATAGCATAAAATACTGTAACACTAACGGAAATACAACACGCACACGCTTGTTATAAATCATATTTTCACGCTCACGTTATTTTATTTTCGTAAAATCTTAAAACGACTTTTACCTCATGTAAAACCCAACCAAAAAAATTCGCCTTCGAAGGCAGGTTCACCTCTCATCAAATAATTTTTCTCGCTTAATTTTAAATTGTGAAACTTGCAGGATACTTTGTCCCTGAGGAATACGATCCTTGACTCACTAGGTTTACTACTTGACCGACTTCCTATATTTGGGAATATCAGTGCATCGTTTTGGAGCAGTCAAGTTTTTGGCGCCGTTGTCGGGGACAACGATCTACATCTTTTACAATTTCCAATTAACTTGGAAAATTCGGTGAGATCGTTGCACTTTTTGTGAATAAAAACTTTGTATATCCACTTTTGATTTGAATTTTTTTGTTTTGTTTTGTTTCGTTTGTTTGCTTTAATTTCGCATTAATATTTTCAAAACCCATAAAAATTAGCTTAAGATAAAACAAAAACAAAAAAATCATTTTTTGTGTTCTTATTTGTTTATGTGGCTTAGAACTCCTAGGACACATAGATTAGTTAGACACGTAAATATGGCACATAACACAAATGACACCAGTGGGAATGACAATGATGACCACTCTCAAACTTTTGGAGATAGGTCGCTTAGAGATGTGCTTCGACCTACTAGGTCTGCTTCTGACTCATGCATCGAGCTCCCTGCCGATACCAATTCCTTTAGTCTAAAACCAGAAATGGTTCAACTTCTCCCTACCTATCACGGTATGGAGAGGGAGAATCCATACTTACACATAAAAGAATTTGAGGATGTTTGCCTAACCTGTGTGGATGGGAAGACGAGCAATGAAACTATATATCTTAAACTCTTTCCATTTTCACTAAAGGATAAGGAGAAAGATTGGCTAAACGATTTACCTTCGCACTTGATTACTTCATGGGTAAATTTACAAGCTGAGTTTCTTAAAAAGTTTTTTCCTTTGCACAGGACTCAGTGGCTAAAGAAACAGATAGTGAACTTCTCGCAGAAAGGATGAATCATTTGATGATGCATGGGAGAGGTTTAAAGACTTGTTGCTTGCATGCCCCCACCATGGATTCGATGAGTACCTCCTCATAGGCTTCTTTTACGATGGGCTTCCACCTTCCATGAAGCAGTTTGTGGAGATGATGTGCAATAGAGAATTCTTCGACAAAAAGCCAGCTGAGGCATGTGATTGCTTGGAATCCATAGCTGAGAGTACGCAGACATAGGAAGCGACTCCTGAATATGATCGTACAGACCAGCTTCAATCTTCATCCCGTGGATGCTCATTTACTTTGAAACCTGAGGAGGCGTTGGAAGCTAAGATGGAAGCCATCATCACTAGGAAACTCTAAAGCCTAGAGATGAAGGGAGTGAAGGTGGTGGCTATTGAAGAGAAGTGTGCTCTTTGTGCTAGTCTGGAGCACAATAATTCGGGGTGTCCAACCATTCCAACAACAAAAGGTGTGCTGAAGGATCCTAGTCAGGTAAATAATATTTCAAATTCTTACCCAGGGCAAGGATTCAACCTGAACGCATACATTTCCAATTACGCAACCACCCCAATCTCAATTGGCAAAGCAAGCCACAAGCTTCTCAACCATACAGACCACCACCTAAAAACAACTACCAAGGTGGAAATCAGATAAAGAAGGAGTCTAGTGCAGATCCGCATTTTCAGACACTTAGTGACACACTCCAACAGTTCATGCAGCTGCAGCAGAACCAAAATCAACAACTTCAACAACAACAACGAACTCAGTTCCAACAGATGCAACAACTTCAGCAGCTGCAACAAACTCAGCAGACTCAATTCCAACAAATGAATGATGGCATCACAAACCTTATGGCAAGTTTGGAGAATGGCAAGCTCCCTGCTCAAACACTCCCGAATCCCAACACGAGTTCATCGTCAGCAAACGACATCAAACCATGCCAGGCGGTGACTACTTTGCGGAGTGGAAAACAAATTTAAAAGCCTGAGCCGCCAAAGGACACTTCTGATATGGTGGTAGAGGAAGAGGACCGTGAACTGCAAGGAGTACCATAGGAGAGCTTAAGCAAGGACACAGACGCTATAAAGAAAATCTATTTGGGCAAGTAAAAGAAAATCTATTTGATGTGAACGTAATTGTAGTGTATTTGAGCAAGTAAAAGAAAATCTATTTGATGTTATTTTTGTATTTTATCATTTTAAATATTAACCAATAATCTTTTATTGTTTACTAGATTCATTACAAGAAAAGAAATCGACTTGAAACGCAATGATTGATGACTTGGTGTTTGTTAAATACAACACCAGCTAAGAGGAGAGATTCAAGATGTGTGACAAGCTTGATTCTATCTCACTTGTTGAGTTATTTTGAAGATAGCAATGAGTGGACACCGACACTCTCAATACTAAATTCGGTGAGCCAGAGCCCAACATTACTTTTTTCATTTATGAGACAAGTACCAGTTAAATTTTATCACTATACACGTCTAATACTATTTCAATGAAATGATGAATAATGAATTAAAGGAACTTAAGAAAATGTAGGCGTGCCAACCCCAACCCCTCCAAGTGCGTGTGAATTGGAGGCAGATGTATCATGGCTTGAAGAAGGCGGATGTGAAGGACATGTAGGGACTGATTTTCATGGCTTGAAGAAAATCTATTTGATGTGAACGTAATTGTAGTGTATTTGAGCAAGTAAAAGAAAATCTATTTGATGTTATTTTTGTATTTTATCATTTTAAATATTAACCAATAATCTTTTATTGTTTACTAGATTCATTACAAGAAAAGAAATCAACTTGAAATGCAATGGTTGATGACTTGGTGTTTGTTAAATACAACACCAGTTAAGAGGAGAGATTCAACATGTGTGACAAGCTTGATTCTATCTCACTTGTTGAGCTATTTTGAAGATAGCAATGAGTGGACACCGACACTCTCAAAACTAAATTCGGTGAGCCAGAGCCCAACATTACTTTTTTCATTTATGAGACAAGTACCAGTTAAATTTTATCACTATACACGTCTAATACTATTTCAATGACATGATGAATAATGAATTAAAGGAACTTAAGAAAATGCAGGCGTGCCAACCCCAACCCCTCCAAGTGCGTGTGAATTGGAGGCAGATGTATCATGGCTTGAAGAAGGTGGATGTGAAGGACATGTAGGGACTGATTTTCATGCAGAGACAATATAGGTGAGCAAATATATAAATTTGGGTTACTTAACAATGTTTTTACTTTACTCTTTATTGTAGTAAATTAATTGGTGACAACTTCATTGCTTCAAGGAAATCAAGTATTGAGGACACCGGTTGCAGGAGAAAGGTAGGTAGCTGATTTTGAGATGGATCATGCAGGAGGAGGTGAGTAGTAAATAAATTGATAACATTTCATGGCTTTATTTTCACAAGTTTTAATAAGTTTATTAATCTATTTTTCTATGTTATGGACTTATAGGGGCAACTTCCAGTGCAAGGCCAAGTGCACCAGAGTGGGTTATCAACACCACTTACATTAGGAGGTGACGAGGAGCACTAGGGAGAGCCTCCATATCATCGTATCATCTTATAATGAGAGCTCTGAAGAGGAAGAAGAAGCACCAGTAGACGATGATGCAGACGCAGTTGATGATGATAATGAGACTCATGAGGATGAGATCGACTTTCATGATGCGTATGATGCGTATGATTGATCTTTCTTTATTACTAGATGGACCGTGGACAATGGAAATGTTAGTATATTATTGTTATTGTCTTTTGGATATCGGTTATGGATATCAAACTATGGATTAATGATTTTCGACTTGGTCACTTGATTATGATATATGATAGTGATGTTATATTGAGTTTTCATTCATGATTAATTCTAGTTCCTATGCAAAATTTATTTTCGAAGTATCATTATCTTTTTGGGGTTATAATTACTCATTATGAGCCTTTGCAAAAAGGCCTAAGCCGTATTTGCGCCTTGCACCTCAGGCTCCAAAGGTCCTGCGCGCCTTGCATTTTGCCTTTCGCCTTGACCACACTGAACTCTAGGTTAGACGAGCTCAACCCCATCTTCTCCACCATCGACATAAACAGTATATCACAAGAGCTACCAGTATCGACGAGTAGTCATCGTACTTCGGCCGATCCTATGATGACGATGATGACAAATGCATCATCTTGTGGCAGCTTGATGCCTTCCAAGTCTTCGTCCGAGAAACAGATAGGTGGTGGAGCGTTCTTCGGCCTTTTTTGATCCACGTTCATGGTCATCGCTTTTCAAACATAAGACCTTCGGGATGAAGAAGACGGTCCACTCGATGCTACCCCACCAGAAATAACATAAATGACGTTGGTCATGGGTTGAGCTATGATTGCTTTTCCTTGGAGAGCGATAATGTGTCCACGGAGAGCGATGCACCATTAACCGCCCCTATAGTGATTGCCTCGCATGCCTTTTAAGTAGTGGGACGAGTCATTGTCGATGTGGATGATGACATGAATGCCGACTCGACTCATATAGATGGCGCCCGATATTCAGGGTATTTTCTCACAACCAGTGTAGTCAAGCCGCAAGGCGAAATGCAAGGCGAACATGACCTTTGGAGCCCGAAGCACAAGGCGCAAAGGCACGGGCCTTTTTGAAAAGGCGCATAGTGAATAAAAAATGAATATATAACCTCGAAAAGGCAAAGATACTTCGGAAATAAATTTTGCATAGGAATTAGAATTAATCATGATTAAAAACTCAAAATATGACATCACAAATCATATATCAGAATCAAGTGACCAAGTCGAAAATCAATAATCATTAGTTTGATATTCATAACCGATATCCAAAAGACAAAAACAATAATATACTAAACTGTCCATCGTCCACGGTCCATCTAGTAATAAAGAAAGATAAATCATATGCATCATGAAAGTCGATCTCATCCTCATGGGTCTCATCTTCATCATCAATTGCGTCTGCATCATCTTCTACCGGTGCTTTTTCTTCATCTTCAGAGCTCTCATCTGTAAGATGAAAGGATGATGTGGAGGCTCTCCCTAGTGCTCCTCGTCTCATCCTAATGTAAGTGGTGTTGATAACTCTCTCTGGTGCATTTAGCCTTGCACTAGAAGTTGCCCCTTTAAGTCCATAACATAGAAAATATATTAATAGACTTATCAGAACTCGTGAAAATAAAGCCATGAAACATTATCAATTTATTTACTATGCACCTCCTCCTGCATGATCCACCTCTAAATCAGCCACATTCCTTTCTCCTGCAACCGGTGTCCTCACTGCTTGATTTCCTTTAAGCCATAAAGTTGTCACCAATTAATTTACTACTATAAAGAGTAAAGTAAAAAATGTTAAGTAACGCAAATTTATATATTTGCTCACCTAGTATAGTCTCTGTATGAAAATCAATCCATATTTGTCCTTCACATACACCTTCTTCAAGCCATGATACATCTGCCTCCAGTTCAAACGCACTTGGATGGGTTGGGGTTGGCACGCCCACATTTCCTTGAGTTCCTTTAATTCATTATTCATCATTTCATTGAAATAGTATTAGACGTGTATAGTGATAAAATTTAACTGGTATTTGTCTCATAAATGAAAAAAGAAATGTGGGGCTCTGGCTCACCGAATCTAGTAATGGGTGTGTATCGGTGTCCATAGCTTCACATTCTTCCTCCTCAAGTGTCGTTCTCGTCGTCCACTCATTGTTATCTTCAAGTAACTCAATAAGTGAGATATGATCAAGCTTGTCACCCATCTTGAATCTCTCCTCCAAGATGGTATTGTATTTAACAAACACCAAGTCATTCAACCATTGTGTTTCAAGCAGATTTCTTTTCTTGGAATGAATCTAGTAAACAATTAAAGATTATTGGTTAATTTTTAAAATGATAAAATACAAAAATAACATCAAATAGATTTTATTTTACTTATCCAATTACACTCCAATTACATTCACACCCGCACGTACTGCAAGTTAAACTAAGTATGTGGATCGTAAACTTTGCCAATTGTGGAGTAGTAGCCCCATAAGACTTAGACCATTTCGCTGCCAATTTTACTTAGTGGGTACTAGTTAGTAGTGACCTTATAAGTTTACTTATAAGTTACGCTAAGTATGATACATTAAATAAAATGTAAGTTACCTGGTGCCAAGTCCTTTCGCTACATGATAGCGAACTCGTTCCCAAATAATCCATCTGCAGCCTTGTATGTGGGGAGTTGACTCAAAACAAGTTTCTAATCTTTAAGAGGTACAAGCTTTTTCACACACGTATACACACCATTCATCACATCAATATCCATCTGGATTTCATCACCATCATAAAATGTACCATCGATTAAGAAATATCAAGCCGCATGTAATGGATGGCGAAGTTAACACTTCCACCTCTTATCAACAATTTTGATCGCCGCATTGAACTTGCTCTCATCATTGTCCAAATACTCATGATGTTATTTTTTACCATTTCAATGGCCTTGTACATGTAACCCATGGCAAGCTTCTTCTCACCATCAGCTAGCCTTAAGACTTTAACAAGTGGTAATGCAATCTTCAAGGCTAGGACCATCTCATTCCAATAGTTCTGAGAAAGAATAGTTGTTGTAATTTTCTTCCACTTCTTATCAGTTGCCTAAGGACTAGAAAACCACTCTGAAAACCTAAACATCATTTGCAATTGATGTTTCTGAACTCTGCATAGTCCAAATGGAAGTAGCAAACCGTGTTTTTGTGGTCTGACTAGCACTCTATCCTTAGTAAAGCCCATCATCATGCTCAAAACTTTCACATGGTTATAAATGTAACCACTGAACTCCACAGACTTCTTGATAGTCTTCATTATATTCGGTAATTTCCCAATATCTTCTAACATTAAATCAAGACGATGTACTGCGCAAGGGGTAGATATTGGCGTATTCTCCTCGATCAACTTCCCTATCATATTGAGAATAAAAAAATAAGTATGGAAAGATAAAAAAATTTAAATGAAAGACTAAAAGTAAGTAAATTACTAAAATTAAAAATAAGTAAATTACTTACCAGCTGTCAGGTAGTTCGATACATAATCGATGATGACTTGAACTACATTCTGTGGCCCAACTTTCTGAATCATCGTATCCATCAACTCAAAAATTTTGCTCCTCGTTTTTGTGTAGGCTGAAGCGTACATAGATTCCATGAACAATGTCCCTCTAGGACTGTTGACCAAGAAGTCATGAGAGATCTATTTTTTCTATCGGTCCATCCACCTGATATAAGAGAACAACCAGCTGTCTTCCACTCCTTTTAATGATCAGCAAAGATAGCTCTAGTGGTATCGATTTTCTTTAAAAGAAATGGAACTCTTAGCTCATGATAGCTAAAGCTTAATGACAGGAAACCAAGAACTTGCATCAAACATTTCTTTAAAACTATCAAATCTTGATGTATTGAATGGAATGCCTGCTTGATAGAACCATTTAGCTACACATGTATTAGCGTACTCAACTTTTACAGGATCCAAACACTCATCTAAAGTTGCATGTCTCAATGATTGTGATGGGTTATTTGGTGGCCCTTTTGAAAAAACAAATACATAGTGTAACCAGCTTTTCTTTTACCGGTTCCAACACTAGTATTCTCCTACATGACACGGTTTTCAACAGTAGCGATGTCTTCCAAAACATCCAAATTAAATGGATCATCACAATTTGAACCGACAGATGATGCAAAAGATTTCTTCCCGTTTTTCGAGTCCATGCAATCCTGCATCTCCTTTTTAACGACATCAGGAACTTGTTTGCAGAGTAATACATTCTTTTTTCCTCCAACAAGGTGTTGTTTCACGCGAAATATGCCTCCTTTCAACTCTCTGCCGCAAAAATTACGTTTCAAGTCGTTCGTATTTTTAGGGTACAACTGTTTGCAGTATTTCCAAGCGGGATCTTTTCTGTTAGGAACACCTTCGACCGTTGACCCCTCCGGGTTATTTACAACCATAAAATATGAAGAAGTTGCAGAATACTCCTTAAAAGATCACCCAAGCACTTTGTGATACTCTATAAAAACAATTGCAATGAGTATCCAATGCTCATACGTGCAACAACAAAATGCCGAAAACAGTACAAATCATTTAAAGATGGAAAACTGAAGGATTTAATGTTCACCAATATTTACGGTTAACCAAATTCACA
Source organism: Scilla litardierei (assembly GCA_030789695.1). Lineage (NCBI taxonomy): Eukaryota > Viridiplantae > Streptophyta > Magnoliopsida > Asparagales > Asparagaceae > Scilla > Scilla litardierei. Next base: position 530,592,461 of record CM061142.1, read on the forward strand.
AACAGTTTCCGAATCAACCTTATATAGAAAACAACCAAATACTAGAAAACCCAATATGATCGTTTTCGGGATAGACAATGGGGGAGGGACAATCTAGTGATCTCAAGGGATATCGCCTAATTATTATTTACAGCCAATACCAACATCAAAAATCCCCAAACATGGCCACATCAAGGGATAAACCCCATTAATCAGCTTAGACTCGGGCACAGTGCCCAGTTTCAGCCATGGTCAGCCAAGGAAAGACACTGTGAATCTTAAGGAAGGGTCACAAGTTGCGGTATGTGAGAAGGGAAGCCGGACAGTCCTGGCGAAGGGAGAAAAACAGCAAAACAGCCCGCATACAAGCGGAAAGGGTTCTACAGGTCACGGCCAAGAGAGAATGTTCCTCGGATAATCATTTCGAAGGCCAATGTACTGCAGCGAGGGTCGCGGTCATGCCGGGAGCTCAGAATCATCATTGCAGGAAAAAGAGAAATGTAATCCACAAATTTAAAAATCCAAAATTAGAGAAGCAAAGTGATTTTACCCAAAATTGCGAACTGACAGAGAAAACAGAACAGAAAGACGAACTCCAGAACAGATCCGAACTCAAAATCGGAAGAAAACCAAAATTTTTCCTTGTAAAATAATATTTTTCTACATAAAACCAAAACCACATGGGCTTAATCGAGCTTAAATAGATGGTAGAGAAGACCCAAGGGAACTGTGGCTTCGCTACGAAAGCGATCGGCCTTGATTCAAGGCGAAATCATGTCGGAAGCCTTAGGGTTTAGGGCGCGGTGGAGGCACGAGGCCGTGCCACATGTGGCATGAGGTGGAGAGGGGAGAGAAAGGCGGTTTGTGTTCCTTTTTGTCGAAGGAACAAGGAGAGAGGAAGCAAACGAGAGAGTCGACACTCAAAATTTCGTTGCCACCTTCGATCGAGCGAGAGGCAGAGCAAACGCGCGCGCGAGTGTGTGTGTGTGTGGCGCACGTGCGGTAGAGATTAGTGGGGAATGTGGTCTGAGGGTAAAATAAGATGGCCTCGGGTTTGGGCCGGGTAAGGAGGAAATAGAAAGAAAAAAATGAGGGAAAGAGAGAACGGTCCTTCACAGCCATGATGGACATAAGGCATGCGCATGGGCATAAGGTACGTGCCTAAGGTCACCTTGCTTTCGGTTCAAGGCACGAGCCTTGGGTCTCCTGGGTCGCCTCACAAATGGGTGGAGCCTTGGCCTTGGGCGAGGCCCTCTAGGCGCGCCTCACGCCTATGCATGCCTCAGGCACGCGCCTTGATGCACATTAACTACACTGCTAGAGGTATGCTCCGACCCCATAGTCGGTTTCACATGGCATGCTGCTCTGATTACATGTATGATCAGCTTACCAGTCACTTTTGAAGAGCACCCACAGTTGGTCACCTGCATGGCTAAGTTCATAGTGGTGAAGATGAGCTAGGCTTACAACGGGATCACAGGTCGACTGCTTCTTAACTGGTCGAGGTTGTGGTCTCCCCTTTTCTCATTTTCCACCATATGATCAAATTCCAGACCCCAAGGGGTCAAAAGAGTAAAATGTAACCAAGCCCAATCGAGGTCTAGCTACCTCCTTTCCACCAAAGTAAAAGGTGCCAAGAAGACCTATCCAGTGGACTTCCTTGACTGCAGGGAGGACTTTGTCAACCTACGACTAATTCCAATCGAGGAGCCTGACCTTCCCGGTCTCAGGTGAGGTGGGAAAGATTGTGTCCGTAGGGTCGGGACTTGATCCCAATCTAAAGGAGAAACCAATCAACTTCTTGAAAGCCAACGTAGATGTATTCGCCTGGTTATTAGACAACATGCCAGGCATGGACCCTCGGGTGATCACCCATGAGTTGCATGTCAATCCAACCTTCAAGCTAGTCAAACAAAAGAATAGGAACATTGGGGGCAAGAAAATGATGGCTGCTATTGAAGAAGTGGATCGGCTGCTGGAGGCTAGTTTCGTCAGAGAAGTCCAGTATCCAAGCTAGCTAGCTAATGTTGTGATGGTGAAGAAAGCAAATGGCAAACAGCAAATAGCATATGTGTGTAGAATTTACTAATCTCAACAAAGCTTGACCCAAAGATAGCTATCCCTTGCCTCATATCGATCATCTTGTGGACAATGCCTCGGGATACGAACTATTACGCTTTATGAATGCTTTCTCTGGCTATAACCAGATCCAGATGGCTCGTGAAGACGAAGAGAATACATCATTCATCAAAGACCGATGCGTCTTCTGTTACAAAAAGATGCCCTTTGAGTTAAAGAATGCAGGGACGCCCACCAAAGGATGGTGAATAAGGTCTTCAGTTCTCAAATCGGGAGGAATCTGGAGGTGTACGTTGATGATATGCTCATCAAATTCAAGAGCTTGGTAAATCACATCGTCGACATCTCAGAAACCTTCAATGAGATCGGGAAACACAATCTCTGGCTCAATCACACTACGAGTAACTTTGGAGTCCAATCTGAAAATTTCCTTGGCTTCATGAGTACAAATCGTGGCATTGAAGTCAATCCATTCAAGATCAAAGCACTGATCAACATGAAGGAGCCAGGTGCAAATGCTGAATGGTCGGATCGCCGCCCTTGGACACTTTCTGTTAAAATTTGCAGAAAGATCCATCCCATTCTTCAAAGTTCTGAGGGAAGATCTAACAAATCTACGATCGAAAGGAAGGCTGAAGAATTGGATGAAGATTGTGCGCGGGTCTTTATCGAGCTAAAGGACTACCTCCGTAGCCATCCGCTCTTAACGAAGGCTAAAGAAGTAGAACTGATGAGCATCTACTTGGCCACCACTCGGGAAGATGTTAGCTCAGGTCTGGTTAAAGAAGCAGCAGCAGTACAGAAGTCGATCTTTTACACAAGCCAGATCCTCAAAGGAGCTGAAATCCGATACAGCCAGATAGAGAAGCTAGCGTACGCCCCCATCCTCGCTGCAAGAAGGCTCCGACCCTATTTTCAGGCCCACAGTATCCTAGTCTTGACCGACTCTCAGCTCAAATAATACTTGAAGAGGTTAGATCGGTCAGGAAGGATGCTGAATTGGGCGATCGAGCTGAACGAATTCGACATTCATTACAAACCAATGATAACCGTCGAAGTGCAGGCTCTGGAAGACTTTAGGGGAAGAAACTATTAATTCGGTATCAGTTCATCCCCCAACCCCTTTTCTTACTAATAATCTACCCAACATCTCTTTAGAATAGGACGAAGTTTGAGTCATTCACGTATATGGATTGTCAACCAAGTCGGGTAGTGGAACTGGCATAGTCATACAAGCCACTGATGGAAACATCATAGAGTATGTTCTTCAATTCAACTTCAAGGCTACCAATAATGTGGCCGAATATGAAACCAACATCAATGGCTAAGGCAGTCTCGGGCTTTAGGGGCAAAAACAGTCTGACTGCTCAGCGATTCCAGGCTCGTCATCAATCAATTGCAGGGGGAGCACGAAGCCAGTGAAGAGATGATGAAGAATTACAATTGAATTCTTTAATATTCACGCAATGCTTTTGCTCCAACGCTTGAATCCATAATCACACGACTTAATGCTTTGTCTCCTCGTCAAAAATAATTAATAATAAATCTAAGACTAAAACATACAGAGTCATTAGCAACTACTACATAATATGGTGATCATCATCAAAATAATATTGGGATTAAAGGCCAATATCCAACACCACTCCCCTCGTAGGCCGATCAAGCTCTTAGTCGGCTGTAAGACAGTGAACTACTCCCCTCACAGGCTGATGTATTCCTTCATCGGTCATAAGGCATGGGGCCACTCTCGCATGCCGATCTTTCTCTTCATCGACCGAGCGGCCACTCCCCTCATGGACCAAAGAAAATCTCAGTCAATTGTAAGGCGCGAGGCCACTCCCCTCAAAAGGCCGACCTATTTTTCATCAGGATGACTATTAGTCTACCTCAAGTTTAGCTACCAGGATCATCTTTCCTCTATTATGTCAACTCATCATGCTCGGTTGCAATGAATCATGGGTTTCCAGCTCACCGAACCAGTCTAGCAGCAGGGCTAGGTGTGATTATTCCGTACCTTGCGCTTCCTACTCTAGCATTGTACAAGCCCGAGCTGTGGAGGGGGCTGGACAACACAGGAGCCAACCTTGATACTTGATGATACTTTATGAATTAAGATATTTTTTCATGGTGAATTTTTTTTCAAGTGGCATTTTAACGCTTCTATCTAAGACAGAAGCTCGAAAGTCATTTTCTGGAACTCAAACGAGCTCCCCATCCAAGTTCCAAGCTCCCCACTCAAGTTGTGTGCTAAGACTTGGTGTGTTCGTAGATTTTCAACCATAGCTCGGAGATCTTCTGAGACCTAAGACAAGCTAATTCAAAGCTTCACATACATGTTCTTAGAGCATTCAAAAGTTTTCTACCCTAGCTCTAAGGTCCTTCCCCATGAACTAAGACTTGCTCTTAGTTAAAAAAATTATTGATCAAAGAATATGACCAAAGCATGTACATATGAAAATGGGCAAAGCTCGGACAATAGAATACATACAATTAAGAGGCTAGGGTTTCGAGAAACATGGCTTCAACGGCCTCGACGCAGCTGTTGCGGTATCTTTAGTGACAGCAGGACCGACATCTTGCGCTGGAGCTCTGCGAAGGCACTAATATGTGTCGCTCAATGATGACTTCTAAATTGGCAGACCTCCCTGCAACCTCCATCTCTGTGATTGTCATTACCACATAGATTAATGCTAGTTTATGATAACAAAAAATCTATGTACATCACTGAATTCGTTCCATCTAAGCCCATAGTCTATCTACTCTAAAATCTGAGCAAGAAGAATATAAAAGCCATGAGAACAGAAGAAATGACTACATATATCCGATGACGACGAAGTTGAACGGAGAGGATGAAGGCAAAGGTGAAACCACACACTCTATTTATACATGAAGGTACACTCCTTAAGGCAAACTCAACCATCGGATCCTAGACACGTGTCGACATCTGGTGGCAATGAAGCCCCAAATTTTGTGCTCTTTTCACGTGCAAATACTAGGGCATGGTGAACATTGAATGTGCTGCCTTGACTGCCGCATCCGTCCCATCCGTATACGACACATCATCCGACCTCAATCGCTACGTCGGTTGATCTCGGGAGATGGGTGTCATTGATATAACTCGGGCCGACTCAGAGATCTCTCGGCTACTTCTCCTAATGATAAGCCCATTGAAAAACCACGACGTTGGCCCAATGGCCTAGAGACCCTCACATGTGGCCTATCATCCATCCATTTAAAGTGACAGCATGTCGACCATTATGTTCTTTTTCAATATGGACATTCAATGCTTGACCAATTCTGCCCCTTCGTCAATGTCGATAGCTCAAACCAATACAATAAAGCGTCTTCAATACTCCACAGTTACCTAAACAACGGCACTTCAGAGGGACATCAACTATATATAGTTTGGAGAACAATGGGAGAAAGGTCTGATTCATAACTCTCTAAGACTCAACACTCAGATACTCTCATACTATGTATCTGCTCCACCAAAATTTACACTTCTTCCATAGCTCGGCCTAAGAACTAGGAGACGACCTTCCAACAGGCCGAACATAGTTTCACCAAGTCTCATTTGAGTCATCTACTGACTTAAGTGTCGGAGTGGATTAGATCGGACCACAGATCGGACCCCCTGATAAGCTTCTTGTGTTACAGACTGCGCGAAGACAGCTCAGACCTAGCTCACATAGCTCGGAACGTAGCTTATTCAGCTGGCCGATAGCTCGTCCGGTGTCCATTTAGCTGCCCACATCACCCCACGTCAGCTGATACGTTCAACTCATAGTCCAACAACTTCAGTGGTGAGAAAACATCCCGAAACCAGTGTCGGAGCCATGCTGGGACAAGGGGGGCAGCTGCCCCCCCTTCAAATTCCTAGAAAAAATATCTGCCCCATTGCTGCCCCCCTTAAATTGCAAAAAAAAAAAATCTGCCCCCTCCTCACGTGTAGAGCCACCAAAGTTCAAAGCAACAAAGCCCAGCCCGAATTCACTAGCCCGCGAATCAGTGAATGTGTTTCCCTGCAACCGAAAAAAACCCTTACGAAGCACGCTGCCGCTTGCCTTCATTTTTTACCCGCTATTCGTTTTCTGCTCGCAATCAGATCCAACGGGCAACGACACACGTCGGCAAGTGGCAACCGCAAAAAAAGCACGCCGTCAGCAAACCTATCAAATCACGCCATTGGGGCAACCCTATCAAAGCACGACGCGTCGACGCCGCCTTCGTTTTCTGCTCGGAGGCAGATCCGACGGCATCCAAGGGGAGTCCAGGTCCAGCTCTTTGTTTAGCATCTTAGAGAGAGGCTATATATCTTGGGTTGCATTCGTATTCTCAGGGGTTGGTTAAGATTTGCATGGACGGAGATTTCTAGCGTCCAACATCATGTACTTAAACAAATCTCCTCTCTCTCTCCCCCCATCAAAGTTTCTCGGATGATGATATTAGTTTTCTTTCTCTCTTATCTTTTATCTCTTTATTGTGTGTTTTTGGGTGTCAAATTGATACGCTCGTCACCTCGCAGTCGCATGCAGATCCAATTTGAGAGGGGCAGAATAATTCTTCTTTCCGATAAATCAAAAACTCATATTGGACGGCAGCAAGTCGGTTCGGATCTGGAAGCATTTGCAAGTTGCAACTCAAACTTTTGATTCTTCTTTAAGTTGGAAGTTATGAACCCAGAAACCATCTATTTTTTGTACCAATGGCATTTTTCACTTCTATTGATACTTCTAGTGGTTTGGTAATCTAACGCTAATCTTCACAAAATCACAGAATCATGTAGGGCATTTTTATGGAGTGGTTTGACTGGTTTCTTTTAGAACTATGTTATTGCATTTATAATTTCAGTCACATATCAATTTTACTCTCTCCAAATGAAGGCTCACGTCTACAAACACAATTCAGAGATACAATAATAATGCATTCAGGACATGATAGTAGCCTAGGACATGTTATATTAAAACTGTTACTTGTTCATTTTTAGTAAAAACTAATTATCCGCCGAATTGTCTAATGTCTTCCAGTAACGGATAAGTTTGTCACCAGACGAAAGCTGCCAACCTTAGAATTAAACACTGCTGACGAAGTACAACCCCGACCAAAGATAAGTCGCATAGATGGCGTAGCTAATCTTGAATCAGTTCCTGACTCCGAACTCAAATATCTGATTATCATCCGAATGATCAAGATATAGTTCGTAGGGCATATCTACAAAAGGGTCCTTTTCAACCAAGGAATTTCAAATTTCCACAACGAGAGTTCGAGAAAACGTTGCGTCGTTTTAATGAGAGTTGGTTTACTAAGTATGGAAGCTGGTTGGAGTACAGCATAGCAAAGGATGCTGCATTTTGCCTATATTGATATCTATTTAAATCTCTTGTAGGAGGCGGGTGACGATGCTTTTACAGTTGGAGGTTTTACAAATTGGAAGAAATTTGAAATTTTGCAAGCACATGTTGGAGGGGTTAATAGTTCTCACAATCAAACTTATAGAAAGAGTGAAGCTTTGTTGAAGCCGGAGTGTTATATTCACTCAATTTTTGAAAGACATACCGAGCCGGAGAAAACGGAGTATACGAGTCGCTTAATCGCATCTATTGATTGTATACGTTTCCTTTTACGCCAAGGATTAGCTTTCTGCAGTCATGATAAATCACAAGGGTCACACTATCAAGGAATCTTTCTTGAACTTTTGGAACACTGCCAGGCAGAATGAATTTATTAAAAGTGTTGCTCTTCACAATGCTCCAAACAATCTCAAGTTGACTTCACCTAATATTCAAAAAGATATTGCTGAAGCAGCAGCTGTTGAGACTATAAATATAATTCTTGAAGATATTGGAGATGTATTATTTGCCGTGTTGATTGATGAATCTCGTGATATCTCAATTAAAGAACAAATGACAATTGTTTTGCGTTATGTGGATAAGAGAGGATGTGCGATTGAGAAATTTGTAGGGGTGATACATATTCTTAAAATGACATCAATTTCATTGAAGATGGCAGTTGAAGCATTATTCTCAAAGTTGGGATTGAATATTATGAGGCTGAGATGGCAAGGATACGATGGGGCAAGCAATGTGCAAGGTGCATCAAATGGACTGAAGACACTCATTTTGAAGGAGAATCCGTCTGCCCACTATATTCATTGCTTTGCACACCAACCTCAGTTAGCACTTGTTCATGTTGCTAAAAACTATAACCAAATTGCTTTACTTTTCAATATGGTTTCTAGTGTTGTCAATATTGTTGAGGCATCATGCAAACGTCGAGATGCACTTCGAATAAAGCAAATATCTAGAATTGTTGAGCTCGTGGAAAGTGGTGAACTTTCAAGTGGTAAAGGATTCAATCAAGAGACTAGCATGAAACGACCATGTGACACACGTTGGAGATCACATTATAGGACAATTGTAAATTTGATTATCATGTTCCCATCTGTTATTGATGTGCTTGAACTTGTGACAGCTGATGGTCAAAATCAAGAGGCAAAGAGTGAAGCATTTGCCTTACTAGGCTCATTGCATGATTTTGGCTTGGGTTTACATCTGATGAAGAATATATTGGGAAATACAAATGAATCGGCAAAAGCTTCGCAGCGAAAAGATCAAGATATAGTGAATGCAATCAACCTAGTCAAGATATGCAAGCAACGATTACAGACGATGAGAGAAACTGGATTGGAGCTACTTCTTCAAGAAGTTTCATTGTTTTGTGCAAAATTCGATATCATTGTGCCTCAAATGGATATTGCATTTGTAGCTCGAGGATGAGCACGGCGCAATGCAGAAGCAATGACGAATCTTCATCACTATCGAAATGAGTTATTTTACACTGTCATTGATATATAACTTTCTGTGCTTAACGATCGATTTGATGAAGTAAACATCGAGTTGCTTCTTTGCATGTCATGTTTAAACTTAAGCAACTCATTCGCAGCCTTCAACAAAGAGAGTTTAGTTCATCTTGCTCAATTTTATCCAGTTGATTTCTCAGAGTTGGATCTTATGATGCTCTCCGATCAGTTAGAGACTTACATTCTTGATGTGTGTGGCAGTGATGACTTCTTGGAAATAAATGGTGTTGACGATCTTGCAAAGAAAATGGTGGAGACAAAGAGAGATGTAGTATATCCGCTTGTTTATTTACTGGTAACATTATCTTTAATCTTGCCAGTTGCAACAGCTACAATTGAGCGAGCATTTTCTGCTATGCATATAGTGAAGAATCGCTTACGAAACTGAATGGGAGATGAATGGATGAACAATTGCTTGATTACATATATTGAAAGTGACATTTTTGGTAGCATCAGCAATGACGTGATTATCAAGCAATTTCAAGGCATGAAAACACGTCATGGACAATGCTTGTAGAAGAGGCAGATAGATGAATTTTTTGGGATCATTTTTTTGTGAAGGCACAAACTACAAACACATATATTACTTCATGAAGATCATTATTTAATAAAATTTCTATAGATCTTTTTTAAATTATTTATTTTATTATTTAATTTATGTGAGGTTAAATACTTTGCCCCCTTCACTTCACTGAATTCCTGTCTCCGCCACTGCCCGAAACACATACCTCTATACATGCCAGCAAAAAAGGAATGTGAACAGCTAAACCCCAAGTTCAATGTTAGATCAATTCACAGCACACTTAAGGAAGCACACTTAAGGAAGAGCAACTGTAAAATCTAACATACAAGTAAAACTAACCGTAGCTAGGACAAGTCTAACAACAACTATAATAGAGAAGCAGACAAACAAGTGGCGTACCTGAAATTCACTAGGTTTCCTCCCAAGGCACCGAGCCAATAAATCCAATACCACATAAGATAAACCAGCATCTCCGATGGTCATTGTGAAAAGGGACTAAAAATGGCAAATAAGCAACATGCATAGAAATGAATTCATCAATTTTTCAATTTTCTTCCATTGAGCCAAGAGTTTTTAAGGATTCCAACACAATTATCATAGCGTGTTATCAACTAAAAAATGCACCAGAGGTATATAATAAATCTTAAAAGTGTAGTTACAGACTAGGCGACAGTTGAAGGGTTATATAATAAATCTTAAAGCAGATTTGCTTAAAGAAATAGTCATCATTTGAGATGTTATTGTAAGAACATTCGTGTAGCAATCAAACAAATCAGTATTACAGTCCAGTTCAAAAACAGGAATGAGCTTTTACCTCATGCAAAGATGACGCTCTTACCCAAGTATCCTTAGCATATCAGCGTTAATTGATCATGTACTACTTTTAGATAAATGTCAAGCACCAGAACGAATCATGGATGATAGATGATAAAAAAATAAACAATATCAAGGTCAACAGTTAGCCTAAAACAATAGGCATATTAGTAGTGATGTTCTCAAGCTTACAGTAACAAGATTCTCATATTAAGAAAAAGAACATTATTCATTACTACCAGACTAATGAGATACTGCTACCAGTGTGAAAAGTAAACCAAGAGAAACAACTTCAGTACAATGAAACGCTAAAAATGCTGATATATCATAGAGCGTAACTTCGTTTCTATTATATCCAAAGAAAGGGCCTGCAACATAGAAGCAAATAACCCACTTGAAAGGATGCTTCAACATAGTCTCTGTTGAAGAACTATTACTACCAGGTAAAGGAATAAAATGGAGATTTGTTATAGATACTAGCTAGCATGTATTACACATGGATGTAAGCAAGCATAACAAATGATTCAGTCATGTTGCTTAACAAAGGCTCTTAGGCTACAAGATCCAGCTACAAGATCCAAACTTTGTTAAACCAATTGAGTAAACACATCAAATATTGAGCAGCAGAGTCACACAAGTACAACTAACTTCTTTCTTTACGAAATTCTGAAATAGGTAACATGAGACTCTGAAACAATGGAGAAAGCAGCTAGATTTCCAAATGGACTTCAAGAACCAGAACGAATCATAGATGATAGATGATAAACAAATAAACAATATCAATTTGAGTATATTATATTCTCCTCAGGTGCTATGAACCAAGTACATGGATAAAGTGAATTCAGAAAAGTACAACATATCTAACAAAACTAGTAAGAACCCAACTACACAAGTAAATTGCAAGAGAACTTGATCATGCACGCAATTACTAGACAAATTACAGATTCCCAAGAATTCAGACGCAATGAAGCTATAAATGCTTTATCCAGTGATGAAAACTTAAACTAGTGCAAATTTACCATCAATATCAGCACACAAAACCCAACAGCACTACCAAGAATCAAGCTCTTGATTATTAAGGCATTTCAAGGCGCTCTAAACACAAACCAACGGTAAAAATCAGAAAGATAACATGCTCATGCATTTCAGTTCATATCTAAAAGAAGGTTATTTTAAGAGGGGGGGGGGGGGGGGGGGGGGGGGGGGCAATGTAAACAGATAAAATTAAATTAAAAGAACTCACCTTGTCCAACACCACTTGCTCCTGGCAGCCACTGCAACCAAAGGAGAACAAATTAAAGATCAAAGATTCAAAGATAAACAACAAAAATTATAGAATAAGGGCAAATGAATGAAATAATCCTAAAGATCTCGATTACTGATCTTGCTGGTCTCGATCTCGGCGCCGCTCCGGCGAGCTGCGTTGACGGCATTGTCGTCCTTCTTGGCTGTAGCATCGAGGCTTTCTTGCAGACCACGACGGGCTCCCAATCATGAGAGATCGGTCTGACCCCGGCCATCAGCATTTTCTACGGTTAGGGTTTTTGGAAAGGAAACAAGAAAAGGGATTGGAAGAAAAAACAGAGGGAGAAGCAAGGGAATTGAGGGAGATTTTTTTAGACGGCTTCTTTACAGACAGCACTCATTGTAGTTTATATATACTGCATTCTGTAATGCCCCTATTGTCATATACGTAGGGTATGTTTACTTTTGTGTATTGTTTAGCGTAATGTGTATGTATGCGTAGGAAGTGATAAGTATTTACTGTTTTTATTGTTAATGTTGTTATTATTGAGTGGGTAATTAGCATTAAGAGTATTGTTATTCTTGATGTATCTTAGTATTAGTGATGGCAATACTGTAATTTGGTTGTAGTTTGTAATTAGGTATAGTAGAAGGGCAAACTTGTAATTGAGTTTGGGTGGGTATTTAGTAATTATAGTAGTATGTGTGTAGAAGGAGAGGGTGTGTATTAGGAGATGGGATGGTGTAGTGGGCTTAGTATGAAAAGGGTTAGAGTTAGTGGTACTTTTGTAATTAATGGGTAGTGTATGAGTTAGTAAGTAATGGCATTCTTGTAATTAAGTGTAAGGTTGTGTGTATAGTATGAGGGTATGTGCTAAGGAATGGCAAACTTGTAAATATGAAAATACATAGAAGAGATATTTTGGATTTACTTATTTTAATTCATCTTCTACAAGCTTCTCTTCTTTTTCTTTTCTTTTTTCCTTTTAATTAATCCCTCTTCCTTCAACAACCTTCTCTTTCTTTTCTTTTTCTCTTCCCTTCATTTTCTCATGTGTCTTCTTCTTTCCTCCTTAATGGCCGAAATTCCCCTCTTAATTAAAAAAACAAAACAAAACAAAACAAGAGAGAGAAAGAAAGAAAGAGGAGAAAGAAAGAAAGAGAGGAAGAGGAAAGAAGATCAAAAGAGAAATTGGAGGAGAAATCCAAAGAGGAGATTAGGGCTTAGAGCTAGAAGATAGAGATTCAAGTGGAGTTTTATGAAATTGATGGGGATTCCTTCATCCAAGCCTTGAGTAGGGTTCCATACTTCAAATAGTGGGTTTATTGCTTGACTTGTTCATGAAACACTTTTTGTTCTTGATGCTGAAATTTTATCTAGAAAAGCCGAAACTTTGACTAAGTGCTGGGCTTAATTAGCTATTAGGAATGATATGAAAATTTTATATGTTGTGTATTTTGTTGTTATGAACAACTTTTATTTAGATCATTTTCCCAAATTCTAACTGTATGATTTTATAAAGTTTCGGATATGCATACTGGTCTGGTTTCAATAAAAACTGAACACCTTTTACGAAAACATGTATAACTCCATGCACACATATCGGTTTGAGGCGCTCTTGGCGCCATTGGAAATTTAAGAGAGAGTACTACAACTTTGTAGTTCACCGAAAATGCTCAATCTACCCCTAATTGATAGTAAATTCGGCTTCAAGTTGATGCAAAAACAAGGGTTGGAATGTTGTAATTTGCACCCGTTGGAAAAACAAGTATTCTGGATTACACAAAATTTGTAAAATCATGCAAATTGTAGACAAACAGGAAACATCATTCTGAACAACTTTGTAGTTTTGAGTTTTCCCAAATTCAAACCCTAAATGGTCGAAATCTACACCCCAATGTGGTTGTTCTGCACAATCAGCACCCTGAAGTCATATTGTGCCATGATTTTTATCGATTATGCTTCCATTTGCTATCCTTATGTTCCATTGTTGTGTTTATTTGATTCCATGCATATACATGTCCTTGGCACTTGCATTTGCTATTGGATGATGATTTGAATATCACATATCAAGTGTTCAGGGAAATGCCTCAATGAAGGCGAATGTTGAAAATTCGAGAAATGTGCATGTGAATGCATAGGCCTTGAGCCATGCATATAAATTTGTTTCTGATATTTTTCACAGAACACATTGATAGTATTGAGGGTGCGGGGTCAACGCGGTCAAAGGGGGACACGCGGGACCCTCGCATTGCCGTGGCAGTCGCGTGAGACGGAGTTGACCGGTGGGGTCGGCCGATGGCGCGATCGCTCGAGCGGGAAGGCGCGGCTCCGTTCTTTGGCGGGCCGAGGGGTAGCCTCGGCGTGAAGACGACCTCCGGGATCGGTTGAAGGCGGAGTCGCTCATCACGGGACGCGCGGATCCTCGCGTCGGCTCGGCGAGGGGTGGCCTCGGCAGAGCGACATCCTCGTGGTGGAGGAGACGAACGGGCTCGGGGACGTGGGCGCTCGGCTCCGGTTGGAAGGACGCTGAGGAGTAGCCTCGGCGTCACTGGATCTCCTGGACCTGAATAGACGAGGGAGCTCGTCAGGGGGGTCGGACCTTGGTTCCGACCAATTCCCCTCCGATGCCTAAGTCAGAACGGATCTGTGTAGGAGCTCGGTGGGATCGGGTATGGCTCGCGGAGAGACCGATCCCCGAGTCCTCAGGCCGAGCTTTGGAGGAAGAATATTATAGGTGGAAGAAGGAGTAATAGTGATAGTATACGATACCATGGTTGTAGATCACGAAGATCCGGCCCCCTTCAAATGACGCCCGCCCCCCTCCTCATATAGACGAATCACGCTCAGAATGTGCCATGACGTGACATCATGGCCGCCATTCATGGGGTCGTGCAAATGGGGAAGTGTTGACCCCCTCTAATTGTGCCCACTTGATGACGCCATGAAGGTGGAGTCATGGCCATGAGTGATTGCCATAATTGGCGGGCCATGAAGGCTGGAGTAATGGGCATTGCGGTTGCCATAATTGGCGGGCCATAATGGCGGGGGAGTGATGGCCATTAAGTCTGGTCATGAAGTCGAGCCTTGATGGCTAGATGGCCATTTAAGTCGGACCATTATTGACAAGTTATGGCCATGAAGATGGTTGCCATGTTTTACGAGCCATGATGGCTAAAATGATGGCCGTTAAGTTGGGCCATCATTTCATCCACTATGAAAGTGGGTAATCTTTTTGGGCCTTCGTATTGGGGGGAGAAGTGCGGCCCGCCCGTAGGATCCTTGGTCCGGGGCCCCAAGGCCGTAGTAGACCCGGCCCGTTCAGGCCCGGTCAAAATAGTCCGATCAATTGCCCCCATCTTCTGAGCTCCACCATTGTTAAGGTGGAGGTCGGGAGATGTAGTATAAGGGGGGAGAAGATGCTCCTTTTGCAAAATCGGTCCGGCTTGCTGAGCCGACTAGTGACAATAAGTTGTTGCGATTTGTTCGGTGGCAATGTGAGTTGCCCCTCGGCTTACGGCCGACGAAGGAGATTCGTTCGATGGCGAGGGGAGTTGCCCCTCGGCTTACGGCCGACGAAGGAGATCCGCTCGGTGGCGAGGGGAGTTGCCCCTCGGCTTACGGCCGACGAAGGAGATCCGCTCGGTGGCGAGGTGAGTTGCCCCTCGGCTTACGACCGACGAAGGAGATCCGCTCGGTGGTGAGGGGAGTTGCCCCTCGGCTTACGGCCGGCGACGGAGATCGCTCGGTGGCGAGGGGAGTTGCCCCTCGGCTTACGGCCGGCGAAGGAGATCCGCTCGGTGGCGAGGGGAGTTGCCCCTCGGCTTACGACCGGCGAAGGAGATCCGCTCGGTGGCGAGGGGAGTTGCCCCTCGACGTACGGCCGGTGAAGGAGATCCGCTCGGTGGCGAGGGGAGTTGCCCCTCGGCGTACGGCCGGTGAAGGAGATCCGCTCGGTGGCGAGGGGAGTTGCCCCTCGGCTCACGGCCGACGGAGGAGTGATCGGCCTGCTGGGGGGTTGCCCCAGCCCTTTGACCGATCTGTTCGTTCGGTTGCGAAGGGAGTTGCCCCTCGACTTATGGCCGACGAAAAAGGGTGAAGACCTTGTGAAGCCTTTCGAAGATTCCATGGTGGCGCTCTGCCGTTGCTTTGTCCAGATCGGTGGATGCAGGAGTTGTTCGGCAAGCGGGGACCCAGCAGCACGGTCGGAGGAGCGATCTGGGTGCTTGAACTTGGACGGGGGTGCTTCGGCCAGATCGGCTTGGCCAGGATGAGGATGACTTTGAGACAAGGTGGCTTGGCGTTGAGACTCCGATACATGGCAAGGTGGTCGGACTCGTCTGGTCGGCCTCCTCCTGGGTTGTTTAAACTGGTGTGGTCGGCCTCCTCTTGGATGGGTCGGCCTCATCTAGACACAGCTCCAGTTCCATTTTCAACTTTAGCTCCAGCTCCAGCTCTGACTCCAGCTCCGGCTCTCGCACCGGCTACTGCTTTTGTCTGTTTGGCGGTACGACCAAGGTAGCTCGGCAGGGACGGCACAGTGATGGGAGCTCAGCTTATATGTTTGGCGATGGCAGCACGGCGTTGGTATGACGGACGTCGAGACAATGGCCAGAGATGGTGGTAGGGCCATCAATGAAGGCCGAGTCGGGGCTAAGCCCGATGCTTGCGAGGGTCGTTGGTGTTGTCTCTTGTCTGAAATCGATCGAGATCTCATTCTCCTTGGCGGCCTTGCCGAGCCGCTTGTAGCCCCGCGTCTTCCTGGCCCGTCTTCAGATCTAGAAGCACTCCTTGTGCCTCTCCCTCAAGTTGGCCGAGGCCGCAATGCCGGTCGTCGTGTGATCCGACGTTGTCGTGGCCATGACAGCCTTATCTATAAGCTTTTTGTGAGACATTTGTTGAAACCGGAGGATGTGGCTTTTAATCACCATCTCGCAAGAAGTTTAAGAGAGGATAATTGTTAGGGAAGCTCTTGTAGTTGTCTGATAGCACACAATTAATTAGCAAGGGGAAAGAGGATAGTTTGACCTTTTTGCTGGGTCGGCCTCGGCATGGACTAATCGGCCTCCTCCTGGGTCGGCCTCGTCCGGTCGGCCTCCTCCTGGGTCGGTCATCCAGGCGAGCCTGGCTCAGGGGCTCGAGATTCAGCTGTTAGGCGACAATGGCATCACGAGCTTGGTCAAACCATAATGACCCAGATCAAAGCCGATCGAGCCACAGAGGTCCCGACATGACTTAATCAAAGCCATAGGTGTGAGAGGTTGGGTCGAAGTCCTATCTTCGCTCCAGGATGTCGTGGTTGAATCGAAGTCGTGGATCGAGCTCCAGCGAAGTTTGCCAGGATCAAGCTTCGGATCGAGCATCGGCGGGTCGTGCTTCGATGGTGGCTCGAGATCGAGGATCGATAATTGCTTGTCTCCTGATCTGGGCTCTGTCGGTGAGCTACATTGGGTCGAAGGTTCCCTCGAAGGGTCAATTTTGGCCACGTCAGAAGCTTTGACGTCGGACCTCAACTTCATCAGGAGACTCAGAGTCCTCCTCCCACCATCTTTCACGCAGGGATTGCCTGGGCCCTCCCTTGGACTTCCGCACATCACCACGATCCCCCAATTCAAGCCCTGTAGCTGCCCCTGTGCATCGAAGATCGAGTCGAATCGCATCATGATCTCCCTGAGGAGATGCATCTCGAAGATGTCCGCCGCTCTGGCAGCGCTATGTTCTCGTCATCTGATGGCGAGTGTGGGTTGATGAAGATGGTCGAATTTCGGATCGACAGCTTGAATTGATCTCAGAAGATCGGATTGATGGCTTCAGATCTTGGATCAGAGCTTGTGTCGATGACCTTGTAGCTAGGATCGAAGTTGTGGATGAAGCACGGCAGGCGCTCAGAGCTTAGATCGGGGCTCGGATTAGGCGCTCGGAGCTTTGGGGTCGGGATCTACGCTGCCGATCGGAGAGGGAGTCGGCACGGCACATCGGAGTCGGGGTCGATGTTCCAGATCCGGGATCGATACTGTTGAGGCCTCGGGTTGACGGTGCAGCTTGGAGGGTCGGGGATCACGGACATGATTGGGTTGATGATATCTCTGAGTTACAGTTTGACGCTTCCTTGGGACGATGAAGGAAGTTCGTATGGACCATTTTCGACCCATCGAAGGTCGTAGAAGTCGATGTTGACCCGCCGACAAGTTTGCCTTCTCGAGGCGACGACCACCGAACGAGATCCGAGACGCCGGGCCTACGATCCGATGAGCCTTGCGGACTCAGGTGGTGGATCGATGACGTCTGAGGCGGCATTTGAGGTGACGGTCGATGGCATTTGCCTCTGGGTCGATGAGCACAGTGGCCTCTCTGTGAGATGCTGGAATACTCTGGGAGATTCCGCCTGGTCGAGGCGCAGTGGCCTCGATCAACCCAAGGCGATCGCCGCAGATGATGGAAGTCTCGGTCCCGCCTGATCGAGGCACGGTTGCTTCGATCACCCTAATGCGATCTTCGCAGATGCTGGAAGACTCCGACCCACTTGATCGAGGTGCGGTGGCTTCGATCGACCCGAGGTGACCTCCGGGGACGCTTGATGGCTCGTATCGTGCCTGGGGCAGAACCAGGAGATGTACGAATGCTCTGCCCACTGCTGACTGAGGATGAGGATGCCAAATGGTCGAGTTCGAAAGCGCCAATGTTGTGGGGAATCGACGATGCCCAGACGTCGATCGAATGCTTAGGCTCCTCCTTTCGGAAGATCGTCTTCGACCTCAGAAGCTCGGCTTGGGAAGTTCAGCTTCTGAGGGGGGCGGGCCGAGCTGCCATCGACGAGGAGAGGGTTGAAGGAGACGATTCTGACCTTGAGGGGGCCGGACCATGCCGCCATCGATGAGGAGAGGGTCGAAGGATACGATTCTGACCTTGAGGGGGGCGGACCGTCGTCGTCATCGACGAGGAGAGGGTCAAAGGAGACGATTCCGACCTTGAGGGGGGCGGACTGCCGCCGCTAGGGCCGAAGATCTATTCGATCGGAGACCGTCACGAACCATCGGTCGAACACAGCGAACCCCGTCACCAACTCCGAGAATCCCCTCCAAGAATTGGGTCGAACACAAGTTGGATGAGCCGCATGAGAAGCAGGCCTACGATCGGACCTTGTGAATATGAGATATCCAAGATCGGATCTCGCATCGACGACGGGCCGGGTCATATTTGGACTCCATCAAGAAGATCTCCACTGCGTTCCTTCCCGTCTTCAATGGCACTATACGGCTAGCCACGTTGTCGTTGAGGGTGAGACGTGGGTTGGCGTGGTCGAGCAGGCCGAGGATGGCCTGTGACCAGCAGAGGGTGGATCGGCTGATGGGCGCCTCATAAACGGAGGTGGTTAGAGTGGGACACGCCGCTGTCGTAGGCGGTGGTTCGCCAGCCCAGCCACCGCAAGAACAAGATGGGGTGACACCACCGACTCTGTCGTTGGGGGTGTATTTTTGTTACGCCACATCTTGAACGATTTTGCGCACATTCACTAGTGGCAAGGTGCCAGACCAGTGTTCTTTCTGTGGGGATTTCCCACCCGTGTGCATCGAAAAGCTCTTCAACATTTCCGAAGGGTGCTTCATCCTTGTATATGGACGTGTTGCCGTTGATGAGCCGACCCTCGCGGCCGATCAGATAGTTGAAGATGACTCCCTTCTCGTTATCAGGAACCTTGACAGACTTCGTTGCACGTCAGTTTAGGGTGCAATGCTGGCTCAGCTTGTTGGATAGAGAATAGGGGCGTATAATTGGTTGCGTGTTGAAACTGCAGAGGTGATTGAGAGTCTTTTGCGTCAGAGATGGCCGACCTCTCTGAGGATTAGACTTTCAGACCTTTGATTAATGGAACAGAGTCACCATTGGTGTGGTTGACGTCGTAGGTGTCGACTCGTTCCCACAGACGGCGCCAAATGTTTCTGCTATTTTTCGCAGAACACATTGATAGTATTGAGGGTGCGGGGTCAACGCGGTCAAAGGGGGGACACGCGGGACCCTCGCGTTGTCGTGGCAGTCGCATGAGACGGAGCTGACCGGTGGGGTCGGCCTATGGCGCGATCGCTCGAGCGGGAAGGCGCGGCTCCGTTCTTTGGCGGGCCGAGGGGTAGCCTCGGCGTGACGACGACCTCCGGGATCGGTTGAAGGCGGAGTCGCTCATCGCGGGACGCGCGGATCCTCGCGTCGGCTCGGCGAGGGTGGCCGACATCCTCATGGTGGAGGAGACGAACGGGCTCGGGGACGTGGGCGCTCGGCTCCGGTTGGAAGGACGCTGAGGGGTAGCCTCGGCGTCGCTGGATCTCCTGGACCTGAATAGACGAGGGAGCTCGTCAGGGGGGTCGGACCTTGGTTCCGACCAATTCCCCTCCGATGCCTAAGTCAGAACGGATCTGTGTAGGAGCTCGGTGGGATCGGGTATGGCTCGCGGAGAGACCGATCCCCGAGTCCTCAGGCCGAGCTTTGGAGGAAGAATATTATAGGTGGAAGAAGGAGTAATAGTGATAGTATACGATACCATGGTTGTAGATCGCGAAGATCCGGCCCCCTTCAAATGACGCCCGCCCCCTCCTCATATAGACGAATCACGCTCAGAATGTGCCATGACGTGACATCATGGCCGCCATTCATGGGGTCGTGCAAATGGGGAAGTGTTGACCCCCTCTAATTGCGCCCACTTGATGATGCCATGAAGGTGGAGTCATGGCCATGAGTGATTGCCATAATTGGCGGGCCATGAAGGCTGGAGTAATGGGCATTGCGGTTGCCATAATTGGCGGGCCATAATGGCGGGGGAGTGATGGCCATTAAGTCTGGCCATGAAGTCGAGCCTTGATGGCTAGATGGCCATTTAAGTCGGACCATTATTGGCAAGTTATGGCCATGAAGATGGTTGCCATGTCTTACGAGCCATGATGGCTAAAATGATGGCCGTTAAGTTGGGCCATCATTTCATCCACTATGAAAGTGGGTAATCTTTTTGGGCCTTCGTATTGGGGGGAGAAGTGCGGCCCGCCCGTAGGATCCTTGGGCCGGGGCCCCAAGGCCATAGTAGACCCGGCCCGTTCAGGCCCGGTCAAAATAGTCCGATCAAAATTCATTATAATGAAGGTGCGGATGTGGGTTGTAATTTTAGTCTTATGTCAAATTGGATGGATTTGTGCAACATGCAAATGGTGGGTGGTAAAATTAGTTCATGTTAGTATCTTCTACTAGTTGTAGCTAGTGGATTTAGAATATAGGTGATGATTTTGTGGCTATTAACAAGTGAATTCACATGAGGTTGTGTGGTATTTGTTAAAGGGTTCATACTGTATGGGGATGGGTTTATGTGGCCCGTTAATTTAACATTCCATAATAATGTTTCATGTTGCTCCCTAACTATTTATGTTGCTAATGCCATATGCTAAGTTCATGTTGTTTTAATCCCATGATGGTAACAAGACACATGTTGCTTGCTATTCTTAAGTTTCAAAAATGATGAACTAGGGATAGTGGCCCATGATGCTTATTAATTCCTAATCCCACAATGGAGACTTTTGCTTAATAGTTCATATTCTTGTTAGCCCTTAAATTTCATAATGATCCATGTTGTATGTTGGTCTTCGTGAACGTTGTTAATTTTTAATATTGACTTACACAGAATTTTTATAATTGGTGCATCTTCAATGTAGGATGGTAAATTGATGCTCTTTTAATGTAGATTGTTACATTCTTATGTTATATATTACATTTTTATAAACGTTGCATTTTCAAATGTTGCATCTCTATGTCAAGTGTTGCATATTGTAAAAGTTGCATTTTAAAAGTCGCATTTTATATTAAATGTTGCAATTTAAATGTAGAATAGTTCTAAATGATGCCTTCTTCTAACCGTGGGATTCTCATTGTGTTGGCTTTTGATTTTAAATGTTTACAATCTAGTTGTTAAAGTTTCCCTCAATTTTCTTGTTAGCCATTAGAGTTTTCATAATTTGATAAGGCATGTTTATGCCATGGTGTTCCAAGTAGTAATCCATGCTAGGGTAAACCAAGTTGCAATTTATAAAGGAATGCTAGCAAGTCATTCCCTCATTTTTATGCAAGTTGATATGTTTTCTCACTTATATGCACAATTTAGGATTTTCCTGGCCCATGCTCGCATAGAAATTACTAACGTTGCCAACCTTACTATATTCGTTATTAAAATGGTCCTATTTGTTAAAGAATGCTCTTACGTTGTTGAGATTATTAATTTGTCCAACGTTTGTACGTTGAGATGAAACTTGCAATGAAATGAACTTATCATTGTGTGTTGGAAAATTGTAAGCAATTATTGGACATGTGATTATGGGTTCCGATATGAGGTGGTAATGGTTGTTTCGTATGCGAGAGTGGAAAAGACAATGTTTTCATGTTAGGTTTTATATGGTGTGTTGATGGTTTAATGAATGGTTGGTTTCATATGATGTTGAAATGGCTGGTTTCATTGTGTCATTGGAAAGTGCAGTGTTTCCGTGAACATGTAAGAGTGAGATAGTGTTCAAGTCCTCCCATTGGAGGGTGACATGGGTCAGGGGAATTCCGAAGTATCGGGTAGGCCAATGGGATGGACTGGTTGTGGTTTTGGTGGTTCCATGTGGTGTGTGGTGTGTGGTGGTGGGTACACTTGTACTCCTGACGGGCTAGCGTGGTGGGGAGTGTAGAGTGGTACCCGAGGCTCCTGATGGGCTAGCGCGGCGGGGAATCCTCTTTGATCGCCCACACAGTTGGGAGAGGTCCAGTCACATATGTCATATTCGATATTAGGGTTCCAAAAGCTAACATTGTATGAGATTGGTTGACTGACCTTTTTTTACCTTGTAGCACTTGTTGGTGGTTACTGTTACTATCGTCACCCCTCCCCTTATACCCTTTGCTGTAATCTGCTCTCTTTTCCTACGTGTGGTACTTTTGTTGTTTTATGTTGTTATGTATATTATATTCAGTTGTAGCACCTTCACTTGTAACACTGTGCACTTAGTAGTGGGTTTAGTGAGTGTGTTGCATTTAGGTTGGAGTATGGAATTCCTACTGGGTCACGCGTTGACGTGCCCCCGTTGACTTTTCAGGTGTCAGAGTCGAACTGGAGAGTTGGAGCGGAGGTTGCAGCTGGAGTTGGTGCTCAGAGGTGTAGCTATAGGTTGGGGTGGCGATGGGTGAGGTGAGGGCTATGTGTACTTTGGCTTTTCTTTTGGGGTGAGATACGCTTGTACTTTATGAGTGGATGCATTGGGATGTTTGAGATGTATATGAAATGGTTCAGTGTTCGGTTTCTGTATGTTTCTGTGGCTTTGTATTGTTCTGTGTTATCGGTTGTTTGTTTGTTGAGCTCTACTTGTACTATTTTCAGCAACGCGTAGTGGACCTGTAGATACGTTTTAGTTCTCGTCGCGTATCCCAGGGATGGGGTCGTGTCAGGTGGTGGCCCATGCAGGCCCCCTCACTGCGGTTGTATACGGAATAGTACGAGTAGTGTTCGTGTGTTTGTGGGTAGTTGAGTCCTAAAGTGGGTAGAGTTCAGCCTTAGGATGGGACCAGATCTCAGGAGCTTGAGGTATAGAATCCTGAGGGTTAAGATTCGAATGTTGGTTCATTATGAATGTATGTACGTATTTACGTGTGTAGGCATGTGTGCATATACATCTATAGTTCTATAGGTGTTGAATATGGCTTTTCGAGTATATTGAGAGGATATACTCATGTGTATATGACTATGATCTATATGGCTTGTTGAATATGTACGAATGCTTATATGGCTCTGTGATTTTATTTGCAGTATATGTGTTAATAAATGGTTGACTTATGAGTAGTTTGTAAAATTGAGTTGTATACTTGATTGAGGTGCGAGTAGTGTATAAATGTATTGTGTGGTGGCTATATACTATATGTGATATATGCACATGTAGAGTGTGCAGATGCATGTGTGGATCCTTGAGTTCCACCCATGAATGTGTGGATATGCCTTAAGGGTATTAGTGTTATGGGTTGATATATGTGATGAGTGTATGATACATATATGACTGTAAGCTGGTACGCTTACACCTGTGCATGGATGAATGCATTTTTGTATGGTTATCTGTGTGCATTGATATTGATATTGTAGACCTTATGTGCTGATACATCTGTGAATGTTGGATGGATGCTAGGAGACATACATGATTGTATGTCTGAGTATAGATGTGCATGCGTATGTGTGTTAATATATGGTAGCCTATGAGTAGCATGTATCATAAAACTATATAGTTGATTGAGCTATAGGCGATGTATAGATATGGTGTGCCGTCTATATTTGTAGTATGTAGTATGTACATGCTGATTGTGAAGATCCATGTGCGGATCTTTGTGTTACAGTCAAGTACGAGTGGACATGCCCTGGGTGTATTAGAATTGTGTGTTTGATATATGTGGAAGATATATATATGGTTGCCTGTCTGGTTGTAAGCGGATACGCTTACACCGGTGTTTGGATAGATATATCATTATATGAATATATGTGTGTGTTAGTACTGTTGTATGAGACTTTATGTGATGACGTGTATGTGTGTGTTTGAAT
Organism: Scilla litardierei; assembly: GCA_030789695.1. NCBI lineage: Eukaryota > Viridiplantae > Streptophyta > Magnoliopsida > Asparagales > Asparagaceae > Scilla > Scilla litardierei. The sequence goes on from CM061142.1 coordinate 530,616,549, forward strand.
ATATACTAGGAGACATACATGGTTGTATGTATATATATATATATATATATATATATATATATATATATATATATATATATATATATATATATATATGCAAGTGTATGTATATGAGGTTAACATATCTATATGTGCTCGTATGTATTTTTAAGTATGCTTACTATGCTTCTATGGAAATATGAGGCAGGTGAGTATTGGTATATGAGTAACCTGGGGTAGACTAGGATGGTTGGGTGAGTACATGTATGTGTATTGATAAATCTTTGCAGATGCATGTATGTACGCATTTATACTTATGGGTTTACCGATATATGTATATGTATTTGATATGTATGGTCGAGTATATCTCTGTAATATACTCGTGTGTTCAGCTGCAGCTATAGCTATAGCTCCTATTTTAGATACTAGTATGAGTATGGGTTGGAATGTGATATTATAAAGTATATACGATTGTGGATGGTTGACCTATAAGCTGTATGATTGGGATGGTTGACCTATAAGCTGTATGATTGGGAAGGCTATTGCATTGTGTGAGATGTATATAGTGTGTATATACCTAGCATGTGTTATAGGTATACTATATGTGAGCCTCTGCGCTCTGCTCAGTTATGAGTAGGTATGTTAGAGGAAGCATAAGAGCATATGCTTGCCTATGGTGATATATGTGTTATATACATATTCATATGAGTGGTTGTGAACATGTACGAGTGTACATGTTTGGGGGTACCTATGTTGTTGCATGGGTATATATGTGCGTGATGATATTGGTGTATATGTGGAGGTACCGATTGTGCTTTATTAGTCTGTCATGTCATAACGTCAGTTTTGACGTATGAGGGTTTCATGTCATATTTCATGTCATAACCCTGGTTATGGCATGTGTGTGCTTCATGTTGTGTCTCCGTTTGCATGGTGCGACATGGTAAGGATGTTGTATTGTATAATGTATGGTATTCAATGACTATAAGTAGTGTGCGAGTTGGCTGTACCCCGTGGATCACACAGGCTGTATGCCCGTGATTTAGTACAGATGTGCGTATGGGTGATCTATCAGCCCTGTATATGAGGTATCATGTTGTGTATATTTTTGTTTGTGGGTAATATGTATGACTATGTGATATATACATGCAGTAGATGTTGAGGGGTATGAATATGAGATAATGTAGAATGGTGTGAGTATATGTATGGATGTTAATCAGTATGTATGGTTGAAATACTTGTATAAGTATTTGTTTATCGGGGTGCCTCGCCTTCGTGTATGCTTGGGATAGATTGACCCTACAGTAGATATATCTGCTCACCCTTAGCTATGTCCTCAGTTGGAAAGTCCGAGGACGGACTTTATTTTTAAGGTGAGTAAAATATAATGGCCCTATTGCCATATACGTCGGGTATGTTTACTTTTGTGTATCGTGTAGCGTAATGTGTATGTATGCGTGGGAAGTGATACGTATTTACTGCTCTTATTGTTAATGTTGTTATAATTAAGTTGGTAATTATCATTAAGAGTATTGTTATTCTTGATGCATCTTAGTATTAGTGATGGCAATACTGTAATTAGGTTGTAGTTTGTAATTAGGTATAGTAGAAGGGCAAACTTGTAATTGAGTTTGGGTAGGTATTTAGTAATTATAGTAGTATGTGTGTAGAAGGAGAGGGTGTGTATTAGGAGATGGGATGGTGTAGTGGGCTTAGTGTGAAAAGGGTTAGAGTTAGTGGTACTTTTGTAATTAATGGGTAGTGTATGAGTTAGTAAGTAATGACATTCTTGTAATTAAGTGTAAGGTTGTGTGTATAGTATGAGGGTATGTGCTAAGGAATGGCAAACTTGTAAATATGAGAGTACATAGAAGAGATATTTTGGATTTACTTATTTTAATTCATCTTCTACAAGCTTCTCTTCTTTTTCTTTTCTTTTTTCCTTTTAATTAATCCCTCTTCCTTCAACAACCTTCTCTTTCTTTTCTTTTTCTCTTCCCTTCATTTTCTCATTTGTCTTCTTCTTCCCCCCCTTAGTGGCTGAAATTCCCCTCTTAATTAAGAAAAAACAAAACAAAACAAAAGATAGAAAGAAAGAAAGAAGAGAAAGAAAGAAAGAGAGGAAGAGGAAAGAAAATCAAAAGAGAAATTGGAGGAGAAATCCAAAGAGGAGATTAGGGCTTGGAGCTAGAAGATGGAGATTCAAGTGATGTTTTATGGAATTGATGGGGATTCCTTCATCCAAGCCTTGAGGTAGGGTTCCATACTTCAAATAGTGGGTTTATTGCTTGACCATGTTCATGAAACACTTTTTGTTCTTAATGCTGAAATTTTATCCAGAAAAGCTGAAACTTGGACTAAGTGCTGGGCTTAATTGGCTATTAGAAATGCTTCGGAAATTTTATATGTTGTGTATTTCGTTGTTATGAACAACTTTTATTTAGTTCATTTTCCCAAATTCTAACTGTATGATTTTATAAAATTTCGAATATGCATATTGGTCTGGTTTCAATCAAAACTGAACACCTTTTACGAAAACGGGTATAACTCCATGCACACATATCGGTTTGAGGCACTCTTGGCGCCGTTAAAAAGTTAAGAGAGAGTACTACACGAAAATGTTTAGTCTGCCCCTAATTGATGGTAAATTCGGCTTTAAGTTGATGCAAAAACAAGGGCTGAAATGTTGTAATTTGCACCCGTTGGAAAAACAAGTATTTTGGATTACACAAAATTTGTAAAATCATGCAAATTGATATACAAACAGGAAACATCATTCTGAACAACTTTGTAGTTTTGAGTTTTCCCAAATTCAAACCCTAAATGGTCGAAATCTACACCCCAATGTGGCTGTTCTGCACAATCAGCACCCTGAAGTCATATTGTGCCATGATTTTTATCGATTATGCTTCCATTTGCTATCCTTATGTTCCATTGTTGTGTTTATTTGATTCCATGCATATACATGTCCTTGGCACTTGCATTTGCCATTGGAAATTGATGATTTGAATATCGCATATCAAGTGTTCAGGGAAATGCCTCAATGAAAGCGAATGTTGAAAATTCGAGAAATGTGCATGTGAATGCATAGGCCTTGAGCCATGCATATAAATTCATTATAATGAAGGTGCGAATGTGGGTTGTAATTTTAGTCTTATGTCAAATTGGATGGCTTTGTGCAACATGCAAATGGTGGGTGGTAAAATTAGTTCATGTTAGTATCTTCCACTAGTTGTAGCAAGTGGATTTAGAATATAGGGGATGATTTTGTGGCTATTAGCAAGTGAATTCACATGTGGTTGTGTGGTATTTGTTGGAGGGTTCATGCTGTATGTGGATGGGTTTATGTGGCATGTTAATTTAACATTCCATAATAATGTTTCATGTTGCTTCCTAACTATTCATGTTGCTAATGCCATATGCTAAGTTCATGTTGTTTTAATCCCATGATGGTAATAAGACACATGTTGCTTGCTATTCTTAAGTTTCAAAAATGATGAACTAGGGATAGTGGCCCATGATGCTTATTAATTCCTAGTCCCACAATGGAGACTTTTACTTAATAGTTCATGTTCTTGTTAGCCCTTAAATTTCATAATGATCCATGTTGTATGTTGGTCTTCGTGAACGTTGTTAATTTTTAATATTGACTTACACTAAATTTTTATAATTGGTGCATCTTCAATGTAGGATGGTAAATTGATGCTCTTTTAATGTAGATTGTTACATTCTTATGTTATATATTACATTTTTATAAACGTTGCATTATCAAATGTTGCATCTTTATGTCAAGTGTTGCATATTAGTAAAAGTTGCATTTTAAAAGTCGCATTTTATATTAAATTTTGCAATTTAAATGTAGAATAGTTCTAAATGATGCCTTCTTCTAATCGTGGGATTCTCATTGTGTTGGCTTTTGATTTTAAATGTGCACAATCTAGTAGTTAAAGTTTCCATCATTTTTCTTATTAGCCATTAGAGTTTTCATAATTTGATAAGGCATGTTTATGCCATGGTGTTCCAAGTAGTAATCCATGCTAGGGTACACCAAGTTGCAATTTATAAAGGAATGCTAGCAAGTCATTGTAAGGACACTGTCTATGGGAAAAACACTAGAAGGGGGGGTTGAATAGTGTTTATGCAAATTTAAAAGGAATTTACGCCAAATAAAATGCAATCCAACAAATAGTGCGGAATAGAAAAACGACCCAAAGAGAAACACACGCAAACGTAAAGATGTTTCAAGGGTTCGGATTAGCCAAGTCAACTCCCGACTTGTTCCCGGTAATCCTACGTCCCTACCACCCGGATACCACCGGATACTCAAGTTAGAACCCTAACTTGAGGTTTCCTTAATGTCCACTTGTAGCAACCCTACAAGTGCAATCGAATACAATCGATGTCCTTGAATCCCACAACCAGGGAGCAAGCAAAAACCACTCTCACAACCGAGAGCACAATTCAAATAAAGAAGTTATGAAATCTGAAAGTAACACTTACAATCACTTATGCCTTGAAGTAAAACTTGAAGGAGGAGTGTGATGTGTGTTGAAGAACTCTCTTGAAAGAGAGGAGAAAGCCCTTTCTCTTGACTGCACCAATTGCCTAGAAGATCAATCTTTGGTTCTAGGTTGGAGAGCAAGAGAACAAGATTTGGAAATACTTAGGGCTTTGGATTTGAAAGCTTTGATCTTTGGAAATGAAAGCTTGAGAGATTTTGCAATGAATGAGTAACCTTCCAATGAAACAGTAGAACCTCTATTTATAGCTTTCTCAAATCCACAAAACAGTTTAGGCAAAAACCCAGTTGGAATCCGTGAGAAAAATCTCAACGGATATAATCTGAACTCGCGATAGTCGACTGTTGAACAATCCACAGTCGACTATTGCACAGTCAGCAAGGGTAGGTGAGAAATCATAACGGTAGCTTACCACGTGGACAGTCGACTGATGAAGCAAAGACAGTCGTCTATTAAAACAACATGCGACTGTAACTTCTTCGACAGGCGACTGGCCGAGAGAAGAGTAAGTTAGAAAAATACTGGAAATCTCACAAGATACAGGACAGACGACTGATTCAAGTAATACAGTCGACTGTTAATCAGAACAGGCGACTGTAAAACCTTAAACAGACGACTGTCAAAAGCAAGAGAAATTTCCAGAGAGTTGAGTCAAAGAAATGACTTACAGACAGGCGATTGTTGCAGCATAGACAGTCGACTGATCTAATAGACAGTCGACTGTATATTCAGCATTAGTCGACTGGCCGTAGAAGTCAGATCAAAACAGAGTTTGGGCATGGATAGACAGGCGACTGGTTTACAATACACAGTCGACTGTCACTAGGACATGCGCCTGTGAATCGTGCAACAGTAGCCTGTGCGGAATAATCAGAGAAGGCCCAAAACTATATTGTAATAGTCTGTGCATAACAGGCGACTGTAGAACAAACCACAGTCGACTGTTTTTGAGACATGCGACTGTAAACTGTTAAGCAGTCGACTGTTATGAACAATCCTAGCACAAGCAAAAGAGAATTGAATTGGGATCAAAGGACAAAGGTCTAATGAAGTCCTATGATAGAATGTAGATGTGTGTGAGTGCTCCATCAAAGTTCTACTTCTAAGCTACATACTAGAAGAGATAAAAGAAAAATTACATTGACGAATAATCTCTTCTTTCCATTGTATGAGCTTGAAGTCTTTACGGAGCTTCAATCATCAATCTACGATCATCCAATTCATGTCATTTGCCTTCAAAGACGTTTGTGAGTCATCCATTGCTAGTTGATCTTCATAATAAGCTTAGGCAATGGATTAACTGCAAAATAGGGGATTAGTCACAAGTATTTATGTTTGCTCATCATTAACACCAAGTAGGGAGAAGTCCAATACTCAACATTCTCCCCCATTTTGATGATGACAAACAAACATAAACAAAAAGATAAATAATTGTGCGTAATGTAAACTTACTCTCCCTACATAGATGCCAATCAAGTTAGTCAATAAATATTAGAGCATCTACAAAACAATTGAAGCAAATGAGTGAGATATGAATGAATTCAATACAAGAAATCTAGGAAATAAAACCCATATTCATTGTAATCTTACTCCCCCTGAATCTAAGGCAACGTAAATCTTAGATTCAAGCGTTAGAACATACTTAGCACATCCATTATAAATCTCTTGTATGTTTATTTCTCTCCCCCTATGGCATTATCCAAAAAGGTGGGAGCAAATAACAACAACAATAATAGTGCTAAATACGTACTAACAACAATCAAGGAGTATAAAGATATATCGAATCAAAAACTCATAAAATCTCATCATATACACATGTGAGTAATGGAATTAAGATCCAATATCAAAATTTTAGATATACGAAAGAAAATAATTTTCACAAATTCATCACATCAAAGAGAGCATAAATTAACAAATATCAAATTCATATATTGTCTCAAAAGCACATCAAGGAGAGTGAAGCATACATGGAGACAACATATCATTTCATCACACAGATAAGATATACAGAAGGCATAGTGTGACACAAGATAAACGGCAACATCATATATAGATATAAAGCAAAAGATACATCAGCTGATGATCATCTACATGACCAACACAAAAAGATACATCATGATCAAGACAAAAAAATACATCATCATGACGACATCGAAGTACATCACCATACATATATAAAAGTCACTGGCAACATCATCGATCATACATCAAAAAATATCATCACCAAACTAACATCACACAAGCATCTATCTAAGAGTGAGCGTCTCCAGGGGCTGCAGAAGAAGAAGCAGGCTCTGTAGTAGCTGGAGTATCCTCTGGAGGAGGGTCAGAAGGAGCAACTGAAGCAGCATCAGTAACATCCTGAGTAGAAGCTACACCAGGAGGCTCAACGACACCAGTGGGCTGAGGAGGCACATGAAGCTGGGGAACAAACTGTCTCAGATCCTCAGGGAAGGGTATTCCCAGATGGAGGAAAGAGAGGGACATCAATCTGTAAATATCAGAGACCATCTCCAAAAGAATATCACGAGATGGTGGAGCAAAGGTGGATGGCAGATCAACTGGAGGCACAGTGGATGAGGACGGAGCAGAAGTAGATTTCCTCTTCTTCGAGGCAGTCTGCAGAGCCGAAGAAGATTTCGACTTTACAGAAGCGTCGAGGAGAGGACCAAAGGGCATGGGCTCGTAACGAGTCAAGTCAATACCAAAGTGACGGAAGACACGAGTCAGAAGACCACCGTAAGGAATGTGAGACGAGGAGGACGTGAACTCAACATTGTCAATCCTATCAAGGAGGACACCAACCCAGTTCACGGGCATGCCAGAGAAAATAGCATACATACACTTTAGAATATCCTGAGACGGCTGGTCAGACGATCCATATCTCGGCAGGATGTTGGACTTCACCACTAGGTGAACAGCCCAACCTCTCGCAGAGAACATAGATGATCTGACACCCGAATCAAGAGCTAAAGGTACCTCTCGAAACATATCCCAGAGGACAGACTGGTCAAGATCGTCAATCTCTGAAATGCAGATATCAGAGGGAAGGGAACCAACCGATGGAATCCTAAGAATGGTCCCTAAGAGAGAGGGAGTGATCTGAATGTGGGTTCCCTGAACGACAGTATTGAGGATGCCGGTAGATGAATACTCACCGCAAACGCGGTTCGCATAGAAGAGCTTCACCAGAAATGGATAGGCTCTGGGGGAGTTGCTCTGAGAGAAGCGGAAAATGTCGGCTAGGTGAGTAGCAGAGAGAATGTCAGAAAGCTTCTCAGCAGTGAAGGCGGGGAAAGCAATGTACCGTTCCCTAAGGAGGTTGATCCCTAGAAGAGAGTGAAATTTTGCCAGACAAAGATCGTCTCGGCAAATGGGAACTAGAGGATTAGAGGGGGTACAGCAGGAGTCTCTTCAGAAGAACTCGATACAGAAGGAGACAAATGTGGGTTCTCAGTAACAGGCTCATTGATGTGAACACCAGTAGGCTTGCGCTGACGATGGATCAAAGGCTGAGCATCGCTAGAAGAAGCAGAAGGTGAGTAACCCGGCGAAGACGAAAGCATGGGTGACTCTGCATGCTTGGTTCGGGCTTTATAAGGTTTCTTCTTCTTGGCAATAAGTTTCTTGGGTGCCCTAGGTCGTTTAGGAGCAGCGATCTTCTCTTTTCCCTTTGGTTTGGGAGCCATGGAAACAAGAGAAGAAGAAAACAAATGCAAAGAAAATCGAACGAAAGGCAAGTGAGATAGAGAAGCAAACCAAGTGTGGAGGCAATGACGATCGCGGAGAAGAAGATCGACGACGACGAATAGGAGCAGATCGACGGTTTAGGAAGCGAAATCGAGCGGTTTTGGAGAGGAAAACGAGCGGGAAGTCGAACGGTCGAATCAAAGGAGAGAGAGTCGATGTGGGGAAATGATCACGCATTCTCGAATAAAAAGTTTGGGGAATGAATCTGAGCCGTTGGATCAAAGAATTGACGGCTCGGATCAAATCACTTGAACCGTCACAACAGAAGACGATCGACTGATAAGGCAAAGACAGTCGACTGGATGAAGTAACAAAAATACAGCTCAGAGAGAGGGGCAGTCGACTGGCAAGTAACATGCAGTCGCCTGTCAATCAGACAGTCGACTGACATATACTCAACAGTCGGCTGGCCGAGAATTAATACAGTTCATCAAAAATAACAGAGAAAACTGTAAAAATTCGACAGAGAGTACAGTCGCTTAATGACTACAATGCAGTCGCCTGTTAATCTAACAGTCGACTGTAAAACAGTCATCAGTCGGCTGTGCGAAAGATACCAATTCTCAGACTGAGGAGATAGAGTAGGGCAGTCGACTGTCGAAGGAAAGACAGTCGTCTGTCCTGGTCCAAAAGAGCACAGTGAGATATAATTCAAGAGAATAAGAATACTCACCCTAGGACCTATACTATAATCACAAATACATCGTAAAATCATTATAAAAACACTAAATCCATTGAAACACGAATTACTCCAATCAAACTCAAAACTCATGAAATCAATTAAATCACAATTGCCTTTCTTAATCTCATAATATAATAAAGCACATGAAGAAAGACAACAAAAAATATGAACTCAAAAAGGAATTATAACATGAAAGTTTGAGCTTTTAGATTTCAGATTCACCCATAATTCCCAATTCTCCACGCAACCTCACAAATGAATCTTCTTTAAGAGGTTTAGTGAAGATATCGGCAATTTGTTTTTGGGTTTCAATGTACTCTAAGATGATGTCCTTCTTAGCTACATGATCATTTATAAAATGGTGTCTCACATCTATATGTTTGGTACGGGAGTGGTGTACCGGATTCTTGGAAAGACAAATAGCACTTTGATTATCAACCATGATAGGGCAAGTATCACAATTGACACCATAGTCACTAAGAGTGTGTCTCATCCAAAGAACTTGTGCACATGCAAGACCCGCGACAATATATTCCGCTTCAGTCGTGGACAATGACACCGAATTCTGTTTCTTAGAAAACCAAGAAACTAAGGAATTTCCTAAGAAATGGCATGTGCCCCTAGTACTTTTCCTGTCGGACTTGCATCCGACAAAGTCGGCATCACTATATGAGATTAACTCATATGTGCTAGACTTAGGGTAAAGTAACCCATAATCTAGAGATTGATTGAGATAACGAAATATTCGTTTAACCGCAATCAACTGTGACTCCTTAGGTCTTGCTTAATATCTAGCACAAAGGCATACGGAAAACATGATATCGGGCCTACTAGCGGTTAAGTAAAGTAAGCTACCGATCATACCTCGATATAGACGAACGTCTACATCTTTTTCGCTTTCATCCTTGTGTAGATGAGTAGTAGTACTCATGGGAGTCCTTTTGCTCGAAGACGATTCCATCCAGAATCGCTTAATAAGCTCCCCTGTGTACTTTGTCTGATGTATGAAAGTGCCATTCTCCATTTGTTGAATTTGCAATCCAAGGAAGTAGGTTAGCTCTCCCATGTGGCTCATCTCAAACTCGTCCTTCATAGACTTGGAAAATTCTTGACAAAGATTAAAGTTAGTAGAACCGAAAATAATATCATCTACATAAACTTGAATCAAAAGAATGTCATTTTCATAATCTTTAATGAAGAGCGTAGAGTCAACTTCTCCCATTTTAAAACCCAAATTCAAAAGAAAGGTCTTAAGACGATCATACCAAGCTCTAGGAGCTTGTCTCAATCCATACATCTCTTTCTTAAGTTTGAAAACATGGTTTGTAAATTTTTCATGAATAAAACCGGGAGGTTGAGACACATAGACTTCTTCATTGACAAACCCATTTAAAAAATGCACTTTTAACATCCATTTGAAATAATTTAAAATTCTTATGCGATGCAAAAGATAAAAGCAACCTAATAGCTTCTAATCTAGCTACGGGGGCAAAAGATTCTTCGAAATCAATACCTTCCTCTTGCCGGTAGCCTTGAGCTACTAACCTTGCTTTGTTCCGTGTGATTACCTCGTTTTCATCCGTCTTGTTCTTGAAGATCCATTTGGTCCCAATGACTTGGTGACCATTTGGAAGAGGTACTAGTTCCCAAACTTCGTTTCTCTCGAAATGAATTAGTTCTTCTTCCATTGCCACTATCCAAGAGCTATCCTCACAAGCTTCTTGGATGTTCTTTGGCTCAATGGTAGAGACGAATGTGCAATGAGAGAATTCTTCAATTCTTGATCTCGTTCGAACACCCACACCAATATCTCCAATAATTTGGTTATGGGGATGGTTGCGAACGGTCGGGTAAGCTTTGGGTATACCTGGATCACTAAGAACAACTTCAACAACTTCGTTAGAAGTGTTAGTCTCAACAATAGAATTATTAATCTTAACATTTTTGAGAGAATCACAAAGAATATCTACATTATCATCATCATCATGAGGAAAATCAAAATCTTCATAAAAAGATACGTGAAGTGATTCCTCAATCGTTGAAGAAGTTTTGTTGTATATCCGGTAGGCTTTGCTACGTGTGGAATATCCAACAAAAATTCCTTCATCGGATCTTGGCTCAAATTTGTCTAAATTACCAAAGGTGTTCTTTATAAAACATTTTGAACCAAAAACACGAAAATATTTCACTTGAGGCTTTTTATTATGAAACAACTCAAAACAAGTTTTGTTTGTTCGGGGTCTCACTAGGATCCTATTGAGCACATAACATGTCGTGTGCATCGCTTCTGCCCAAAATTGTAGTCCTAAATGACTATCATGGAGCATAGTGCGAGCACACTCAATAAGAGTCCTATTCTTTCTTTCTACAACACCATTTTGTGGTGGTGCACGAGGAAAGAAAAAGTTATGAGTTATCCCGGAGTCATCACAAAACTTAGTAAAAGACTCATTCTCAAATTCTCCTCCATGATCACTACGAATAGTGATAATGGTGGATCCTAAAAGATTCTGAATCTTCTTTGCAAATTTGGTAAACTCTTCATGAGCTTCATTCTTATTAGTTAAGAATGAAACCCATGGAAATCTAGAAAAGTCGTCAACGACAACTAGTCCATAATGAGCATTACCTAAGAAGCGGTTCTAGTTGGCCCAAATAAATCTAGATGTAGAATTTCTAGGGGCCTCTTAGAAGTAATCCCTTCTTTAAGCTTAAATGAAGATTTACTTAGTTTACCTCTTTGACATGAATCACAAAAGTTTTTCTTATTAAAAGCAATCTTAGGAAAACCTTTGACTAGATCATGCTTAGCTAACTTATATAAGTGCTTGAAGTGAACATGACCAAAACGGCGATGCCATACTAGTTGCTCACTTGTGTTAGCAACTAAGCAATGTTCTACGGTTTTAGGCAAGCTCAAATAATAAATATTTTTGCGCCTAATCCCGGAAAATAAAACATTTGAATCACAATCAACAATAGTACACAATCCTTCTCCAAAGTTAACCTTGTAACCTTTGTCACAAAGTTGACTAATGGAAATGAGATTGTGACATAAACCACTAACAAGATAAACATTAGTAATTAAAGGTTTGGAAGGATCACCAACGATACCTACTCCAATGATGGTTCCCTTTTGATTACCTCCAAAAGTGACCGTTGCACCATCCTTGATGCTAATCACTTCGGAGAGCAATGAGGGATCTCCCGTCATGTGTTTGGAGCAACCGCTATCAAGAATCCATCCTTTCCATTTAGAGCTAATAAGACATTTTTTGCTCTTCTTCTTTCTCTTAGGTACCTATATAATATACCATAAGCTTATGGTACCCAATGGTTGTTGGGTCCAAGGGGATTAGCCCTTTGGAAGCCAAGTCCAAGTGGACTTCCGCTTCCCAACATAGTTACTATTTCTAATCACATCATGAAAATAGGAATCAACATAAGTATTCCTAACATTTAGACTAGTGTTCTTAAGACCCCAAATAGTGTACATCTTGGGAGTCCTATTCTCAGTTGCATGCATATGTGTTGGATTTCTATGTGGTGCATGCTTCTTAGGAACATTATTTCTAGCATAGAGATGTGGTGGAGGATGTGCATTGTACATTCTAGGATGATATGTATGCTTGGGAACATGCATATTATATGAAGCATATTGATCATGCATGACATGTGGAGGATGAGCATACATGAAAGAATGACGCGTATGAGCATACGGGTGTATAGGAGCACATAAATGAGTATTTCTCATGTGTGGTTGTGTACGTGTCCGTGGATGCAGAGCATAGAATGTGTCATGATTATCCACTTGTGAAGTAGGATGATTCCTACGTGGATGAGTGTTAGTTTACATATAAGCATGGCCTTGCTTTTGGTTTCCACCCTTAGTGGGTTTCTTGCCAAAAGGAAGAGAAAGTGATGTGGTGACATTCTTGGTACCCTTGGTGACATTCTCGGAATCGCTTGATGAGTCATCACTTGAGTCATCAAAGGTACCGACGAGTCCTTTCTTCTTGTCTCTCTTGTTCTTGTCGGACTTGTGGTACTTTGGTGCCTTCCACTTTCCTTTGTTGTTTAGTATTGTGCAATCCCTCTTGATGTGCCCTGGCTTATTACTGTCACACCCCGCTTCCCAAAAGGTTGAGCAACGAGGCATGGCCAGCCCGCATGGACTAGAGCCGTTGAGGCTCGGGGTCCAATAAGCGTCCATGGCAAGTTATGATGCGGAGGGGAAGGTCTGATCGACTGATTTAGCATGAAACAATGGAAATAGCAGTAAGAAGATATTATTCAAACGCAGAAGGTAACCAACAAAGAGTTTAACATAAAGACTAAAACTGTACGTACCGGAGGCAGCTAAAAGGAAAGAGTCTGCCGGGAGCCTCAGGTGGTAGCTCGGTCAAGCCTGAGACATGTGCAAAACACATGTCAGCAACGAACTAATGAGACCAAAAGTTAATGCAGTTATACAATTCTAGCAGTTCTAAATGGAATTTACATGACAACTACACAGGCAGTACTAGAAAGCAAGAAGTAAGTATGGTTGTTCTAATCGATCTGCTAGGGGTGTCCATCTAGTCAGATCGTCGAAGAGTTGTTCATGTAGTTCTGTCAATCTACCAGGGGTGTCCATCTGGTCAGATTGTCCAAGTCTAGAAATGGTCAAACGACCGGAATGCATCCCTGCGAAGCAAGCAGGAGTGCACCAACTGCGATACAAAGATAAAGCCTAAGGACTCAAGCTGCGTAGGCGGTGGGGAGCTACCCCCCCAGGCCCAGCTAGACTCTTTTGTCCTACCCCACCCGCGAGTCGTTTGTGTTATGGACACGAGCCAACAAACGCTCCATCTAGACACGAGACAAGACAAGGATCACGAATGATACTACGGATCATACCGGAGCGCACCAGTCATGGGTGAGCCAAAAGCTGGGGAGCACCAGTGCTCAATGGTCACCCCCGTCGTCGATCCTCGTTAATCATGAATGATACTACGTATCATACCAGAGCGCACCAGTCACTGGTGAACCAAAGCTGGGGAGCACCAGTACTCAATGGTCACCCCGTCATCGATTAACTATCCGTAAGCGAGACATTCCTGGACAAGCCAGCAAACGCTCCACAAGACCATAAGCTAGCCGTCTCTGGGCTAGCCAGCAAACGCTCCACCAGAGTAGTGCCATCCTTCGTATAGGAGAGGCCCACGCCTGTGATCTTCCACAAGGATACACACAATTATAATGTCCGGCTTATTAATTAGCATGTGAGGTTTAAGTTGCATCTTAAAAGTGGGTTCGAGCAGAAAGTAGCATGCGATCATTTTCAAGTATTTTGCAGAAATAAATCTAACAGTTCTAACATCAATTCTAGAAAAGCATAAAAGCAGTAACTAAAGTCTCATTCCTTACCTGAAAGATTCCGACAAGGATGTAGTCCAGCAGGGTTTGGGTCAACCAACGGATCTACGGAACCTGTACGATAATCCTACCATCACAATCATGCACTCTAACATCCAGGATGAGGGGTTAATTCATAATCCTAACATCTAACATAATGTCTGACATTAACAAGGTATTAAGAAAACTTAATATTAAGAAAACATAATTTATAATAAGAACCCTTAATATACCCTAAGATATTACGCAGTTAATAGCAAAAACATTAACCAAGGACAAACCAACCTATTTTATACAGGGAAATAACAGCTTGGTTATGAAGGAGTTCAACAAAAAAATAAGAAAATAAGCTAGACAATCAGAAGTACAAGTTGTAATGGTCACTAATTATTATCTGCCATTAAATTAAGGCAGCATAAAACGAAGGAGAAATTAGGCAGAACATGATATGGAGAAAAGGAACCTCATTCACAGATCACAATAGCCTATAAACAATAAAAGTTAACAGAAATGCTTTAGCTAGCTCAAATACTATCTCACTCTACAGTTATCTAACAAATGAAGTAGAATTGAATTAATCTTATTAAGAATCGAACCATTAAGCCATAGGTAAAACAATGAGCATGGACATGCCAACACATGCACATCACAACATTAAATTCTGAGGATAACAAAGGATAGTAATCACACACTAAGAAATGTCCTATTCAACAAGGAGGAAGGTTCAGAATAAGGTAAACTCATATCATGTGTGTGCAACATCAGCAAAAGGTTTAAATTAAAACGTAACATGACTATTCCTCAAGATTTCGCATGCTACAACTCACATCCACACAAAAAGGTACTCACCGTGATGTTTTGCAGGCGGGGCATGGACTCGGACTGGCGACTAAAGGAGGGTCACGGCGGGGCTAGGGGCGGAGGAAGGTCGGACGACCGCCGTGCGTGGGCCTGCGGAAATGAAGAGCAGCGGCAGCAGCTGCTCTTGGGCGCACCGCGCTGCTGCGGTGGGGTACACCGGTAGAGGAGCGCAAGGGGAGGCCGAAGGAAGGGTGTTGTCGTCGCTGGGCAGCGTCGCAGGTGGCGCAGTCGCCGGTAATCCGCTCGGGGTGGTCGGGGAAAGTTGCTGGGAGGCCGCTGGAGAGCTGGACATGGGGCAGGCCGGCGATCTTGTACAGGGAGGCCGGAGCTGCGATGAACAGCAGCCAGCTGCCGCACAGGCTGAGCGGGGAGGTGCGCTGACACGGGGAGGGCGCGCTGCTTGTCTTGCTGCAGCGAAGACGGGGCTGCGGCAGCTTGCTGACGGAGCTCCGACGATGCAGTGGTAGGCAGGCGAGCCGCGGAGGTCGGAAAATATGAAGATGGCCGGTGGGCTTGCGTTGTGTGCGGAAGAGGAGAGGGCGGCGCTGCACGGGGGATTTCCGGCGGCCACTGTTGCCCTTTCGTGTTGGCGTCGGGGATCTGAAAGTCGGGGGAGGGTCGGGCGATGGCATTGGCCGGAGGGAACTCGAGGGAGAGGGAGAAGTCGCGTTCGGAGAGGGAAGCCGCCGCCTGGTGGTTGCGTGCGTGAAAAATATTAGATGGGGGCGGCGGCTTGTTGTTTTTGCTGTGAGAAAATTAATAGGTTAAGCTTTATAACCAACACCCTAGGTCAAAAGTCATAGGGCATGGGCTGTACTCGTGAGCTAGGGCCTGGGTTAGGTTATAGGGTTTATTTAAAAGTATTTGAATGGGCTAGGCTAAAGTCTAGAGTTGTTATTAGGCTTTAATATAATAACAATTACAAAAAGAACACAATCTCATCCCCTATCTCTCTCAAGCGTGGGATGGTGCGGCCAATGGAGGAACGTGGGCTTGGTCAACTGAATATTGGATGTATAATATGATAAAATAATCAGGGGAGGATGCCATCTGAAACTTAGGGTAAAAATATATGATAGGTTGGCCAAACAGTGAAAGTAGATCAAACGAAGCCCAAAAATTGTGAAATAAATACTGGGGTGACCGGGGCGACGAGAGAAAGAAGACAGAGGAGACGGATTATAATTTCGACGACGAGAAACGTAACTAAAAATGAAAAGGCCTCACGACAAAAGCGAAAGTCGCGACGTCTCCTCAAACAAAGTCAAATTGTGGGAGATCGACCCGTTAAATGACGTTCCAATTAGCGTCACAATTTAATACTTTAGAGAGGGTCATAACGACATATCACATAATAGGGTTCGGTTACGGACAAGGTCTAAAATAAATACGTGCACGAACAAGGCTACGTGCACGTAACGTGTAATAAGGGTACGGGGTCCAAATACGATCGTAATTCAAGGTTGGGCACACGTCGGGGTTGGCTTGCTAAGGATGCAACCAACTTGCTACGGCCCTATCGACTCAACGACACGACTCACATACCAAGCACAAAACCAATCAGGTACTCGAATTTGCTATACGCACAACCGTATGACAAATAGCGAGTACCGGCCGTTACATCCTACCCACCTTAGAATAAAGTCCGTCCTCGGACTTTCTTAATTTCAGGCATGGCTAGACTCCTCTAGTTAACTATAGTAACTACCCCGATCAGTCCTAGCACAGTACTTCAACCAACATATAACCTAATGCATCTATCTATATACACGCTCAGTAATATACATCAATTATTTCCCAACCATTATATCTTGTACTTATAGCTAGGTTAGTATTATTCACGCATACATTTCTAACTCATGGGAGTGCCTCCGCACATCCATACCTACGCACAATCATATTCCAACATTCAATAATCACCCCATCATATACAACCATTGTATTATACATATAGTACACATATACTAACCAGGGTATTTAAATTCATCACGAATTTAAAACCGAAAATACATATATCTACTCAATATAACCTACAAAAGGTATATCCCCTAGTATACATTCAACACATCAATCATAACAATAATACTTAGCTTTATTATAACTATTCGCCACAACACCAAATGACAAACAATTTCTTATTACAAGCAATACATAATCACACTATTACGTTAATCTATTTCTACAAACACAATGCATCCAGCCTAATAACTATGCATATAGCACATTTCACTCCTAGTTTAACTAACACATACTCATTCAAACATGTAAACCTTCATTCATAACCATAGAATAAACCTGTATCCATATATGGTGTAGCTACGCACGTCCAGGTGCGTAGCGTAACCCAGCACAAACACCTATATAATTACATTCACCATATTCTATCATGCACGGATATATATAACACTATACCTACATCCGCAAACCACAACCACATTATAAAATACTTACTGAGCATACTCACTCGCTCTCGAGTGAGACTCCAAGATACATACCAAACAATATATAATCCATGTACTTATACACACACTCCTATATATCTATATGACACGACTCATCATATGTAGCCTTAGTAAATAGCTAGACATCACTATACAATCATTCACACATCAGAACATGTAATTCATACTTATCCCATATATACGTATATACAATCACACAACACATTCTTATCCTAGTATCTATAAGCATGTCCACTCGTACCCGTGGGAACACTAAGACTTATATGTATTCACATGCATTATATATTCACACTTATTATCTTACATAAGTATCTATACTTATTCATGTACTATTTACACATAAGCATTACATTCATCGCAATACACATATTCCATTATTTATCCATAAGCTCACATATACCTAGGTAATAATACTAAGCATGCCCGACAAGGATATATATTCACACGAACCGGGTAATCCTCCTTATGGATCTACGGGGAAGGCAGAACAAACACAAGGCTCTAATGCGTAGACACTTACAGTATTTGACATCTAGGGAAGTTAAACAACCTCCAACTAACCAGCCCTAATTGGCTGGTCCTAATCATTTTAAACACCAATAAAATTTCCAACTCGAAAGCCCGTTCATGAGAACCTGTTATAATGATCCTGTTGTTCTCCGCTTCAATTGGTTCTTGGCTCAGCTGGACTCTAGGAATCTCTAAAGTGAAACTACCAACCAATTCTAGATTTTCGGCGTCAGACTTACTTACGAGTTTCTTTTCAATCCAAACAACCAAGGCAATCTACTAGCTCTTTTCCCATATTTCCTGATCATTGAGCACTCGCAAAACCAACATGCTCACCTGACTTGATCCAGAATTTTCATTGACAATTTTTTTTTCTCTCTCAAAACGCAGGTTATACTGTTGCTACTCGGCTTATATATAAATGTGCTCATAATATCCGGTGCATAACATTTCACTTGATCGATGTAGGTCTACGCTTTTAGTCGTTAAGACAAGACTTCTAATCACCACACTTCTATCACGAGCAGCATACTAAGAGTCGATCTCATTCCCTCGATTCAATGTTCTCACTTCCATGGTTCCTTTTCAAGTCGAGAATCCAACCTTATAACCATCCAATGTGTTAGAAATACATCACTTTGAACTTCATCTTATTCCTACATTCTCACTCAAATCCAAACTAGAGGCGGCCAAGGAACTAGTCTAAACCTAACTAACTTATGTCAGACTCGAATATTGTTGGTTGTTTGAATAGTTACTGCAACACTATTGTTTCGATAAATCATTCGATCAAGACCTGCATGGGCCACCACAAAAACTGTCACGCCCCGCTTCCCAAAAGGTTGAGCAACGAGGCATGGCCAGCCCGCATGGACTAGAGCCGTTGAGGCTCGGGGTCCAATAAGCGTCCATGGCAAGTTATAATGCGGAGGGTAAGATCCGATCGAATGATTTAGCATGAAACAATGGAAATAGCAGTAAGAAGATATTATTCAAACGCAGAAGGTAACCAACAAAGAGTTTAACATAAAGACTAAAACTGTACGTACCGGAGGCAACTAAAAGGAAAGAGTCTGCCGGGAGCCTCAGGTGGCAGCTCGGTCAAGCCTGAGACATGTGCAAAACACATGTCAGCAACGAACTAATGAGACCAAAAGTTAATGCAGTTATACAATTCTAGCAGTTCTAAATGGAATTTAAATGACAACTACACAGGCAGTACTAGAAAGCAAGAAGTAAGTATGGTTGTTCTAATCGATCTGCTAGGGGTGTCCATCTAGTCAGATCGCCTAAGAGTTGTTCATGTAGTTCTGTCAATCTACCAGGGGTGTCCATCTGGTCATATTATCCAAGTCTAAAAATGGTCAAACGACCGGAATGCATCCCTGTGAAGCAAGCGGGAGTGCACCAACTGCGATACAAAGATAAAGCCTAAGGACTCAAGCTGCGTAGGCGGAGGGGAGCTACCCCCCAGGCCCAGCTAGACTCCTTTGTCCTACCCCACCCGCGAGTCGTTTGTGTTATGGACACGAGCCAACAAACGCTCCATCTAGACACGAGACAAGACAAGGATCACGAATGATACTATGTATCATACCAGAGCGCACCAGTCACGGGTGAGCCAAAGCTGGGGAGCACCAGTACTCAATGGTCACCCCCGTCATCGATTAACTATCCGTAAGCGAGACTTTCCTGGACAAGCCAGCAAACGCTCCACAAGACCATATGCGAGCCGTCTCTGGGCTAGCCAGCAGACGCTCCACAAGAGTAGTGCCATCCTCCGTATAGGAGAGGCCCACGCCTGTGATCTTCCACAAGGATACACACAATTATAATGTCCGGCTTATTAATTAGCATGTGAGGTTTAAGTTGCATCTTAAAAGTGGGTTCGAGCAGAAAGTAGGATGCGATCATTTTCAAGTATTTTGCAGAAATAAATCTAGCAGTTCTAACATCAATTCTAGAAAAGCATAAAAGCAGTAACTAAAGTCTCATTCCTTGCCTGAAAGATTCCGACAAGGATGTAGTCCAGCAGGGTCTGGGTCAACCAACGGATCTACGGAACCTTTACGATAATCCTACCATCAAAATCATGCACTCTAACATCCAGGATGAGGGGTTAATTCATAATCCTAGCATCTAACATAATGATTGACATTAACATGGTATTAAGAAAACTTAATATTAAGAAATCATAATTTATAATAAGAACCCTTAATATACCCTAAGATATTACGCAGTTATTAGCAAAAACATTTACCAAGGACAAACCAACCTATTTTATACATGGAAATAACAGCTTGGTTATGAAGGAGTTCAACAAAAAAATAAGAAAATAAGCTAGACAATCAGAAGTACAAGTTGTAATGGTCAATAATTATTATCTGCCATTAAATTAAGGCAGCATAAAACGAAGGAGAAATTAGGCAGAACATGATATGGAGAAAAGGAACCTCATTCACAGATCACAATAGCCTATAAACAATAAAAGTTAACAGAAATGCTTTAACTAGCTCAAATACTATCTCACTCCACAGTTATCTAACAAATGAAGTAGAATTGAATTAATCTTATTAAGAATCGAACCATTAAGCCATAGGAAAAACAATGAGCATGGACATGCCAACACATGCACATCACAACAGTAAATTCTGAGGATAACAAAGGATAGTAATCATACACTAAGAAATGTCCTATTCAAGAAGGAGGACAGTTCAGAATAAGGTAAACTTATATCATGTTTGTGCAACATCAGCAAAAGGTTTTAATTAAAACGTAACATGACTATTCCTCAAGATTTCGCATGCTACAACTCACATCCACACAAAAAGGTACTCACCGTGATGTTTTGCAGGCGGGGCACAGACTCGGACTGGCGACTAAGGGAGGGTCACGGCGGGGCTAGGGGCGGAGGAAGGTCGGACGGCCGCCGTGAATGGGCCTGCGGAAACGAAGAGCAGCGCCAGCAGCTGCTCTTGGGCGCGCCGCTCTGCTGCGGCGGGGTACACCAGTAGAGGAGCGCATGGGGAGGCCGGAGGAAGGATGTTGTCGTCGCTGGGCGGCGCCGCAGGTGGCGCTGCCGCCGGTAATCTGCTCGGGGTGGTCGGGGAAAGTTGCTGGGAGGCCGCTGGAGAGCTGGACATGGGGCAGGCCGGCGATCTTGTACGGGGAGGCCGGAGCTGCGATGAACAGCAGCCAGCTGCCGCACAGGCTAAGCAGGGAGGTGCGCTGACGCGGGGAGGGCACGCTGCTCGTCTTGCTGCAGCGAAGACGGGGCTGCGGCGGCTTGCTGACGGAGCTCCGACGATGCAGCAGTAGGCAGGCGAGCCGCGGAGGTCGGAAAATGTGAAGATGGCCGGCGGGCTTGCGTTGTGTGCGGAAGAGGAGAGGGCGGCACTGCACGGGGGATTTCCGACGGCCACTACTGCCCTTTCGCGTTGGCGTCGGGGATCTGAAAGTCGGGGGAGGGTCGGGCGATGGCATTGGCTTAAGGGAACTCGAGGGAGAGGGAGAAGTCGCGTTCGGAGAGGGAAGCCGTCGCCTGGTGGTTGCGTGCGTGAAAAATATTAGATGGGGGCTGCGGCTTGTTGTTTTTGCTGTGAGAAAATTTATAGGTTAAGCTTTATAACCAACACCCTAGGTCAAAAGTCATAGGGCATGGGCTGTACTCATGAGCTAGGGCCTGGGTTAGGTTATAGGGTTTATTTAAAAGTATTTGAATGGGCTAGGCTAAAGGCTAGAGTTGTTATTAGGCTTTAATATAATAACAATTACAAAAAGAACACAATCTCATCCCCTATCTCTCTCAAGCGTGGGATGGTGCGGCCAATGGAGGAACGTGGGATTGGTCAACTGAATATTGGATGTATAATATGATAAAATAATTAGGGGAGGATGCCATCTGAAACTTAGGGTAAAAATATATGATAGGTTGGCCAAACAGTGAAAGTAGATCAAACGAAGCCCAAAAATTGTGAAATAAATACTGGGGTGACCGGGACGACGAGAGAAAGAAGACAGAGGAGACGGATTATAATTTCGACGACGAGAAACGTAACTAAAAATGAAAAGGCCTCACGACAAAAGCGAAAGTCGCTACGTCTCCTCAAACAAAGTCAAATTGTGGGAGATCGACCCGTGAAATGACGTTCCAATTAGCGTCACAATTTAATACTTCAGAGAGGGTCATAACGACATATCACATAATAGGGTTCGGTTACGGACAAGGTCTAAAATAAATACGTGCACGAACAAGGCTACATGCACGTAACGTGTAATAAGGGTACGGGGTCCAAATACGATCGTGATTCAATGTTGGGCACACGTCGGGGTTGGCTTGCTAAGGATGCAACCAAGGTGCTACGGCCATATCGACTCAACGACACGACTCACATACCAAGCACAAAACCAATCAGGTACTCGAATTTGCTATACGCACAGCCGTATGACAAATAGCGAGTACCGGCCGTTACATCCTACCCACCTTAGAATAAAGTCCGTCCTCGGACTTTCTTAATTTCAGGCATGGCTAGACTCCTCTAGTTAACTATAGTAACTACCCCGATCAGTCCTAGCACAGTACTTCAACCAACATATAACCTAATGCATCTATCTATATACACGCTCAGTAATATACATCAATTATTTCCCAACCATTATATCTTGTACTTATAGCTAGGTTAGTATTATTCACGCATACATTTCTAACTCATGGGAGTGCCTCCGCACATCCATACCTACGCACAATCATATTCCAACATTCAATAATCACCCCATCATATACAACCATTGTATTATACATATAGTACACATATACTAACCAGGGTATTTAAATTCATCACGAATTTAAAACCGAAAATACATATATCTACTCAATATAACCTACAAAAGGTATATCCCCTAGTATACATTCAACACATCAATCATAACAATAATACTTAGCTATATTATAACTATTCGCCACAACACCAAATGACAAACAATTTCTTATTACAAGCAATACATAATCACACTATTACGTTAATCTATTTCTACAAACACAATGCATCCAGCCTAATAACTATGCATATAGCACATTTCACTCCTAGTTTAACTAACACATACTCATTCAAACATGTAAACCTTCATTCATAACTATAGAATAAACCTGTATCCATATATGGTGTAGCTACGCACGTCCAGGTGCGTAGCGTAACCCAGCACAAACACCTATATAACTACATTCACCATATTCTATCATGCACGGATATATATAACACTATACCCACATCCGCAAACCACAACCACATTATAAAATACTTACTGAGCATACTCACTCGCTCTCGAGTGAGACTCCAAGATACATACCAAACAATATACAATCCATGTACTTATACACACACTCCTATATATCTATATGACACGACTCATCATATGTAGCCTTAGTAAATAGCTAGACATCACTATACAATCATTCACACATCAGAACATGTAATTCATACTTATCCCATATATACGTATATACAATCACGCAACACATTCTTATCCTAGTATCTATAAGCATGTCCACTCGTACCCGTGGGAACACTAAGACTTATATGTATTCACAGGCATTATATATTCACACTTATTATCTTACATAAGTATCTATACTTATTCATGTACTATTTACACATAAGCATTACATTCATCGCAATACACATATTCCATTATTTATCCATAAGCTCACATATACCTAGGTAATAATACTAAGCATGCCCGACAAGGATATATATTCACACGAACCGGGTAATCCTCCTTATGGATCTACGGGGAAGGCAGAACAAACACAAGGCTCTAATGTGTAGACACTTACAGTATTTGACATCTAGGGTGGTTAAACAACCTCCAACTAACCAGCCCTAATTGGCTGGTCCTAATCATTTTAAACACCAATAAAATTTCCAACTCGAAAGCCCGTTCATGAGAACCTGTTATAATGATCCTGTTGTTCTCCGCTTCAATTGGTTCTTGGCTCAGCTGGACTCTAGGAATCTCTAAAGTGAAACTACCAACCAATTCTAGATTTTCGGCGTCAGACTTACTTACGAGTTCCTTTTCAATCCAAATAACCAAGGCAATCTACTAGCTCTTTTCCCATATTTCCTGATCATTGAGCACTCGCAAAACCAACATGCTCACCTGACTTGATCCAGAATTTTCATTGACACTTTTTTTTCTCTCTCAAAACGCAGGTTATACTGTTGCTACTCGGCTTATATATAAATGTGCTCATAATATCCGTTGCATAACATTTCACTTGATCGATGTAGGTCTACGCATTTAGTCGTTAAGACAAGACTTCTAATCACCACACTTCTATCACGAGCAGCATACTAAGAGTCGATCCCATTCCCTCGATTCAATGTTCTCACTTCCATGGTTCCTTGTCAAGTCGAGAATCCAACCTTATAACCATCCAATGTGTTAGAAATACATCACTTTGAACTTCATCTTATTCCTGCATTCTCACTCAAATCAAAACTAGAGGCGGCCAAGGAACTAGTCTAAACCTAACTAACTTATGTCAGACTCGAATATTGTTGGTTGTTTGAATAGTTACTGCAACACTATTGTTTCGATAAATCATTCGATCAAGACCTGCATAGGCCACCACAAAAACTGTCACGCCCCGCTTCCCAAAAGGTTGAGCAACGAGGCATGGCCAGCCCGCATGGACTAGAGCCGTTGAGGCTCGGGGTCCAATAAGCGTCCATGGCAAGTTATGATGCGGAGGGGAAGGTCCGATCGAATGATTTAGCATGAAACAATGGAAATAGCAGTAAGAAGATATTATTCAAACGCAGAAGGTAACCAACAAAGAGTTTAACATAAAGACTAAAACTGTACGTACCGGAGGCAACTAAAAGGAAAGAGTCTGCCGGGAGCCTCAGGTGGCAGCTCGGTCAAGCCTGAGACATGTGCAAAACACATGTCAGCAACGAACTAATGAGACAAAAGTTAATGCAGTTATACAATTCTAGCAGTTCTAAATGGAATTTAAATGACAACTACACAGGCAGTACTAGAAAGCAAGAAGTAAGTATGGTTGTTCTAATCGATCTGCTAGGGGTGTCCATCTAGTCAGATCGCCGAAGATTTGTTCATGTAGTTCTGTCAATCTGCCAGGGGTGTCCATCTGGTTAGATTGTCCAAGTCTAGAAATGGTCAAACGACCGGAATGCATCCCTGCGAAGCAAGCAGGAGTGCACCAACTGCGATACAAAGATAAAGCCTAAGGACTCAAGCTGCATAGGCGGAGGGGAGCTACCCCCCAGGCCCAGCTAGACTCTTTTGTCCTACCCCACCCGCGAGTCGTTTGTGTTATGGACACGAGCCAACAAACGCTACATCTAGACACGAGACAAGACAAGGATCATGAATGATACTACTTATCATACCAGAGCGCACCAGTCACAGGTGAGCCAAAGCTGGGGAGCACCAGTACTCAATGGTCACCCCCGTCATCGATTAACTATCCGTAAGCGAGACATTCCTGGACAAGCCAGCAAACGCTCCACAAGACCATAAGCGAGCCGTCTCTGGGCTAGCCAGCAGACGCTCCACAAGAGTAGTGCCATCCTCCGTATAGGAGAGGCCCACGCCTGTGATCTTCCACAAGGATACACATAATTATAATGTCCGGCTTATTAATTAGCATGTGACGTTTAAGTTGCATCTTAAAAGTGGGTTCGAGCAGAAAGTAGGAAGCGATCATTTTCAAGTATTTTGCAGAAATAAATCTAGCAGTTCTAACATCAATTCTAGAAAAGCATAAAAGCAGTAACTAAAGTCTCATTCCTTGCCTGAAAGATTCCGACAAGGATGTAGTCCAGCAGGGTCTGGGTCAACCAACGGATCTACGGAACCTGTATGATAATCCTACCATCACAATCATGCACTCTAACATCCAGGATGAGGGGTTAATTCATAATCCTAACATCTAACATAATGTCTGACATTAACATGGTATTACGAAAACTTAATATTAAGAAAACATAATTTATAATAAGAACCCTTAATATACCCTAAGATATTACGCAGTTAATAGCAAAAACATTAACCAAGGACAAACCAACCTATTTTATACAGGGAAATAACAGCTTGGTTATGAAGGAGTTCAAAAAAAAATAAGAAAATAAGCTAGACAATCAGAAGTACAAGTTGTAATGGTCACTAATTATTATCTGCCATTAAATTAAGGCAGCATAAAACGAAGGAGAAATTAGGCAGAACATGATATGGAGAAAAGGAACCTCATTCACAGATCAAAATAGCCTATAAACAATAAAAGTTAACAGAAATGCTTTAACTAGCTCAAATACTATCTTACTCCACAGTTATCTAACAAATGAAGTAGAATTGAATTAATCTTATTAAGAATCGAACCATTAAGCCATAGGAAAAACAATGAGCATGGACATGCCAACACATGCACATCACAACAGTAAATTCTTAGGATAACAAAGGATAGTAATCACACACTAAGAAATGTCCTATTCAACAAGGAGGAAGGTTCAGAATAAGGTAAACTCATATCATGTGTGTGCAACATCAGCAAAAGGTTTAAATTAAAACGTAACATGACTATTCCTCAAGATTTCGCATGCTACAACTCTCATCCACACAAAAAGGTACTCACCGTGATGTTTTGTAGGCGGGGCATGGACTCGGACTAGCGACTAAGGGAGGGTCACGGCAGGGCTAGGGGCGGAGGAAGGTCGGACGGCTGCCGTGCGTGGGCCTGCGGAAACGAAGAGCAGCGGCAGCAGCTGCTCTTGGGCGCGCCGCGTTGCTGCGGCGGGGTACACCGGTAGAGGAGCGCATGGGGAGGCCGGAGGAAGGGTGTTGCCGTCGCTGGGCGGCGCACGTGGCGCTGCCGCCGGTAATCCGCTCGGGGTGGTCAGGGAAAGTTGCTGGGAGGCCGCTGGAGAGCAGGACATGGGGCAGGCTGGCGATCTTGTACGGGGAGGCCGGAGCTGCAATGAACAGCAACCAGCTGCTGCACAGGCTGAGCGGGGAGGTGCTCTGACGCGGGGAGGGCGCGCTGCTCATCTTGCTGCAGCGAAGACGGGGCGGCGGCGGCTTGCTGACGGAGCTCCAACGATGCAGCGGTAGGCAGGCGAGCCGCGGTGGTCGGAAAATATGAAGATGGCCGGCGGGCTTGCGTTGTGTGCAGAAGAGGAGAGGGCGGCGCTGCACGGGGGATTTCCGGCGGCCACTGCTGCCCTTTCGCGTTGGCGTCGGGGATCTGAAAGTCGGGGGAGGGTCGGGCGATGGCATTGGCTGGAGGGAACTCGAGGGAGAGGGAGAAGTCGCGTTCGGAGAGGGAAGCCGCCGCCTGGTGGTTGCGTGCGTGAAAAATATTAGATGGGGGCGGCGGCTTGTTGTTTTTGCTGTGAGAAAATTAATAGGTTAAGCTTTATAACCAACACCCTAGGTTAAAAGTCATAGGGCATGGGATGTACTCGTGAGCTAGGGCCTGGGTTAGGTTATAGGGTTTATTTAAAAGTATTTGAATGGGCTAGGCTAAAGTCTATAGTTGTTATTAGGCTTTAATATAATAACAATTACAAAAAGAACACAATCTCATCCCCTATCTCTCTCAAGCGTGGGATGGTGCGGCCAATGGAGGAATGTGGGCTTGGTTAACTGAATATTGGATGTATAATATGATAAAATAATCAGGGGAGGATGCCATCTAAAACTTAGGGTAAAAATATATGATAGGTTGGCCAAACAGTGAAAGTAGATCAAACGAAGCCCAAAAATTGTGAAATAAATACTCGGGTGACCGGGGCGACGAGAGAAAGAAGACAGAGGAGACGGATCATAATTTCGACGACGAGAAACGTAACTAAAAATGAAAAGGCCTCACGACAAAAGCGAAAGTCGCGACGTCTCATCAAACAAAGTCAAATTGTGGGAGATCGACCCGTGAAATGACGTTCCAATTAGCGTCACAATTTAATACTTCAGAGAGGGTCACAATGACATATCACACAATAGGGTTCGGTTACGGACAAGGTCTAAAATAAATACGTGCACGAACAAGGCTACGTGCACGTAACGTGTAATAAGGGTACGGGGTCCAAATACGATCGTAATTCAAGGTTGGGCACACGTCGGGGTTGGCTTGCTAAGTATGCAACCAAGGTGCTATGGCCATATCGACTCAACGACACGACTCACATACCAAGCACAAAACCAATCAGGTACTCGAATTTGCTATACGCACATCCGTATGACAAATAGCGAGTACCGGCCGTTACAATTACACTTAAAACAAAGAGAGGAAGTAGCATTAGTAGACTCAAAACGTTTGTTTGAGGGAAATTTACCTTTGCGGAAGAAGCGTTGGAAGTTCTTCGCCATTTGGGCCATTTCACCCAAATCCATCTCGTTCTCGGATTCATCACTTTCGGAGGATGACGAATTGGCGTTGAACGCCAAAGCTTTCTTCTTGGCCTCCGAGGGATTCATCATGGCTCGAATCTTCAATCGGTTATCCCGTCTTACTTCATAAGACATAAGAGTCCCGATGAGATTCACCACGGTGTAGTTCTTCAAGTCATGAACCTCCTCAATGGCGATTGCTCTTCTCTCCCATTTGGAGGTCATCCCCATGATGATCTTCCTTACCTTTTCAGATTCGGTGTAGATTTGGCCAAGGGCTTCCAATTCATTTGTGATGTCGGTAAAGCGTCCGTACATCGACGCAATGCTCTCATTTTCCTGCATATGAAACAAGTCGAAGTTTTGCACGGCAACATATAACTTTCGAAGCTTTACCTTATTCGTTCCCTCGTGGATAACGATGAGATGGTTCCAAATTTGATATGCACTCTTACATGTGCATATCTTGTTGAACTCATTCGGGTCCAACGCAAAATGAAGAGCGTTCATTGCTTTAGCGTTGTTGACTTTGGCAGACTTCTCAGAAGTCGTCCATTTCTCGAAGTCCTCTTCGGCGGGCTCGACGTACTCCTTGTGGAGAGTTCTCCAAAGAGAAGCACTCCTAAGGAATGTCTCCATCCTACACTTCCAATAGCCAAAATTAGTACCATTGAAACGTGGAGGACGTACCGTAGATTGACCTTCGAAAAGTGTGGACGCTCCATCATGGTCGTGATTGTTGTACGTAGCCGCTGGAGGAACGTTGTTGTTGTTGGATGCCATAGATAAAACCTTGCGCTTTGATACCAATTGTAAGGACCCTGTCTATGGGAAAAACACTAGAAGGGGGGTTGAATAGTGTTTATGCAAATTTAAAAGGAATTTACGCCAAATAAAATGCAATCCAACAAATAGTGCGGAATAGAAAAACGACCCAAAGAGAAACACACGCAAACACAGAGATGTTTCAAGGGTTCGGATTACCCAAGCCAACTCCCGACTTGTTCCCAGTAATCCTACGTCCCTACCACCCATATACCACCGGATACTCAAGTTAGAACCATAACTTGAGGTTTCCTTAATGCCCACTTGTAGCAACCCTACAAGTGCAATCGAATACAATCGATGTCCTTGACTCCCACAACCAGGGAGCAAGCAAAAACCACTCTCACAACCGAGAGCACAATTCAAATAAAGAAGTTATGAAATCTGAAAGCAACACTTACAATCACCTATGCCTTAAAGTAGAACTTGAAGGAGGAGTGTGATGTGTGGTGAAGAACTCTCTTGAAAGAGAGGAGAAAGCCCTTTCTCTTGACTGCACCAATTGCCTAGAAGATCAATCTTTGGTTCTAGGTTGGAGAGCAAGAGAACAAGATTTGGAAATACTTAGGGCTTTGGATTTGAAAGCTTTGATATTTGAAAATGAAAGCTTGAGAGATTTTGCAATGAATGAGTAACATTCCAATGAAACAGTAGAAGCTCTATTTATATCTTTCTCAAATCCACAAAACAGTTTAGGCAAAAACCCAGTTGGAATCTGTGAGAAAAATCTCAACGGATATAATCTGAACTCGCGACAGTCGACTGTTGAACAATCCACAGTCGACTGTTGCACAGTCAGCAAGGGTAGGTGAGAAATCATAACGGTAACTTACCACGTGGACAGTCGACTGATGAAGCAAAGATAGTCGTCTGTTAAAACAACAGGCGACTGTAACTTCTTCGACAGGCGACTGGCCGAGAGAATAGTAAGTTAGACAAATACTGGAAATCTCACAAGATACATGACAGACGAATGATTCAAGTAATACAGTCGACTGTTAATCAGAACAGGCGACTGTAAAACCTTAAATAGACGACTGTCAAAAGCAAGAGAAATTTCCAGAGAGTTGAGTCAAAGAAATGACTTACAGACAGGCGATTGTTGCAGCATAGACAGTCGACTGATCTAATAGACAGTCGACTGTATATTCAGCATTAGTCGACTGGCCGTAGAAGTCAGATCAAAACAGAGTTTGGGCATGGATAGATAGGCGACTGGTTTACAATACACAGTCGACTGTCACTAGGACAGGCTCCTGTGAATCGTGCAACAGTAGCCTGTGCGGAATAATCAGAGAAGGCCCAAAACTATATTGTAATAGTCTGTGCATAACAGGCGACTGTAGAACAAAACACAGTCGACTGTTTTTGAGACAGGCGACTGTAAACTGTTAAGCAGTCGACTGTTATGAACAATCCTAGCACAAGCAAAAGAGAATTGAATTGGGATCAAAGGACAAAGGTCTAATGAAGTCCTATGATAGAATGTAGATGTGTGTGAGTGCTCCATCAAAGTTCTACTTCTAAGCTACATACTAGAAGAGATAAAAGAAAAATTACATTGACGAATAATCTCTTCTTTCCATCGTATGAGCTTGAAGTCTTTACGGAGCTTCAATCATCAATCTACGATCATCCAATTCATGTCATTTGCCTTCAAAGACGTTTGTGAGTCATCGATTGCTAGTTGATCTTCATAATAAGCTTAGGCAATGGATTAACTGTAAAATAGGGGATTAGTCACAAGTATTTATGTTTGCTCATCATTAACACCAATTAGGGAGAAGTACAATACTCAACAGTCATTCCCTCATTTTTATGCAAGTTGATATGGTTTCTCACTTATATGCACAATTTATGATTTTACTGGCCCATGCTCGCATAGAAATTACTAAAGTTGCCAACCTTACTATATTCGTTATTAAAGTGGTCCTATTTGTTAAAGAATGCTTTTACGTTGTTGAGATTATTAATTTGTCCAACGTTTGTACGTTGAGATGAAACTTGCAATGAAATGAACTTATCGTTGTGTGTTGGAAAATTGTAAGCAATTTGGGACATGTGATTATGGGCTTCGATATGAGGTGGTAATGGTTGTTTCGTATGCGGGAATGGAAAAGACAATGTTTTCATGGTAGGTGTTATATGGTGTGTTGATGGTTTAATGAATGGTTGGTTTCATATGATGTTGAAATGGCTGGTTTCATTGTGGCATTGGAAAGTGCAGTGTTTCCATGAACATGTAAGAGTGAGATAGTGTTTCAGTCCTCCCATTGGAGGGTGACATGGGTTGGGGGTATTTTGAAGTATCGGGTAGGCCTATGGGATGGACTGGTTGTGGTTTTGGTGGTTCCTTGTAGTGTGTGGTGGTGGGTACACTTGCACTCCTGATGGGCTAGCGCGGCAGGGATTCCTCTTTGCTCTCCCACACAGTTGGGAGAGGTCCAGTCCCATATGTCATATTCGATATTAGGGTTCCAAAAGCTAACATTGTATGAGATTGGTTGACTGACCTTTTTTTTACCTTGTAGCACCTGTTGGAGGTTACTGTTACTATTGTCACCCCTCCCCTTATACCCTTTGCTGTAGTTCTGCTCTCTTTTTCTACGTGTGGTACTTTTGTTGTTTTCTCTTGTTATGTATATTATCTTCAGTTGTAGCACCTTCACTTGTAACACTGTGCACTTAGTAGTGGGTTTAGTGAGTGTGTTGCATTTAGGTTGGAGTATGGAATTCCTACTGGGTCACGTGTTGACATGCCCCCGTTGACTTCTCAGGTGACAGAGTCGAACTGGAGAGTTGGAGCGGAGGTTGCAGCTAGAGTTGGTGCTCAGAGGTGTAGCTATAGGTTGGGGTGGCGAGGGGTGAGGTGAGGGATATGTGTACTTTGGCTTTTCTTTTCGGGTGAGAGACGCTTGTACTTTATGAATGGATGCATTGGGATGTTTGAGATGTATATGAAATGGTTCAGTGTTCGGTTTCTGTATGTTTCTGTGGCTTTGTGTTGTTCTGTGTTATCGGTTGGTTTTTTGTTGTGCTCTACTTGTACTATTCCCAGCAGCGCGTAGTGGACCTGCAGATACGTTTTAGTTCTCGTCACGTATCCCAGGGATGGGGTCGTGTCACATTCACTGGGGCTATCTATAGTGAATGTGTTAAGGACATTATTGGGGTATCCACAATTATGAATTATTTGTCGCCTATATTATTTATTAACTAGAAATTACATGTGCATCAAGTGCACGGAGCAAAAAATAGCACTCCACGAACACGGCACGATGCATGCGCTCAAACGAAAAGGAGCGAGAACAGTGGGTGTGTGTTAACAGCGTAGGATGTTAAAGGGGAGCGAGTACGCAAACACGAAGGCTAAAAGGTCCAAAACGCAAAACCCCAAGGACCAACATGCAATTAAGTGGCAAAGTGGGGGTTTTTTTGCAATTAAGTGGAATGTGGGGAGGCAAATTTTTTCATATTTATTCGTTAGTGGGGGATTTCCCCACGATTGAGGAGACACTACCATATGGGACAAGCCTGTGGCAGGTCCCCCTCAATTTTATATACATATGTAAAAAAACTTCTAACTGGAAAAACTTGGGGTTGATGGACTCTCTAATGTGACAATTTTTCCGTTTTAAGTAAAAAAATTTGTGTACCCCGCAATAAATGTGGTGTATATAGCAAAACTTCTTTTATCCTAGAAGAGAGGAATGATGCGATTAGCTGTGCAAGCATTTTTCACGGCATGAGAAAAAAATGTCATGTTCCGTTTTAGGAAAAAAGCCGGCAGAAGGAAAAAATTTAAACATCACTTTGGACTTTTCAGGGATGCGACCATTTTTATTTGCATATAACGTCGATGCAAACAGTCCCAACTAACATTGGTTAATAAACTGACATTAGTATTTGTAAATATCATTGGTTACAAACCAACACAAAGAGTCCCAACTAACCTCAGTTACTAAACCGACACTAATGTTTGTTAATAGTGTCGGTCGGAACCGAATCCATATGCATCTAATTTTCCAGAATATGTGTAGTTGAGTGAGAGCATGCCAATTATTAGAGTTGGTTTACAACCGATGCTAATGGATGTTTTTACAGTCGGTTTAAAACAGGCGCCAAATACAAAAAAAATCGCGGGAACATTTCCTCATTAATTTTTGTGCATACGTCAGTTATAACCGACGTTAAATGTAAAAAACAATTTGAGTTGGTTATAAACCGATACAAATGAATGCCATTTTATTTTGCATCGATTACTAAACCGACGCTAAAATTTCGATGCAAACGTCATTTTTTCTTATATTGAACCTTCCTATAGCCTATGTGGATTGAGTTTTAATGTGTATATAGTGGCTATGGAAAAATTCTTATAATATTAAAAAGATGAAGTTAAAAACTTGGAGATCAAAAGAATATATCTAATTTTGATCTCAAAGAAGTCAAGATGAAGGTTAAGAAAATCATAATTCGTAAGGAATAGATTGCTTAAAAGCTTTTTGAGAAAATAAAACAGTTTCCTTGAAAACTTTGAGGGCATTTTAGGAGAGCTTAAAACACAATAAAAATAGCTTTAAAATGTGCAATATGTTAAATAAACTTAAAGGAGTAACCATGGCTCATAGCCATGGTTCTCTATATATTCATATCCATGAAATACCAAAGGTCCACACTACTAAGTAGTGGGGAGTAATGGAGGGATAGAGAGGTGGGGAGGCCAAAAGCCTCACTCACTCATAACACTCCCCCTTATCCATCCATTTCTTTGGTCTTAGCGTATAAAGCTAAGTGGGTGGATACTTCTGGATCCAGAGTAATCGTGTTTGCCTCGTTAAAACCTTAGCTGTGGAAAACCCAGTGGGAAAAACCAACAGCTTAAGGGAAAAAGAGTACAACCCACAGGTTACTCCCCCTGAACCATACAAGCTTCAGGCTTGTAGATATCCTATGTATCTATACACCAATATCCTAAGTATCTATACATCTTCCACGAAATTCCAAAAAGAAAAACAAAATACAATAATCACTCATCTATACAAGTTGCACTCATATCTGGAAGCCGCTGAAACAAAAGGGGGCTCTGACGTGGTATGCTCTGCGAAACTTGGCAGATGGCTACATGTCTATAGACTTTGACCCAGTCGTCACTGTATCTGCAAGGTACTGTAGGACCTGGTTGTGCATATATTCGATTTGATTCTTGGATGATGAGCTTCTCGGAATAGAAATTTGATGTAGACTTAGGATGATGCTGTGTATATCTTCAGGAAATGGCTGTTCATTTTGTGCGTAGTCATCACAATGATCTTTAACCTGCATATGCAAATATATTTCCATGGTTTCTGATCCTTGACCCTTGGAGAGAGCAGAAGATATGTATCCATGGTCCAGTGTTGCGCTACAGGCACTGCACTGTATCTGGCTAACAGCTTTACTGCAAACATTCTATAAAGACACGTGTAGTTGGCCAGATAAAGGAGTTGGGTACTTCAGGACCTAGGATATTCTCCCCCTCTTCCAGCTAGGGGAAAAGGTCTTCAATATGCATCCAGACACTCAGTTGGTGTATATAGTGGAATGCAATTGTCCATGTTTCTTCATCAACTTCGGGTTAATGAAGTTCTCATCTGCAGGATGATGAGTCATCTTCAGGATGATGTTTTCATCTTCTGGTTGATTATTCATCTTCTGGATGATTATTTCATCTTCAGTATGATGGTATAATCATAAGGATGATATTTTCACATTCGAGATGTACAGTCATCTTCAGGATGATGTTATCGTGTACAGAATGAGTATTTCATCTTTAGGATGATAGTTTCATCTTCAGGATGATGGTATCATCTTCAGGATGTACATTCATCTTCAGGATGATGGTATCATCTACAGAATGAGTATTTCATCTTCAGGATGATGGTATCATCTTTGGGATGATGGTTTCATCTTCGGGATGATAATTCATCTTCGGGATGATAATTCATCTTCAGGATGATAGTATCATCTTCAGTATGATGGTCTCATCTTCAGGATGATGGTTTCATCTTCGGGATGATTATTCATCTTCGGGATGATGGTTTCATCTTCATGATGATAGTCTCATCTTCAAGATGATGATTTCATCTTCAGGATGGTAATTCGTAAGGGTATGTTGTCACAACATCCATAGCAACATAGCCTAAAATTTTCTTTGCCAATCGTGTGGTTTTCGCCATATGACCAGAGAGCCTGATGCATCAGTTTAAATAATTTTGTAAGTGAATTAAGCTCATCTTACATGGTTACTTTCTGGTTTCTGCGAAATAAACCTTTAAGCTATAGTGTTTTGCTTATAGCATACGATTTTATTTATTTATACAATACTCGGCAACCCACAGGTTTGATATCTTTTGATATCAGGTCTTCAGGTCCAAACACTTCACATTTCATAAGTGAGTCCAGCTCAACTTATTATTGCCTCGTTCCACATAATTTGGCCAAATTTCTGTGTTTGCTTCAGGACACGGAGATTGGGAACGGTATCAATGGCAAAATGAAATGTGAGTAATTGTCGACAAGTGTGTTTTATCCAAATACCTCTCCGTATACGTACATTATTCAATTTATTCCAGATTCATCTCTTCTGGAGGTTCTGGAAAGGAAGAGGATATGGAGATGAGCTCACTTTCCTGTGGTGGTATTGTTTTAGGGTCTCCAGGAGTTATTTCTCGTTTTGGAGCCTCGTGGTATGTCCTCTCATCCGTTGAGGATATCCACTTCTGCTACTGGTGGATTGCATCCATTATATTTGGTATGTTAATCCTAGCTGGATTTTTAGTAGCAGGGATGTGTGAATTTGACAATATTTATATTGTCAGTAGCTATGTCTGATAACTGTTTAACAGTTTCATAAGTGTGGATCTTCAGGATCTCATCACTATTCATGATAATCAGATCATAGGTATTAATATTTTAAATGGTCAAATTGAGCTTCAGGCTCATGGATGATTATAGTATTTTTGTTAAACCTAATACTGGGGAATTAAGGTTATGAAGGATCTTCAGGATCACATCAAGTCTTTAAAAGAGGGCCCATCAATGCACGTCTTAGGAGAAGTGATTTTAAATGCTTCCCCTGTTTAGAGTGCTCAGAATCTATTTATCTGGGGTAATTACTTTCGATAAATAGTTCTGTATTATGATGGTCCATAGTGGTGATATGGGGATATATACTCATCATGGCGCCATCGATAAGATGTGCTCTAAACGCTTCCCCCGTTAGGGGTTCTCGGAAACTGTTTATATGAGATGATCAGGCTCATATAAATAGGTTCTAAGGAGGCATTGTGATGGTTTGCATGTTCCCACACGATCACCTACAACTGGATTTTTAATGGCTAAGTAATCCGTTTGAATCATTTTGATGATTTATATATAACCCATTTCTGGGTGTGAACACAAAACTTCAGGGTGTTCAATTTTCTTCCAGTTGTTAAATATAATTGATTTCCCAGTGTTATCCACAAAAAATCCGCAATAAGCTTGACTTCAACGAAGTCGAGCATAGAACTGGGGATATGAACCCGCCAAGGCACAATCTATAAGATGTACAGTAATGCCTCCCCCGTTTGGGGATCTCAGAATATATTCATACAGGATGGTTAATCCCGATGAATAAGTTCCACTGTGTCATTTTGAGGGTTGTATGAGGGTAAGTAACAGCCCAACCAATATCCCAGTAAGGTAACATGTCCGTTGTGATTAATAATAATCTGGACTGCGATTGGATAACAAAGGTTTGATTATGACCATTTTAAGAGGATATATAGATGAGTACACTAATGTACATCATCGGCCCTATTAGGGAGTGAAAAAGTTTAACTTTTATCCCTAAAATACTCTCAAGAGACCAAGAGGTCTTCATAATTTAATGATGATAGTAAAATATATCATATAAATTCTATTAGAGGAAGTATTGAGATTCAATATCCACGTGAAGTGGAGATGTTCTCGTAATCATTTTTCCCGTTTAATGGGATAATGAAAATGTCACCATATTTGAAGAAACTTATAGTTCTTTGTTTATATAAGATTGGTAAATGATGTTTTGCATCAATAACAATCCAAGGTGGCATATTATATCGTGCCAAAAGTAAGATTTGGACGAAAGAGAGCACTACAGGTGTTCCTTTATCTTCCTATGTTTGAATTTATTTGGGAAAAAGCTTCTGGCTTTATTGATTTTTAATATTTGAGAGTACGGGTGTATCCTTATATAGAGTATTCAGGCTTTGTAAAGCTTGAACCTCAAGTAGACGTCCCAAAAAATAATTATCTTCTGGATAAAATTCAGGGTGAAATGCTTTTTAAAGCATACGTCCGATGCTATTTTTGAAAAATACTCACTAATAACTATGGTCTGGTACTAGATTAAATTTTATTTTCATAAATTTATTTGTCCTCGTAGAATATCTATGTATACAAAATAGGTAGATCGACAAACATCGTCTAGACTAGATATGTACATATATTTTCAATGGCATAATCTAATGACCTATCATATTACAAAAGCAATATAGGACTTTTCAGAACTTCTGGGTCTGATATAGGTCTGCCATTGATTATTCCAAGTAGAGGTATATCATATCTTCCCTTCTATATTTATGTCCAGGACATTATAAGTCATGGTCTTCCCCTTTTTTAAGTATTCCACTAATCTAATTTATGTACGCATCATTTAGACATATGTCCAGAAGATGGAAGCATTAATGGTCGCATAATTCCAACGTATTTTATTTGGTTAGAAGGGTATTGACATTCTATTTGAACTTCAGGTTCATTTGTCAATGTAGATATGATTTATAAAAATTTTATTTTGAAAAATTATTATTGTACCAGAATCATAGTTTGAGTACAAAAGCATGAATAAATCATGCAAATAGCAATTAAACATGTAGTTCATATATATTACAAGCAACAACATATGCAAAAATTATGAAACTACTAGATATAACATGCATACAATGTATTTTCAACATAACAAGCAATTTATATAAAAATTACATTTAATAATTACTTGGACCACGGGGAAACGTCATTACCCGTTAGGTTAGGTAACTAACGACAGAGCGGTCTCAGGGTATTTGTAATTATTAAATCGTGAAGAATTAAAATTAAATCTAATTTTTATATAATTTACATTTTTGTTGAATTTAACATAATATTAAACAAATAATTAATTTTATGAACCAAATCAACCAAAAAGTTGTCAAAACTAATCAAGTCAAAACTAACCATTTGATGTTTCCTCATTTTTACAAAATTTTCCAGCAATATTCTGGATTTTTTCTTAAGGAAATTATAGTGGAAAACTGATATAAAATCTGTTTTTAATTATTTTAAAAGCCTATTGGGCTTATGTTAGAGCTTCAGGCCCAAAACATCCAATAACACTTAAATATTTTAGTATTGGGCTGCAGGCCCATGGGCCCAAGCAGCTCCCCCAGCCCTCACCTTTTTCCAGATAGACAGAGTGTAAGGGGGAGGGGGCGGCCTGAGAAGACAAAGTTACATCTGGGACCCGAAACACTCTTTTCACTGAAGCAGATTTTACAAGACCGAAAAGAGTCACCATTAGAAAAGTTATAGCATCAGCAGATCATAGTCTAGAGTAATCATATAAATCATGCACAATTTCTTATGTTCTGGCATTTGTTAACTTCTCGGTCTACCAGAAATAAATAATTCTTGAAAGCACTAATTATTAGGGAATCAAAAGCACAGATTACATCAAATGGCAAATACCTCAAACAATGCTGCTAGCCCAAGATTGTGGTCATATATTTGATATCAAGATCAGGCAACACAACAGCAATTAAAAGAATTGCATCTGCACCTTTTGACCGAGCAAAATAAATTTGCCACACATCAATATCCCCATCGGGTCGCGGCCAGGGCAGGGGAGGGCCGTACAGCGACTCCACATGCCCCATCTTTGTACAGGCAGGAGACGGCCATGCTTCAGGCATGCCAATCGCCGCTGCAGGGGCACCGATCAAGGTCCTTCGGGTAGGATCGAAGCCAATCGGAATCCGTGCCAGATTCCGATATAGCGGCGTCAGAATCACGGGCTTCAGGCCGACACAAATGGCCTCAGATTCTATTCAAATAAACCCATAAACAAATAGCTTAGACATTTTTCTATATTAAATATATGAAGGGTAAGAGTTAAGTGTATGGCTTTTGCTCATAGATCCGATATTACAGTAACACAAAGGTTACGTCGTACACAAGTCCATACATGAAGAATTATGCAACAATGTTGAAGATTTTAAACTTCATACCAACAGTGCATGAGATAGATGCATGCTCACAATTGATCATGCCTTAAAATTGTTTCAATGATTTTTAAAGCATCAAAAGAACAATTTTCTCTGAAACTAAAAGCAAAACATGTCGCCACATAACAAACATTACAAATCAAACAAAAAGAAATCCATCCCAAAATTAGGGACACCACAATTTAACTTTGATATGATAATATTATTGGTCCAATAATATTAGATCTAAACAAATTCATTCTAATCTAGTTTTAGATCTAAAAATTTATTATGGATCGATGAATTACCTCTAACCGGAAAAATCTGGAAAAAGAGATCCGAAGAGAATAATATGATCCACATCCTTGCGACGTCGGCGAAAGAGCCGCCAACGAGAATAGATTCCATAGCACAACCTCCATGCGATGATGGCTATCAAAATAGCCAAGAAATTGATTCCTTCGCTTTTAGAAGAGAAGAAAATTTGATGTGTAGAAATTTTTCTTAGAGCAAGATGCTGATAACGTGTTAAATAAACTTAAAGAAGGAGTAACCATGGCTCATAGCCATGGTTCTCTATATATTCATATCCATGAAATACCAAAGGTCCACACTACTAAGTAGTGGGGAGTAATGGAGGGATAGAGAGGTGGGGAGGCCAAAAGCCTCCCTCACTCATAACACAATAAATAATATTAAACTCAGCCAACAACTCTCCTTAAATTGGGGTGAAATCTTCCAAAACAGATTCCCCCAAACTACCCTTCAACTTCTCTCTACGATTAAATGAGAAAGTCAAATATTACTGTTAGTAGTAGATGACTAAATATCTAGTAGTCGACTCCTGACCAGGAGTCGATTTCCTGCAACAAATGAGTTGACTTCCTGCAAAAGACAGAAAATCCTTCGAACTGCCTCTTACTCAATAATTGACTCCTATATAACTGTGAGTCAACTACTTTTATGATATGCTAATTTGTATTATAAAAGTAATGGATAATCTATCTAAATGATTTTAAAATAATTTCAAAAACATTTTTTTGGAATTGAAAGCATTTGTAGATAATGAAAAATGTTTTTCTAAGTGTGTGCAAGCTTCAATCTAATAGATTTAACAGTCTAAGACAAGTTTACAAAATAATACACCATGCACACTAACTCTAGAGTCATGTTTCTTCTATGGCTCTTCAACTCTGGAGAAGCTTATGCACACCATGCGTACTTGATGATTTTTTAATCTTCAATTTGAGCTCCATATCTATTGATTCTTCACCTTCAAGCTGTGGCTCAATGTCATCAATATGTGTGAGTTTGAGTGGATTCGTTGACCATGTTGACTTAATTACCTACACTCATAGATCTTATGAAAATATATTAGCAAGTTACTTGTTTTCTTATCATCAAAACTAATTGTGGGGTGATGTAATAACCAATATTCTCTCTCTTTTTAATGATGGCAAACAATTTGATACATAAAAATGAAATTACGAAAATAAGTATTACTCCCCCTACAATAATGCATAGTGTTGGCAATAATCTTTCAACTCCCCCGGCATCAATGCTCGTTAGAGATAAGTAAATGCAAAGCATATATATCATATTATGTATTAAGGATATGCCAATATGAGTGTACAATATATATATAAAGTCGGTTAACCAACATTCTCTCCATATGTCATAAATATTGTGTCACTGACATGTTTCTCCCCTTTTTGACATAATCAAAAAGCAACAATGAGAGTGATACAACCATTCTGACCAGGCCCGGAGAAGTCAAGTCAACCACAACCAGTCAACTAACCCACTAGACCTTGAGCACCGGCCCAAAGACCTCACGGGCGGGCCATGCTTCTTCACCCAAGACGAAGGCCCCAAAAGACCATCCACTATCCGTAGTGGAGGAAATCGCTCCCCAAACCAAGGGAGCACTCGCCAATTATGGCAACCACCTTCATAGCCATCACTCCACCTTCATGGTCATCACTCCACCTCCATGGCATTCATGCCCCTCATCAAACGGGCGCAATTAAGGGGCCAATACTTCC
Organism: Scilla litardierei; assembly: GCA_030789695.1. NCBI lineage: Eukaryota > Viridiplantae > Streptophyta > Magnoliopsida > Asparagales > Asparagaceae > Scilla > Scilla litardierei. The sequence continues at coordinate 530,658,291 of CM061142.1, forward strand.
CAATTAGCACGTCCCTATGAAGGACGGCAATAATGTCATCGCCCAATTATGGCAACCACCTCCATGGCCATCAGTCCACCTCCATGGCATTCATGCCCCTCATCAAACGGGCGCAATTAAGTGGGTCAATACTTCCCAATTAGCACGTCCCCATGAATGACGGCAATAATGTCTCATCATGGCCCATTATTGCAGGGGGACCCAGGTATATGAAGAGGAGGATGCATCATCTGATGAGGAGGCTGATCTCCGAGATCGACGACAGAGGTATCTCATACAAATTCTTACACCTTCTTCCACCTTTACATACTTCTCCTCCATAGCTCGGCCCGAGGATCGGTGCTTGGTCTCTCCGCAAACCAAGCCCAATCCTACCGAGCACCTATCAGACCAGATCTGACTTTGGCATCGGAGGAGAATTGGTCGAAACCAAGGTCCGACCCCTCTGACGAGCTCTCTCGTCTATTCAGGTCGGGGAGATCCAGCGATGTCGAGGCTACCCCTCAGCGTCTTTCCAACCGGAGCCGAGCGCCCTCGTCCCCGAGCCTGCTCGTCTCCACCACTAGGAGGTCGTCGCTTTGCCAAGACTACCCTTTGGCAAGTCGATGTGAGGATCCGCACGTCCCTCACCGAGCGAACGTGCCTTCAACCGGTCACAGAGGTCCTAGGTGTCCCTTTTAACCATGTTGACCTCCCACCTTCCGATCAACAATTCAGCGGTGAGAAAACACCCTGAAACATCTGGCACCGTCTGTGGAAACGAGTCAACATCCATGTCGCATTCCACATCGACAGTGATTCGTTCCGTTAATCAAGCCCTCTCCGAGGAGACGAAGTGAGGAAATGGTGAACTATTCACTCTAGAACAGGAGAAAAGGAGACGAAATGACGGCGGGTTCGGCTCTGGATACGGCCATTGGGGATTGGGTCCTCTTTCCGTGGTCATGGTTCTCGTCAGCATCCTCCGATACTTCATTGGCAAGCTCATGCTATCTTCCCAAACCCCCGACGAAAAAATCGTCGAGGAGGAGCAGATGAGTATGAGGGCGAGAAGTCCGAGGATGGGCGCTGGCTTCTTCCCGGCCAATCCTTTTCGAGTGCAGAAGATTTATCACATCAACGAGAAGATGGCTTGTTGTAGATTTTGAAAGACCAATCTTTGAATCCGCAAGCACACATGAGCAATCTATGGGCCGTCTTCTCCCTCCTCCCCATGGATGAGATCCGAGACGCGACAGTAACCCTGATGTTGATGTTGATTCATCGTGTCTGGCTCCGCGCGCACGCCTCTCTATCTCGCATGGGAGAAAGTGATTGGAATCCATGACACCAAGGATATCAGCCCAATGTCCTCTTGCTCGCCTCTCTGTGGTGATCCACATGCGGTTCCTGGCCATCATATTCCCATTCTTCGCCGTTGGTGCATTGCTTGTCAGCTTTGTCATCTACATCATCCCTGCCATGGCACATGTGCTCACTTCCCGCACTGCTTCTGCTCGACACAGTGCAGTGGAGAAGCTGATCCCGTCAAAACATGCTGTCGACCACCGTGTGGCACTCATTGAGCTTGGGGGCCACCGTACTGCCCCGCCTATGTTCGAGCTGGTCGATCGCCCAACCTGGAGCTCAAGCGTCGAGCATGCCAAATGTTCAAGCGAGCCTAGCGGGCCGAGCAGTTCGCTGCCGTGGAACGTTCAAATGCCCCCTCTGAGAAGCCATGCTGCCAAACAAGACAGAGATCTCCGAAGTTTGTGGGATGAGGCTGAGGGATTCAAATGGCTGGTAAGTCAAGATCATCCTTTTGGATCTACCAGCAAGAATCACCCCTGCACCCACACAATTAATTGATTGCTCATGCAAACATCAAGCTTCAAGACTGCAAATGCTCACTCCCAAAATCTCTAAAAGGGAATTTCATTCGCATCTTCACACAGTGGTGGATCTCTCCCCCGACGACAAAAATCTTCGCCATCGTCGCGTGGTCCACGGATTCACCGGCAAGTCTAGCTGGTTCGACCAGATCACCTCCGTCCTCTTAGCTGAGTCAGGATTCACCGCCTGTGCGCCAGATGGGAATGACCATGGCTTCTCCGACGAGCTCCCCCCCCAATCGATTCCACATGGAGAAAAGACGGGGAGGTGCCTATGTCGATGTGCACGACGGTCAGGACGTGGTGTGCGACCCCAAGGCCGTGGAGGATCTACACGAGATGTCGAAAAGCGAGTACAAGACGCTGAGGATTTACCCTGAAACGTTGCATCAGATCAGGGGAGCCCGAGGTGAACATGGACCTCTTCTTTTGGGGAGGTCATCGAGTGGTTAACGACTCAGGCCAAGCAAGCTCTGGCCAAGGCCATCGAGCTGAGGAAGCCGAATCCCTCGGAGTATTCGCGAGGGAATCTACAGTCATGTAACCCACTTGATTCCGCTCTTTAGGTGATTTGTCGCAGAATTTAGGCATGCGTCTGAGCTCCAGGCCGAGCGTCCGACCATGAAGAGATGCCAACGACGTTCCGTTTCGAGCGTCTGACCATGGCAAGGTGCCGATTGCTCTCCAGGCCGAACCGCCGACCATGACAAGCTACCAATGGCGCTCTGTGTTGGGCTTCCGACCATGGCGAGGTGCCGATTGCTCTCCAGGCCGAGCGGTCGACCATGACGAGTGCCTAAACTCAGGGCTCATCTGAGCTTCTAGACCCGATGACAAGGCCGTTGATGAAGAGCTCCAGATCTGGAACCCCGACTTCAATTTCTCAAATCCATTTCTTCCTCCTGACCTAGAAATAGATCTATGTGCATGGTTAGGCGGCATGGACATATTCAATCTCAATGCCTGGAGAAGGACCAACTCAACATCAACATTCCAGCAAATGCTTAAACTGAATCGTGAATCTAGTTTCGACCTTTGGCATTTAGGATGGCTGCCACCAGCATTGATTGCTTTCGACGGTAAAATGCCTTCGAATGACCCGTTATGGCACATGTTAGAACTAGGATGACGTGTGCCAGAGCCAGAGGTCCTGAACTCCACTGCAGTTCTACATTGCAGCGGCCTACGGAAGCCATTCCCGGATGATCCGCCACATGATCGAGGACAAATACGAGATCTGGCAGGAGGTAGCAGGCGATCGCGCCGTCGCTGACCAAATCAAGATGACCCCATTCGATCTCAAAAGCTACCGACCCCGTTGAAGATGTTACGTCTTCATGGCACAGGTCCTCCAAGTAGCACAGCTAAGCATTTCGACCAAAACATACTCACAGAGCATCCCTCTATCGCTCTGGTGACTCGCTTTCTTCTCGGAATCGATTTCGGATATGCTCATTCCCTCAAGGCTCGGCATCCCCGTAGTCATGCTCAGCATGCCCCCAGACCCAGGAGGAGACCGACCAGGCTGACAGACCAAGGAGAAGGCAGACTATGTGAGGCTAGCTGACCCAGGAGGAGGCCGATCATACCATGTCGACCCTTCCAGGAGGAGGCTGGCTATGACGAGCTGCCGATGGCATTTCTCGTCCCTATCCGACCAGCCAAGCTTGCGGACCACCTCAGTCTGAGCTTATCGACATACCACAACATGATGGAATTTTCGACGACTCGCGCTTCCCACCTTTCAGGGCAAACCCGAGCCACGGAGGGGGCAAGGATAATGTACACAGGGGGACCAGTACTACCCCCGCCTTCCAAGCTGCCCCGCCAGTGCAGAAACTCAGGTGGTGACGCAGAACCTTCACTGACCAAACTGGAGCTCGAGCTAAAACTAGGATCCAGACAAGAGCTGGGATCGGCTGGATGACCCACTCCTTCGTCGGCCGTAAGTCGAGGGGCAACTCCCCTTACCACCGAACAAACGGATCGGTCGTAAGGCTGGGGTAATTTCCCCAGCTGACCGATCCACTCCATCGTCAGCCGTAAATCGAGGGACAACTCCCCTAGCCACCGAACGAACGGATCGATCGTAAGGTTGGGGGCAACCCCCCAGCTGGCTGATCCACTCCATCGTCGGCCGTAAGTAAAGGGGCACCTCCCCTCACCATCGAACGAATAGATCAATCGTAAGGCTGGGGAGAAACTCCCCAGCAGGCCAATCACCCCGTCGTCGGCCGTAAGTCGAGGGACAACTCCCCTCGTAACCGAACGAACGGATCGGTCGTAAGGCAGGAGGCAACTCCCCCAGGTGGCCGATCCGCTCCTTCGTCGGACGAAAGTCGAGGGGCAACTCCCCTCACAACCGAATGAACGGATCAGTCATAAGGCTGGAGGCAACTCCCCCAGCTGGTTGATCCACTCCTTCATCGGCCATAAGTAGAGGGGCACCTCCCCTCGCCACCCAACGAACAAATCGATCGTAAGGCTGGGGAAACTCCCCCAACAGGCTGATCACCCCTTCATCGGTCGTAAGTCGAGGGGCAACTACCCTCGCAACCAAACGAACGGATCGGTCGTAAGGCTGGATGCAACTCTCCCAGCTGGCCGATCCGCTCCTTCATCGAAAGTAAGTCGAGGGACAACTCCCCTCGTAACCGAACGAACGGATCGATCATAAGGTTGAAGGAAACTCCCCCAGCTGGCCGATCCACTCCTTCGTCGGCCGTAAGTCGAGGAGCAACTCCCCTCGCAACCGTACGAACGGATCGGTCGTAAGGCTAAGGACAACTCCCCCAACGGGCCGAGCCGCTCCTTCGTCGGCCGTAAGCCGAGGGACCACTCCCCTTGCCACTGAACGAACAGATCGATTGTAAGGTTGGGGGAAACTCCCCCAGCAGGCCGATCACCCCTTTGTCGGCCGTAAGTCAAGGGGCCACTCCCCTCGTTACCGAGCGAACAGATCGCCCATAAGGCAGGCAAAAGTCCTCAGCAGGCCGATTACCCCTTCGTCGGACGTAATTTGTAACGGCATGTTTTCATCAACACAACTATTTGCGTATTTAACCTATTTTCAAATTTTGGTTTGTCAGAAGTTTTGTGATTTCAAAAATTTCTTATAAAATTTTTTGAAGTATCAGACTAGTTTTGAAGTATTTTAGTAAGTTCGGGTTTCATCAAATACCACTAAATAATCTGATAAAAATTCATTTTCAATTATTACCGTTTTTTCTTAATAAATTTATTTTCTCTATAAACATCATTAAAATGATTTCAAACTTTTACAGTAACATTCAATTATCATTTAGGGCTTTTCACATTAATTTCGTAATTTTCTGAAGTCAAATCAATAGAGAACCCGCAAACCCGCTTCCTGAACGTTTCGGCCTAAAACTCGTATTTTCGTTGCTCAAACCCCGAAATGGACTTCATATTCGTGATCCTCGCGACGATACAATCTCGTGGGCATGTTTTCGTAATTTTTCGGACATGTTTACTAGTAGGGGCAAAATCGTAATTTCGGTTTTGTATTTCACTAATTACTTTTGCTAATGGGATTTTACTTATTAATAATTACCTTAATTAACCAAACCTAATTAATTATATTGCCTAACCCCTAACCGTATGTTAACACGAGGTTCATGCATGATACAATTTTCCAAATTTAGTCTAAGTTACATTAAATACCCACCTAACGTATTAATTACCCTTGACTTATACTAACTAATTATTAAGTTAATTAACTTATTTAAACCCCCCCCCCCCCCACATCTTCATTCTTCCCTAAGCCCCGAACGCACGTAGTATAAACACATACCCTTTCGAACCCAACCCCTCAACACTCACGCACCCAGGCTAACCCTTAACTTACGCACCCTCTCACTCTTTCTCCCTCTCTCTCCTTCCTCAATGAACCAACGACAAACGCACACCACCCACGCCTTCGACCCCTGCTCAAGCCCCCTTGGCGTCGCCCTCTGTTCTCACCCTTACCCATGCCCACCGTCCGACCTCCACCATGGCCTCCTCGATCTGTGCACGTCGAACCCATCGTCGCCGTGCTCCGACACACCCCCGAGCCGCTGCAGCAGCCCACGCCGGTGCTCCGCCTTCCAAACACTTGCCGAAGCACCATGCACACCCCAGCTCCGCCATGGCGATGCCCTCAACTCCGAGCGACCCCGACCCCCGTCACAGACCCCCTCCTCACAGATAGAACACCCCTGCGGAGCCCACCACGCTGTCGCCGCTGCGAAGCTCCGCTTCGCCGCTCGAACACCTCCAGAGATGACGTCGTCATCCTCCGCTTCGAAACACCCGAGGCCCTTCGTCCTTGCTTTTGCCGCAGCCTCCGCTTGCCCATGCCCTCCACGCCGCTGTCAGCGTCCGGAGCACCCCCTCACGAGCTCGCCGCCATCACACCACCGCTCTCCCCGCCTCGCTCGCCTTACCGTCGACAGGAGCCACACCGCCTGTTCCTCCCTCCTCGTTCCGACGTGCGCCTCCTCCCCATACGCAGACAGCCCCACGACCTCGCCGTCCGATACCGCCTCGCCCATCGCCGGTCATCGCCCTCGCCGTAGACCCTTACCGCCGTCCACCGTCCGACGACAAACACCCCCGCCCCATGCATCGTCAACGAAGGTAGGGGCGATACGTAATATATACGTATTCGATACGTATAACTATTACGTATATATATAATAATATATTATAAAATGGGTTTAATAATTAATAAATGATAATAAATAATATAAGCATCAGAAAAATGTAAGACCGGCTCTAGAAAATCAGAAATGAAATTCTGGACCGAATGACGCTAGTTTCATCTCAATTTGACGCTTAGTTTTCCCAGAATAAATTTTTAACCCTAAAACTTAAATATGTCTTTCTCATTTAAACATCCATAACTTATTATTTTCACGTACACTGATACATGATAAAAATATAAGTTATACTACACTCCAAGATGGTCATTTTGACAGTTTATTTGCAACTTTTCGATACAGATTGCATCCAGAATAAATTGTTGAATAATTAGGTTACTAATGGAAAAATAGTTTTTAAAATTATTTTTGAGATTTTAAAAATTATAAAAATTACTATAAGCTTTAGAAAATTATTTCCTCCTACGATAAAATTATTTTCATCATATCTACCCTATATAAAAATTTAGAAAGCTTTTTGACGACATTTCAATCGGTTTAAAAATCAAAACGATCAAATTAATTAGATAGAAAATAGGGTAGCCTGTAACTAATGACTTCTTGTGTTTGCAGGTTCTAATTCTCATGCACCAGCATCTTTAGAAGCTCTAGCTCCAACCTCGTCTTATTACGACGATCTCGAGAGTAAGTCACTCTAATTCGAACATTAGAAATTTAGATAGTGTACTCGTATGAACTTAGGACCTCATATATATTCTCAGAACAGCTATTGACTTGAACCAATGATTAGAGACCTAATTAACTAGAGACCTAATCAATAGTGGAATGACCATGGACTTAAGCAAATGATATTGCCAACTTTTAACTTTGGTTGTTGAAGCACGCGACCATCTACTTGGAAAAACTGTGTACTAATTGAAAACCACATGCTCGAAGTATGGATCGGGTGTAAGTCACAATGAATTCTAAACTTAGAAACTTAGATAGTGTACCTTATGGAATTACCGCATGCTCGAAGCATGGATCGGTATCATAGTTGTTGGACTTCAAAGCATTGCTCAGGACTGACATTCTCTGTTGAGGTCTCTGCCTTGACTTTTTAGCAAGAAAATACCATATATATGTATTTGTTGTACTCATTGTTGTATGTATTGTTGTACACGTTGTTGGATGTATTGTTGTACACATTATTGGATGTATGAAATGATGGGCCTATAAGGCCACACGGACACAGACATGGATACGGATACGGATACGGATATGGAAACAGATATGGATACGGATACAGTTGTAAAGGTGTAATGTGATACAACACGGGTTATGGAGTAGTATTGAGCTACGAAGTGTGAGGGATCGACCATGTCCACCCTTATTTTGAAAGCTGTACCATCACCCTGCAGGGGACGGTAGGTAGATATTCCACGAGTTGCTCCGTGGGATGGGTGCACTTCTGGTTGCATATCGTATACTCGAGCCAAAACTGTTGCACTAGCTTGATTGATAACAGGGCACATGAGGCCATATTGATACGAACACTGGTATGAATATTGGACTATAATAATACACAGGATACAGGGTAGTCTTAAGCTACGAAGTGTGCTGGAGTGACCGGGTCCATCCTTATTTGGTAAGCTGTACCATCACCCTGCAGGGGATGGTAAGTAGATATTCCACGGGTTGCTCCGTGGGATGGGTGCACTTATAGTTGCATATCGTACACTCGAGCTAAGGCTTTTGCACTAGCTTGATTGATGTTGCACTAGTTGATTGATACCATTATTTTGACTCGATATCATTGTTCTGTTACGACTAATGGCTAAGTCGAGACTACTCGAACGTGATATAATGGTATAATAATAAGCGGTCTTAAATTACTACTGAATCAGTGTCTAGAAAGGAATGGGAAGGGGGTTGGTCAACCAAAGGACTTGTCCTGTGGTCTTAGAAGTGACATGTGCCTTCAAGCCCTGACTGCATGGCTGATTTGGGAGTTAAACTAGACTTCTATATAAGTCACATAGTTGCTTGTCCTTTTAGTGTTACCACGTCTACCTGGTTGTCTTAGTATTGTCATCACATTACCTGTTGGTCAAAACATTGTTGCTACCATATGTCATGCCACAGTTGTTACTTTTGCACTTGCACAGTCACCTTTACCTTATGCATTACATGTACTTTACTTTACCACACTTGAGCAGCCACTAGTACTTTACTTTTTGCTCGTATATGCATGTCTGTTCTTACTTTACTTTTGCACCTATAAGATCATCTTTTGTTTACTATAGTTTGTTCCATATTTTTGCACCACTTTATTTCTATTGCTAGAATTATTGTGACTTACCTACAGTTCCATATCTGTGGCACCGCAGACGAAGTACACATGGAGGCAGATGCTTTTGAGTTAATAGTGCTAGAGTTCGACCATGAGTCCTCAGCTTTCAGAGCTATTTTCAGTTGTGTACCTTCTTTCTTTCTTGTATCTTGTTGGAACATTTTGTACCATATGGATTGTAATAATTGGACACTATTTAAGTATTTTTGTACATCTCTGCATTGTGGCTATTTTTTTTCACTGGTTAACTGCAGGACCTGCGTAAATATCAAAAAGTAACGGGCCCCGGGAACGGGTCGTTACATAATTCGAGGGGCCACTCCCCTCGCCACTGTACGAACAGATCGCCCGTACGGCTGGGGCAAGTCCCCCAGCAGGTCGATCACCCCTTCGTAGGCCGTAAGTCGATGGGCCACTCCCATCGCCACTGAACGAGCAGATCGACCGTAAGGCTGGGGCACCTCCCCAAGCAGGTCGATCACCCCTTCATTGGCCAAAATTCGAGGGGCCACTCCCCTCGCCACTAAACGAACAAATCGACCATAAGGCTGGGGCAACTCCTGCAGTAGGCCGATCACCCCTTCGTAGGCTGTAAGTTGAAGGGTCACTCCCCTCGACACCGAACGAACAAGATCGGTCGTAAGGCAGGGGGCGACTCACCCAGCTGGTCGACCCACTCCTTCGTCTGCCGTAAGTCGAGGGGCACCTTCCCTCGCTAACAAACAAACAGGATCTATCGTAAGGCTGGGGCAACTCCCCCAGCTGGCCGACCCACTCCTTCGTCGACCATAAGTCGAGGGGCAACTCCCCTGGCCATCGAACAAATCCCGGACCGAAAGTTATTGTCAATAGCCAACTCCGCAAGTCAGGCCAATTTTACAAAAGGAGCCACTTCTCCCCCCTTATACTACATCTCCCGACCTCAACCTCAACAACGGTAGAGCTCGAAAGATGGGGGCAATTGATACAACCATTCAGACCGGGCCTTGAGAAGTCAAGTCAACCATGACCACTCAACCAACCCACTACGGCCTTGGGCTCCGGCCCAAAGACCTCACGGGCGGGCCATGATTCTTCACCCAAGACAAAGACCCAAAAGACTGTCCACTATCCGTAGTGGAGAAAATCGCTCCCCAAACCAAGGGGCACTCGCCAATTATGGGAACCACCTTCATGGCCATCACTCCACCTTCATGGTCATCACTCCACCTCCATGGCATTCATGCCCCTCATCAAACGGGCACAATTAAGGGGGTCAATACTTCCCAATTAGTACGTCACCATGAAGGACAGCAATAATGGCATCACTAATTATGGCAACAACCTTCATGGCCATCACTCTACATCCATGGCATTCACGCCCCTCATCAAATGGGCCTAATTAAGGGGTCAATACTTCCCAATTAGCACGTGTAGGAGGATATATGCCCATAAGGTGATTTATCCTAAGTATACGTCTTGTTAAGATATAATATGGTATCCATTATCCTAAATATAAATTCGTTGAATCATATACTTAGATAATTTCCTTAGACTTATAGTTAGGTACTTACGTATCTAGATGTAGATCTCGATTATGAGTAGTAAGTGACCGGACAGAAACTTAAGTCTTAAATGGTTTGTGGTCATAGATGTGTCGAGAACTGGATATCGGCACATCAGACAGACCATCGTGTCATTGTCTTACCTTTTGGTACTGATGAGCTCATAGTCATTCGACTTGGTGAAGTCGGAGACGAGACATAGCTGCTCATTGGAGAATGAGTTCACTGAACGACAAACTTAGAGTTATTAAATGATTAACTTTAACAAAACTGTCTATAATAACTCTAGGGTGATGATAGGTAAGCTGGTCCTTAAGACCTGAAGTCATTTATGCGAACCTGTGAGTGAACAGTGTCTCTTAGACCTATGATCTAGCTTCGAGGATAGGCCTGCTGAAAGATCTTAGGTTGGGTTACACCTGAAGCTCTCGAGGCGAGTAGATGACTAAGATGGGATTTGTCTCTTCCGTTAAAGGGAAGTTAGTATCACAAGCTCAGTACGGTCTTTGTGTTAATCCTCGGCCGGGGTACGTTGTAAGATGTACAATGTGAATATGACAAAGACCGCCGTATACTGACCAATGCTGACTCATGGGGTTGACAGTAAACCGTACCCTAGGCCAGCAGGGACACAGTCTTGACGAAGGTACTATAGCTAATGATATTGATCACTGATACAGTCAGAGTGAACCCGACGAAACTTTTGTCCATGGGTCGATCACATTATGATGATTCTGAAACAGGGACGACGCCTACTGCTCGTGGTGACTGTCGCCTAGGGGTTTCGAGCCCCAACCCGCAGTAAGGTCAGGTTGTAGGGTCTCACACCGAGTAGTATTCGTGTCTTAGTAATAGGAAGATAAATAAGAGGAATTCATTCGATGAAATAGAATAGTTAAGTTCACACGCTAGTTATGAGACTAAGTTGTAGATGGGGACAATGTTGCATTTGATGCAAACAAGATTAAACGTGTCGTAAATTGGTTACAAAAATATTTGTAGGAACAAAAGCATTGGAAAGGGTTACCTGGTTGACGGGATCATCTCGGTCTAAATATAGGTTCAAACCGCGTCCAAATCGGAGCTCAAACGAACCCGAAAATGCAAAAACAGTCAAAGGCAAGAGTGTGTTAGACCCACTTGGGCTAGCGTGTCCACTCGCAAGGAGAAAGGGCATGCTGAACCAACGGGGCACAAAGCCCGCTGTGTTCAACGGGTGTGGTCCGCTGCTCAGCGAGCTGCCCGCCCGCCCGCCCCGGGCGCACCCATGTGCCTTGGCAGGCGCGCTCGCTAAGCTTAGAGGGCACGCCCGCAACTTAAGTTAATTAGAGTTTTTGAAAACCCTTTTGACGACTACAAAAATTGACTTTTTGCCCATCTTTGTGCAATTGTTTGATGGGCCAAACAAAGTCAGAATTCGTCGCCGTTCATTCCTACGTGTTCACCATTCGAAGCCCTTCGAAATGATAGTTTGTATCATCTCTAAAGCTCAAGGGTGAAGGAGAATTAATTGGTTGAAGTTGGCCCTTTGTGAAAGGCTTACTAACTTTAATTAACTAAATTAATTCTCTGTTTAATTTTTTTTGTCCCACATTGCTCGTGACGAAAAGAGAGGTGCCGACTCCCTATATAAATATGGGTGCAGTCTCTTCCTTGAAAATGCACCAAGTTTTCGATCGAGTAGCTCCGAATTTTTGAGCAAGCTCGATCTACGACTTAAACTATTCTTCCTCTCCTCTTCCTATTCTCCCGACGGGTCCTAGCAAGACTATGAAGGGGGTTTTGGATTCGGATCCAGACGTCTAAGACACGGGTCTGCTCAAGTGAAATCTTCTACCGTAAGTGATTGGCTCGAAGACAGGTGTCGGCTTGGGTGGATCAGTTCGAAGGTGCAAGGTGGCTCGGGTGGATCGAGTCAAGGGTGCACGGCGACGCGGCTACAAGGAGCACATGATGTAATTTAAGGGTGCAGTACATCTTACCTGCCCCATGGCCAAGATTCCGTGTATGTTCTTTAAGCTTTTTAGTGTAATTTAATTTCGTCGCAGTAGGATAGATCCCTCTTGGGGTGGGCTAGACCCACCCAAAGTTGGCATAGATCGGGCTAGATTCTGGCTCTCTCAGGACCTAGCTAAAACGTTTAGCTAGCATGTTTTATTTTCTGCTGCATTTTATGCCTCTGTGGTCCGTCCGACTTAGGACGGGCACAGATATGAGCTCTGAGGGTTCGCCAAAACCCTTCAGTGGTATCAGAGCCACGATTATGCTTGTAGATCTTGATTTGCGGCGATTTTAAATTATTAAAATTGCTCGTTTTTGAACATATGTATATTTTAACTTTCTGTTAAAATTGGTTAAACCAAATTTTTGTGTTTTAAAAATTGTTTTTATAACATGAAAATTTTTGGGGGACGTTTTAAATTTTATGTGATAAATTTAATAAGCCTTCTATGTTTAAATGTTTTAAAATTTTTTATTTTATGTGATAAAATAATTTTCGTAAGCATTTAAAAAGTTTTTTTATGTAACATTAAGAGAAATTTTTTACTTTCATAAGATGATATTAAAAATTAACTTCTTTTAGTTACATTAAGTTTGAGAGATTTTTAAATTTATCTGAAAATTTTAAAATTGATTTCAAACGATTTTAAAAATGTTTTAAAATTATTTTGGAGTATATGTAACATAAAGAAAAATTTTATTTTTTCTCATGAGATGGAATTAAAAATTCATTTCTTTTAGTTACATAAAGTTTTAAAGATCATTTTATGAGATAATTTAATCTTAAAATATTTTCATTAAATTTAAAGCTTAGGTTTGTATTTAAAATTATTTGATAATTTTTATAAACCAAATTTTATGTGATAAAATGTTTAAAGTTTTAAATTTTAAATTTAAGTGCTAAATAGTAGATCAGCAAGTTCATTATTTATGTGATAGATAATTTTAACTTGCATGTTCTCTTGATATGTCATATTATTGAACCCTAATTCATGTGATAATTAGTTGGTTGACATTATTGGCCATGATGCATAATCAGATTATTCATGAACCTCTTAGGTTAGCCATTAATTTAAAATCTTATGAGATAAAATTTTAAATTGTGACATGCTACTTTTAATGAACAATTACAACCTCAAAACCTAATTCCTGATTAGGGTAGTCCCTTTAATTGACTATCATTATTCTAAATTGTTTCGATAATGATTATCATTAAATGGCTAATTTTGCAAAATGTTGTAATTGATTTATTAAAATCCAAATTAAAATTGGGGTAGCACGATGAACAAAACAAACCTTATAGTTGATAAGGATATAATAAAAGTCATCAAACAAATTCATAAAATTTCGAATTTTAAGGACCAACTAGTTGATAAGGATTAACTAGTATTAATTAAAAGCTTAGTGGATGGACGAACATAGAATTGATGAACCTCCTTCAATGGATCAAGATGTTGGTCAATGTGTTTGGCTAAGTTTGCTGGACCACCCTAGCTAGACTAGGGGTTAAGTGGTCCTGGCTTAGTCAATTCCCTGGCCGCGTCCGCTGGACCGCAAGGAGTCGAATCATAATTGTGTAAGTCCATCGACTATACCTATGTCAAATACGATAATAATCTTGTTTAAGATAAATCGTAGCCCTCCTTGTTTTAGGAGTTGGCAACTGTAAGATCCGTGTTACAGTTGTTGAGCTACACTCAAGCTGTGACGTGGCAATCTTATAAAAACCGATTTCTTGATAACATCTCAACTTGACCCAAACCGTCGTGTCGTGCATACACTGAGCGTCGACGTAAGTCAAACCAAAGATGTAGTCTAAGACCTAATCCAAACCGACGCGTCGTGAATACACCGAGCGCAGAGGCAAGTCAGGCAAGACGTGAAAATAAGGGTCCGACTAGGCTAGCCATTGTGATTTGGATGAGCACACTCATGATCACAAATGACTAGGGGTAAAATTAGATAGGGAATCATATTTAATATGATTGACGATGAGTTCGTCTACAGACTGCAGAGTCGGACAACTTGTTGAGACACACGCAAGGTTGTCAGACGCAGGGTAGTCAGATCCCTCTCCCACAAATGTTTTAATATAATAAATTGTTTATTATTATGGCTTTAATTCTTAAATTTAGTGGGAGAATATAGTTTAATAAAAACCATTCAAACTATACAACGAACATATACTGACTACGTATCTACTAAATTGCAGAATGGATTCAGGTCTAAAGTATATGATAGAGAGGACTCTGCTCGATGGAACAAACTATAAGGATTGGCTTAGAAACATTAAGTTAGTCCTTTCTCTAGCCGGGATTGGATACGTGCTGTTCGAGGACCCTCTGGAAAAGTCGGACGAAGATGCAACACCTGAGGAGAAGAAAGCCTACAAGGAGTACCAGAGAGATGCCGAGAAGGCCAGGTGCCTTATTCTGGCTTCAATGAACAACAATCTGTAGAGAAAGCATGAACATCTGGATGTTCAAATCATGCTTCTCAATGCAGAGGAATTGTTTGGCAAGCGGTCAAAAGCTGCCAAATTAGAAGCCACGAGCAACCTCTGGGGAGCTAGGATGGAAACAGGCCCCGTGCATGATCATGTGATTAAGATGATCGGGTATGTGGAAGACGCCACCCAGTTAGGTTTTGTCCTGGACAATGAGATGTTCGTGGACATCATCCTTACGTCTTTGACCCCAAACTTCAAACCTTTCATTACTAGTTTCATTATGAACAGTATTGAAACGGATCTTTTCGGTCTCTTCAACAAGCTTAGGCTGTTTGAGGAGATCGAGAAGAAACCGATGTGTTGGTTGTTGGCTCTGCTTCTTCAGACTAGCCGAAATGCAAAGGTAAGAATAGCCAGGTCCCACAACCAGCCAAGGTGAAGAAGGGGAAGAAGAAGGTAAAGGGGGCTCCATCCAAATCCGAATGCTTTCACTGCCATAAGATAGGCCATTGGAAGAGGAACTGTAAGGTTTACCTTGCAGAAAAGAAGAAGGGGCATACTGATGCCTCTACCTCAGGTATAACAAATTCAATTTAATAAAGCATAATTATTTCCATAAATGCTTTATCACTTAGTAAGAGATACTAAGACATCTGTGTAATGTATACAGGTGGATGATATGAAGCAGAGGATGGAAGAAGTTCCGAGAACGGTCGGCCTCTGAGCAGTCGTTGCTGCTGGGACCGTGCGAGGACTTTAAGAGACATGCAGAAAAGGGAACTGATACTTATTTCTTTTTATGAATAAAATGTATCATTCCTTAAGTTAAAACAATGATTGAGTGTTAAGCACTCAAAGTTTATTTTGATAAACAAATTATGATTCATTTTAATGAATCCTTTGTTCGAATAAATATCTCGGGAAATGTGCTTTATTGTGATTTGTTGTAAATAACTCTTTTCTGTGGATGTGGCTGTCTGAGTTGGTCGTATAAATTCTCGAGCTGTCATGCAGAGCTTCAGAATAATTTGATTATTTGGAGCTGACTTAATATTATAGCTAGCTGATAGTTAAATATAAGTTCCAGGAGCGTATAAACTGTGTATGATCACAATTATACGCATGTTAAGATTAATTCTTAATTAAACTGCATTTGATTCTTAAAGAGTTATTATTAAATGTAGTTAAAGGAAAAGTACAGTGTAGGATGTTTGACTGAGTAAGTCAACATCAAGATTTTTATAAACGGGTCTTGATATGACTTATTCATCAAACCCAACCTGACACTGGTATGTTCTATTAGCACTTCTACATTGGTAATACTTAAAGTATATTCTAAATGTGATTTAGATATATAATAGAAGTATTTAACCAAATAGTTCTTAAAGTCAGTGGGAGCTAGCTCATATACTTAGCTCCGGTTTCTCGGACTAAGTAAAAAGGTTTCCAACTTATTTGAATCATCTATATAAGACATTGAATCAAAATAGTTTTGATTTAATCGAATATATAGAGACTTAAGGTGTCACTTATGTACTTGACATATTGACACAAAATAATTGGAATGAGCTAAGACTGACTTATAGAAATGTTAGACCCATCATTAAGATTGTATGAACTAATTGTTAGCTATACAAAGAAAAGAAAATTGATCCAAATCATTTTTCAAGGATCAACCTTGTGTGATCAAGAGATGTATAAATAATAATCCATTAAAATGCATTATAGATACTCGTTAGTAAATCCACTCTTAGGTTTGACATATGTTAAGTCCAATGTGACTGATATGCTATAACGGTATGAGATACCGAGATAAATAGCCTAAGTGCAAGTGGGAGATGTTGGAGGATATATGCTCATAAGGCGATTTATCCTAAGTATACGTCTTGTGAAGATATAATATGGTATCCATTATCCTAAGTATTGTAAGGGGCCCTGCGGGGCTACACACACTAGAGGGGGGGGGGGTGAATAGTGTATTGGCAAGCAAAGTGCTTAATTAAACGTTACTAAAATTACCGCGCAATAAGCAGCGGAAATAAACAGAGTGCTCAACAACAACAAACGCAAACACAAGGATTTTACCCTGGTTTTCCAAAACTTGGGTACGTCCAGCCACACCAATATTCACTATAATTCCCACAGAGAAGTGAATACAAATCTCACAAGGAGATACCTCACCAAGAGGATTTTGTCCAACACAAGGACCCAACCAACCCTACACAGGGGTCAAACTCCTACCTAGAGAATTACTAACTCCCACCCAGAGAATTAGGGTTAGCCCTACACTAGAACACTAAACTCCCACAAAGAGAGTTACTCCCACAAAGAGAGTTATTCCCACTAAGAGAAATTCTCCCACAAAGAGAGAGACTAATTTCCACAAAGAGAATTAGTGTTTCGAAACAAAAACAATATGAAACAACACTTACTTATGCCTTGATATGATCTTATCAATGTGAAGAAGAAGGCATGCAAGTGAATGACCAAGTGCTTGAGATAGCTTTGATTGCATTTAATGATCTTTCTCTCTTCTAGGAATGAATCCTAACACTTCTCACTTGAGTGTATGAAATGAAGAGAAGAAAGATGTTCTCCAAGAAAGGAATGAGAATTAGATCCCTTGGAGAATTTTCCTATGAGCTAGCTTCAATGCATGAATAAAAATATGCTCATAAGAGGGAAATGGGAGAGATTAGGAGTGGCTATTTATTCTCAAAGATATTCAATAATAACCAAGAGTTCTAAATGAACTAAGCCAACTCCTATATATAGGAAGCCTAAAGGAACCCATAAAACCAGCCAACAACCCAAAGGGAAGAAATCTGCAACGGCTAGATTTTGGCAGTTTATGACACATACAGTTGACTGATGAACAAAAGACAGTCGACTGTTCAACGGCTAGAAAAATCCCAACATCTATAATCTGAACCAGGATAGTCGACTGTAGAAGACTACGCAGGCGACTGTAAAACAGACAGTCGACTGTATAACCTTCATCAGGCGACTGTAGCAGGGATGGAAGAAAAATAGAGAGATGAAACTTACTCTCAGTATGCATATAGGCGACTGATGACCAAAGTACAGTCGACAGTAAAATAGATAGGCGACTGTATATCCTTCATCAGTCGACTGCTACATAGGATGGATAAAAACAGAGGGAGAGGCATATTTCGCACTTACGCCTTTCAGACGACTGATGGTCATTTCACAGGCGACTGTAAAAATAGCAACAGGCGACTGTCTTGCAAATTGGGATGAAGCCCTAAAAATGCAAGAAGCGCACAGTCGACTGTCGACCAATTCATAGGCGACTGTAGAAACACAGGCGACTGTAAATTGAACATCAGTCGACTGATGCGAAAAGCTCAAGAAGAGTCAACAGAAATATTGATTTGAGCTATGCATCACAGTCGACTGTAGAAGGCTCGACAGGCGACTGGAAATCACCCAATCGACTGTAAAACCTTCAGCAGGCGACTGTATGAGAACCAGAGACTCCAAATGAGTCTTTGGGCTAGATAAACATATAGGGTTGGATTCTATGATAATCCTAAGGCTCACTAAGATAGTGAAATGCATATGCATGAGAGTATGACCATCTATCAAGGCATTACAATAATCCTAGACTCAAAAAGAGAAATGCAAGCAATTGAAATTACATGGATTACGAATTGCATCTCCTAGAGTCTAAGTCTTCAAGCTCATGATACCTTGATGCTCCCCATCATCTCCAAGCTTTGGCACTCCTTGATGAGCTTCCCTTCATCAAGCTCCAAGCTTTGGCAATGCTCCTCTAGATGTCCATCCATCATCATGCTCCAAGCTTTGGCTTCATTAGATGATCTTCATGACTTCATCCAAGCTTGAGCACACCATCACCCTTGGAGGTCTTTAAGATATCCCTTGTAATATGCTCCAAGCATTATGCTTTGTCTCATCAACATATACCCATTAAGATAAACTGAGACTAAAACACAAGATTTATTAGCACACTAACTTAATGTATTGATCATCATCAAAACAACGTTAGTCTTGAAACCAAGAACTAACAAGTATAAATTCATTGAATCATATACTTAGATAATTTCCTTATACTTATAATTAGGTCCTTAAGTATCCAGATGTAGATCTCGATTATGAGTAGTAAGTGACCAGACAGAAACTTAAGTCTTAAACGGTTCGTGGTCATAGATGTGTCGAGAACTGGATATCGGCACATCGGACAGACCACTGTGTCTTTGTCTTACCTTATGGTAATGAAGATCTCAGAGTCATTCGACTTAGTGAAGTCGGAGACGAGACACAAGTGCTCATTGGAGAATGAGTTCACTGAACGACCAACTTAAAGTTATTAAATGGTTAACTTTAACAAAACTGTCTATAATAACTCTAGGGTGATGATAGGTAAGTTGGTCCTTAAGACCTGAAGTCATTTGTGCGAACATGTGAGTGAACATTGTCTCTTAGACCTATGATCTAGCTTCGAGGCTAGGCCTGCTGAAAGATCTTAGGTTGGGTTACACCTGAAGCTCTCGAGGCGAGTAGATGACTAAGATGGGATTCGTCTCTTCCGTTAAAGGGAAGTTAGTGTCACAGGCTCAGTACGGTCTTTATGTAAATCCTCGGCCGGGGTACGTTGTAAGAGGTACAACGTGAATACGACAAAGACCACCGTATACTGACCAATGCTGACTCATGGGATTGACAGTAAACCATACCCTAGGCCAGCAGGGACACAGTCTTGATGAAGGGACTATAGCTAATGATATTGATCACTGATACAGTTAGAGTGAACCCGACGAAACTTTTGTCCATGGGTCGATCACATTATGATGATTCTGAAACATGGACGACGCCTACTGCTCGTGGTGACTGTCGCCTAGGGGTTTCGAGCCCCAACCTGCAGTAAGGTCAGGCTGTAGGGTCTCACACCGAGTAGTATTCATGTCTTAGTAATAGGAAGATAAATAAGAGGAATTCATTCGATGAAATAGAATAGTTAAGTTCACAAGCTAGTTGCGAGACTAAGTCGTAGATGGGGACAATGTTTCATTTGATGCAAATAAGATTAAACATGTTGTAAATTGATTACAACAATATTTGTAGGAACAAAAGCATTGGAAAGGGTTACCTGGTTGACTGGATCGTCTCGGTCTAAACACAGATTCAAACCGCGTCAAAATCGGAGCTCAAACGAGCCCGGAAACACAAAAATAGTCAAAGGCAAGAGTGTGTTAGACCCACTTTGGCTAGCGGGTCCACTCACAAGGAGAAAGGGCATGCTGAACCAGCGGGTTGTGCACCCGCAGGGTAGCAGACGTGGCCCGCTGGAAACAGCAGGCACGCCCGCTGCTCAGCGGGCCGCCCGCCCGCCTCGGCCCGGTGCCCAACGGGCCGCCCGCCCGCCCCGGGCGCGCCCAACTTGGGCGCACCCATGTGCCTTGGCAGGCACGCCCGCAAAGCTTGGCAAGCGCGTGCGCAACTTAAGTTAATTAGGGTTTTTGGAAACCCTTTTGACGGCTACGAAAACTAACTTTTTGCCCATCTTTGGGCAATTGTTTGAGGGGTCAAACGAAGTCGGAATTCGTCACCGTTTATTCCTACGCATTCACCATTCGAAGCCCTTCGAAATGATTGTTTGTATCATCTCTAAAGATCAATGGTGAAGGAGAATTAATTGGTTGAAGTTGGCCTTTTGTGAAAAGCTTACTAACTTCAATTAACTAAATTAATTCTCTTTTTAATTTTGTTTTGTCCCATATTGCTCGAGACGAAAAGAGAGGTGCCGATTCCCCATATAAATAGGGGTGCACTCTCTTCGTTGAAAATTGCACCAACTCTTCGATCAAGTAGCTTCGAATTATTGAGCAAGCTCGATCTACGACTTAAACTATTCTTCCTCTCTTCTTCCTATTCTCCCGACGGGTCCTAGCAAGACTACGAAGGGGGTTTTGGATTCGGATCCAGATGTCTAAGACGCGGGTCTGCTCAAGTTAAGCTTTCTACCGCAAGTGATCGGCTCGAAGACGGGTGTCGGCTCGAGTGGATCAGTTCGAAGGTGCAAGGTGGCTCGGGTGGATCGAGTCAAGGGTGCAAGGTGGCTTGGCTACAATGAGCGCAAGAAGTTGGTGAGGTACATCTTGCCTGTCCCAGGGCCAAGATTCCGGGTATGTTCTTTAAGCTTTTTAGTGTAATTTAATCTTTTCGCAGTAGGATAGATCCCTCTTGGGGTGGGCTGGACCCACCCTAAGTTGGCATAGATCGGGCTAGGTTCTGGCTCTCTCAGGGCCTAGCTAAAACATTTAGGTAGTACGTTTTATTTTCCGCTGTATTTTATGCTTCTGTGGTCTGTTTGTCTTGGCACAGATCTGAGCTCTGAGGGTCTGCCAAAACCCTTCAACACGTCCCCATGAATGATGGAAATAATGTTTCATCATGGCCCATTATTGCAGGGGGACCCGGGTATATGAAGAGGAGGATGCATCATCTGTAAAGGAGGCTGATCTCCAAGATCGACGACAGAGGTATCTCCTACAAACTCTTACACCTTCTTCCACCTTTACATACTTCTCCTCCATAGCTCGGCCCGAGGATCAGTGCTTAGTCTCTCCGCGAACCAAGCCCAATCCCACCGAGCACCTATCAGACAAGATCTGACTTTGGCATCGGAGGGGAATTGGTCGGAACCAATGTCCGACCACCATGATGAGCTCTCTCGTCTATTCAGGTCCAGGAGATCCAGCGATGCCGAGGCTACCCCTCAGCATCTTCACAGCCGGAGCCGAGTGCCCTCGTCCCCGAGCCTGCTCGTCTCCACCACCAGGAGGTCGTCGCTTTACCGAGGCTACTCTTCGACAAGCTGACTCGAGGATCCGCGCGTCCCTCACCGAGCGAACACACCTTCAACCGATACCGGAGGTCCTACGTGTCCCTTTTGACCACGTTGACCTCCCACCCTCTGATTAACAATTCAGCGATGAGAAAACACCCTGAAACAAAGAGAGTAATCAATAATCAACTAATGTGACATAATGTAAGCATGAATATCAAAATCATATCGTGTGTTGTGTCATAGCTAATAAAGTGACATAATCAAGCATATCATGAATAAACATCTAACACTCATTCTAACAAACAATACTAATATTTCTACGCAATTTAATGAACGTGTCTACCTTAAGTTCTTTAGTGATGATATCTGAAACTTGATGTTCAATAGAAATATATCTCTGTTCTACATCTTTTTTGTAACAGCGATCATCAATAAATCTGTGTCTAACATCAATGTGTTTATTCTTAAGGTGCAAAACAGGATTTTTAGTCAAATTTATAGCACTCTTGTTATCGTAGTAAATAATGGAAGTAGGACACTTAATTCCAAAATCATTTAACTTGTCTCATCCACAAGACCGGAGCACATGCAAGTCCAGTAGCTATATTCTCTACCTTAGTAATGGATAATGCCACTGAATTTTGCTTCTTACTAAACTACGAAACAAGGAAATGTCCCAGGAAATGACAAGGTTCAATTGTGCTTTTTAACCATCAAAGTCAAAATTACTATATGATACTAAATCAATTGTGCTTACTTTTGGATAATATAAGCCAAATTTTAAAGTGGATTTAAGATACATAAGTATATGCTTTATTTCCCCAAGTTGAGATTCCTTTGGATCTGACTAAAATCTAGCTATGAATATACACTAAATATTATGTCTGGCCTACTAGCTGTAATATAGAGTAAAGAACCTATCATAGTACGATACAGCTTCTGATCTACACTCTTACCATCTTCATCTTTATCCAAGAAGGTGGAAGTTGACATGGGTGTATCCTTTCTAGCTGATTCCTCCATCCCAAAAATTTTAAGTAGTTCCGTTGCATACTTTGTTTGGTGGATGAATGATCCCTCCTCTGATTACTTGATTTGCAATCCTAAGAAGAAATTAAGGTACCCCAAATGACTCATTTCGAACTCAGCCTGCATACGCTTAGCAAATTCTTGGCAAAGATCTTCATTAGTAGAGTTAAAAATGATATCATCTATATATATTTGAATGAAAATATTATCACTACCAATTATCTTTCTAAATAGGGTAGTATCAATTATACCTACATCATACCCAGACTCGGTTAAAAACTTCCTAAGCCTTTCATACCGTGCTCTAAGAGCTTATTTCAAACAATATAATGCCTTTTTTAATTTATAAACATAATCGAAATGTTTTTATGCTCAAATCCAAGAGGTTGTTCTACATAAACTTTCCCCTTAAAATAATCACTAAGAAATACTATTTCATCTAATTTAAAATCCATATATGAAGTCAAAGAAAGTACCATTCTAGTTGATTCTAATCTTTCTATGGGGCCAAAAGTTTCCTCGAAATCAATACATTCTTCTTGAAAGTATCTCCGAGCTACTAACATTGCTTTATTCCTTACTATCTGTCCATCTTCATCCAACTTAATTCTGTACACCCATTTGGTTCTAATGATTGGGTGGTCCTATGGCCTTGGAACCAATTCATATATCTGGTTCCTTTCAAATTGTAGAAGCTATTCTTTTATGGCCTCAATCTATGAGCCATATGTAAAAGCTTCATCTACCTTTCTCTGCTCAATACCAGAAACAAATGCAACATACATCATATATTCTATTTGTGACATAGTTCTAACACCTTCATCAATCTTACCAATTACGGGTGTATGAGGATGATGCGTAGCCTCAGTGAAAGCTTTAGGCAATGAGCTAATGCATGATCTACAGCAGATTGTACAATTACGTTATCTACATAATCATCAATATCAATAATAATTGTGAAGAACTACCAATAGATTCATCAAAAGAAACATGTCTGACTAATTAATACAAAGAGTTCTTTTGTTATAAATTCTATAAGCCTTACTATGCAAGGAATAATCGATAAAAATCCCTTCATCTTCTTTGGAGTCAAAATTTATCCAAGTTATCATCGGTGTTCAGAATATATCATCTACAACCAAAGAAATGAAAATAAGATATGATAGGAACTTTTTGGTACAATAACTCATAAGGTGTCTTATTAATTGGTGTTCTAATAAAACCTCTATTTTGAACACAACATGATATGAAAACTACTTTTGCCCAAAGATTTTTTTGAAAGGTTGCTTTCACACAAGATTGTGTGTGCACACTCTTGGAGCGTATGCGTCCTATTTTTCCTTTCAAACATCCCATTTTGTGGAGCAGCTCTAAGAAAAGCGAAATTATGTGTACCACAATGTTTTTAGCAAAATTTTTAAAAAGAATCATTTTCAAATTCTCTGCCATGATCAGTTTGAATAGAAATAATTTTTGAAGAATGTAATCTTTGAGTACATTTGAAAAATATTTTTCAATTTACTTAATGCGTCATTCTTATTAATTAAAAATAATACTTAGTGTATCTCAAATAATAATCAACAATTATGAATGTATATTCACTACCATTAAGAGAGGACACTCTAGTATGGCCAAATAAGTCCATATGAAAGATTTCTAGAGTCTTACGAGAATTAAGAGCTCCTATACTTTTAAAAGTGCTCTTATGCAATTTACTATGTTGACATGAATCCAAAACTTATCAAGTTTGATATCTATTTTGGGTAAACCATGTACCAAAAGCTTTCCTACATACTTATTCATGTTCTTAATATGTACATGATCAAATTTTCTATGCCATCAAAGTGGATCATTATATGATGCTACCATGCATGCTTTTGAATCATGATCAATCAATGACATATAATAAATTTCATTTCTACGTTTACATCTAATTAAAACATTTTGCATATCAAGATCATGAAATTAACATGCATCACTAGTAAAAAGTACTTTATTGTCTCTATCACATAATTAGCTAATGCTAATTAAATTATGCTTTAAATCACTAACTAAACTGATATTCTCAATAAGTGGGTTGGAGGGATTACCAATATTACAAATGCCGATAATTTTTCCTCTTTTGTTGTCTCCAAATGTCACTATTTCCCCATTCTGCATTTTGATTGTTCTTAAAAGCTTGGTGCTTCAGGTCATGCGTACAGAGCATCCGCTATCCATAATCCATTCTTATTTCGTATATACCTGAAATAAAGAATATAATGACCTTGGTACCCACAAACAAAGGGGTCCATCAGATTAGCCCAACGAGTTCTTCACTAGAGGAGAAACTCATTAAAATCATATAGTTATTGTTAGGATCGATAAGACACCCTAGAGGGGGTAAATAGGGTGAATGCGGAATTAAAAATATTTAACGTTACCGGCACATGCAGTTATATGATTTACAGAAATAATCACATGCAGTCAAAAGATATGCAGAAAATAGCAGACGACCAATCACAGATGACACCAAGATGTACCCTGGTTCGGTCGAACCTCGACCTACTCCAGCAACCCCCAAGATCTACTCTTTGATTAATCAGTTTCTCTAAGCCTACATGACACTATGAACTCAAAACTCCCTTTGCTCCACATCCAATAGCTCTCTAGACTCGAAACTCCCTTTGATGCACGCCCAATAGCTCTCTAGACTTGCAACTCCCTTTGCTAAACTGAACTAACCAAACAATCTAGACCCTATCTCGATCATATCTCATGCATCGAGAATACCCCAAACTACAATAAGTAGCTTGCACAAAAGTTTGTAAAAATAATCTTTAAAAAGATCAAAGCAACTTTCAAAAGATAAATATGAGTTTAGTAAGCTCAGATTGAGATGTCACGATGTCCTCGTCCGTCGGCACATGCACAGCTTCCCGAAGGTTCTGATCGTTCATCGTTTGGATGTCTATGCTGAAAATATGTCCTCCTAAGCTTCTATGTCATGGATGTCTGATCTGATTTTAATGAGTTGAAGAAATCACTTTTGATTCCCCCTTGCGTTCTTCAATTGGCAGCCTCTGCGTTTTGATTCTCTACACAGAACAACAAAAGAAATGCATCAACTTGATTTTAAAAGAATAAAATAACATGCACTTTGTTGCTGGAAAGTGAAAGGAGCATGCATGAATCCCTTTTTGGAGTTATCCCCTTGCAATTTTCATGTAACGAAAAAAACTTTGAGAATTTGCCCAGCCTGCGTGACTTTAAGAAGAAAGGGGGACCAATCAAATTTGTTGCATGTGTCAGATCCCTGCGCCTGGGTTCTTGTTCTGGTGACCTGCAATTTGTAGCTGTAGTTTGCCTTTTAGAAGATGGCAAATTTTTAAAGGGGAAGGGGCAAATAAATTGGGAGAGATGGGTTTGGTCTGCCAATTGCTTGCTTTGTATCCCCTGTAAAAACAATATAAAAACAAATGGATCAGATGAAGAAATTAAGCACACAATTACCTTTAGTCCCCTCTCTCCCCCTCTCCTATGTGACCGCGTAGTCTTTTTGGACTTGCCCTTGGTGCGTATTTCAACATGGGGGCCGGCCAGTACTTATATAGCCATTAGAAAATAAACCCTAGGTTTATTTACGAATGTGCCCCCACAAGTCAATATATATCATAATTTAGCCGTTTTGGACCTGTTTTCAAGTTCGAAAATTTCTGTGACTTTCTCGTTAGCTTACTCATGATACATGGTCATATGTGGTATTTTATAACTCGTGAAAGTGACCAAAATGACAGTTCATGCCCAAAGTGCCTTTTATCTCCAAAATGACCAAAATGCCCTTTTGATTTTTCGAAACCTTTTCAACCTGAAAACACTTAACAAACACATTAAAACAACTTATGAAGGTTTGTTATCATCAAACGAGAAATTATAGGCTGTTGTTTCCAACAGTTATTATCTATGCAAAACAGAACATAAAGTGAGTTACTGTCTGAAAATTATAGCAGTAGTCGACTCCTCAGCAAAAATCTACAGATATATGATAGTATTAGACAGGTAGTCGACTCCTATATATGCATTAGTCGACTCCTAATACCAGAATGTAGAAATTGATGATATTTAAATAAACTAATCTTATCAAACACCATACAATTATATATCTAATTACATTCTATTATTCTAACTAGATACTAACAAAATAGGCATAAAAAGCATGGATACCATATAAACATAGGTTATTCATAATCATTCATTAGGAACCCAAATCTTATTAGAGTTTGCTTTCATATGCATATAAGAACAATCATAAACTACATGCATATATAAAACAACATTGTGAATATAGACATTTCTATCCCTTTGATTTAAATGTCTAGGCACCCATATCATATCATCATAGTTTCCAACAAATTTCCTAGCTTGGTGCACAATAGGTGGTTTTGTGTTTGTGATAAACATAGTGAGTGTTAGATCAATCATTTCTAGTATATCTACCATACATGAAAGTGTGATTATTTCTAGTATGAGCATGTGTACATCTAATTATATGAACATTCTTAATAACATTATGTGTAGTGGAAACATGCTTGTATTGAGGAGTGACTTTTGCCCTAGGATTTTTATTAAACTCATTAAGCTTAAGAATAAGTTATTCATGCTTCAGATTACTCATGCACATATCATTGGCAAGAACATCAATTCTATCATTCAAAGTAGAAACATAAATAGCATGCTCGTTTTTCAAAGATTGATCTTGTAATAAAGCATCATAATTAAGTTTAAGCATATCATGATCACTAATAAAAATTTACAACTATCTTCTAACTTCTTATATTCCTTCTTTAATTTCTCATGCTCTTTATCTAATAATTCAAAATCTCCCTTCACATCATTATCACCATCACTATCACTATTCGAGGAGTTGGAATCATATACATCATCATCATCTTTGTGTGCCATCAAGCACAACTCATTGTTATCGTTCTCTTGGTTGTTTTCGCACCAGGCGTTAAGTCTCTATAAGTTGTTCTCCATATTTTTCATTCAATACTATCAATATTTCGTGGGAGGTAGTAGCTTCTACAATCTCAATAAAAATATTGTCAGATAAACAAACATAAATTAAATGCATTACCTTTCGGTTCATTAAATAAGCCTCTTTTGATTAAACGGCCACGTCACTCTAGGAGAGGTTGGAACTTCATATGGCTCTTGGAGGAAGAATTCATACTCAATGTTCTCAACCTATAGGAATATCTCCTTCCTTCTCTTCCAAACAGGGAAGTTTGTATAATTGAATATGGGAGGAGTAGTTAAGCTTTGGCCAATTCCAAACATATTTGTTGACACCATCTAATTAACATTGCTCTGATACCACATGTTGGGGGTCCGATAGATATCAAGCAAACACTAGAAGGGGGGTTGAATAGTGTTATCGAACAAGTATGCACTAATTAAAATATTAAACCTTCTATTAATTCTTAAGTCTCCAAAGAGAGTTACCTCATTAGGTACTTAGTGGACTAACTCAAATACATGCAATCAAAGATTAAATACACACTGGAAATAAGCAACGAAATGCAAGTAAAGAGTAAAGTGCAATGCAAGAGAGACAATCAATCACAAAGGCAAGATGTATCCTAGTACACCTACCCATGGGCTAGCCAGTCCCATAAATTGCTTGGGTCTCTACTACCTTGTCTCTTCTAAACAAAAAGGGCTTCCAACCAACTTGCCTTAACATTCTGAGGGCTTATACAATTTTACATCTTTAACAAGATGACATTGTTGGGATATTAAGACACACCCCAATGGATTTTGATGATGTGCACAAGTGATATGTGTAATAATATGTTTAATTCAAGTGTATATAGGTAACAAAGGATTATTTTATAACCATGAAGATTAAGCGCATTGTAAAGCTAAATAAAGGACTTAGATGCAGTGATCAAAAGTGTAGCTTCGAGCCAAGAAATGAAGCATACGATGGCTCAACTAAATGAATCATATGAATACTTAAGATCAAGACAAAATGGCTCAAGTCAAAGATTGAAGAATGAGAGCAAGTGATATGTGTCTAAGTAAGTCGTATACTTAGAATGTAAAAGCCAAAGTATATTTCACACACACACACACACACAAACACGCACACATAATTTCTAGAAAATTAAATATACTATATCATATAATACTTTAATATACTTTTTATAAATTATTTTTCAAGTATTTTAAGTATAAAAACCAGTGTATCCAGAAATAACCGACTATCTGGGTCAGATAGCCAATTATTGTCAGTCGGATTTTATCTCCAACTCTCTGTCAAAATAATTGCGACTATAATTGAAAATAGCCGAATATTTGGATAAAAATAGCCGACTATTCTCTAGAATAGCTGATTGGTCTGAAGGATGCTTCGGTGGGATCGAGTATGGTTCACGGGGAGACCAATACGCGAGTCCTCGGGCCAAGCTGTGAAGGAGAAATGTGTAAGGTGAAAGAAGGTGTTAGGAAATAGTAGTGGTATACCTCCTTTTTATATCCCGTCCCTGGGGATGATGCCTCAAGCTCTTCATATACGTGAGCCCCCGTAGTAATGGGCAATAATGAGCCCTTATTGCCGTCATTGATGGGGACATGCTGATTGGGAAATATTGACCCCAATAATTGCACCCATTTGATGAAGGGATAAATGACATGAAGGCAGTCCATGACTACTGGAGTGATGACTTTGAGTGTTTGCCATAATTGGCGAGTGCTCCCTCGGTTTGGGAAGCGATTTCCTCCACCTCGGAAAGTGGGCGGTCTATCGGGCCTTCGTCTCGGGTAGAGGGGCACGACCTGCTCGTGAGGTCCTTGGGCTAGAGCCCAAGGCCGTAGTGGGTTGGTTGACTAGTCGTGGTTGACTTGGTTCATCTGGGCCCAGTTAAAGGGTTGTATTAGCAATTATAGTCACGACAATAATACAAGATTTCTACATGGATATGAATATCATTCAATAGTGCAATTCTGACAATTGAAAGAGATGTATACAATAAGCTCAATCTTTATACATTTTGCACTTTTCTCATTTTTTTTTTCAATTTTTCAATTTTTTTATGTTTTTCAAAGTTTTCGATCACAAAAAATTCAAAACCACACCAATAAATAAACACACCAAAAAAATCACACACAAAAATAAAAAAAGTGAAAACACGCCAAAAAATCCTATGAATGTATTCATAACGTTCAAACAAGAAATCATACCTTTGCGTTGTTGTTTGGCTAGGAACTTCAATGAAATGCGACGTCCAATCCATAGTTCCTTGCCCCTCCATCTTACCTACACGGAAGATGTTATGTGTGACCTTGAAATCCAACTAGGTCCATCATTGTTAGTCACAAAATCTTTAGGAAGCCATACTTGTTTAAACTTTATTTTCGTGCTCCTATTTAAACAATTATTCACAGTATTTTTTAGGAACCCATATTTGTTTGAACTTAATATTCTTGTTCATTTTTGGACATTTATAACACGTGTGACCAACACATCCACAGGTAAAGCGCATTGCATTAGTGTTTCTAGCTTTCATAGGCACATTGTGAACTTTCTTATTTTTTGGCTTTTCAACATTTTTCAAACCATATCCAAGACCACGTCTATTATTGCCATATAGTTGATTACCAAGACTAATATCCAATGATTGTTTTCCAACACCAAATTTCTTTATGGTCAATTCTAGGTCCGTGACTTTGGATTTCAGATAAAGATTTTCGTTCACAAGCAAGGTGCATTTACTAATAAAAGCCTTCTTATTTTCCTCTTCATTCTTTTTCACATTTTCAGCTTTCTTTTCAAAAGATCGATCATTTTTCCTTTAAGCTCTTTGGTTTCAATTTCAGTATTGATCTCTTATTCTTTAAGCTCTTCCCTTTCATTTTTAATATACTCATCTATTCATTAAGCTCTCTATTTTCAGCTTCTAGCTTAATCAATTTTTCTTTAAAAGTTTTATTCTCAGTCACAAGTATGGGACATGTTTTACATTCAGGCTTTTCAAGCACACTAGATTTTTCCTTTTTCATTTTTGCAATGGTAGCTCTAAATGCATCATTTTCAGCTTTTAATTTTTCATCATCTAGTGACATATTATAGTTATCTTGCTGCAATTCATAATTAGCATCTCTAAAGGATTCCACATCAGATTCTAGACCATCAATTTCATTGAGTATTTTTACAAATATTCAAGAGCTCAATCTTAGTGCATAATTTTACCTCATCGAGACCTCCCACTAAGCATAGGGAGGAGTGGACAGTCTCCTCCTGAGCCTCATCCTCATTATCGTCATCACACGTAACTGCCAACAATTTTTCCTTCTTTTCTGCAGTATTGTTCTTCGCTTGTGGGTAGTTCTTCATGAAATGTCACTGCTTCCTGCCTTTAAAACAAAGTACTAGATTAGCATTATTATGCTCAGAAGAATTATTTGCATGATTAAATTTATTAGAGTGATTGAACCTTTTTAGCATGTCTACTTTCCCCCGAGGAGTCTTGATGTATTTTTTGAATTCTCTAACCATCAGTGACTGCTCCTCATCAAGCTTGTCATCGTCGTCCCTCGTGACTACACGTGGCTTCTCATTCTTCTCCAAAGACTTCATTTTCATAGCTGGGCAGTTTTTCATAATGTGTCCACGTTTCCTGCAATGGTAACAACACAATGAATAAGTAATATTTTGATTGGAAGAAATATTAGCAGGATTAAGATTTTTGAAACGATCAACCCATTTGGACATCACTGCCTTATCTATAGGGGTATTCATATTTTATAGACAAGATCTTCTAATATGCTCTTATACCACTTGTTGGACCGTGATCTAGGCCTAAAGGGTGATGAATAGGCTTATAAAATATTTTTCAGATGCATATAAAATATTCCTACTCAACCAATCAATCACAGAGTAAATAAAGTGCAAGTAAATATACCACAGATCAATCACAGAGTACACGAGAGATTTATCCTGGTTCGGTCGCCCCAACGACCTGATCCAGCCCCAAAGCAAATACTAGATTTAATAGTATCAAGGTACAAACTATAAAGATCTACGAGCCCCAACTCTACGCTCACCAAGTACTGTACCATACTCATCAAAGTGCCTACCCCTACCAATCCAGTACAAGCTTTCTCTTGACTAGCCCCAACTAGTCAAGAGCCCAAAATCCCCAAAAACAAAAGTGTAATGCAAGATCTATCAACTCAATCACAAATAATAATATGACGAAGAGTTTAGAGTACTCAATTTGTGAATATTAATAGTCCACGTCGATAAGCTCGTCGTCAGCTTAGTGCTGGCGTAAACGGTGTCTCAATCCGATGTCTAGATCTCAAGATATAGCCCTCCAAAGTTCGCAGCGCAAATCTGCCCGAATCTGGTCTGTGCATAAATAAATTCTCTGTTCAGCAGTCTGTGCATAAAGTAATTTTCTGCCGCATCTTCCAGAAATTGTAGTAAATCAACACGATCTCAGAAAAATCCGAATAAATACTGGTTGGAATTGTGAGCATGTCCTCTTCGACAGAAAAATAAGAAAGGGCCTATTTGGATGCTCTTGTAGAGAGGAATTCTAAGATCTTTGAAGTGCGTCCTCAGGCTTGGAATTTAATCTCTTGGACTTTGCTTCTTCAAAGATGGTGGGTTTGGTTGCTTACTCCTCTAGGTTAAAGATGGATTATACTTGGATATGTAGCTTTATGATGGATGGTTCCTTATGCTTGCGGCAAGGCTTGAAGATGATGAAGAACTTTGGCCTAAAGATGATGAAAAATATGAAGCTATTTAGAATACAACTCATGATAAAATAAATACCAATAATTTAATACAGAGACTAAAATCAGAAAAATATCACCATGTTTTAGAGCACTGAGTTTTGATCGTCCTGACACAAACGGTTCGTCGATCCGAGATCTGTGGAGAAAGTTATGCACTTTTTAGCATCGTCCGTCGAGCTCCTTCTTCTTCGTTCGAATTTGATGATCTCTTTGAAGCTTAGGGGATAAATTCGGCCAATATGAAGAGAAATGAGTCTAAGGCTGGCTTTTTTTGCTTGTTCTCTCTCCTTGGGGGGTTTTCCTTGCAGAAATACGGATTGTATTTATAGTGCTTGGACCCAAGTAATTGGATTGAATCAAAAACTCCTTGAAATTGATTTGATATCTGATTCGCCCAAAAATGTGCTACTCTCAAGCATAAGAGTCTGTGCAAGTAATATAGATCTGGGAGTCCAGATGTCGAATTCTCGGGAGAAAACTTATTGCAACCACAAAGCTCAAATCAAATAGGGATTAAACGTAAAGAGACCAACCACTTTTGATGATGATGGTTTGAATGGGGTTTGATTGTGGTTTTTTAATTTATGGACAATACGAGCAAAAGAAAGTTTCATTTATGTAAATATTTATGAGAAGTATGCACTGATATGGGTTCATTAGGGTCCATGATTTGTATTAACTAGGTTGATTAAAGATAACTCAATGATATCTCTTTTTGAGAGAAATTCATCGGAAAATATCCTTGTGGGGATTAAAGCACAAAATTGAATATGTTTGTTGCTAAAGCTATAATCTTTTAAATATAAGAGATGAAACTCCCTTTTGGGGAGATCAAAACTCACTCTCGTGAGGCGATCATCACCTCAATCATGTTCTTGTAAAAGATGAAGAGAAGATTTTAAATAAAGACTATAACTTTATCAACGTCAACAATTTTAGCATGAAGATTCAACCAAATAGATATACATCATGTCCTTTAACTACACCATATCATGCACAATAAGAATTTAGCCACACATACTGAAAATAACAAAGGGTTTCATCATATTAAACATGGTTCTAATCAATAGAAGTAAATGGAATTGCAAACAAATAATTAAGTTCAAGAGATATCACCAAAACACTCCTCTTTTTGCCTATGAAACCTCTTCTTCTTCCTTTAAAAGCTCTATGAAAATCCCTCAGATTAATCTGTAAAGTCAGAAAAATTCTACAAAAAACGCAGCCAAAATTGCCAAAATACGCCAAGAATACGGCCAAAAAAACCCTAGAATACGCTTAAATAGAAACATTGCGGGGTTTAATAGCTTAATGGGTTGAAACCCGCTTCAAATAGCACCAAAATCCAAACCCGCGAGCCGCTGCAAATCTCCACCGTTGGATCCATGCAGGATTTAACCCAGCGTTGACACGTGTCCAAGCGGGTTGTGCATTTCGCCCGCTTCGTATGATTCAAACCCAATTCGTGTTTGCTCTGGACCGTAGGATCTTGATCGCTTGGCTGCAAGCTCTCCACGTCTCCCCGTAAGGAGCTGCTCTCGTTCTCTTCGATTTGAATCCGAACCCAGTTCGGATTGATTCGCCACCGTCTGATCGAGTGATCGAACGGATTCATTTCGCCACGTCGCCCCGCTACCGCTCGTTCTCATTTCAAAATGCAGGGATTCTCGTGGCCGTAGGATTTCGATCGATCGGTCAAGAAATGGCCACGTCGTCCTCAAGTTAATTCCGTACCGCTTCGATCAACGCCATTGGATCTGGCGGTGACTCGTAGAGATGACGCCACGTGGCATCGGGAGCTGCTCCGCTCCGCTTCTTTGTGTTGCTGCTGACCATCCGATTTTGATTGCGCGGTCCGGGTTTCGCCGCGTCGCTCGTCTCGCTGATGCCGTTGGATGCAGGCGGGAGAGCATGGATGGCCGCCACGTCATGCGCCAAGATTCGTGTGTATTTCTTTTGTATTTCTTTATTTTATTGTTATTCTCCATTCAAAAATTCATAGTAATTAGCACAGATCTCAGAAAAATACAAATAAATAGTCGTTGGAATCGTGAGATCGAGATCTAGCATGAAAAATATAAAAAGTGCAGAAATACTCAGTTTATTACTTTTTTGCTCAAATCAAGTGATTTCTCTATTAAATGATAATAATCTAAATACGATCACATTAGAGGACAATTAAGCAACATATAAACACAAAATGGTGCTAGATGATGGGTTAAATATGCCATATTCAACCCGAATCAATATCTCCAAATTGATTTGCTCTCATCTCATCTCTTTGGTCCAATGAACTTGGTCAATATTCTATTCAAAATAGAACTCATTTTGTATCCAAATGAGATATAATTTGAATCCAAATTCAATCAAATTTGACCAAGTCAAATCCCTTTAATCCAAATTGATTTGGACTTGATTTTGATCTCCTTTTGAATTTAATTTCTTATCACTCCACATCATGTTGACGAAGTCCAATTCTCGCAATTTACGAGATTGCCATCTCTCCATCTTTTGCTTGAATTTATGTCATTGCCATTACTCCCAATTTGCCAGATTGCCATTACTCCCAATTTGCCAGATTGCCATTGATCAATATTCACAAGTTTTCCACTATTTGCTTTATGTTTATTTTTACCTGA
Organism: Scilla litardierei; assembly: GCA_030789695.1. Taxonomy (NCBI): domain Eukaryota; kingdom Viridiplantae; phylum Streptophyta; class Magnoliopsida; order Asparagales; family Asparagaceae; genus Scilla; species Scilla litardierei. Next base: position 530,693,444 of record CM061142.1, read on the forward strand.
ACACCACTTAACAAACACATCAAAAATATTCACGAAGGTTTGTTATCATCAAACAAGAAATCATACAACGTTGTACCAACTACGTTGTATCCAACACAAACGACTGAGAATCCTTCTTCAACCGTCAAGAATATAGCAGTTTCATAGCATTTATTGCATTATCAGATTGAGTCCTAACCGTCTGATAGTTCTTCTTTAGCCGACTGATTTTTCCTGCAACTACCCATTTGAGCCCATTATAGCATTAAATACTATGAATTTTTCCTTGGCTTTTGGGCTGTTTCTTGAGCAGCATTTATAGGAGATGCATGAGTTCTATTCAGAACTCTTAGAACTATTGATCATTTGTTATTAGCTCATTCTAATCTTATCTTCTCCACCAAGTGCTCATTTATTCCGATGTCCAGCAAATCTCTAAAGCTCACATTAAAGCATTGAATGCTTTCATCTTTAGACAAGCTCATCTACTGCATCAACTCTCATTCAAGAGCACTCACTATTATTGGATAGTGTCCATTAAGCCCAGTATTGTTTTGATGATGATTACCACATTATGTATTAACTAATGTCTCAAAGTGTTTTAGCCTCAGTTAATTAACATTGATCATATCAAAGTGGACACAAAACAATTGGTGATGGGTTGATGGACTCAAAGCATGGAGTAATAGAAGCATTGAAGCCATGAAGAATCATGAAAAAAATTGTAAATCATTTTTTATTCTTAATGTATTTTGCTCTTTATTTTAAGAGAATATTTGTATGACTTGATTAGATGGACACACACATTCATTCATGTCATTTCCGTCTTAGAGATCCATAAAAATTATCTTAGGACATATCCTAATAGGTTCATTGGCCAAAATACTCTAGATTATGTTTTTATGCCATGACCAGACATCTGGAAAACCTTCACCAGACGTCTGGTGCATTCGTTTTTGTTTGGCCAAAATATAAGGTTGACCAGTTACCAGAAGTTTAAAGACCATGCGTCTGAACAATGTCTCATACATCTGGTAAGTGAACTCCAGTCGAAGTAATAGGGTGAGTCTATTTTCATGTACTCTATGTTTTTTCACCCATTATGTCTTGTCGTTTGGAGAAGGCTTCCAAGATGCTTGAATAGTGCATCAACCATCTGACAAGTGTTCTTCAGATGTCTATTTTCTTGGAGATTGATCTTTCGTTTGTTTCATGACCAACTCAATAACAACTATTAGTAGAAGGAGGACCAGACAACTGCACAGTTCATCAGCCGTCTGGTAACCCTTCTACAGACATTAGGTTGCTGGGAATTCTACCTGTTTATTGTCGTTAGACTGCGAATTTTTGTGGACGTTTTCTTGGTTTTTGTGCATGATTGAGAGAGTATTTAAGCATCATTGTGTTGGAGTTTTTGGCATCAACACAAATAGAATTGAGAATCTTTCTTGAGCCAAAAACTAAGTGATAAGATTTTATCTCTTCGTCTCTCTCAAACCTTTAGAGTTTCATTGATGTTGATTTGAACTTTAAAGCTAAAGGAAAGTCCACTAGTGTATCAAGCTTCATTCTAAAACTTGGACATCAATCTTTTATTGCCTCTACACTTCATGGTAGTACGTACATTTAATCAAGGTAATAGGAAGATTATATATTTTCTATTGCGTTTCATTTGGAAACCTAGCTTCCGAGTTGTGGAAGTATTCTCTATGAAAAGAGATGTGTGGCCCTTGGAATAAGGTGTGCAATCTTAGAATAGATAACGAGCACTTGGAAAAGTGTGTGGATCTTGGAAGTCGTATCTCGGAAGAGATTGCATTGAGTTTCCTTTGAAAAGGCTTATTAGTGGAAAATGCACAAGACTCTGGAAAGAGTGTGGAACTAGAGTAGGCATTTGCTGAACCAGGATACAACGTTGTCTCTACGATTGTTGTTTGTGTGCTAGTATATTTGCTAATTATCTTGCATTTTAATTATGCATTTGTAAGAATCTTTTAATTAGCTTTTATTGTGCCATTACAGTATTCACTCCCCGCTAGTGTGTGTTGCCTAGTAGTTCAGGTAGTAGGTCGATCCTACAGTTGGTATCAAAGCTTGGTTGAAGCACTCTAGCAATAATGGCATTGGCTCCTACATCTAGCTTTCACGAAGAATGACAATCTACAGCTAGGCCTCAATTTTTCAATAGAATGAATTATCACTATTGGATGCAGAAGATGATGATTTGGTTGAGAGGCCAAGATCTTTTGTATATTACTGAGGAGGAGTATGAGGAGACCACTAAACCCAAGAAGGAGAGAAGGATGCTGGAGAAGGATGCCATCAAGTACAATGCCAAAGTGATGAGGACACTCTATTGTACCGTGGATCCAAATGAGTTCAATCACTTATCCACAGGCAAATCGGTGAACGAGATATGGCACATTGTACTAGTCACTCATGAAGGTACTTCAAAGGTAAAACAATAAAAAATAAGTGTTTTCATTCTAAATATGAAAAACAACCCAAAAAAACCAGACACCCCCCCCAAATCAAAAAACCCTCAAACTCAAAAAAAACCTAAAAAAACCAGACACACACACCCCCAGTCAATAAAACCCCAAATAACAACAAGACAATACACACACTGATACCCACTCTTCCATCTCCTTTCCACCTGGGTATAGGTCTGAGCGCTAATATGGTTGGGGTTTTATTGGGTTGCATGTGCACTAACATTCCCCCACAGAAGAATGCTTAGTAGGACAAATGGGTGTGTAGAGTGGTGGGCAAATCTTGGCCACCTTAGCATGTGGGGCCCACTGCCCACTGTCAAAAAAGCTCCATGCAAATTGGACAAAACCCACTCTCACACACAACCTTCCCCTTTGCACCCGATTCTGCACCCATGAAAACACCCATTTGGGACCCGAGTTCTGATGCGCTGAGTGGGATTTTTGGGTGCACATGCTCTGTGTGAACGGGTTATTTCTAGTTACTTATTAATTGACAAATAATACACATGCATGAATAATTATCATGTCGAATTTATATTTTTCATTTGGTTTTTTTAAAATCGGTCCCCCTAATTATGTCTAATTTTTAAAGAGTTTCCCAAATCATAGCATTTTCGGTTAGGTCTCCTTATTCATATAAATCACTCGAAAAGAGTCCTTTTAAATGGAATTTGTTAAAAATCTTTACTGTGTGTTGTTTAAGTGTAGTTATACCCTAGTTAACCTACAACGACAATAATGGTTGATGGAAAATGAATAGGGGTGGGTAGGTGGCCATCGCTACAGGCTTGTAAATGAAGGCGATACGTCTTCAACCTTCAGTAAAACTACTCTCAAGCCGAAGAAAAATTTCCCAAAAAAAGCAGACCTGGTAATCTAAACGAAGGCAGCGATCACGCCAATTGGAGATCAAATTGGGAAGAATCAAAGAACTATCTTAAAGGAGATGGTATAGATGAGTCTCAATCATACGGTATGTATAGTGGTTTTTTTAATTTTGGGAGATCCTAATTTGAGCGAGTTTTTAAATGTTGCAGTGGCTTCAAATCTGTTGGATCTTGAAGAAGTTGCAAATTTGAACCCTTTTCAGTGAATTACGGGGATTAAATGTCCTGTGGTTAAGGTGAAAATTCTACAAAAAATTAATTTTGCCGTATTTTGTGATCCATGTTATGAAGCACATGTTAGGTGTTCAATATTGGAAGAGTAAAAGTAATTTCACGTTTTAATTTCAAGTTGATGTTTGATGTTTTGGTAAAAAGATTATTTCTTTCTAATTCTAATTTCAAGTTTCCAGCAAGATGTTTGATGTTTTCCTAATGTAATATTGATGCATCATGTAGTTTCAAATAATATATTGTTGATGCATTAAATTACTTATTTCAATTTTCAGTTGACTTAATGGAGTCTGAGTGAGCGAGATAGTGCTCAAGTATGGTGGATGGTGGTGGTCTATTCCCACGACAAAAAGGAAGAAGTACCAAGGAGGAAGTCAGAAAACATTTAGCGTGGAAAGTAAGAATCCTTCTTTGAAGGGAATTGCAGAACATATTTAGAGTTTTATCTAATAGCAAGAGACCAGATCATGAAGTTGTCGCATGCCATTCCATTATCCAACCTTAAGGAGTTTAAGTTACTAAAAAATGATAGTGATTTGATGCTTCTCTTTTCAAACATGAAGAAGATTGAGATGTATATGACCTTGGAGGAATCAAACGATGTGCTAGTGATTCCAAGTGGTAGTGCGAGGAGGAAAAATCCACCCAAAAATGCTTCCAGCGGCCACAAAGGGAAAGTTCGGAAAGGAGTCTGAATAGTGCCTCCACTAGTGATAAGGAATATCACGTGGATGAGAATGACCATTATGCACAAGTAGATGAGATATTGACAAATGTTCAAGTGGATGAGATTGCTGATGAAGATGGGAGTGGTGGTAATGGAAATTCAATTGATATAGAAAATGATGAATTATGTTCTGATCAGGCGGATGATTGTTATTCAGAGAATGAATATCATTATGTTGACAGTAACGAGACTGAAGATAGTAAAGACATTGACTTGGTAGAATCTATGGAAGTTGCTATTTGGGTGTAAACTACCAAGACCCTGAAATTTAGTTAGGAAAGAGGTTTAAGGATACGTCAGATATAAAATTTTGCATTCAACAATATTCAGTAAGAACGAATTTTAACTTCAAACATGTCAAGAATGACGTGTGTAGTGTTGTAATAAAATGCACTGAAGAAAAATGCCCATGGTATATGAGACCTAAAAGGCTCACTGATAGGGTGACTGATAAAATTGCAAAGCTCGTTCCAAACCATCCAAGTACAAGAATTAACTAGGTTGCAAATGTGCAGAGCTCAACAAAGTGGATTGCCAAAAACATACTTCCTTTTGTTAAGGCAAACCCAAATATTACTCCTGAAGATATTATTAGTCACACTCATTAGAAGTTTGAGCTCAGTGTAACTTACAACAAGGCTTGGAGAGCAAGGTAGATTGATATGGATGAAATATTTGGTATGGTTGAAAAATCATATGATTATGCAAAGGACTTTAAAATGAGCTTCTTGAGAGAAACCCTGTAATCTACACTATGGTTGAGAAAGAAGAAGATCATTGTTTCAAGAGGATGTTTGCTTGTTTGAAGCCTTGCATTAATTGATTCAAAAATGGTTGTAGGTAGTTTGTAGGCCTTGATGGTTGTCGTCTAAGGAGAAAGTATTTAAGCATGTTTCTATCTGCACATGCATTGGATGGAAATAATGGTCTTTTTCCAGTTGCATTTGCAGTTGTTGAGGCTGAGAGTTATAGGTCATGGTGGTGGTTCCTGATGTGTCTGAATGTGGCTATTGAGGGGAGGTTAGACCATGTTTGTTTCATTTCTGATCAAGAAAATGGATTATATAAAGCTGAGTTGTTTCCTCATGCTGAGCATAGGGTGTGTATGAGGCATTATTGGAAATCCTTTAAGAAGAGGTGGCCAGGAGATTTCTTTGGACAAACAATCTGGGATGCAGCTAGATCGTTTTCTTGGGATAAGTTTAAGAGACACATGAAGAAGCTTACATCCATTTCAAGGGAAGCCTTCGATGATATGGTATTAGAGAAGAGATACATGTGGACAAGAATGCAATTCTCAACATGAACAAAGAATTATTACTTCACAAATAACTTGTCTGAGTCTTTCAATGCTTGTATTTTAGATGCTAGATATCTTCCTACAGTTGATTTGGTTGAAAAAAATAAGAATTCAGATAATGATGAAGTTTGAACAGAGAAGAAAGCTTGCATTAAGGTGGAAAGGGGTGTCAGTCCTCTATGGAGATATGGAGATAGATAAGTGCAGGATATAAGCTGACGCTTAGGAAGTTGGATTGTAAAAAGATCTATAGATAAAAAAGAAAGCAAAGGTGGAAAATGAGCATATGAGGAGGGAGGTTGATTTGGTTTAGCGGACATGTTTATGTGGCAAATGGTAGATGGCAGGTTTATCATGCATACACGTGGCCAATTTAATTGGCACCATAAGAAATGCTATATGGGAAGAATTGTTGACGAGGCATTATATGTTCATAGGTATGCATCATAAAGTAATCAGTTTTCTTCATTGATCTTTATATGTCATGTATGTATGTTATGGTATGCATCATAAAGTAATCAGTTTTCATAGGTATGCATCATAAAGTAATCAGTTTTCTTCTTAATTGTTGACGAGGCATTCTATGTATATGCTATGGTTGACTATGTTTTGTATTATGTTTACAGGTTAATCGTTCTATGTTTGTCTTTCTATGTTAATCATTATTCTTAATCTCTTTATGTTATGTATTATGTTTCAACAATCAGTTTTCTTGATTAATCAGTAATCATTTTTCGATGTTATATTTGTCAATGTAAAATAGGTACAAAAAGCTTATGTATTAGCTATGAACACTCTTCCCTCAAAAGACCAATGGATTAGGACATCCAAAGAATATACAATTAGTCCTCCAAAGTCTCATAAGCCAAAAGGGAGGCCAAAGAAGAACAGAATCAAGGGTGCTGATGAGAAGCAAGTAAGTGTAGTGAGCAAGAGAGTGCACAACTACGCTAGATGTGGGGGTTATGGTCATCACAAAAATGCGTGCATGGAGCCACTTCAGGGAACTACAACTACACCAAATCCTACTGCAGCTGAACCAAGTGGCCAACAAACAACTCCTACTTCAGTAACAAGTGACCAACAAACAACTCCTACTACATCAACAAGTGGCCAACAAAAAGTAGCTGAAGAAAATTCTATTGCAAGTAATGCAAGGTATAGTTTTGGTAATTTCTTACAGTAATTATGAATCTTACATGTCTGATCATTATATTGATTTTTCTAATTTAGTGGTAGCAGAGGAAGAGTCGGTAGAAGAGGATTGTGTAGAATTGGTGGAAGAGGGGAGAATTCAGATTTATTTGAACATGAGGGTGGTTCTGTGTCAACTAGAGTCAGCCAGAAGAGTATTGGAAGAGGAAAAAAAGCCAGCAACATCGTCTAGGGGAGGAAAAGAAATATTAGGGAATGCATTGGGTAGTAGCATGGAGCATGAAGCCAATTCTCAGCAGCAACAACATGGAGGATGATGTATGGTAGAGCTTTAATATTTATAACCGCAAGCGCACGGCTGCCGTCGTAGCACTAACGGGTCATCTGCATGAAGGTTGGATAATTGAGTACTAGATAACCCTAGGTTGTGGTTAGCTACGTAGATTGGATATGCAGAATAGGGAGAATGCAATAGAATGAAAAGTCTCAAGGGATAGGTTTCATTCTAATGTGGATTGAGCACATGGATAATCTTGTTGTGTGGCCATTGAATCATCCTAGGGTGAGGTTGTCTACCTAGAGGATGTCACCTACCCCCACTTCTGTGATGCTATGATAGGATCACTCCTCATGGTATCGCATGTCCCCAACTTCCGTGATGCTATGACATGACTACCCCTCATATGATGGAGCCTACTCCCATAGTGCATCGCCACACTACGTGTGCATTAAGCCAGACAATATTTTCCAACCATTGTTCAGCCACTCTCATGGTCAGAAACTCGGTCAATGTTAGGAGGACTCTTATTACGCCCCAACTCTCGTTGGCGACATAATTAGTATGGATCATACATACAGATTAAACCCTAGAATAATCCTAACGTCCGCTAGCAATCAATCTAAGAAATCAATATATGTGGATAATACACTTCCTAGCATAACCCTATTTCAATGATTTAATAGCCAAGACAGCAAGATCAATCCATACACAATCCACAAGAGAGATTAACCATGCCCTAGATGAAAATATTACTCACAAATCATATAGAAACACAGAGAATAACAAAGATTCAATGAAGAGAGCATAAAATAATTATAAAAACACAAAATAAAGAGAAATACTTAGCTTTCAATCGTTGCAATACAAGATATCTAGGATTACATGTTCTCCAACGGAGGAAAACTGATCAAAACTCTAATCTAACCTACTCCTACTCCTAAAACTAAGAAAAGAGATGAAAAGGAGAAGAAAAACGAGTCTAAGGGTCGTCTCCACTCTCAAAACGGCGTTCAAAACCTTTTATAAAACCCAAAAAACCCTAATGGGTCGGGCAAAACCCGACCCGACACGGCCTCGTGGGTTACTCCATGTGGTCGCGTCAATTCGACACTCAAAAAGATAGTTTTACGCACTTTCAGCCTCTGCAGCGACGCGGTCGCGTCAAATTTCACGGGGCCACGTCACTACAATTCTGCAGCGTAGTCTCGTCTTCCAGAAAATGTATAAAATTGCTCCTATCTCAGAAAAATAAAAATAACTATGCATTGGAATCATAATGAGATGCTCTTCAATAAAATAATAAAATGAAGTAAAGATAACCATAGAGTTGTGAGCAGATCTTCAGTCTTTTGCAAGGTTGTGCATTTTCTGTGGCATCTTTTCCACGCGGTCGTGTGGAATTCACACGCGACTGCGTGGCTTCTCTTCTCTTTGGCCTGGATTGAGCTCTTCTACACGGTCGCTTCGGGATCGACACATTCACATCGATATTGGCTCGAGATTTCTATAGAGTTGGTACCATCGACGCGGTCACGTCGATAAGTCCACACGGTCACGTCGATTGCTCTTAGCTGCTTGCTTTGGGCTTATCTTGGTTTCCTCCGACATGGCTGTTTGGCGAGGCCATGCGACCATGTTGATAGCTCTTGGCTGACCCCACTTGTGATACTCCATGCGACCATTTGTTTTGCCGCACACGGTCGTGTGAGGCCGATTCCTCTACATTCTTCCTTCTATTGATTGCATCTCTCTGCCTTGCTTCTTTCCTTTGATTATTTGACTCCAATTATTAGCTCTTTTAAGCTGGATTTCAACCTGAAACGTGCACAAACACATAAAAAGTGAAACTGAATGAAAATACGATGAAGTTGTGTATAAAATGGGGGTTTGTATGATATAATACATGGATAAACCCCACTAAATATATATGAAATTACCACTCATCAGAGCATGGAGCCAATTTTGAGCCGTATGGAGAATTGTGCATGGAGCCTGGAGCGATTGGGACATAATCATCAGTTAATGTCCCTAAGGTTCATGGAAGAGGCAAAAGTGTCCTATTGAGAGGGAAACATTCAACAAAGTAACTAGTATGAACTAAAACACTAGTAGGACCAGGTCTCTGGTAGGGAAACAGTTTGCCTTTTTTGTAAATGTTTCATGTTTTATTCTGGGGGCTTTAACTAGTAGGAACTTCTTACAGATGGGCAAAAACATACAGCCTTTTTTGTATCAGTTTCATATTTTATTTTGGGATATAGAAATATATGGAAAGCCGATAACCATGATGTTTTTTTCGGGATTCATATCAATTGATCAGGGTGTGCATATGTATATGGATCCTGCATTGCAGTAGTTAATTGTATGCATGCCTTCTCTTTTCTTGTTTGCTCGGTAGTTAATTGTTTGTTAGTCTTCTCTTTTCTTGTTTGCTCAGTAGTTAATTTTTTGCAGTCCACCTCATTCAAAATCAATGCATAGCTACACCTCATTAAAAATCAAAGTATAGCAACATTGATGGTGCTTCCACTTCATTCAGAATAGAGCATAGCTGCCACTTCAATGGCCAAAAACTAAAATACACTCCATTAAAAATAAGAATTACATTGCCATCATTTAACACAATATTTCATTCCTTCCATTAGTATAGTAGCAACTGGCTAGTTCATTCTCACATCACAAACTTAATCAGTACAACAACAATTACGACAATACACATTACTCTAACATGTAATACAACTTTAACATTGTCATCCCTCAATCCCCCAAGCTTCTTGCCAGCTTTGATTACTTCATTATGCAAGCCATCCACCCATTAAAAGAACCCACACCCTCTATCAACATAACTCTTATATCTTGGACATCCATAAAACAGGAACCCTTGTTTTCACCCTTCATACATGTCACTACTTTGCATGGAAACCCACAAAAGCAATTCTTGCGAGTGCCCATCTGATCATCACCATGGAGTCTATTTGAATAGCTTGAGCTATCATAAGATCTTGTCATTTTTTGAGTAGCCTTTGACGGTGAAAATGTTGATTTCATGGGTGATTTGAATTGAAGAATCATTTGTGGTAGAGCGGGAGAGAGGTAGAACACAGGGAAGTGAATCTGTTATGGGATAGAGGGAGAGATCCCTGAGAGAGAGGGAGAACAGCAGCAGCTTGCTTACTGTTTTTAATGGGTCCACGTGAGATTTGCTAGCTGTTGGAATTGATACATTGAGAAGATGGGGGAGGAAAAGAGGTATCGGTATAACATGAATTTCACGTTTTCTAGGATAGATGAAATATTCTTCCAGATTTAACACTACTTTACAACAGAGACACTTTTCGATTGATTTATATGAATAGTGTGATCTAATCGCAAATGTTATGATTTGAGGTACTCTTTTAAAATTAGACATAATTAGGGCGACCGGTTTCTTTAAACCCCATTTTTTTATATAAAATATCTAAATCGTATTGTACAAGTTCCTTCTGTTCTTTTGTCACACATCGAATCACCAGCAGAGATGCATAGATAAGAGGGTTATCCTCACATTGACAACATGAGATACAAACTTATACAGAGGTGATGACTAGTGTTCATCTAATTCTCAGAAAGTAAGATGGATGAAAGCCAGAGGAAAAGATGCCTAGTCATCTATCACCCATGACCAGAATCGGATTGAAACGTAAAACAATGAACAATTTACAAACCCTTCCAGGGATGACTTTGAACCACAAAAAAACGAAAACAAAATATTTATAAAAGAAAAAGAGGGAGACGAGCAATTACATGCCAGACAGAAAATGAGCATCTGAGAATCAATATCATCACAGTCAGACGCAATCATATTTCGCCATCCCAAAGCTCTTCAACACTTTTGTACGGACCCTCACTTTCATTCACTGCAAACTCCCCTCTCAACAGCCTAGCCTGCATTAACACTTCCCCCATCATTTAGTATTACGTAGAGATTGATATGTATAATAACAAAACTAAATACTGACCTGTTGTATCTCTGCAAACTTTGCATAGAGATCGAGAGGAATGGACCAATCGAGTACATCAAGGTTCTCAACGATTCGAGCTTCCTTTGTGCTCTTTGGCAGGACACTGTGGCCACTCTGAATACCCCAACGTAGAGCGATTTGGGCCGGCGACTTGTTAAGCTTCTCCGCAATCTCCAGCAGAATCGGCTCCTTGAGCACTTCGCCTCTGACCCATGACCCCGGCGATCCTAGTGGAGAGTAGGCCTGTTCGACAAAGACAGACTTTTTAACACAGAAATTATGACAACAAATTAGGCAAACTTCACGACGGCCCGAAGCGATTTGCAGTACCGAGAGATGGATGCCGGTCGATATGCAGAAGTTATGGAGCCCCGGCTGCTGCCAGATCGGATGACACTCGACCTGGTTGACGGCCGGCGGCACCCTGGCGTGCTTCAACAGGTCCTGCAGCTTCTTGGTTGAGAAGTTGCTGACGCCGATGGCTCGTGCCTGCCCCGACGCATACAGCCCCTCCATCGCATTCCACGTCTCGGACATGCATAGCGGGAGCATGGATCCTGGCTCGAACCTTCTTGATCCGGGCTTGGTCCTGATCGGCCAATGGATCTGCGTACGTACGAACCCCTGGTTCAACCTTATAATGCTACGAATAAAAGGGATGGTGTTTGTAAGCGTACAAGATAGAGGTCGATGTAGTCCAGCTGCAAGTCCTCCAGCGTCTTGGTTAATGCCGTGGCTACGTCTTCAGGGCCGTGATCGCTGCACCTGTTTGTTAAAAAAAAAAAATTAGTAGGAAGAGATTATCAACGACATTAATAATAAAAAATCGTTGAAGTTACCATAGCTTGGAAGTGATCCAAAGGTCGCTGCGTTTCACAACATCGTTTGAGATCAGGTGCTTTAGAGCTGCGCCAACCTGCTCCACACTAAGCATGTGAGAAGGAGATTGATCAACTCACACATTTTCTGCTTAGATAAATAAAACTGCAGTCAAAAAATCATGACCTTGGTGCAAACTAAGGGCTTAGCAAAGGTTCAGATGGAAATATTTCATTACCTCCTTCTCGTTGCCATAGACTCGGGCACAATCAATATGCCTGTACCCAGCCTGAAAAAATGAAATTTAATATAAATTCATGGGTAATTCCAAATATTATCAAATTCATAGTTTCTTTGAAAAAATGAAATTTAAATTTAAGAACATGCAGATAGAAATCACCTTAACAGCGGCAATGACGGCGTCACCGACCACCCCGGGCTCAGCGTTCCATGTCCCAAGGCCAACCGATGGTATCTTAGCACCGGTGCAGAGCTCAAAACACACAGGCCCATGCTCGGGCTCCCCTCTCACAATATTCATTCTTCTTGCTGAAACAAAATTACTGAGAAAAAAGAGACTAAGAGAGAATAGAAGCCATATTTCAAAATCTCAAGAACAATGGTGAGACTTGGTCAACTCCATTTCTCATGGGATAATTTCTATCCATCAAGTATTTAGCCTGCCCGTAAATTTCTCCACCTTGTTTTGTGAGGAGAGACGAAAGAAATTGTCAAAGGATAAATAAAAATAAAACAAAAGATGTGTTTCTTTTTATCAGAAGCATTACAGCTAGCCTCTTTTCTCACGGACTATCAATAAGAAAATAATTGACTGTACAATTTTTAGATTCATTTAACTTTCATGAAGAGAAACTTGAGATTCATCTGCTCATTTTCCACTACTTTGATTTCTCAATTTTTTTTATTTAAAAAAAGTGTTTCCATTTGTAGTTTTCCTCCGAAACAAAAAGCACTGCCCGACGTCATAAACTTTTTTCTTCCAAGAATTACTTTGCCCTGTTATCTTACTTGAACATCATTTTTATTTAAAACGAATACCAATAGTACTAGTAGGATTATAGGATTCTTTTCTGAGGAGTATCCTCGTGCAGCTTCCAGAAACCCAGCTGTCAAATTGTGGGCTTCGTTGTAACATATGACTTGTTATGTCAATACCTAGGATTCAATCAAATAAAACATAAAAGCATATATGGAAAACACAAGAACATACAAAAACTTGGTAACGCAATTCGGTGTCCACACCTACATCTGTGGGGCCACGCCTAGAAAAATCAGATTACGTCACTATATCAAAACGATTACAATCAGTAATATTGCAATCTCATTAGGAGGAACACACTCCCCTTAATACAAACCGCAATGAGTGATCCCAATCAACCATATGGAGTAATCATCGATTGATCCCCTTGCATGCAAAATCCCCTTGCACAAACTGACCAGATCGAACTCCCTTCGATCCCTACGTGCGTAGCCGTAGGCCTCCGTCCCCGGATGTAGAAACTGCAAGATCTCCTTGCATAAACCGACTAGATCAAACTCCCTTGGATCCCTACCTGTGTAGCCGTCAGCCTCCGTCCCCAAATATTGATCAACAATCTTCACGAAAGTGATAACCCTAGTAAAATCCACATGGGCACCTTATACACCGGCCTCCATGAATTTAGGAACTGTTTTGGGAAAACAGTTCTATATACTCTCTTGCAGATTTTCCGCCATATATCTAGGAACCACTTCGGGCAAGTAATCTCATAAATCAAGGAACCAATTAACCATATTCGGATAATTAGTTCAATAAAATCTTATACGGATATTTTGCCCATAAATTAAGGAACTATTTCATGTAAATAGTCTTATAGAATCCCAAGCAAATATTCTCTCACATCAATCAAGGATCTATTTCGGGTAAATACAACCATTTAATCTCAGCAAATATTTCCTCCCATCAATTAAGGAACTAACGAGATTTTCCATTAAATCAGATATTTCATCAATCAACTCAGGAACCCCAGAGATTCTAGGCTACAAATCAGATCTGAAATCAACAAAACAGATCTGCAAACCAAAATAGAATTCATGCATTCGATCCAGCATTCAGATCACGCATGTCATGACTGATGTTACAACATGACTCACAACATGACCACTCAACCTGTTCAAAAAAAATTCTGATTCCACAACCTGAATACCCCTGATCTAGTGCCACTAAGACCAACATATAATAACAGAAAATCAAATCAACAATCTCCCCATTTGGCATTAGGTGACACAACCCCAAGCACGGGCAAAAGTGCACCAACAACATCAAAAACATTCTCCCCCTTTGAGCCACAATAAGCCAATAGATATCTCCAGCAGAGCGGAGCAAAGATCATCGAGAATGTGTGAAGCAGATATAGACCCGAAGACTAGTGCAGTAACAGAGGAATTAACCAACAATAGATGGGACTGGTACAATCACATGAGTCATCAACCTTACCAGCAATAGTTCTGACATTATAGGCCGGCATTGAATGGGAGGGAGTTAGAAAGCTAGACCGAGCACCATGTCGTTTGGCAGAACTACGACGGCGGTGACAAGAATGAGGAACTTCCATGTCAGCAGACATATCTGAAGGAACAGGGACCAGATCAGATATAGGATGCTCAGAAGTAGCAGTAGTTGTAGCATCAACTAGAGGAGTGGAAGTGCATGTTGCGTCATGTGTCACAACATAATCCATGACATGGACTGTTGAGGAATCAGCTAGATGGTCCTGAGATGTTGGCTTCTGTGTTGTAACATCAGCAGTAACATGACAATCATCAGGGGCCACATGTTCATTAATACGAAAATTTGACACAATGTCATCCGGAAGATCCAACCCACATTCATGATCTTAAAATTTTGAACCACGTTGATCTGAAGAATCCATAGCAGCTGTCTGATGTGCACAGACATCATCACATATAGACTTGGAAGAAACTGAGTTATCCAAGATGATAATCTCAGTCAACACTACAGAGGAAGATGGGAGATCAGACTCAGTGGTCAACAGAAAAATTGTCATTATCGATAATTCTAATTCTTTCCAGCTGCCCTCCAATATAATCCAAGTACATAACTCCAATAATTAATCCAGAAAAATCAACCGAGACACATCAAGATGCTCTCATGTCTCTCTCATTAGCAAATAAATCCTTAGGCACATCGGAATTAGATGAAGGAGAGTATACCTCACATCTGATAGTAGGCTGCAAAAATGGAACGATACCCAGTGTAGTAGTCGAGATCTGAGAGGCCGAAATAGTGCTAATGAGTTGAAGACATCGACGGTACTGACAGAGAGCTTCGGCAGTCTGCATGTCAAAATTTGGAAACATGGATGCGATGGAAACGGCAAAGAAGTGGACAAAATTTGGGGAATTCAACCGAAATGGGTGAATAGGCCGTGAAAGATGGATCAGCAGCGGATCGCCATGCTGGAGAGGGTGCATGCGAAGATCCGATGGCGCTAGCAGAGAATGAGCGGTGAGAAGATCGGCGAGGTAATTCTCTAATAATTCTGGAGGAAGATTCATAAGAATTTGTAGCAGGTTGCTCACATTGATTTTTGAGAGTAGATGTCGATTCTGGTGTCATAACATTTGTAACAACATCGTTCTGTGTTTTATCTAATGTTGCAATATCAAGCACAACATGAGGTGTTTTCTCAGAAGCTGCAATGTTCAAGCTATATAATTTAGACTTCCCAACCCATTGCCTTTTTACTTTCCTGCTGAGAGAGCTTACAGTTCTTCCCTCCATGAAATGACGCATACGACTAAAGTAGTTCTTCTTATAATGACCAACAATTCTGCAATATCCACACACTGGACTTTCACCTTTGATGGTTTTCATTAACTTCTTCTTACCATCATAGCCCTTGTGCTGATCAATTTTCTCAAGTTCCTTCATGACTTGTATCCTTTTGCAGTAGAAATGTCATAATTAAATCCTATGTTATAGCCCACTCCAGTACGATCTCCTGAAATCTTACCCATATTCAAGATATCATCCAGCTTTGGTTTTCCAAAGTTCCACTTATTCAATGTGCACTCGGCTTTGTTTTTCCAGAGAAGAACATTTCTGAAGTTGCTTTCCAGTTCTCTAAAGTTTTCCTCAACTTTCAGACATTTGATTTTGACTTCCTCTTTCTCTTTCTTCATTCTTTCATTCTCCTCTTTAAGCATTTTGTTAATATTGCAGATTTGCATCCACTTTCCATACATCATCTGGTATGATGTTCGGATATCATCATCACTAACTTCCTCATCGCTATCAACTTTAGAATCTATTCGGTTGTAGATGTAATGGATGATGTCGCAACACTAGATCTGACATTGTCTGATTTGTTGGCTGATATCATGAATGATGTTGCAACATCAGATTTAATATGGCTGCTAGTTTGTAAGCAGGTTGCTTCTTCTGATAGGCCGTGAAGGCAATGTAATTACTAATGATTTCATCACCTTCAGCACTGCCTTCTGACTCATCTTCACTCTAAGTACTAGTCAAAGACTTCCCTTTTTGTTTCTTCATAGTGTTTGCACATTCAGCCTGAATATGCCCATACCCTTCACACTCTCTACATTGAATCCCTTTTCATCTCTTCTTCTGATCATTCATCTTATCACCAAGCCGAGACAGATTATTTCCATTCCTGAAATTCTCCCCTTTACTTTCAATTTTCTTGAACATCCTGCTAAGGTTTTATGTCAACCGAGTTATTTCCTCATTTAACTCAGATACATCATCTTCCTTAAAAAATTTCCAGCATCAACCTTAAAAGCCATTCCTTTATCTCTTCTGTTCTGATTCTGATTCTGATTCATCTCATAAGTCTGAAGAGATCCCATTAGCTCATCGAGTCTCATGGTAAAGATATCTCTTGCTTCCTCAATAGCAGCTACCTTAGTCGATAACCTTTTAGAAAGGGATCTTATGGTTTTTCGCACTAACTTAATCTTCGAATATTTCTTCCCAATTTGATATGCCTGGTTGGCAATATACCTCAGTTTTTCATTAAACACAACAATGGTTTCATCATCATCCATTCTCAATTCTTCAAATTGTGTAGCAAGCATTTGAAGTTTAGAAACTCTTACTGAATTAGTTTCTTCATGAACATTTTGAAGAATATGTCACGACCCGCTTCCCTAAAATGGAGGCGAGACGTGAAAAGGTCCGCACGGGAGTGGAGCGGTGAAGCCACAAACCCGATAAGCGTTAACTTAGTATAAGCAGGTCCCTGTAATTGCAATCGAAACAACAACAATAATAATAATATGAGACGGATATGAAATACCAATCCCAAAGTTTGTCCACAAAATATTCCACATCACAGAAAAGCCACCAGGCTAAAAGAAAGAGTCTAAAGGCCCAGAACAAGGCCAAACAAAAGCAACGACATAACAGAGTAAAGGTGCTACGCACCGACAACAAAACAACTGACTAACAAAAGTAAAACACCACGAAGACACTAGGACTGGTCCCCAGTGTCCACGTACTCCCCGTCCAACACGGGCGCAAGCTCGGCGTCCGCAAACACCTCACCCTCAGCAAGCAACTCAGGCTCAAGGTCTAACATGCGTCACCCAAAAGAGAAAGGGGCACATGTCAGCAAGTCTAAAAAGACTTGGGCAAGGAAACTGAAAGTGACTAACAACCTAGCATTTCAATGTTAAACAATGGCATGGCAGTTGAATATGATGCAACAGTTTAAAAGAGAGGCAAGCACTCACGATGTAGCAAAAGCTACCAATTCACTAATCACTTATCACTTAACACTTATCACTTATTACTTATCACTTATCACTTAACACTTAGTGCATAGAGAGTCCGCTTGCTGGCCAGCTCGTGGCTCAGTCCGTTTATCTCTATCACTATCAATCACTTAAACACTAGAGATTTCACCTGCTGGCCGGAGTGGCTGATCAAGCCAACTCGGGCTCAGTCCGCTTATCTCTTACCCCACCCACATGTGTCGAGCGTTGTGGTTAGTAACTCATTATGCTCGCTTCTGGTCACGAGCCAGGAAAATAAGTGTGTGTATGGCATAGGAGTACACCTAGCCGGTATCCGAGCGTTGGGGTTAGCAACTACAGGGCTCGCTTCTGGAACACGAGCCAGGAAACATGGTATTGTAGCGTGTGCTACGCAATCACGATAAATAATCAATATGCAATGCCATGAACAGATAATTGCGTACCGTTAATGGAATTTAAACGTGACAGTCAAATGCAATGACATGAACATATTCGCGTACCGTTAATTTAAAGTAAATGTGACATATGAGCATGATGAGGGTGACGGACCAAGCTTCGTTGTCAAGCTAGGTCAATGGCGTCTAAACGGCTATCCTTTCACCGTTTAGTCTCTTTTACGCTAAAGCATGGTAAATGGCCTAAGACATGGCCCAAATCAAGAGATGCAAGTTTCACTTGCCTATCACCGGGGATGACGGTTACGAAGGTTCGTTCCGCGGATGCTAGCCTACGGGGAATCGCTGTTATGGGGAACAATCATCAAAACACAAGTATTTTATTAGGGTTTCTTAAAAATTACAATAGGACATGAAAACAATGGTAGAACGATTTCTTACCGAGAGGAGGCGGAAGAAACACTCCGGGGAACCCTAGGATCAGATCTGGAAAAGATTGGAGAAGTTTGGGGAAACTAGGGTTTTGGGGGATTTGGGGATTTTGATGGGTTTTGATGGAGATTTGGGGAAGATGAGGGGTAGATAGAGTGAATGGATGGTTTGGATGATGGATTTAGGGCTTGGAATGAAGGATTGAAGCTTGGAGGAAGATGGGGGCTGAAGGGGGAAGTTTTTAGGGTTTTGGTTCGTGTTGGAGAAGAAGAAGTCGTTTGGGAGGGGTATTTATAGGTTGGGCTGGCGGCTGCCCAGAAATTAGGGTTTTAACACTGGTTAGTCGGTCAAAGAGCAACCACTGACCGACTAGTTTGGCAACTAGTCGGTCGGTCGACCAACGCAGACCGACTAAGTGCAAACAGTAACTCCTGAACGAAAATAGGATTTTAGAGTTAGTCGGTCCATGAACAAGTACTGACCGACTAGTTTAGCATCTAGTCGGTCGATGAACGTTCTTAGACCGACTAAGAGTAAACAGTAACTGATACAAAAATAATATGATGAGTTAGTCGGTTCAAGAAGCATTGCTGACCGACTAGTTTGTAACCTAGTCGGTCAACCAACGTTCTTAGACCGACTAACGATAAACAGTAACTCCTGAGAAATTTAGAAAGCTAACTAGTCGGTCCAAGAAGGATTGCCGACCGACTGGATCGTCATCTAGTCGGTCGGTGGCCCTTCTTACACCGGCTAATGAGCACCAAAAAGTTCCGATACGAAGCGCGGGGCCCCGGGATCGATTCCTAAGACTCCTAGGCTTGATCTAACAGCTAGATACGACCGTTATGAAGTCCGTCATGAGTGACATACTTCGAAATCGATAATCCTAAGGAAGAAACGAGAAAATACGACGAATCGATCGAAAATGAAATCTACGGAGACGAAAACCACACAAGAGGAGAAAATCCACCAAAACATATATTATATTATATTAAACCCAGATATATGAAAAGCAGTCGTTACATCCTCCCCAACTTAAGAAAAATTCCGTCCTCGGAATTTCCAAATACTCACGAGTCCGGAAACAAAAGTGGGAAACGCTCTCGCATCTCATCCTCATTCTTCCAAGTAGACTCTCCAGGTGAACCGTGTCGCCACATCACCCTCACAAGATTGACAATCTTGTTTCGAAGCGATTTCTGACGCCTGTCCAGAATCTGCACTGGATGCTGGTCATACGTAATATCGGGGCGAACGGTAATCTCCGAAAAATCCACCGCGTGAGATGGATCGCTAATGTATCGACGAAGCTGCGACACATGGAAAACATTGTGAACTCCTTCCAAAGATGGCGGCAAGGCCAAGCGATACGCTACCTCGCCAACCCTCTCCAAAACGTCAAACGGTCCAATGTATCGCGGGCTCAACTTCCCACGCTTCCCAAAACGAATCACACCACGATTCGGGGAAATCTTCAAGAACACATGGTCGCCCGGCTGAAACTCCAAATGACGACGTTTAGCATCCGCCCAATGCTTAAAACGGTCCTGAGCAATTCTCAACCTCTCCCGAATATTCCTGACGATATCCACGGCCTCCACGATCATCTCAGGTCCCAACAACTCCCGATCGCCAACGTCATCCCAACTCAATGGCGATCGACATTTCCTCCCATAAAGAGCGGCGAATGGCGCCATGCCAATACTCGCCTGGAAGCTGTTGTTGTAAGAGAACTCCACCAAATGTAGATGGTCCTCCCACGAACCCTTGAAATCCAACATGCACGCCCTCAGCATGTCTTCCAAAATCTGAATCGTCCTCTCGGACTGGCCATCCGTCTGCGGGTGGTACGCCGTGCTGAAACTCAGACGCGTACCCAAGCTCTTCTGTAAACTCTGCCAGAACTGAGACGTGAACCTCGTGTCTCTGTCAGACACGATACTCACGGGGACTCCATGAAGTCGCACAACCTCCTGCACGATTCACGTTACATCACTATCCAAACTAGGAAAAGGAAATAAAAACGGAGAGTAAAAGAATTTTACCTCCATATATCTCCTCGCTAGCGCCTCAGTGGACTGTCCCACTCGGAACGGAATAAAGTGCGCAGATTTGGTCAATCGATCTACGATCACCCAAATCGCGTCATTCTGCTTCGGACTCCGAGGTAGTCCAGTAACGAAATCCATAGTGATGTGTTGCCATTTTCACTCCGGAATCGGAAGCGGTTGTAGCAACCCGGCCGTACACTGATGCTCCGCCTTCACTTGCTGGCAAACCAAGCACTTGGCTACACTCCGAGCCACGCTCCTCTTCATACCATGCCACCAATAATTCAGACGAAGATCCTGGTACATCTTGGTGCCACCAGGATGCACAGAATACGGCGAACTGTGTGCCTCCACCATCAGCTCCTCTCTGATATCCCCAGCTGGCACACATAACCTGGCTCTGAACCTCAGCGAGCCATCCTCATGAATCAAAAAGTCAGTCCGTGATTTGGGTTGAATATTGCGTATTTAACCCCCTAATTAGTCCTTTGATGTGCCTATATAATACTTAATTGCTCTCTATTCTGTGCGTATTTTGTACACCATTATTTATTAGAGAAATCACACTATTTGTGCACAAAACACGAATTATATTGAGTATTTCTGCATTTTTATATTTTTCTTAGCACCGTCTCGATCTCACGATTCCAACGAATATTTATTTGTATTTTTCTGAGATCTGTGCTAATTACTATGAATTTTTGAATGCAGAATACAATTTAAAAGAAGAAATAAAAAGAAAATAGGCGCACGAATCTTGGCGTGTGACGTGGCGGCCATCCGCGCTATCCCGATCGCATCCAACGGCATCTGTCACACAGACGACGCGGCAAATTATTAGCCGTCGGATGCCAATCCGACGGCCAGGATACATGCGAAGAAGCGGGAGACTGAGGCTTGTATATGGCCATTCGATCGAGATCGAACGGCCACGAACGCGATCCGCTCGAAATCTTTGGGGGCGACGTGGCAGCATCAAGACCGCTCCTCGACGATCCAACGGCCGTGTATCGTCCCGATCGAAAGTCGAAGAGCGCGGCATTCGGGCGACGTGGCGACGCCTAAACCGTTCGATCGTTCGAGCGGACGGCGGAGATTCAACCCCGAGCGAATAACGGAGTCGATAGCGGATGCGGGCGCGCGCGATTTTCAAAGCACACGTGGCCTTCCCACGTTCGATCCCGCCTTTTATCAACGGTCGCGATCAACTAGCGGATTCGCGGATCGGGTTTTGGCAGTTCGGGTGCGGGTTTAGACCCGTTAAGCTCTCCAAAACCCGCAATGCTAATATATAAGCGTATTTTAGGGTTTTTGGGGGTATTCTGGCGTATTTTGGGGCTTTTGGAGCGGCTACTGTGCGTATTTCTCCAGGGGAAAATTCTCAAAAATTCCAGAGGTTGTTCTTCCTATTATCAGAGAGTTTTGGGTTCTAAGGAGGAGATTTGGTGATAATTTCTTGAACTTATACCCCGTATTTGGTGTATTTCTTTGTATTTTGCTATCTAAACGATGTATTTTGCTATCAAAACTGATTTTTATTGCACCATGCGTGGCTAATCTCTTTGTGCTATGGTTGTGATGTAGTTAGGAGTATGTAGTTGCTAAATTTCATGTCTTTAGCCCTACTATCATGTCAAAATTGCTAGTTTTGTCGATTTCTACAACGTATTTGATGGGTATTTGCTTAGTATCGATATTGTTGATGTGCCCTATGGCTAGGCCCTGATAAGGCTAGCTAATTTGTGTTCTCTAATCTGAACTTATCGCTGCGATTATTGTTTAATGAAATCAACATTGCTAGTAATACGTTTAAGGCTATTTTGACTAGTTTTCATCGATTTATCTTCCGACGCCTTCCCGCCTTGACCGGGTGAAGCGTTGTGTGACATTAAAAGACGTGAAATTTCAGCGACTATAAACTCCTAATGAATTCACAACCGTAGCATACTTGTCTCATCGAATACCAAACTTTCGTGATACCGTAATACTTTTAGGAACCACTTCCTTTGCTACAAATCTGTACACTATTTTTCACCTTCACAAAGGTGGTCGTTTTTCTTAACCGTATATTTTATTTGATTAGTTGAATTCGTGTTATCTCAGGTCGACTTGTCCCGAGGATTCGACTCTGGACTCTCCAGATACTACTTGCACGATCTCCTGCGCTTGGGAGTAAAGCTCACATTGTTTTGAGAGAGGCAAGTTTTTGGCGCCGTTGCCGGGGACAACGACATCTTTGATCCACATTTTCAGCTTTTCAGAGGAGTACTCGGTGAGATCCTTCCACTTTATAGCTTAGTTTTATTATTGAAAACAAAAAAAAAATATCTCTTTGCTAGTTTATGTGGCATAGGACTTCCACTTCACACAGATTGATAAGACTTGGAAATATGGCTAATAATAACGAACAACCTCTTGTACACCCACAAGAACTACCATTGAGTGCTACTTATATGCCCACTAGAGTTGCTTCTGAGTCATGCATTGTTTTGCCTGAGGGTGCTCATTCTTTTTTGCTTAAAGCTGGGGTGATCCAGATCCTTTCCTCTTACCATGGAGAGGATAGGGAAAATCCCTACTTGCATATTAAAACGTTTGAAGAAGCATGCTCTACACAGTTGGATGGAAAAGTTAGTAATGATGTTGTTTATCTTAAACTTTTTCCATTCTCATTGAAAGACAAGGCAAAGAATTGGTTCAATGCATTGCCTCCTAGATCTATTACTTCTTGGCTAACCATGCAAACTGAGTTTCTAAAAAAATTCTTTTCTTTGGCCAGGACTCAAGCTTTAAAGAGGCATATCATGTCTTTTTCGCAGAAGGAAACTGAAGCATACGATCAAACTTTGGAAAGATTTAAGGAGCTTCTGTTGGCGTGCCCACATCACGGTTTTGACAAGGGACGCACCATTGGATTCTTTTACGATGGATTGCAGCCGAATACGAAGCAATATGTAGAGATGATGTGCAATGGAGCTTTCTTTGAGAAGACCCCGACGGAGGCTTGGGCATATTTGGAGAACATCGCAGAGAATGCAAGAAGATGGGAGCCACCTTCAGAATTTGACAGGTCCATGTCTACACATCAAACAAAAGGTGGCTTGCAGTCTTTGAAGCCTGAAGATGCATTGATGGCACAAGTGGAGGCATTGGTGACGCAAAAGCTACAAAATATTGATCTCAGAGCAGCAAAGGCAGTCACATCAGAGCCATACTGCGTCATATGTGAGAAGCCAGTTCACGATACTACCGTCTGCCCACTAATCCCAGCAATTAAAGAATTGGGCAGAAATCCAGAATCAGAGGTGAATTGGGTGGCAAATCAAGGTTACAACTCCAATTGGAAGAACCCATCAAACCAAGGAGGTGCTTCATATCAGCAGAAGCAGCAGACATCCACTCCCTATTACCATCCCAACCACTCCAATTATCAAGGGAAAAGGGAGCAGAACAATGAAATTCAGAGTCTCACTGCTGCAGTTCAACAGATGGCTCAGATGCAACAACAGCTCACTGAGAATTTTTCGAGATTTATAGCGTCACAAGACAAAGGTAAATTACCTGCTCAACCTATTGCAAATCCTAATACGAACCCTTCTTCTTCTTTTTCAGGAAACAACGTCAAACCATGTCAGGCAGTGACTACATTGCGTAGCGGACGTGAAATTGAAAAACCAGAAATGCCTAGACATGAACAACCAGCTGAGGAGAAAGAGGAGGCACAAGCACCTGAAAGTTTGCAGGTTGAGGAAGAGGTAGCAGAAAAAGAGCCAGAACCATATGTACCTCCAGCTCCATTCCCACACAGACTTGCTCCACCATCAAAAGACAGGTATCAGGCAGAGATAAGAGATATCTTCAAGCAGGTAAAAATTAATATCACATTACTTGATGCAATCAACCAAGTGCCTGCATATGCTAAATTTCTGAAGGAGCTATGCACTGTAAAGCGGAGTCTAAATGTGAAAAAGAAAGCATTCTTAACACAACAGGTAAGTGCAATGGTACAACATGACACTCCTCCTAAATATAAGGATCCAGGTTCTCCTACTATCCCATGCATTATAGGAACTAAGAAATTTGGAGATGCTTTACTTGATTTGGGATCTAGTGTTAATATTTTACCTTATTCTGTTTATGTGCAGCTTGGATTGGGGGAACTGAAGACGACACCTGTGATTTTACAGTTAGCAGACAGGTCGGTAAAAATCCCACGAGGATGCGTGGAGGATGTGTTGGTCCAGGTTGACAAATTCTATTATCCTGTGGACTTTATCGTCCTTGATATTCATGGGCCACAATCAGGTAATTGCACTCCGATTATATTAGGACGTCCATTCCTAGCAACTTGCAATGCTATGATAAACTGTAGGGATGGACAATTGAAGATAAGCTTTGGTAACATGAAACTTGAGCTAAACATTTTTAAATCATGTAAGTTACCTGCGAATGTTGATGACGTGAAAGAGGTATGTTTTATTGAGAGTTTAATTGAAGATTATTTTGAGGCTAAGTATGAATGCCCGTCAAATTTTATTGATTATAATTTCGAAGATATTGATGAATCCTATTTTGTGCAGGGCAAAAATGAAAGATCAAGGGATGCATGGGTGCCAAAGTTCGAGACATTGCAAGTGGAATTGCCACCACAACAACCTTCAGAGATTGAGCATCCAAAGTTGGAATTGAAGCCTCTGCCAGACTATTTGAAATACGCTTTCCTTGGAAAGGAGGAGACCTTCCCCGTGGTAATATCCTCTAAACTCAAACCTGAACAAGAAAGTGCTTTGCTTGATGTGCTTAGGGAACACAAAGGGGCCATTGGATGGTCTATTGCGGACATTACAGGTATAAATCCCTTAATTTGCACTCATCATATTTATCTTGAGGATGATGCCAAACCAACATGTGAGATGCAACGCCGATTAAATCCTACTTTGAAAGAAGTTGTTAAGGGGGAGATTCTTAAGTTACTTGCTGCAGGTATAATATATCCTATTTCAGACAGCAGATGGGTTAGCCCCATACAGGTGGTTCCGAAGAAATCAGGCCTCACGGTGGTAAGAAATGAAAGTAATGAACTTATACCGATGCGGACCACCACAGGTTGGAGGATGTGTGTTGATTACAGGAAGTTAAATGCTAAAACACGAAAAGATCACTTTCCATTACCTTTCATTGATCAAATCTTGGAAAGAGTAGCAGGTAACGAATTTTATTGTTTTCTAGATGGTTATTCTGGCTATTATCAGATAGAGATAGCTCCAGAGGATCAAGAGAAGACTACCTTCACTTGCCCCTTTGGAACTTTCGCTTTTAGGAGAATGCCTTTTGGATTATGCAATGCACCTGCTACTTTTCAGCGTTGCATGTTGAGTATCTTTAGCGATATGGTTGAGAGGATTATGGAAGTGTTTATGGACGACTTTTCTGTATATGGCACTTCATTTGAAAATTTTTTATCTAACTTAGCTCTTGTCTTGCACAGGTGCCAGGAAAAGAACCTGCTGTTAAACTGGGAAAAGTGTCATTTCATGACAACTGAGGGTTTGGTTCTTGGACACCTAGTCTCCAAAGCAGGTATTCAGGTAGACAGAGCAAAAGTTGAGGTGATTGAGAAGTTGCCTACACCAAAATGCGTCAAGGACATACGATCCTTTCTAGGCCATGCAGGATTTTATCGAAGATTCATAAAGGATTTCAGCGCCATCTCCCGCCCCCTCTGCCACTTATTAACTTTAAATACTGATTTCATATGGACACAAGAGTGTCAAGTTTCATTTGATAAATTGAAGAACTCACTTATTTCCTCCCCTATTTTGCAGGTTCCAGACTGGAGCATGCCATTTGAAATTATGTGTGATGCAAGTGACTACGCAATGGGGGCAGTGCTTGGGCAAAAGAAAGAGAAAGTTCCTTGTGTTATCTATTATGCCAGTAAAACTTTGAATGAAGCACAACGGAACTATACTACTACGGAGAAGGAGTTGCTGGCAGTGGTGTTTGCATTGGAGAAATTCAGAAGCTATATATTGTGCTCTCATATTCTCATCTTTACAGATCATTCTGCACTTAAATATCTTTTATCTAAAAAGGATGCGAAACCTAGACTTATACGATGGATTCTCCTTTTGCAGGAATTCAATATTCAGATCAAGGATAAAAAAGGAGTTGAGAACAATGTTGCAGATCACCTTTCTAGATTGACGGTGGGAACAGAGTCGCCTACCATTCCATTGCGAGATTCCTTCCCAGATGAGCAGCTTTTCGCCATTTCTACCCTACCATGGTATGCAGATATAGCTAATTATTTGGTAACAGGTAGAACCCCTCCACATTGGTCTTCTTTAGATTTCAAACGCTTCAAGCATGAGGTAAAATCGTTCTATTTTGATGATCCTTATCTTTTTAAATACTGTGGAGACCAAATTGTAAGGAGCTGTGTACCCGACCATGAGTTTGATAGTGTTTTACATTTTTACCATGATGGGGTATGTGGGGGGCACTTTTCAGCTCATAAGACTGTTGCAAAAATTTTACAGAGTGGTTTTTATTAGCCTAATATGTTTAAAGATGCATATGCTTATTGTAAATCATGTGTGCGTTGTCAACAGTTGGGGGGAATTACAAAAAGAAACATGATGCCCTTGAATCCCATGCTAGAAATAGAATTATTTGATTGTTGGGGTATTGATTTCATGGGGCCTTTTCCACCATCTTTTGGATATATATTTGTATTGGTTGCCATTGATTATGTCTCTAAATGGGTGGAAGCTATTCCTTGCAGGACCAATGACGCTTCCATTGTGCTGAAATTTTTGAAAGAGAACATCTTCTCACGCTTTGGAGTGCCAAAGGCCATTATCAGTGATGGAGGTTCTCATTTCTGCAATAGGCTCTTTGCAAATCTAATGAAGAAATTTGGGGTGACACATAAAGTTTCAACACCGTACCATCCTCAAACAAATGGGCAAGCGGAATTGGCGAACAAGGAAATCAAGAACATTCTTTAGAAAACAGTGAATCCAACACGCAAAGATTGGAGTCTTCGCTTGCCTGAAGCTCTATGGGCCTACAGGACAGCATACAAGACTATCTTAGGGATGTCACCGTTTCGTTTGGTTTATGGAAAAAATTGCCATCTTCCTGTTGAATTAGAGCATAAATCTTTTTGGGCAATTAAAACACTTAATTTGCTTGATGACTCATCAAATGTTTCTCGTAAATTGCAGATCATGGAGCTTGATGAGATACGACGTGAGGCATATGAAAATGCAAAGCTCGCAAAAGAAAGGATGAAAGCTGTGCACGACAAGATGATCCTACGAAAGGAATTCAAAGTTGGAGACAAGGTTCTGCTGTACAATTCAAGACTCCATATATTTCCAGGAAAGCTGCGCTCAAAATGGACGGGACCATACTTTGTCAAAGAAGTCTTTTCACATGGAGCAGTGGACTTAGTGAATGAAAAGGATGGCCATGAATTCAAAGTCAACGGACAACGTCTGAAACATTTTCAAGAGCTTTGGGCCAGAGAGGATACCACCATTGATCTCACAGATCCACCTTCGGGTGGTCACTAATCAGGTGTGTTCTTTCCATGATTCTCTCTCCTTAACATTGAGGACAATGCTTATCTTAAGTTGGGGGGAGGGTATAAACTTTTAGGATTTTTATTTTTTTTATTTTTATTTTTATTTTATTATTTTTTTTAGTAGTTCCCTTTTCAAAATTTTTTTAAAAAAAAAAAATGGGGTTGAGTCAAGATTTATCACCAATGCTTATTACACCTAGAAATGAACCTCATGTGATGAAAATTCTCGAAATCCATTCACCACTTTGCATATGATTTATTTTCATCCACCGCTATTGTTAAATATTTCACTCTCATTCGATATGAATGCTAGCACTCATGGTGAATCTCTTTTGATATATCTCTATGGTAGGATTGAATGATGACTTAATGAAACTTGAAATTATGAATTAGCAAGTCGTATGTTTTCAATGGAACACACCATCACAAAATGACTGGAGCAATATTTTTTATCTCATATTCAGTGCTATTTGCATGCTTTGTGTAATGTTGGGTGAAAGTCTACACTGTCTTTTGAAATGATTAGGATAACCCATTCTTGTGAAAGAATAAAGAAAAGGAAGCTATCTTGCCAAGTTATTTATGTACGCACAAAAGAAAGAATGAAATTAGATGAATGAAGAAAAATGAATGGACGAATAAATGTGTCATTAAAGAAATAACTTGGTTGGCTCGATTAGTACAGTCCGAGGGGTCCTTCTTGGCCTAATGCCCTATTATCGTCTGATTTGGGAGCCATTACTGGAACCTCAATCATTTGATGGAGCGATCCAAGTTATACATTTTTTCTGCAAATGTTGCTTGATGCGCGTTACGCAGAACCAATAAAATGAGAAAAGAAGAGCAAGAAAAAGTGTGCATCATTAGCAAGGCAAGAGAACTTCCAAAGCTTAAAGATAGCACAAGATATGGTGTGACTTCCTATGAATGAAAATTGACGTGTGTATGTCTTGATGCCAATCTATTTTTGCTTGCTTTGCATGATACATCTACGCTCCAAGTTATATACTTTGATTGAAAGGTGTGAGCCATTGATTTTGCATACCATTCGCTATGCAGTAATGTAAAGTGGAGTTAAGTTGATTTAATGACCATTTTAGAGATACTTGCTTTTCATTGTAAACCCATGAGTACCATTATATAGTGAGCATGAAATCTTGGCACTAGTGTGTGGACATTTTCTTTCGTCTTTGTAGTATGGTGATGAATGATTTGAGACCTGATAAGGTGATCTTGGTGTATATTTGGTATCGTATTTCGCTCATTTTGCTAGAGACTAGCAAAACGCTAGTTGGGGGGTGTGATTTGGGTTGAATATTGCGTATTTAACCCCCTAATTAGTCCTTTGATGTGCCTATATAATACTTAATTGCTCTCTATTCTGTGCGTATTTTGTACACCATTATTTATTAGAGAAATCACACTATTTGTGCACAAAACACGAATTATATTGAGTATTTCTGCATTTTTATATTTTTCTTAGCACCGTCTCGATCTCACGATTCCAACGAATATTTATTTGTATTTTTCTGAGATCTGTGCTAATTACTATGAATTTTTGAATGCAGAATACAATTTAAAAGAAGAAATAAAAAGAAAATAGGCGCACGAATCTTGGCGTGTGACGTGGCGGCCATCCGCGCTATCCCGATCGCATCCAACGGCATCTGTCACACAGACGACGCGGCAAATTATTAGCCGTCGGATGCCAATCCGACGGCCAGGATACATGCGAAGAAGCGGGAGACTGAGGCTTGTATATGGCCGTTCGATCGAGATCGAACGGCCACGAACGCGATCCGCTCGAAATCTTTGGGGGCGACGTGGCAGCATCAAGACCGCTCCTCGACGATCCAACGGCCGTGTATCGTCCCGATCGAAAGTCGAAGAGCGCGGCATTCGGGCGACGTGGCGACGCCTAAACCGTTCGATCGTTCGAGCGGACGGCGGAGATTCAACCCCGAGCGAATAACGGAGTCGATAGCGGATGCGGGGCGCGCGCGATTTTCAAAGCACACGTGGCCTTCCCACGTTCGATCCCGCCTTTTATCAACGGTCGCGATCAACTAGCGGATTCGCGGATCGGGTTTTGGCAGTTCGGGTGCGGGTTTAGACCCGTTAAGCTCTCCAAAACCCGCAATGCTAATATATAAGCGTATTTTAGGGTTTTTGGGGGTATTCTGGCGTATTTTGGGGCTTTTGGAGCGGCTACTGTGCGTATTTCTCCAGGGGAAAATTCTCAAAAATTCCAGAGGTTGTTCTTCCTATTATCAGAGAGTTTTGGGTTCTAAGGAGGAGATTTGGTGATAATTTCTTGAACTTATACCCCGTATTTGGTGTATTTCTTTGTATTTTGCTATCTAAACGATGTATTTTGCTATCAAAACTGATTTTTATTGCACCATGCGTGGCTAATCTCTTTGTGCTATGGTTGTGATGTAGTTAGGAGTATGTAGTTGCTAAATTTCATGTCTTTAGCCCTACTATCATGTCAAAATTGCTAGTTTTGTCGATTTCTACAACGTATTTGATGGGTATTTGCTTAGTATCGATATTGTTGATGTGCCCTATGGCTAGGCCCTGATAAGGCTAGCTAATTTGTGTTCTCTAATCTGAACTTATCGCTGCGATTATTGTTTAATGAAATCAACATTGCTAGTAATACGTTTAAGGCTATTTTGACTAGTTTTCATCGATTTATCTTCCGACGCCTTCCCGCCTTGACCGGGTGAAGCGTTGTGTGACATTAAAAGACGTGAAATTTCAGCGACTATAAACTCCTAATGAATTCACAACCGTAGCATACTTGTCTCATCGAATACCAAACTTTCGTGATACCGTAATACTTTTAGGAACCACTTCCTTTGCTACAAATCCGTACACTATTTTTCACCTTCACAAAGGTGGTCGTTTTTCTTAACCGTATATTTTATTTGATTAGTTGAATTCGTGTTATCTCAGGTCGACTTGTCCCGAGGATTCGACTCTGGACTCTCCAGATACTACTTGCACGATCTCCTGCGCTTGGGAGTAAAGCTCACATTGTTTTGAGAGAGGCAGTCCGCAGACCGGCTTCCACCTGCTCCCGAATCCTCACCAGCTTCGGATCCTCGGCCTGGCCAGCCTTAATCCGATCCACGATCGTCGACTGTACCTACATGTACATCAACGAAGAAGCCTCTCTAGGAAGAACAATCTCCACGCCAGACTCGTAAAAATCCTGCTGCAACCTCCACTGCGAGGTCAAAATCATCACCGCTGGTAGCCTACTCAAAGCATCTGGAACCACATTCACCTTGCCAGGGTGAAACTGCAGATCAATATCATAATCCGCCATAAGCTCCAACCATCGACGCTGTCGCATGTTGAGCTCCTTCTGAGTGAAAATGTACTTCAAGCTTTTGTGATCGGTGAAAATCTTCACTTTCTCACTCAGCAGGAAGTGCCTCCAAATCTTAAGAGCAAACACAACGGCAGCCAACTCCAAATCATGCGTCGGGTAATTCTTCTCATGAACCTTAAGCTGACGAGACGCATACGCCACAACATGCCCATGCTGATGCAACACACAACCGAGACCCTTGCCAGAAGCATCGCAAAAGATCTCAAATCCACCGCTGCGATCAGGCACGACAAGAATAGGGGCAGTCGTCAACCTCTCCTTCAGAACGCCAAAAGCACTCTCACAATCACCCGACCAAACATAAGCAACATCCTTCTGCGTCAACCTGGTCATCGGCTCAGCAATACGAGAAAAGTCCTTAATGAATCGCCGATAATAACCGGCAAGTCCAAGGAAACTCCGAATCTCAGATGCTGACGACGGGACAGGCCACTCCCTGATGGCCCAAATCTTCTCGGGATCCACTGAAATACCATCTCCAGTCACCACATGCCCGAGAAAAGCAACTCGATCCAGCCAGAACTCGCACTTCGAAAACTTAGCATACAACCGATGCTTCCTCAAAATCTCCAACACCGTCCTTAAGTGCGAGGCATGCTCTTCCTCCGACTTCGAATAGATCAGAATGTCGTCAATAAAGATAACGACAAACTTATCCAAAAAGTCGTAGAAAATCAGGTTCATCAGATTCATGAAAACTGCGGGCGCGTTAGTTACGCCGAAAGGCATAACCACAAACTCATAGTGTCCATACTTCGTCCTGAACGCTGTCTTCGGAACATCTCCCTTCTTCACCTTCAACTGATGGTAACCACTCCTCAAATCCAATTTTGAAAACACCCTCGAACCTCCAAGCTGATCAAAAATATCATCGATGCGAGGCAACGGGTATTTATTCTTAATGGTCACCGCATTCAACTCCCGATAGTCCACGCACATGCGACGCGAACCATCCTTCTTCTTAACCAGCAACACCGGTGCTCCCCACGGAGACACGCTAGGATTGATATAACCCTTCTGCAAAAGCTCATCCAACTGCTTCCGCAACTCTTCCAATTCTGCAGGTGCCATATGGTACGGCGCCTTCGAAATCGGCTGCGCACCTGGAACAAGATCAATAGAAAACTCCAGAGCCCGATCAGGTGGCAAACCAGACATCTCCTCGGGGAAGACGTCGCCAAAATCACGCACCACAGATGGCCACTCCAGCTCCATCTGCATAGCCACAGCCTCCACCGGCCTGGCCCGAAATCTGACAGGACCAAGCGAACTGCTACCACGACTGAACTCAAACACTGGATGTCCGGGAATCTCGAACACCACCTTCTTTCTCCGACAGTCGATCGTAGCATAGAAGCTCGCAAGCCAATCCATCCCAAAGACCGCATCGTAGTTGGTGATGTTGTGGACAATAAAATCAGCATAAAGCTCATGTCCACAAACCACCACAGAGCAAGGACTGCATCCACGATGCACCGTGACTACTCCATTCCCTGTAACGATGTTCCAACTCTTGGAGAGAGGGGACGTCGACAAGGAATGCTTCTCCACGAAGCTCTGGGCCAAAATGCACATCGATGCACCAGAGTCAAAGAGGACTCGGGCAGGGAACGTGCAAACCAAAACCACACCTAACAAACAGTCTAATCAATCAAATCTTACTCTAGCAACACCATACACAAGCATTCACATAATTTAACAATCAATTAATTAAGGAAGGAACAATCTAGATCGAAAGTTACCTGCAATGACCTCATCCATGGCCAAAACCTCCTCCTCAGTCATCAGAAATGCATGCCTCCTCGGCGGAGCGGCCTGCTGAAAAGCCTGCTTCTGCGGAATGAGGGGCACCCCACGACCAGCGGGCACCGGGGCTCTCTGCTGCAACGGCGGGGCAGCAATAGGTGTCCTCCAAGGTTGCTTCAACCTCGGGCACTCCCGGATAGCATGGGCGGGATCTCCACATATAATACATTGCCCCAAGAACTTCCTACATGATTCCTTGATATGGCCCTCCTTGCCACAGAAATGGCAAGTCCTCCGAACAGGCCCTCCTGGCCTCTTAAACTGAACAGGCGGGTTTGGCCTGAATCCAAACCTAACCACAGCTCTCGCCTGTTCCAAAGGCCTCTTCCCAGCACCAACAATAGACCCCTTCCTCTGGTTCACAAGCAGCTCCTGCCTCTTGGCTGCTACTAGAACCTTCTGATAAGATTCCCGATCAGAGGAGGTCACAAAACTCTGGAGCTCCGAAGCGAGTCCCTGCAGGAACCTCTGAGCTCTCTCCTCAGCGTCCTGCACCATCTTCGGCGCAAACCGACTCAGCCTCATGAATTCCTGGTGGTACATGTCCACCGACGAGTTCCCCTGCTTCAGATCGATAAAACGCTGCAGCATCTCTTCCCTGGCAGCCTTCGGAAAGAACTCACCATCAAATCTGGCCTTGAAGGTAGCCCAGACGATCGGCTCCACCAACATCTTCTCTTCAGCATCCCACCAATTCCGAGCATTATCCTTCAGCTGGCGCTTCGCCAAGTCAACCCAACTAACTTCGTTGACCTTGGACATCTTCAGATTGTCCTCGATATTCCTCATCCATTCATCAGCAGCTAGTGGACCTTCGGTTCCATCAAAATACGCAGGACCCAGCTCTCTGAACTGCTTCGCCCCGGGCTCAGGGCGAGGGGCTTCCACCACCCGAGCAGCTCGAGTCACCGGAGCATTCTGTACCTGCAGGAGCACACCCTGCTGAACTTGCATCATCTGCAACATCATCCGCATCATCTCTCCATTAGTGGGCTCCCGCTCAGGCTCCTCGTCATGAGGGGACGCACCACTACCACCACCACGGGTGATTCGCCTTCCTGCCATCTAATGACGCAGAAAACGAAACAATTAGACTCACAGCTTAGGGCTCAGATGTCGAACTTATTTGTTGGACAATCTTGCATTATTATTGTTATCCCGATAATCGCAGTTACAGAGGGGACCTGCATGGGCCACCACTAAAACCTGTCACGACCCGCTTCCCTAAAATGGAGGCGAGACGTGAAAAGGTCCGCACGGGAGTGGAGCGGTGAAGCCACAAACCCGATAAGCGTCAACTTAGTATAAGCAGGTCCCTGTAATTGCAATCGAAACAACAACAATAATAATAATATGAGACGGATATGAAATACCAATCCCAAAGTTTGTCCACAAAATATTCCATATCACAGAAAAGCCACCAGGCTAAAAGAAAGAGTCTAAAGGCCCAGAACAAGGCCAAACAAAAGCAACGACATAACAGAGTAAAGGTGCTACGCACCGACAACAAAACAACTGACTAACAAAAGTAAAACACCACGAAGACACTAGGACTGGTCCCCAGTGTCCACGTACTCCCCGTCCAACACGGGCGCAAGCTCGGCGTCCGCAAACACCTCACCCTCAGCAAGCAACTCAGGCTCAAGGTCTAACATGCGTCACCCAAAAGAGAAAGGGGCACATGTCAGCAAGTCTAAAAAGACTTGGGCAAGGAAACTGAAAGTGACTAACAACCTAGCATTTCAATGTTAAACAATGGCATGGCAGTTGAATATGATGCAACAGTTTAAAAGAGAGGCAAGCACTCACGATGTAGCAAAAGCTACCAATTCACTAATCACTTATCACTTAACACTTATCACTTATTACTTATCACTTATCACTTAACACTTAGTGCATAGAGAGTCCGCTTGCTGGCCAGCTCGTGGCTCAGTCCGTTTATCTCTATCACTATCAATCACTTAAACACTAGAGATTTCACCTGCTGGCCAGAGTGGCTGATCAAGCCAACTCGGGCTCAGTCCGCTTATCTCTTACCCCCACCCACATGTGTCGAGCGTTATGGTTAGCAACTCATTATGCTCGCTTCTGGTCACGAGCCAGGAAAATAAGTGTGTGTATGGCATAGGAGTACACCTAGCCGGTATCCGAGCGTTGGGGTTAGCAACTACAGGGCTCGCTTCTGGAACACGAGCCAGGAAACATGGTATTGTAGCGTGTGCTACGCAATCACGATAAATAATCAATATGCAATGCCATGAACAGATGATTGCGTACCGTTAATGGAATTTAAACGTGACAGGCAAATGCAATGACATGAACATATTCGCGTACCGTTAATTTAAAGTAAATGTGACATATGAGCATGATGAGGGTGACGGACCAAGCTTCGTTGTCAAGCTAGGTCAATGGCGTCTAAACGGCTATCCTTTCACCGTTTAGTCTCTTTTACGCTAAAGCATGGTAAATGGCCTAAGACATGGCCCAAATCAAGAGATGCAAGTTTCACTTGCCTATCACCGGGGATGACGGTTACGAAGGTTCGTTCCGCGGATGCTAGCCTACGGGGAATCGCTGTTATGGGGAACAATCATCAAAACACAAGTATTTTATTAGGGTTTCTTAAAAATTACAATAGGACATGAAAACAATGGTAGAACGATTTCTTACCGAGAGGAGGCGGAAGAAACACTCCGGGGAACCCTAGGATCAGATCTGGAAAAGATTGGAGAAGTTTGGGGAAACTAGGGTTTTGGGGGATTTGGGGATTTTGATGGGTTTTGATGGAGATTTGGGGAAGATGAGGGGTAGATAGAGTGAATGGATGGTTTGGATGATGGATTTAGGGCTTGGAATGAAGGATTGAAGCTTGGAGGAAGATGGGGGCTGAAGGGGGAAGTTTTTAGGGTTTTGGGTCGTGTTGGAGAAGAAGAAGTCGTTTGGGAGGGGTATTTATAGGTTGGGCTGGCGGCTGCCCAGAAATTAGGGTTTTAACACTGGTTAGTCGGTCAAAGAGCAACCACTGACCGACTAGTTTGGCAACTAGTCGGTCGGTCGACCAACGCAGACCGACTAAGTGCAAACAGTAACTCCTGAACGAAAATAGGATTTTAGAGTTAGTCGGTCCATGAACAAGTACTGACCGACTAGTTTAGCATCTAGTCGGTCGATGAACGTTCTTAGACCGACTAAGAGTAAACAGTAACTGATACAAAAATAATATGATGAGTTAGTCGGTTCAAGAAGCATTGTTGACCGACTAGTTTGCAACCTAGTCGGTCAACCAACGTTCTTAGACCGACTAACGATAAACAGTAACTCCTGAGAAATTTAGAAAGCTAACTAGTCGGTCCAAGAAGGATTGCCGACCGACTGGATCGTCATCTAGTCGGTCGGTGGCCCTTCTTACACCGGCTAATGAGCACCAAAAAGTTCCGATACGGAGCGCGGGGCCCCGGGATCGATTCCTAAGACTCCTAGGCTTGATCTAACAGCTAGATACGACCGTTATGAAGTCCGTCACGAGTGACATACTTCGAAATCGACAATCCTAAGGAAGAAACGAGAAAATACGACGAATCGATCGAAAATGAAATCTACGGAGACGAAAACCACACAAGAGGAGAAAATCCACCAAAACATATATTATATTATATTAAACCCAGATATATGAAAAGCAGTCGTTACAGAATATTACATGCCTCGTTAGCATATTCACAAGTAGAAATGAGTTTGAATTGTTATTCATACACTGCCGTGAAAATAGCATTAACAGCTTTAGAGTTTCCAAGATCCGCACGTTCTTCATTTTGACTCCATTCTTTTGCTGTTTTGAGAAATTCATTGCCATCTTTGTCAACTTCAACAGGTGGAGACCATCCTCCAACATCAGCGATCCAAGCTTTTTCATCAAGAGATTTGATAAATGCTCGTATTCTTGATTTCCAATATGTGTAGTTGGTACCCACGAACAGAGGAGGTCAAATAACGGAAGCACCTTCTCGAGTATTCATGATTGATGTACTGATAATCCAAGATCACACCCTCTTTGACAATAAAGCAACACGGATGACCCGCTCTGATACCAATTGTTATGTCAGTACCTAGGATTCAATCAAATAAAGCATGAAAGCATATGTGGAAAACACAAGAACACACAAAACTTAATAACGCAGTTCGGTTCCCACACCTACATCTGCGGGGCCATGCCCAGAAAAATCATATTACTTCACTATATAAAAACGATTACAATCACTAATATTGCAATCTCATTAGGAGGAACACACTCGCCCTTAATACAAACCACAATGGGTGATCCCAATTAACCACATGGAGTAATCACCGCAAGATCCCCTTGCACGCAAGATCCCCTTGCACAAACCGACCAGATCGAACTCCCTTCGATCCCTACGTGCGTAGCCGTCGGCATCCGTTCCTAGATGTAGAAATCGCAAGATCTCCTTACATAACCTGACTAGATTAAACTCCCTTCGATCCTGACCTGTGTAGTCGTCGGCCTCCGTCCTCGAATATCGATCAACAATCTTCACGAAAGTGATAATCCTAGTAGAATCCACATGAGCACCTTATAAACCAGCATCCATCAATTAAGGAACTGTTTTGGGAAAACAGTTGTAACGGTCCGTATTTTTTCAATACAACTATTCACATATTTTCAATTTTTTAAAAAACTATTTTATAATGATTCATCGGGAGTTTTACGATTTCAAAAATTTCTTATAAAAATATTTTGACGTATTAGACTAGTTATGAAGTATTTTAGTAAGTTCGGGTTTCACCAAATACCTCTAAATATTCTGATAAAAATTCATTTTCAGTTATTATTGTTACGACCTAAAGATCGTAGGAGTCCGACTCCCACCCAGATCCACTGACATACCCCGTGAACTTTCCCCTTCGCGAAAGGGCCGCCATCCCGGAGGTCCGAGGCTACACGGGGACGGGCGCACCTCACAGCACCCCCCCTCCCGGCCGAGACGTACAACCGCCGTTGCTCGACCTGCCAGGGGCAGTGCACTTGGGGAGCACCCAGGCAGCGCCGTCGGGTATGCTGACGTAGGCACGTGCGTATCCTTCAGTGCCAGCGGCCCAGCGAACCACGACCAAAAAGGGGGCGCGGCCGGGCCGGACAACCCCCGAGCCGGTCGACCCGGCTGGTCCCCACGAACCACGGCGCCAGGGATAGCACAGCCAGACCTTCAGTTCGTCACAAACGACAAACAACCTAGGATAACGACACGACTTACACTAACGCCGTCCGACCGTCTGACAAAGCACCCCCTAGCCGCTGAGCCCCCTGACACTTAATGCTTTCGGCCCTGACCTCCTGACAAAAGTGCCCCAGGCCGTTGCGCCGTCTAACAAAAGCAGGTCAGGCACTCCTGTTCCTGACATCCTCGTCCGAAGCTTCCGCTGACAACCGAGCCAGCTCAGCACGTCGAGTCAGCATGCCAGGTCAGCCCTGCCTAGTCATCTCCCATCAGGTATAAATACCCCCTCACTTCTTACGGTGAGGGGGTTGGCAAATTCTCTCTCTCAATCTATTATTCACACACGAGAGCAAAGGTCGTCCATATCTTTGTTCTCCCACTTATAGCTTGCCACGTACGGTCGACACACCCTCAGTCCGACCGGCATGCCTAGCCCCCGTTTTAAGTCCTATTACTGACTTAGGCATCGGAGGGGCTAAGGGTTGGATCACAACCCCGCCCTTCTGACGAGTTGCTCGTGCTGCAGGAAAGCTCGCCCCTTGGTCGACATCAGCTCCAGCCTCCCGCCACCCGATCTTCCTCCGCCGTGTCCGGTGAGATTTGACTCCGTGGCCACCCCCGGCGGCAAGTCCAGCCCCTTCACCCCATTAATCACTTGTTAAATTGCACACCTAAACCCTCTTGTCAATAGAACCACCGTGCCCTTGGTTTCCCTCAATACAAATTCATTGTGTGCGAGTTCTACCTCGTAACAATTGGCGCCGTCTGTGGGAATGAAGGGTCACACCCATGTTAGACTCCATGCCGATCACTCAGAACCCTGACCACGGCAAGGATCCCGTGGTTCAGGAGCCGCTCTCTCTACTAATCACCCCGGCGCCCGACCCCCCTCTGGGGATGGGCACCGAGACAGACCATACTTCGGCCCACGCAGTCCTGAAGAGCTTCGAGGCCGTTACTCAGGCGATGGGAAGCTACCCGGCGGCGGGGGCGGAGCCACAGCCCGGCCCCTCGGAGCCCCAGAACGTGAGACGGAATCTCCACCCTCAGTTCGAGGAGGAGGGGGAAAACATGGGGCTCGCCAAGGAGGTTGCGGCCCAGCAGAAGCTCCTGGAAGAGGAAATGGAGATCGCGCGGCTGTGGAGGCGCCGGGAGGAGGCGGCCGCCGCGCAAAGGCGTTTGGACGAAGCGGCCGAGACCACCCGGAGGGCCTACCAGGACGAAGAAACCCCCCACCACCAGCTCCGCTTCATCATCGCGGAGTGCGAGAGGCTAAGGAGGGAGAACGAAAGCAACCGGGAAATCCTGGAGGTGACGGCGACGGGCCGGCGGCTCGGGGACGGGCGGGGCCCGTTGTTGGCCAGGTCCCCACCAGGAGGAGGCAGTTCGCCTCGCCTGCACCACTCCTCCGATCGCCTGCACGAGGAAGCCGTTTGTCGACAACTACGTTTCCTCGCCGCCGAGCGCGAAAGGCTTCTGCGGGAGAATCAGGAGCAGACGGAGGCCCGATGGGAGGCGGCCGTGAGGCGATGGCACTGGGAGAACCGTAGCCCGCAACCCGTCGAATCCTCGACCAGGGGAAGGAGCCCCGCCAGGCGACCGCCAGGCTACTCTCCGGGGCGGGAGGACCGTCGGCGGCCGAGGCGCGACCGGAGCCAGACCCCCGAATGGCGGAGAGGGGATGCGCCCGATCGCCCTACCTATCCGGAGGAGGCCACGCCGCTTGCACGGTGGATTACGTCCGCCCCAAGGCCCATAAGGTTCAAACCCCCCCCCCACTTGGCCACGTACAACGGAAGAGGCGACCCCCTCACGCATGTGCAGCAGTACCGAGGGGCAATGGAGGCGCAGGATGTGGATGAGGCGTTCCTATGCCGGCATTTCTCCCAAAGCCTGAGGGACACCGCGTTGGACTGGTACTTCGGCCTACCCGCGAGATCCGTTGGGAGCTTTGGCGAGCTATCCCACAAGTTTTGCCAGGAGTTTCAGGCCGGGCGGACGAAAAAGAAGCCCTTAGACTATCTCAGCACGATAGTCCAAGGAGAAGGGGAGACAACGGGCAGATACCTCCGCCGCTTTCAGGATGAGAGACGGGCGGTGGTGACATGCGGCGACAAGGTGCTTATACTGGCCTTCAAGACGGGGTTGCGGACTCGGAGCCTCCACAAATCCCTGCTCCGGGATCCACCGACCGACTATGAGGTGTTGGTTGCTATGGCGGAGAGGCATGCGTTGGCCGAAGAGACTCTTGGCACAAAGGCCCTATTTCCCCCAGCGAAGCCATTCCAAGGCGAGCACCGGTCACACCCTCGGCCGAGGCAAGAAGAGGGGCACCGAGGTCGCGACCAGTTGGCCCAACCAAGGCACGAACCGACGGGGCGACGCCCGCAAGATCGCCCTGGCCCGACGCGCGAGTTCGCCCCGGCCCAAGGGCCCACCCGAGTCGTCCCAAGACAAGAAGGCCCCCTACATGCACATTACACGCAACTCAATGCCCCCCTGATCGAGGTGATGGCCGCGGCTACGAGAGCCGGACTGCTGCAGGAGCCGCCTCGAGAAATGAAGTCGGATCTGGCCCGGAGAGATTTCAAAAAATACTGCCGATACCACCGGGACCATGGCCATGACACCGACGACTGCTTCACCCTCAAAAGGGAAATCGAGCGGCTGATCCAGGCGGGCCACCTAGGGGGCTTCGTCGGGGGCAGGAGACCAGACCGAGAGGAGGGGAACCACCGAAGGGCACGGATGGCAGACCCTCCAACAAACGGTGAGCGGGAAGAGCCTCACCCCCCGAAACCAGTCATGCGCATAAACACGATATGCGGCGGGCCATCCTCCGGAGGAGCATCGTCGTCAAGCAAAAAGGCGTACGCGAGACAAGTGATGACGGCGGGTCTTGGAGGGGATCCGAGAGGGAGAAGGATAACCTACCCTCCCATTACTTTCAGCGACGAGGATCTAGAGGGAGTCGAGCTGCCCCACGACGACGCCATCGTCATTGAGGCCCTGATAGGGACGGCCATCGTCATTCGCCTCCTGATCGACACAGGGAGCTCCTGCGACATCCTGTTCATGTCCACAATCGAAAAGATGGGGTTAAGGCCGACGGACCTGAGACCCTGTACCGGACCCCTCGTCGGCTTCACCGGTCACTCGACCCCTATTGTAGGAGTGATCACCTTGCCAATAACCCTCGGAGAAGAGCCGCAGATCATCACTCAGATGACTCTGTTCGTTGTGGTCGACATTGCGTCGGCGTACAACGGGATCATAGGACGACCTTACATGGCGGCCATCGGAGCGCTCCCCAGCCTTCTCCACCAGATGGTCAAGTTCCAAACCCCCCGAGGGGTTGGGTTCGTACGGGTAAGCCAGAAGCTGTCTAGGAGCTGCTACGTGGGATCGACCAAGCACAAGGGACCAGAACTGAACCTGAGGATCGACCTAACAGAGCGGAGGAACGACTCCTACCATCAAAAGTTAGCTCTAGCTGATGGCACCGCAGAAGGGAACAGGACCGGCCGCGCCCACCAAATCCCCCCTGATGAGGACGGGCTAATCACTCAGAAGAACGCGGAACGCTAGTCGTAATATAGCCAGAAACTGTAAGTCATGAATGAAATATCTTGTCCCCTTTTGCATCTT
Organism: Scilla litardierei; assembly: GCA_030789695.1. NCBI lineage: Eukaryota > Viridiplantae > Streptophyta > Magnoliopsida > Asparagales > Asparagaceae > Scilla > Scilla litardierei. The sequence goes on from CM061142.1 coordinate 530,735,686, forward strand.
CGAATTTTGCCTTTTCTACATGAAAATTTCAGTTCAAAACGCGCAAGACTCCGGGGCAGGACCATTCCTCGCCACCCAAACCGGAGAGGGGCATGGGCCGAGCTATGCGCTCGCTCCCCCCACCAAAGAAGACCTCCGGGGCAAGCTTACGGAGCTTAGCCACCCAAACCGGAGCGCCATATACGGGGTAGGCGACGGCCCAATACCCGTCCGACTATAGAGGCTGCGGGGAGGCGACGGCCCAATACCCGCCCTCTCAAAGACTCCGGGGCAGGACCATTCCTCGCCACCCAAACCGGAGAGGGGCATGGGACGAGCTACGCGCTCGCTCCCCCCCACCAAAGAAGACCTCCGGGGCAAGCTTACGGAGCATAGCCCCCCAAACCGGAGCGCCATATGCGGGGTAGGCGACGGCCCAATACCCGTCCGACTATAGAGGCTGCGGGGAGGCGACGGCCCAATACCCGCCCTTTCAAAGACTCCGGGGCAGGACCAATCCTTGCCACCCAAACCGGAGAGGGGCACGTGCCGAGCTACGCGCTCGCTCCCCCCCAAAGAAGACCTCCGGGGCAAGCTTACGGAGCTTAGCCACCCAAACCGGAGCGCCATATGCGGGGTAGGCGACGGCCCAATACCCATCCGACTATAGAGGCTGCGGGGAGGCGACGGCCCAATACCCGCCCTCTCAAAGACTCCGGGGCAGGACCAATCCTCGCCACCCAAACCGGAGAGGGGCATGGACCGAGCTACGCGCTCGCTCCCCCCACCAAAGAAGACCTTCGGGGCAAGCTTACGGAGCTTAGCCACCCAAACCGGAGTGCCATATGCGGGGTAGGCGACGGCCCAATACCCGTCCGACTATAGAGGCTGCGGGGAGGCGACGGCCCAATACCCGCCCTCTCAAAGACTCTGGGGCAGGACCAATCCTCGCCACCCAAACCGGAGAGGGGCACGGGCCGAGCTACGCGCTCGCTCCCCCCCACCAAAGAAGACCTCCGGGGCAAGCTTACGGAGCTTAGCCACCCAAACCGGAGCGCAATATGCGGGGTAGGCGACGGCCCAATACCCGTCCGACTATAGAGGCTGCGGGGAGGCGACGACCCAATACCCGCCCTCTCAAAGACTCCGGGGCAGGACCAATCCTCGCCACCCAAACCGGAGAGGGGCATGGGCCGAGCTACGCGCTCGCTCCCCCCACCAAAGAAGACCTTCGGGGCAAGCTTACCCAAACCGGAGCGCCATATGCGGGGTAGGCGACGGCCCAATACCCGTCCGACTATAGAGGCTGCGGGGAGGCGACGGCCCAATACCCGCCCTCTCAAAGACTCCGGGGCAGGACCAATCCTTGCCACCCAAACCTGAGAGGGGCACGGGCCGAGCTACGCGCTCGCTCTCCCCCCAAAGAAGACCTCCGGTGCAAACTTACCGAGCTTAGCCACCCAAACCGGAGCGCCATATGCGGGGTAGGCGACAGCCCAATACCCGTCCGATTATAGAGGCTGCGGGGAGGCGACGGCCCAATACCCGCCCTCTCAAAGACTCCGGGGCAGGACCAATCCTCGCCACCCAAACCGGAGAGGGGCATGGGCCGAGCTACGCGCTCGCTCCCCCCACCAAAGAAGACCTCCGGGGAAAGCTTACGGAGCTTAGCCACCCAAACTGGAGCGCCATATGCGGGGTAGGCGACGGCCCAATACCCGTCCGACTGTAGAGGCTGCTGGGAGGCGACGGCCCAATACCCACCCTCTCAAAGACTCCGGGGCAGGACCAATCCTTGCCACCCAAACCGGAGAGGGGCACGGGCCGAGCTACGCGCTCGCTCCCCCCCAAAGAAGACCTCCGGGGCAAACTTACGGAGCTTAGCCACCCAAACCGGAGCGCCATATGTGGGGTAGGCGACGGCCCAATACCCGTCCGACTATAGAGGCTACGAGGAGGCGACGGCCCAATACCCGCCCTCTCAAAGACTCCAGGGCAGGACCAATCCTCACCACCCAAACCGGAGAGGGGCACGGGCCGAGCTACGCGCTCGCTCCCCCCCAAAGAAGACCTCCGGGGCAAGCTTACGGAGCTTAGCCACCCAAACCGGAGCGCCATATGCGGGGTAGGCGACGGCCCAATACCCGTCCGAATATAGAGGCTGCGGGGAGGCGACGGCCCAATACCCGCCCTCTCAAAGACTCCGGGGCAGGACCAATCCTCGCCACCCAAACCGGAGAGGGGCACGGGCCGAGCTACGCGCTCGCTCCCCCCCAAAGAAGACCTCCGGGGCAAGCTTACGGAGCTTAGCCACCCAAACTGGAGCGCCATATGCGGGGTAGGTGACGGCCCAATACCCGTCAGACTATAGAGGCTGCGGGGAGGCGACAGCCAAATACCCACCCTCTCAAAGACTCCGGGGCAGGACCAATCCTCGCCACCCAAACCGGAGAGGGGCATGGGCCGAGCTACGCGCTTGCTCCCCCCCCCACACCAAAGAAGACCTCTGGGGCAAGCTTACGGAGCTTAGCCACCCAAACCAGAGCGCCATATGCGGGGTAGGTGACGGCCTAATACCCGTCAGACTCTAGAGGCTGTGGGGAGGCGACGGCCCAATACCCACCCTATCAAAGACTCCGGGGCAGGACCAATCCTCGCCACCCAAACCGGAGAGGGGCATGGGCCGAGCTACGCGCTCGCTCCCCCCCCCCCACACCAAAGAAGACCTCTGGGGCAAGCTTACGGAGCTTAGCCACCCAAACCGGAGCGCCATATGCGGGGTAGGCGACGGCCCAATACCCGTCCGACTATAGAGGCTGCGGGAAGGCGACGGCCCAATACCCGCCCTCTCAAAGACTCCGGGGCAGGACCAATCCTCGCCACCCAAACCGGAGAGGGGCACGGGCCAAGCTACGCGCTCGCTCCCCCCCAAAGAAGACCTCCGGGGCAAGCTTACGGAGCTTAGCCACCCAAACCGGAGCGCCATATGTGGGGTAGGCGACGGACCAATACCCGTCCGACTATAGAGGCTGTGTGGAGGCGACGGCCCAATACCCGCCCTCTCAAAGACTTCGGGGTAGGCCCAATCCTCGCCACCCAAACTGGAGAGGGGCACGGGCTGAGCTACGCGCTCGCTCCCCCCTAAAGAAGACCTCCGGGGCAAGCTTACGGAGCTTAGCCACCCAAACCGGAGCGCCATATGCGGGGTAGGCGACGGCCCAATACCCGTCCGACTATAGAGGCTGCGGGGAGGCGACGGCCCAATATCCGCCCTCTCAAAGACTCCGGGGCAGGACCAATCCTCGCCACCCAAACCGGAGAAGGGCATGGGCCGAGCTACGCGCTCGCTCCTCCCCCCCCACCAAAGAAGACCTCCGGGGAAAGCTTACGGAGCTTAGCCACCCAAACCGCAGCGCCATATGCGGGGTAGGTGACGGCCCAATACCCGTCCGACTATAGAGGCTGCTGGGAGGCGACGGCCCAATACCCGCCCTCTCAAAGACTCCGGGGCAGGACCAATCCTCGCCACCCAAACCGGAGAGGGGCATGGGCCGAGCTACGCGCTCGCTCCCCCCCCCCACACCAAAGAAGACCTCCGGGGCAAACTTACGGAGCTTAGCCACCTAAACAGGAGCGCCATATGCGGGGTAGGCGACGGCCCAATACCTGTCCGACTATAGAGGCTGCGGGGAGGCGACGGCCCAATACCCGCCCTCTCAAAGACTCCGGGGCAGGACCAATCCTCGCCACCCAAACCGGAGAGGGGCTCGGGCCGAGCTACGCGCTCGCTCCCCCCCAAAGAAGACCTCTGGGGCAAGCTTACGGAGCTTAGCCACCCAAACCGGAGAGGGGCACGGGCCGAGCTACGCGCTCGCTCCCCCCCCAAAGAAGACCTCCGGGGCAAGCTTACGGAGCTAAGCCACCCAAACCGGAGCGCCATATGCGGGGTAGGCGACGGCCCAATACCCGTCCGACTATAGAGGCTGCGGGGAGGCGACTGCCCAATACCCGCCCTCCCAAAGAGGGCCTGCGACCCCTCTTCTCAAACATCGGGAAACAAATCAGGGCTCGCGGATCGAGGCAACCCCCACGCGGGGCCATCACTGAGGAGTAACGCTTGACACCTATAAAGCCGACAACCGAAATGACTCGTCAAACCAAAAGGACGCTCGGGACAAGCGCCACTGATAACGGCACGCCCGTCGAAAAACAGGAGCTGATGAGTCACGTCAGGCGTCACCCGTCGGGAAAGGTCCCCAAGGAACACAACTCCCAGATGGCCCCAGCTCATCACGTTAAGGGAAGGGAGGAGGCGAAAAATACACCATTATAAATACCCCCCTCAGCCTCTTCAAAGTGGAGGGGGTGAAAGAGAGAATTTAAGGAAAGGCCAATCCTTTCGCCACACTCTCCCCCTAGAAGACGCGGAAAATGCGAGGAACGCCAACTGCTCTAGTAAACGATCCCCCAAGAGGATATTCCTCTTACACGAGGGGCACCCTGCATGCTGCTCCCTGCCTTCCCTTAGACAACTTAAGGCACTGGAACGGGAGCTCCAATGGCATACCGTGCCCCTCCACGGACGCCCCGCGGGCACAGGCGCGGCTGGCAGACAACCCGATGGACGGGACAAACCTACCAAATCACCCCATCGGGCACCCCAGCACCCGCCAAAGTCGCCCCAACCCCAGGGGACTCGCCCCCAAGCACCGGAGCACTCCAATAGGCTATTCCACTTACACCTGTAGCACCCCGCCTTCCACTCCTCGACTTCTCCTAGACCACATACGCCAAGAAGACGCATGGATCGGCGGCGGACCACGTCCTCTCACGCCCGTCACACGGCGACTTCAGTCGATAGGAGCGACAAGGCCCCGCGGGATAGAGCAACCACCAAGGACTCCCTCTCCCCCCAATTCTGAAAACGAGGGCCTAAGCGGCCGCCACCGCCCCCGGCATCGACACAACCATCCACCCCTCCCCCGAGCAGGAACCCTCTGAAGTAACTCTGCACCCCTTCAGGGGCACGACGCTGGGGAGGGACGCATCAAATACTACGAGGACGTCAACCGAACTAGAACGACTCAACGTTTCGCTTACGGGCCCGTCATGTTTATTAAAATATTGATAAAAGCTGATGGAAAGACTATTCCCGATTGACCACTAGCTATAACTCAGGCACACTCAGGCACGGGAACAACCCCCGAAAAAAGGGACTAACCAGCTGTAAATTTTCTCGGGCGCACTACCCTAAATAAAGGGAATTACCACAACTCCCCCAACGCCGGGCTAGAGACAGCCGCACCAAAGCGTAACTCTGAAAGGGAACTTCCACACACACAAAGATGGAAGATTCCAGAAAAGTGCGGGTATCAACCCCACATAACTTTACTTTTTTTCTTTCTTTCTTTCTTAAACGCCTATACATAACTACTTGGTTACATTTCCCGCGCCGATGACGCATCCGGCAGTCACGACGTCCACCCCGTCCCCTTCGGGGGAATCTCCCCCCGCCCCATCGGTCTCTGCCTCGGCGCCCTCCCCTCCCTCGCTGGTCTCCCCGTCGCCGTCCCCCTCCTCGTCGCTGCAAGCTGCGAGTCCGTCGAGGTCGAGCTCAACTGGCAGGGACAAACCCGCCACCCTCTCCTTTATCCGAACCAAGCAGGCTTCCCACCCCTCTGCCCGGCCTTTCTCAATACCCCAGGACATCGTGTCTGCGAGGGCAGGGATGACGGTCTTGTCCTGGTACGTGTGAAATTCCTCGACCCTGCGAGCCAACTCCTCCTCGGCGGCCTTGGCACGACCCGCCAGACCCTCCGCACGAACTTCCTCCTTCCCAAGGGCCTCCTCCAGCTCCTTCGCTCTCTCTAGCCCCGGTCGCCTGCAGCTCATGATCGACCAGGACCGCCTTCAGACGCTCTACCTCCGCCTCATATTGGCCGCCCCTCTCCCTTTCCTTCGCCAGTTCCTCGCCAGCACTCTTACGAAAGGCGGCGAACTCGGCCACCACTCTAGCTATGGCACCCTCGGCCTTAGGTATGGCAGGCACGTGCCTGAACAAAAAAAAGGAAGAGAAGAGAACCCATTTAGGGTGTTCAATAAAATCCACTGGAAAACGTCATCCACCCTACAAAACCTACCTGGACGCCGTGCAACACCGCGGTCCCACACAGACCCTCAGGCTCCACCGCTTCCAGCGCCACCCTATCGCGGGGCAAGAAAATGTTCTCCGACAGCCTCGCCGCCACGCCTCCGTCATCGAACACGAACTCATCACCCCTCACCTTGAACGACGCCCGATGAAGAGCCTCGTCGGAATAACCCTCGACGTCGGTCCTCTTGGCCTTGAAATGGACCAATGAGGCCTCACAACGGGGATCGGCGGCCCTCTCGAGACCGAACAACGGACAACCATAGGGCCAACTGTCCCAACCGGCAGACCCGGCCGGGCCGCCTGACGTCTCGGCCCTCCCCGACTGACCGGTAGCGGCCGCCCCCTCCACTCCAGCAGGTGCCAGGGGGCTAGACGACCGCGTCCCGGGGGGCATCCATCCCTCCCCCAGTCGACCCTTCGTCCCCGCCCTCCAGGTCGATGACGGGGGTTGCTATCCCCTCCCCGGTTCCACCCTCCTGCTGACCGGCTTCCCCCCGCCCTGGCGCATTAGGAACAGACGACCTCGTCGGCAGCTTCCTCCTCTTCGTGGACGCCGGCACCCCCGTCGAACTCCCCACCCCTCCTTCCTCTCGCAACCTCTTGGGGCCAATTCTCTTCGACGTTCGCCCCGCCTGCTCCGATGCGCGTTGCATCATTTCCTCAAGGGACAAACTCATCGTGCGACCTGCCAAAGAAAGAAAGTTTAGGGTAAGCACTTCAGATGCACTAATACCAAAATCTGTTGTACCTTCGGGCCAGATGTTCGCCGCTATCATCTCAGCCCAAGCGACCATCCGGTAATCTCGGCCCTCCACTGGTATTGCCATTAGAAGCTGGGCCACCATTTTCTCCTCATCCCCCAATTCAACCCCCTCCTTCGCCTCGGGATTCAGCTCCGCCCAATCAAATCTCACCAACATATCCTCCGGCACGCCCACAAACACATACTGCTGGCGCCACAACTTAATCTTCCCGGGCAACCCCCTAATGAGCGGATGGCTCTTTTTCGTGGAGAGATAGTAGCAGGACCCCAACCTCTTCACCGAGAAGAAATAGCGAAATAAGGACAGTGATGGGTGAACCTGGTTGCTCACGCACAGCACTAGGAATCCCACAACGGCACTAATGGCATTGGGCATCAGGCGATACAAGGGCAGCTCCAGGAAGTTCAACACATCTAGCAAGAACGGATGGGGGGAAAGCGCAACCCTTGCTCGAACACGGAAACATACACTCCCACCTCACGGTCGCCCGCGAAACACACCCTCTCTTGCGGCTCCGGTCACGAACAGAATACGGTGGCCTGACATACATCTCGAAGATCTCCGCAATGAATTTCTTCAGCACCGACTTCACGCCCGCAATCTCGAGAGGCACCTCTCCAGTCTCCGCGGCAGAGCTCCCTTCCCCAACCACCCTCGACCCCTGACCACGAAATGAAGACGTCGAGGAAGACATTTATAAAACGGACCTCTTACCTAATGGGCTCCGACAACTCGGACGGCTTCACTACGTCGTCGACCGCTCCCACGAGGACGACTCTGGTAAGGATAATGAAGTCTCCGACAAGCTCCAGCCGCTTGCAAAACCTTCGCCCAACAATCAGCTTTGCTTCGCTCCCCTCCCTGAGATCTCTTTTACGCGAATACGCAAAGCATCATGACCGTCGACCTCGTGACACGTGTCATCAATCCGTTCCCTATCCAGCGTCGATCCACGTGTTCTGACGCCTCGCGTACTGGCAACCGTCACGTCTGCCACGCGTCCTCTTTGAAGTGGTCAGATCGCTTCGATTCCCGCCCGCCGTCGATTCGCCAGGCTGACGTCTAATCACGCGATCGCCAGCAGGCCCCTTCAATTCCCGCCCAAATCCCGGCGAAGTGATTACCCCCATTCGAAATTACTCCACCCTTCGCCTCTTCTTTCTAAGCACCGCCCATCTGAAGGCTGAGTCCGACCTCCGTCGAGGCGGCCGAAACGAGAAGGCGCCGCTCATCCCAAGGCTGCGTCCGACCTCCGTCGGGGCGGCCTAACCAGTAATCCACCGCTCAATCAGTTCTGGATCTCGGTTGCAATGCTTAACACACGTTCGTACGGAACAAGCTACCTCGGCCCGCCTCTGGTCCACCGAGAATCACTCTGGATTTCCGATCAAACCCCTTCTAACCGCGGTATATCTCAACTTCCCTCTACCGACGACCGGAATATCCTCGGCAGAGCGAAGTTGGGGGCAGTTACGTCCCTCACAAAACTGCCGGTCTACGGACACAACTAGGAAGAATACAGTTTTGATACAAGACCATTACAATGCATTTGCCCAAATAGCAATGTTATACATTAAACCTTCCACACACTACAACAAAGCATTGGCTATAACCCTTACACAAGAAGGTACAGGCCTCCCGAAACCCACTTTCTTAGCGGCGCCACCTCTCAGCCGACCGAGCCCTCTCATCTCTCGCCACTTACCGAATCCCCGCATCCCTAGCCTCTTGCAACATCGGCACAACATGCTCGTCATGATAGCGACGGATAGCGGCTTCGATCATTTCGCCTTCAGCTTCCTGTTTTTCCTCCAGCCGCCGCGTCGCGATACCCCTCTCCCTTTTCTCGGCCTCAAGGGCCTCCTTTAGGCCTGCTATTTGCCGCCTCTGTACCCTGATCACCGCCTCCTTGCTAACCAATTCAGCGGCGTGCTTCGACCGGATGTCATCCCTCTCCCGCGTTACTTCTTGGAGTTGGCTCTCGACCTTGACGAATCAAAGTACGCGGCCTGCCCCTTCTCCACCTCATAGGCCTTCCTAACCCTCTCTAGCTCCGCTTCCATGTCCCTCAGCTTCGTCTTGACCTCGCCGAGGTTCGCCCTCGCTACCTCAAGAGACGCTCTGGTGACGACCACAGGAGTACGGCCCAGCAGGGCTACCAGGTTCATAACCATCTACAGAAGACCCGAATTATCGGGGCACGAATAAAGAAAGCCCAAGGGCGAGGCAAGAGAACCGGCTTACCTGCACGACGTGCCATATAGCAGAGCCACACAACCGTTCCGCCCCCACGCGAGTCAAAGATTCGCGATCGCGCGGTAACACGCAATACTCGGCGAGGCGCGCTGCCACTCCCGCGTCCTCAAATACCGACTCGTCGCTGCCTACTCGAAAAGGGAACTTATGGAGACGGTCATCTGGATACGCCTCAACCTCTTCTCGGGTCCTCTTGAAACGAATGAGGGCGCCCTCACAACCCGGGCTCGACGACCCCCCCATTTCCCACGAAGGGATTCCGTATGGCCACTTCTGAACCAAAGGCACTCTGCGAGGCTCGACCACCTCTGATACCCTCGGCGGGACGGAGGGTCCGGCCCCCCGCGCGGACGAGCCCGCATGAAGATCTTCACCGGGCCCATCGGCAGAGATACCTGGCTCAGCTGCCCTCCATCCCGGATGCACCCTCTCCCCACGGGGGACCCCGCCTCCCCATTCCCGGGATCCTGCCTCGCGCGCCACCCCTTGCCTTTCTCACGAGGATCAGTGTCCTCCGAGACCGGGGCTCCAGCCGATCCCGACACCTCCTCCGGCCCCTGCATCGCGTCTCCGCCTACAAAAAAAAGAAGATCAGGACAAGCCTAGCCCAAGGTTTACCAAATATCAAAGATACCTAGGGGCCAAAAGTCCTGGGTGAGCCGACTGCTCAGCGTCAGACTCGCCAACTGACGGTACGCCTCGGGCAGTTCCATCAAAATCTGAGCTTTGGCAATATCCTCCCCAGTCAGCTCCACCCTTTCATTTACTAGGGGATTCCGCGCCCCCCAGTTCGACATCAACGCCACATCGCTTGGCATTATCACGAAGGCGAACCGCCTCATCCACTCGCCGACGTCATCGAGCACCCCGAGGATAAGTCCTCGTCCTCTCCTAGCGCAAACACAATGATTCATTCCCCTCTTCCGGATTACGAAGAAATACTGGAACAGCGCCAGTGAGGGACTCAAGGAGCAGGCAAGGCACAAAACGACAAACCCCACTAACAAGCCCCAAGAACGGGGCGCTAGGGCAAATATCGGCAACTCCAGGAAATTCAACAGATAAAGCAAATACGGATGGATCGGGAAGCGGAGCCCCAACTCGAATGACCAGACATAGACCCCGACCTCATTATCTCCAGGCGAACACACCGTTTCCTCTGACCCGGGGACCCGAACCTCATAGGGTTGTCGCACGAACCGCACGCGAATATCCCTGATGTTAATCCTATCCAACCTACATCAGAGGGATCCAATCGCTCTCGGGACAATGGAACGCCATGACCCTCTCTCCCTAGGCCGCCGCACCCCCCGCTGCGACGCCCCCTCACCCACCAACTCCTCCTCCCCCGCTTGGCTACCGCCTCCAACCTCGAAACGAGAAGCCATCGGTCGGAAAGGAAGGAAATTAATTATTATTACCTGGCTGATCCGTCAAATCAGGAAGACGTTCGGAAGAAGATGACCAGCGGCGGAAGTAACAAACTAGCCAGCAAGCGACAGACAGAAGTATCGAACGCCGAAGAAGAATCGAAGATGGATAAAAAACTCCCGCCGACCGCCTTCCAGACCCTTTTATTTGTAAAGTGGGCCACCGGGTCATCACGGTCGTTGGTCTTCCGCCACGCGGCGCCCATCGGGATGTCCTTGACGCCTCGACTGGCATGAGGGTCACTTCATCCACGCGTCGCGAACCCAATCGTCGAGGCGCTTCGTTTTTCTCTACCCCCCTTTCAAATCGTAATAATGACCAGTAAGGCGGGAGTTCCGAAGCTGACGCCGCCACCATCGGGCGTGGGCCAAGGCCCTTACCGATGGTCCAAGACGTCGGAGATGGTTCGCCCTCTGAGCCGAGCCGGGCTACCGCCTCAGACTCGAAGGCCGGGGGCAATTGTTACGACCTAAAGATCGTAGGAGTCCGACTCCCACCCAGATCCGCTGACATATCCCGTGAACTTTCCCCTTCACGAAAGGGCCGCCATCCCGGAGGTCAGACGCTACACGGGGACGGGCGCACCTCGTAGCACCCCCCCTCCCGACCGAGACGTACAACCGCCGTTGCTCGACCTGCCAGGGGCAGTGCACTTGGGGAGCGCCCAGGCAGCGCCGCCGGGTATGCTGACGTAGGCACGTGCGTATCCTTCCGTGCCAGCGGCCCAACGAACCACGACCAAAAAGGGGGCGCGGTCGGGCCGGACAACCCCCGAGCCGGTCGACCCGGCTGGTCCCCACGAACCACGGCGCCAGGGATAGCACAGCCAGACCTTCAGTTCGTCACAAACGACAAACAACCTAGGATAACGACACGACTGACACTAACGCCGTCCGACCATCTGACAAAGCACCCCCTAGCCGCTGAGCCCCCTGACACTTAATGCCTTCGGCCCTGACCTCCTGACAAAAGTGCCCCGGGCCGTTGCACCGTCTGACAAAAGCAGGTCAGGCACTCCTGTTCCTGACATCCTCGTCTGAAGCTTCCGCTGACAACCGAGCCAGCTCAGCACGTCGAGTCAGCATGCCAGGTCAGCCCCGCCTAGTCATCTCCAATCAGGTATAAATACCCCCTCACTTTTTACGGTGAGGGGGTTGGCAAATTCTCTCTCTCAATCTATTATTCACACACGAGAGCAAAGGTCGTCCATATCTTTGTTCTCCCACTTATAGCTCGCCACGTACGGTCGACACACCCTCAGTCCGACCGGCGTGCCTAGCCCCCGTTTTAAGTCCTATTACTGACTTAGGCATCGGAGGGGCTAAGGGTTGGACCCCAACCCCGCCCTTCTGATGAGTTGATCGTGCTGCAGGAAAGCTCGCCCCTTGGTCGACATCAGCTCCAGACTCCCGCCACCCGATCTTCCTCCGCCGTGTCCGGTGAGATTTGACTCTGTGGCCACCCCCGGCGGCAAGTCCAGCCCCTTCACCACATTAATCACTTGTTAAATTGCCCACCTAACCCCTCTTGTCAATAGAACCTCCGTGCCCTTGGTTTCCCTCAATACAAATTCATTGTGTGCGAGTTCCACCTCGTAACAATTATCATTTTGGCTTGATTTTCTATTCAAACATTCTCAAAACGTTTCCAAACTTTTACAGTATCATTCTATGATCATTTAGGGTTCCCCATATTAATTTCGTAATTTTCTGAAGTCAAATCAATAGAGAACCTGCAAACCCGCTTTCTAAACGTTTTGGCCTAAAACTAGTATCCCCGTAGCTCAAACCCTGAAATGGATCTCGTATTCACGATCCTCGCGACGATACGAATCCGTGGGTATGTTTTCGTAATTTTTCGGACACGTTTACTAGTAGGGACAAAATCGTAATTTCATTACAAATTTTACCGTCACTAATTACCCTAGCTAAATTACTAATTACCGTAACCTAATTAACTATTAAATTACCCTAACTACCTACCCTAACCATGTCTAAAACGTGAAGGGAACACGTTTAGACATTGTCAAAACTTAGTCTAAAGTTTCTCACCAACCTACCTAATATCTGACTAAGTATTAATTACAATAATACTTAATTAATATTATTAACCCTATTTAAACCCCGTAGTTAATCCCCTCTAAACACCCAGGTCATCTCTCTCTCTCTCTCTCTCTCTCTCTCTCTCTCTCTCTCTCTCTCTCTCTCTCTCTCCCCCCCCCCCCCCCCCCCCCGAAACCCACTCACCCCGCATCCACGTCGAAGCCCACCCCCTCTCAAACTCTCACTCTCAGTTCTCCCCCCCCCCCCCGTTCTCCCTTTCCCCTGTTCCAAAACAGAGCTCGACCCCCCGTCTCAGCTTCTCGTCGTCGTCACCCCCACCGAACGTCGCTCAACCCCACGGGCCCACGGCCATCCCCTAGCCCCCCCCGAAGATCCGACCAAGCTCCGCCCGCCTCCCTTTCTTTCCGACCTTCCACTCGCCAAACGGCACCTCCCCAGCTTCACCTCGAAGCTCCACAACCCCCCGCTCTCCCACGCTTCCTCCCTACAGTCGACCGCCACCCGCAACAGAGCTCCACCTCCCTCACTCTCCGACGAGACCTCCGACCCGCCGCCTGCTCCTCCACATCTCCCGAACTCCTTCTCCCCGACTTCGCCGTTGGTCCGCCCCTCCTCCGAAGCCTCGACGTCGCCCTTTCACCTCCAAACAAGCCACCACCGTGAGCATGGCACCGCTCCGCCATGCTTCCCCATAGCACAGCGCCGCCGCTGCTTCGACACGACGCCGCTCTTCGAAGCCCACCGCTCCCCACGACGCTCCGACGAGCTCCCCTCATTTCGTGCCCCACGAGCGACTCCGCCCGCCTTCGCCATGAATGTCGCCACCATCCCTGAGCTCCGACGACCCCGAGCGCTTGCCTTGCCAACGACGCAGTTCGCCGCTGCCACTTGACACTGCGGATCTGCCCTCCGACGCCGAGACACTCACCCTTCTTCGTCACCCCCGCCGCCGCATCTGGCCCGCCTCCGATGATCGACTCCTCTCTGCTGCATGCATACGAAAATAACGAAGAGGTGATGGATTGATATAACGTATTTTAACGTATTTCGTATAAATACGTGTATTTTCGTATGGGTATTTATGGTTTTAAATTGATAGTAAATAATATAAGCCTCAGAAAATTACAAGGCTAGCTTCAGAAAATCAAAAATGACATTCTGGACCCAATGGCACTAGTTTTATCTCAATCAGACGCTTATTTTTTCCACAATAAATTTTTAAGCTTAAATTTTAAATACGACGTTTTCACTTAAAAAATCTGTATCCTGTTATTTTCACGTAAAATAATATGTGAAAAATATATATGTTATAGTACTAGTTAATACGGTCGTTTTGACTACTTGTTGGAAGAATTCTGACGTATGGTTTGCCCTAGAGAAATCTTTGAAATATATAGTGAAAAATCGTTTTCTCATGTTTAATTAGTTTTAAATTGATTTTAAGCTTCTAAAATTATGAAAAATACATATAAGCCTCAGAAAAATATTTTCTCTTACGATAAAATTATTTTCATTATATCTAGCTTATAGAAAAATTTCAAACGTTTTTCGACACCGTTTCAATCAGTTTTAAAAATCGAAACGACCAAATTATTTAAATAGGAAATATAGCGTTCTTTAACCAAGTATTCTTGTGTTGCAGGTACCAATTCTTGTGCACCAACATCTGTAGAAGCCCGAGATCCAGTTCCGGCTTGCTACATCGATCTCGAAATTAGTAAGTCGCGACTAATTCTAAAATTAGAAAATTAGATAAGTATACATGTATGAACTTAGGACATCACATATAGCCTTAGAACGGCTATTGACTTTAACCGAACTAGAAACCTAATCTAATAGGGAAATAATCAACTACGGATTACTTTGCCAACTTTCAAATTTGGTGGTTATAACACACAACCATCAACTTGGGTAAATTGTGTGCTAACGAAACTACCACCATTAAACCAATAATTTTTTTATTCCATGTTTGTTGGACTTGTCTTTATCCTCAAATTTCTTAGCATCCACTTTGTTTTACTTTCTGGTAAGAAAGACAACCAGTGGTCCTGGTTTAACTATCATCGTAAACAAGGAATTGATAACAGAATGTGATATATCTCGTAGAATGACTTGTGGACCAACTTATCTCGTGGAATATCTCGTGAAATGACTCGTGGAATGACTTGTGGAATATCTCGTGGAATATCTCGTGAAATGTTTAAAGGAATATCTTGTAATAAACATGAAATCAACACACATGACACTGAGGGTTGGGGTAACTCATTGTAGAGAAAGTGTGGGAGCTATGACCGGAGTCACTCTCTCTCGTCTTGTCTCGTCTCGTCTCGTTTTAAAAGTATGTTGTGGTTGACGCCCGGGATTGGCCTCCCGTGACAACGGAGGTGACCCATGGTTGCATATCATACTTTCCTACATGAGTCACATCATATAGTTTAGGGCGTCTTATTCAGTACTTTGCATGTTTTAATTGCTTACAGTTCATGCCTGCTAGTCTTACCATTGCTATCACCATGATTGCTTTTATACGTTACTCTCCGACTTGAGTCACGTAGTGTAACTACTTTTCACAGTCACTTTTACTTTACGCACTACAGTCACCTTTACTTTACACGTTCCATGCACGTTACTTTCTACACTTGTACAGTCACCAGTACTTTACTTGTCGTACTTTTAGCTACAGTAGTAGCATGTTTCACTTACTTAGCATGCTTTACACTCACACCATCACAATACAGTTGTTCTTTCCTTTCAGTTCTGTTTACTTTTACTACTCAGCTGTGTACAGTTGTTGCTCAGTACTTTACTTTTCACTCTGATCTGCTTGTACGTAGTTACTTTTGTCATACTTGTGCACTGCTTCTTTTCTATATTTAGAATTGTTGTGACTTACCTACGGTTCCATCTCCGTGACACCGCAAACGACGTATATATGGAGGTAGATGCTCCTGAGCTAATAGCGCCAGAGTTCGACCGCAGCTTCCAGAGTTATTTTCACTTATGTACTTTTCTTCTTTCATGTATATTTGTTGGGACATCTTGTACAGTATGGATTGTAATAATTGGACACTATTTGAGTATATTTGTACATCTCTGCATCGTGGCTATTTTGTTTTCACTTGTAGCATGCAAGACCTACGTAAATATCAAATAAGTAACGGGCCCCCTGAAAGCGGGTCGTTACAACAGTTCTATATAATCTCAGGTAGATTTTCTACGATATATCTAGGAACCACTTCGGGCAAGTAATATTATAAATCAAGGAACCACTTAACCATATTCGGATAATTAGTTCAATCAAATCTTATGCGGATATTTTGCCTATATATTAAGGAACTATTTCGAGTAAATAATACTATAGATTCCCACGCAAATATTCTCTCCCATCAATCAAGAATCTATTAAGGGTAAATACAACCAATTATTCTCAGCAAATATTTCCTCTCATCAATTAAGGAACTAACGAGATTCCCCCATTAAATCAGATATTTCATCAATCAATTCAGGAACCCCTGAGATTCTAGGCTACAACTTAGATCTGAAATCAGCAAATTAGATCTGCAAACTAAATCAGAATTCCTGCATTCGATCCAGCATTCGGATTCCCCATGTCTTGACTGATGTTACAACATGACTCACAACATGACATCTCAACCTATTCAAAAACAGTTCTAATTCCACAACCTGAACACCCCAGATCTAGTGCCATTAATGCCAACATATAGTAACAGAAAATCAACCCAACATGACTCAAAGGGTGTTAGGTGTGCTTAAGCATCTTTAACCCTTGATAGACTTTGTAGAGGATAGACAAGTAGTCTTGCCATCTCTATATAATGGAACCAAACCGCTATAATTTTCCATCTTCTACAATATATACAGCTTGGTCTGAGAATTTTGGAAGAAGTAGCATTTAGACACATACTTTCATGCTCGGGATGAGTGATGAAGAGATGGTAGATTTGTTAGCAAGCATGAGCTACTATGAGATTCTGGAGAACCTCATCCACTTGCTGGTATTAATGCATGTTGTGGCATGCATGGCGACGGATGGGCAAAGGCACTACATAGGATGCCTTTATGATTTGATCCATGAGGTTTGAGCTCCTTGCCATGGTCCCTACCTCTATCTAGTTTCAACTTTCATCCTTGTCCTCTCTTTTTTCTTCTTTTTTGTGGAAAAAATAATCATGTAACACCCTTCCCCCAACCTTAATGAAAGCTTTTGTTTCTTCAAAACTCTTGACGAGTCTTCGATCTTCTGTAGAACTGTTGCTTTAATTATCAATGTTGATTTTAAATTGGAACATCTCTTTACATTAATGGTAGATAACTTTGCAAGAAATTAATACTAGGTTGTGAGGTACATCTTGGAATATATGTCTTACCAAAAAGGGCATGCCCTACTGATATTACATGGCACATATGGTTCTATCAGGATCTAAATAGGAGCCGATATTCAGTACTTAGATGTTAATCAAATAAACAATCATGAACATGCGGTAAATCCAAAATAAAATGACACGCAAAATCTTAGTAACGCAGTTCGGTGCGCACACCTACATCTGCAGGGCCACGCCCAGAAAATCAGATTGCTCCAATATAATAAAAATGATTACAATCACTAATATTAGATCTCTATTAGGAGGAGCATACTTTCCCTCAATACAAACCACGAGGGGTGATCTTAATCAACCCCATGGAGTAATTTATGCAAGCTCTCCTTGCATGCAAGCTCCCCTTGCACAACCAACTAGATCAACTCCCTTGATCCCTATCTCAAGTAGACGTCGGCCTCCTTCCCAGTATATATGATCACCGATCTTCAAAAGGTAAAACCCTAGAAAATTCTGCCGCGACCTTATATAGGTCGACTTCCTTCAATCTAGGGGCTGTTAAGGAAAACAACCCAATTAGTATCTCATGCAGAATATTTTGCTCGCAAATCTAGGAACCACTTAGGGCACGCGATCCCGCACATCTCGGACCCCTTCAACAATTGCAGGTAAATCGCTTTAGTGAAATCTTCAGCAGATCTCATACCAGAATAGCAGGCAACAAAATATCTGGATAGAACCTAGAGAAATAATTATAAGAGATCTGAAGCCGTTTCCAATAAAAGATCTCGGAGTCAAAACATCATGTTGGAAACAATGTTTCAATATGACTTACAACGTGAACTTTAGAATTCGCAGGTTGTGACATGAACCAATTGCCAACAATACCCAAGATAACACTGAAATTACTAAGTGCCACTAATGACAATAATGAATCACACCACATGTGACCTAATAAACTCCCCCTTTGGCATTTAATGGCACAATCAGCACAAGTAGAGATGTATAACTACCAGGCAGAAACTAGGAAGACCACCAGCATAAATCCAGATACCAGATATTAATTTTCAAACAGAAAACAATTGATCCATAAAAATATTCACTCATACATGCATCATATAGAACTTGTCACAACAGAACTATCACAGCATCACAGCATAACTGCCAAACATCAAACAACCAACATATAGCATGCATATAATCTCCCCCTTTGGGCCACAAAATCCAAAGCAGTTACCTCAAGTAGACCCACCAGTAGTAGCATCACCAGAATTCATAAAGGAAGTGGAGGGCAGCTTACTCTTCAGGAACATAATCCTACTTTCAAACTTTGCTTTCTGAGACTGACAAAGGCCAATTTGAGTATCAACATCCTTTATAGCAGCTTCATATATGGAGATTTCACCCAGGATGAGAGATGCAGAGCCATCAACACAAACAGGTTCTGTAGTAAGAGGGGCAGGAGAGGACAGTTCAACAGGAGGAACTGGAGTAGAAGGGACAGATCCAACAATAGGAGGAGATTCAGACTTGGATGAGACATCATCTGTACCACCAATGGATCTTACAATGAAACTAATACTCTAAGATAAGATAGTCAACTCATGGGCAGAGGGAAGTATCTTCTGGGTCTGCAGCAATATGGAAATAAGACAGGGATGTAGCAAAGAAGTAGAAGCAACAGATGATTCTGCCTGAGCCAGAATGGAATCAAAGATGATTCTTCCCAGATTAAAAGGCTTCTTGGTCCCAGCACAGTACACCAGCCTGCACATAACCTTTGTTACAACAGACACATTTGAAGTGTGAAGGCAATTTCTGGAAGCAATGCGATAAAGCAAGAAGTATTTAGCAGTCAATAAAGAGGAGGGGAAAGATGTGTCCTTAGGCCAGTGCATCAACTTCTCAGCAGTGACAACTTTAATAAACTTGTCATGATCATCATCACATAAGTCAACAAAGGATGAAAGAGAACCAAGGCAAGACCATTTTAAGAGCTTGTTAATCACGGAAGGAGAGAATGCCACTATTTTTCCTCTGACATAAGAGTGGAAAGACCATCTGGAATGGGAATATCCAGCAGACTGGGAGAGATTGCAATAGAACTATCGAACAAGAACAGGGTTGTAGGATCTAAAATAGGAGGCAGAATGAAGTAATTTGATATCCTTCAAGACGGATATGAACTTAGTCTTGGAGAAGGAAGCAACTGATACGTCTAGAATGGATCTATCAGCATAAAAGCCCCATCTTTTCTTGCATGCCTGATCAAAGAACATCTTGTTCATGGCATCTGATGTAGTAAATATAGCAGGAGAGATATATCGGAGGAAACTCGAGCACTTTTTGATGGAGATGGGGAAGTAGAGCTTGAGAGGGAAGCACTTCTCTTTGTTGAGGTCCTTTGCTATCGAGACGGCAGAGAAATCTCCAGATCAGGCACAGTCTGAGCAGAAGCAGGTGAAGCTGTAGAATCAGTAGGGGCTGCAGAGATGCATGTTGCATCTTGTGTTGGAACATCCCCCCATGACATCTTGTTTAACTCGAGGTGATGTTGCAACATCATGTGCAACATCAGTTGCAACATGAGCTTGTGTTGCAATAGTGGAAGCAACATTAGATCCAACTGTAGGATCAACATCAGATCTAACATCAGGAGCAGACTCAAAAGGGATATTATGGTCATCAAAGGCAACATTATCGTCTATGCGATAATCAGATACAAAATCGGCTGGAATTTCTGGCCCTTGCCCCCAATCCTTATCAGAAGATGTGTGAGGAACAGGCAATGCCTCAACACCAGGTCACAACCCCTAGACTCGGTAGATATTGACATAGATGAATGCGAGTCTTCCAAAACTACTATCTTAGTCAATTTAATAGATGAGAGTCGACGAATTCTAGAGGTGACCAAATAAACTGTATCGTCATCCACCACACGGATGTTGGATGTGGATCTTAGCCTAAAGGGGGGTGAATAGGCAAATAAAAAATTCTCGTGCACACATGAGCAATCACAAGAAGTTATAAGTAGATGCAGAGTAATAATAAGCAATCACATAGTGCACAGGAGATTTACCCTGGTTCGGTCGTCCCCACGACCTGGTCCAGCCCCCAAAGTAGATACTAGATTAATAATGTTACAGGTACAACCATAAAAAGCTAGAGCACCTCCTCTACGCTTACCAGGCTATCCGTACCGCACTCCTAAAGTGCTAAACAAAACTAATCCTAATATAAGATTTCTATTGACTAGCCCTAACTAATCAAGTCTCTCTTGTCTAGCCCCAACTAGACAAGATCCCAAAAGCACAAGTATGTAAGGTTTCCCCTACAAAGATCGCTACACCACTACACAAATATAATAGTAAAGAGTTTAGGAAATCTCAGTTTGTGTAGCCATAGTCGTCTCTGTCAATCAGCTCAGGTCAGATCAAGTCTGACAATGATGTAGTCTCTGATCTGAGCAACTCAAGTTGCGGCTAGCCTCCTTGGTTGAACTTGCGGCCTAAGAGGATGTGTGCCTGGATATTGCAGCCTTAGGCATGGAAGATGACCTTTGAGATACTTGCGCAATGAAGATGGATGGAGCTTGTAACTTGCGCACTTTAAGATGGATGACCCTTTGGATGTTGCGTAATATGTGGAAGACCCCCTCTTGGATGTTGCGGCCTTGGAGATGTGTTTCCCCCTTGAAACTTGCGGCCTTGTGTATAGAGATAGCCTCCCTTGCTTGAAGATGCAGGAGATAGCCTTGAGAGGATTATTGAAGCTTAAAGCAATGGAATTCTCCCCTTTGGACTTGCGGCAATGGAGGATTGTGCTTGCAAACTTGCACAATGTAGGAGTTCTTGTTGATGTTGATGCAATGGAGGTTTCTTTCAATGTTGTGCAAGGAGTAAGAGATGGGCTCTTGGCAATGTGGATTTCGGCAAGAGGAGGAGAGTTCGGTGGCTTGCGCAATGGAGGATGGGCATGGAGTTTGATGTATTGTGCAACGAGAAAGAGATGAGGTCTCCTATGAAAGTTGCGGCCTAGGGTTTTTGTTGCTATGGCTTTTTCTTTGTTGTTGGCCGCACCACCCCTTGAACATGTGTTTTTGCCTTCTCTCAAAATATCTCTCTTTGGAAGATGGGTTTATATAGGGGAGGAGGAGATCTCTTTGGCTCAATTAGAATCCCATAGAATATGGAGATTGGATGGAATCCTAACTTGATTAAGATTTGAATGAATCACCATGGAAGATCTCTTCTAGTCACACTAGGATTTGGAGTTTGAATTTGGATGGCTATAGGATTTGAATAGGATCTCATTTAAGATCTCATTTAAGATCTCATTTAATCTCTTATATTGATTTGCATGAGATTCTCCATATCTCTCCATCTTTGACCAAGTCTTCATTTGTGTATGAAGGATTTAATTTAAATGCCTTTGATATGAATGAGATCTCTCCATATCTCTCCATATTTGACTAAGTCCAAATTGCGTATGAATTGCAATTTCTCCATCACTTTGACTAAGTCTCCCTTTGAGTATTTACACACTTGCCATTCCTGAAAACACTTAGCACACACATTAAATCGTTCACACACGTTTGTTATCATCAAATACGAAGTCATCAATCGTTGTATCCAACAACACGTTGTATCCAACAATCTCTCCCTTTTGATGATGACAAACAAATATAATATTTGAGCAATAACGATTCAAATAATATCATTGTGCTATGTGTGTGAAGTGTGATGATGGAGGATGTATGCAACAATATAACAATAATGTTCAAACATACAAGCATGCTCCCCCTATATTCATGCTCCCCATATATAACAACATATTCATTAATGCTCCCCCTTAAACCTATTTTCATGCTTCCCATATATAACAACATATTCATTAATGCTCCCCCTTAAACCAATATTCATATATTCATACACATTAATGCACAAATCTTCTCAATATTTCTCCCCCTTTTATATATTCATACACATTAATGCACAAATCTTCTCAATATTTCTCCCCCTTTTGTTATCATCAACAGTGTACTTACGAAGTCAATTTCATACCACATGCAAAGAAAAGAATATTATAAATTAGGGTTAATGACTGGAAAATACCCTACCGTTTCAGCGTTTCTCACAAAAATACCCTATCGTTCATTTTGGGACACATTGGTCCCAAACGTTTGGCAAAAATTAACAACGTTGTACCCTTTTTGAGTTTGTCGTCAGAAAAGCTTTTCAAAATATCCTAACGTTTCAACGTTTCTCACAAAAATACCCTAACGTTTCAGCGTTTCTAACAAAAATGCCTTATCGTTAGGGTATTTTTGTTAGAAACGCTGAAACGTTTAGGTATTTTTGTGAGAAACGCTGAAACAGTAGGGTATTTTTGTGAGAAACGCTGAAACGTTAGGGTATTTTGAAAAGATTTTCTGACGGCAAACTCAAAAAGGGTACAACGTTGTCAATTTTTGCCAAACGTTTGGGACCAATGTATCCCAAAATGAACGATATGGTATTTTTGTGAGAAACGATGAAACGTTAGGGAATTTTCCAGTCATTTACCTTATAAATTACCACAAACACTTGCATTTAGACATTCGTAGAATAATCACTTCAAATTCAATGAAAATTATAATGAAGATTTCTACACCATCGTGTAAGTATGGTGATTAAACATTGAAGCATATAAGAAGAAATTTTAAGAAATTCAACCAAAACCAACCCACATTTTTCATGTAACATGATTTCACTAGGATTGATTTTCCCCATCTTATTAAAAATGAGTTCAAGGTACCACACCCAAAAACATAACCTAAAAGGACTCATAGATGTGGGGGTGGCATTGCTTGACGAGTATAACACCAATGCTAAAGTTTTACTCTTAAAGCATATGTTGGATACTCGTGGGTAGTATCGTTGCCATGGATCGTATCCATTTTTCATACGGAGCTCTTTTCTTTCTTTTTCATTTATACATGTATATATATATATTTTCTTCGTTTCAATTCTTTTGAACTCTATTTTTTTTCCAAGATAGGACACTTCATATCCCTTAGACTTTCAGTTATTTTTCATCCTGCATTCACTTTCCAATATTTCATAAAAGATGTCTCCAAATGTACAACAAAATTTAAAGCTCATGGCAGTGAAAGTGTATGTGTAGAAATCATATTATTCAAATCATTGAACATGTCGTGCATATTTAGAAAATCAAACATACATATGTAGCCATAAAAATAATAAATCAATTTCTGCATGGATATGATTATCATTCATTTATACCACTTAAATGATTCAAAAAAAGGGATACACATTAAGCTCCTTTTTTTTTGCTTTTTTGTTTTTTATTTTTTTATTTTTGTTTATAAAGAACTAAGCTAGCTAGCAAACAAAACTAGAACACAAATAAAAAACAATCAAGCACACACAAAAATGCTATGGAGGTATGCATTAAGTTCAAATAAGAAAAGTCATAACTTCGCGTTGTCGCTAGGCTAAGTAACTAAAAATGCGACGTCCAATCCATAGTTCCTCGCCACCTCCATCTTACCAACATGGAAGATGTTATGTGTGACCTAGGAATCCAACAAGGTCCACTCATTTTAGTCATCAAATTTTTAGAAACCCATACTTGCTTAAACTTTATGTTTGTGTTCCTAAATTTGCAATAATGAGAAGTATGACCAACACTAGCACATGTAAAGCACTTTGCATAAATATTTTTCACTTTGATTGGCACACTGTGAAATCTCTTATAATTAGTCTTTTCAGCATGTTTCAAACCATATCCAAGTCCACGTCTATTATTGCCATATAGTTGATTTTCAAGAATAGTATCCAAAGATTGTTTTCCAATAGAAAATTTGTTAATGGACAATTCTAGGTTCATGACTTTGGATTTCAAGGATGTATTTTCATTCACAAGCAAAGTGCATTTACTAATGAAAGCTTGCTTGTTTTCCTCTTCTTTCTTTTCAAAATCAATCATTTTCTTTTTAAGCTCATTATTTAGCATGCACATCTTTTCAATAAGCAATTTATTTTCAGTTTCTAGCTTAATCAATTTTTCTTTATACATGCTATTTTCATTTAACAAAGTGGGACAAGAAAGACAATCAACTTTTTCAGGCATGTTAGCTTTTTCCTTTTTTAGCAAATCAATTGTAGAATTACATACAACAAGTTTTTCTTTCAGATTGTCAATTTCATTAGACACGTCACAGTTTTGTTGTTGCAGTTCAAAGTTATCATTTCTATAGGCATCTAAGGTGGATTCTTGCTCTACAATTTCATCTTGTATTGCCTTACAAATATTCAGAAGTTCAGCTTTACTACCAAAGTTTACCTCATCATGTTTTCCCATCAAGCAAAGGGAGGTGTGCGCAGTCTCCTCAATCTCATATTTGCTATCGTCATCCGACGTTAACTTTAGAGCTTTTCCTTTCTTTTTAGTGACGTTATTTGTTTATTGTGGGCAATCCTTCATACCATGTCCCGTGTTCCTGCATTTAAAACATATCACTTTTACAGTAGCAATCTGTTCAAAGGAATTTCTAGAATGATTATAGTTATTAGAGCGATTAAACCTTGGTGCCATTTTTGCTCTTCCTTGCTTGGTCTTGTTGTATTTTCTGAAGTTTTAAACCATTAGTGCTTACTCCTCATTATCAACTTTATCTTCTCTAGCTTGAAGAGCTAGTGGTTTTGGAGCCTTTACCTCTGGTTTCTCTCTTTCTTCGATGCTCTGCAGCTCAAGCTCGTGTGACATCAAATTACCTATCAAGTCCTCCACCCTCATCTTTGATAGATCTTTAGCGTCTTGAATGGCTGTGACTTTAGGACGGAACGAGCTTGGCAGCGCTCTCAATATCTTACTCACCTGCTCAAGACTAGAGTATGGCTTACCAATGGAGCTAGACTTGTAGACGATGTCTGTGAACCTCGCAAACATCTCTTTGATGGATTCTGATGGAAGCATGCGGAAGCTCTCGTACTCTGTGCTCAGCAAAACAAGTCTAGACTCCTTCACCTGTGATGTTCCTTCATGTGTCACCTCCAGTGTATGTCATATCTCTTGCACAGTTAAACATTGTAAGACACGATTAAATTCAGCTTTATCCAAAGAGCAAAAAAGTGCATTTATAGCTCTACCATTCAATGAATAAAGTTTCTTATCAGCAGCATCCCATTTATCTTTTGGTTTGACAATTTCAGTGTCTTCAATTTTAATAGTGGGGGTTTTATATCCATTTTCAACAATATCACACACATCATAATCTACAGACACTAAATAAATTTCATTCTAGTCTTCCAATATGCAAAGTCTACTCCATTAAACTTAGTGGGTCGGGCAATAGACTGACCTTCAGCAAATGCTGAATCAGAGATATTCATAGTTATTCTAGCCTAGCTCCTCTAACCTGCTGTGATACCACATGTTGGATCTGGATCTAAGCCTAGGGGTGAATATGCAAATAAAAAATTCTTGTGCACACACAAGCAATCACATGCTGTTATAAGCAGATGTAGAGAAATAATAAGCAATTACGAAGTGCACAGCAGATTTACCCTGGTTCGGTCGTCCCCACGACCTACGTCCAGCCCCAAAGCAGATACTGTAGGATCCTGTCAAAACAACGATGTTAGGATCGAATGAAGAGGAGAGACTCACGTTCGCATACGCAGCACCGTAGTCTCTGAACTTCGCCCTCGGATTCGTCACAACGGTCGGTACTTCGTCACGGAGGATCGAAGCAACGTTTCACCGTCTAAATCTCTATTTAGAAGAAGAATTTAATGGAAAGGTAGAAGAAGAACATAAGTTGCCTTATGCAAACTTATGGCATGGATGGAATGGTGTAAAAGCCTTACCCTTGGGTCCTATTTATAGGCTTTAGGGGTAGTTATTGTAGGAAATAACCATATATAAGCTTATTAGCCTATATTAGCCCTTTTACTTATCCTCTTCTTCATTCACTTATCAAGTGCCTTTATGCACTTATAAAGTGACTTTTTCCACTTATCGAGTGGTCCTTTTCACACGTGAAAAGGTTCCCTTCGTGCACGCTTTCATGCACGCGACATCTGATGTCTGTATACCCTCATACATCCCCTCTTGGGTGTATACATGTCGTCCATATCCAACAGATACTAGATTAATAATGTTACAGGTACAACCATAAAAAGCTAGAGCACATCCTCTACACTTATCAGGCTCTCTGTACCGCACTCCCAAAGTGCTAAACAAAACTAATCCTAGTATAAGCTTTCCATTGACTAGCCCCAACTAGTCAAGTCCCTATTGTCTAGCCCCAACTAGACAAGATCCTAAAAGCACAAGTATGGTAAAGTTTTCCCAACAAAGATCGCTACAATACTACACAACTATTATAGTAAAGAGTTTAGGAAATCTCAGTTTGTGTAGCCGTAGTTGTCTCTGTCAATCAGCTTAGGTCAGATCAAGTCTGACAGTGATGTATTCTCTGATCTCAGCAACTCAATTTGAGGCTAGCCCCCTTGGTTGAACTTGCGGCCTAAGAGGATGTGTGCTTGGATATTATGGCCTTGGGCATGGAAGATGACCTTTGAGATACTTGCATAATGAAGATGGATGAAGCTTGTAACTTGCGCACTTGAAGATGGATGACCCTTTGGATGGTGCGCAATATGTGGAAGACTCCCTCTTGGATGTTGCGGCCTTGGAGTTGTGTTTCCCCCCTTGAAACCTGCGGCCTTGTGTAGAAAGATAGCCTCCCTTGCTTGAAGATGTAGGAGATGGCCTTGAGAGGGTTATTGAAGCTCGAAGCAATGGAGTTCTCCCCTTTGGACTTGCAGCAATGGAGGATTGTGCTTGCAAACTTACGCAATGTAGCAGCTCTTGTTGATGTTGATGCAATTGAGGTTTCTTTCATTGTTGCGCAAGGAGTAAGAGACGGGCCCTTGGCAATGTGGATTTCGACAAGAGGAGGAGAGTTTGGTGGCTTGCACAATGGAGGATGGGTATGGATTTTGATGTATTGCACGAGGAGAAAGAGATGAAGTCTCCTTTGAAAGTTGTGCCCTAGGGTTTTTGTTGCTATGGCTTTTTATTTGTTGTTGGCCACACCACCTCTTGAACATGTGTTTTTGCACTCTCTCAAAATATCTCTCTTTGGAAAATGGGTTTATATAGGAGAGGAGGAGATCTTTTTGTCTCAATTAGAATCCCATAGAATATGGAGATTGGATGGAATCCTAACTTGATTAGGATTTGAATGAATCACCACGAAAGATCTCTTCTAGTCACACTAGGATTGGAGTTTGAATTTGGATGGCTAAAGGATTTGAATAGGATCTCATTTAAGATCTCATTTAATCTCTTTTATTCATTTGCATGAGATTCTTCATATCTCTCCATCTTGGACCAAGTCTTCATTTATGTAGGAAGGATTTGATTCAACCACCTTTGATATGAATGAGATCTCTCCATATCTCTCCATATTTGACCAAGTCCAAATTGCACATGAATTGCAATTTCTCCATCACTTTGAATAAGTCTTCTTTTGAGTATTTACACGCTTGATATTCCTTAAAACACTTAGCACACACATTAAATCGTTTACACATGTCTGTTATCATCAAACACGAAGTCATCGATCGGTGTATCCAACAACACATTGTATCCAACAACGGACACTTTGAAGAGCCCCACCCAGTTTGTCAAGTCAAATGTGACCAAGACAAACTCCAGTAAAATCCAGATTAGACAAATCAAATTTTTCGCACGTCTCTCTTAGATGCCAGAACCAATCATACACAGTGACGGGAATAAAAGGGTTTAAAGATGAAGGGTGTACTTCACGCTGGACCGAAATTGGGAAATATAGTACAATTGCCAAATTCGGCATGGCATTGGGATGCATGTGATTAGAGGGCATTAGAACAGGCGATGTAACGACCACTTTTCGTTGTACGTTGTTCGTGCACGTGCTTTTGCCCGTGCACGTGTTTATTTTAGACTTAATTTGTTTGTGAACACTTTTGTGTGATATGCCGTTGCGAACGTCTCTGAGAGTATTAAATAGTGGCACTATCTTGGAACGACACTTCTCGAGTCGTTTTTCCACAATTTAAACTTACTCGATGAGACGTGACGATTTTCACTTTTGACGGGAGACGTTTCTATTTTTAGTTTCGTCGTCCGATGTCGAATTTGAGATCCGTCTTCTTAGTTAGCTCACATTCGTCATCACGATCACCAAGATATTTATTTTATAATTTTTGGAGTTCATTTGACCACTTTTACATTTTTAACAAGTTTTATATTATTTTTAATAATTAATTTTTAAATTATTTTCGGCCAAATAAAATTTATTTGAGTTTAAAACGTTTTAAAGAATTTTTGAGCCAATTTCAAGCTCATTTAAACCAAGTCAAATCCTCGGGTGAGTTGGAGAAGTTGAATTTCAAATTTTAAATTATTTTAAACTTCTAATCCTATTAGATTTAGCCCTAGACCAAGTCAACCCATCTACACTATATAAACAACCCCTAGGAAGACCCATTTTCGCAAGAAATTAGCCCTAGCCCCTTCCAAAACCCAAATTGGACGTTGCGACGATTCGTCGCAACGTTGCGACGTTCAGCCCCCGCACTGACCGAGAGAACGGCCTCCGTTCGCCCTCTCCGACCGACAGCCGCCCCCGCTCACGCCCGCTCCGCATTCCGCTGCAACCCCTGCTTCGCACCGACCTGCACCGACCGATAGATCCTCTCGGTCTGACCGAGAGGCAGCCCCGCACAGCCCCGCATCCCCGCTCCGCACCAAAGCCCGCTCCGCACCCCGCCTTCCTCCGTGCCTGACCGAAGCGCTCCCCCGCTCACGCTGCATCTCCGCAACGTTGCAACCGTTGCAACGTGCAACGACCCGCCTAGCGCTGTGACCGAGCCGCCCCAATCGCCCGACCGACAAACCTCTCCGCACCAAGGCCCGCACCGACCCCGAGCGCTGTGCAGCGCCCGTTCCTAGCGCCTGACCGAGAGGGCTCCCCGCATTTGGCTGAGTACGACCGAGAGCAAACGTCGCAACCCCGCACCCGTCGCACCGCTTGCCACCGTGGGCCCCCCAAGTTCTCCAGAGGTATTGTGGGTCCCCCAAAGGTCCCTAGGACTACTGTGGGCCCCACCTAGGTGCGTTCTCTTTGACGACTTGCCGCGTACGACGTCGTCACACGTCGTAGCCCGTCGTCACACGTGCGAGCTTTGGAATCTGGAATCGTCGCCCGGGTTGATTGCTCTGAAATTTCCAACGAGGAATCTAATTAGAATCTGGACTTGGAGCGCGATCTTTTATTCCAACCCCCGGCGTCGCTACCCGACGCCGGTGTAGCTTTCGCGTCGTGTTGAGGTAACGCTTTGCACCCCTAGGACCCCCAACCCAATGCATGCTAATCAAGACTAAAATCAGTATTTTCAAAGTATTTTAAATGTTTTAAATTCACTAATCAAGATTAATAATATGGACTTTAGGCCGGTGGACTTGTGCACGTAGGATAATTGTGATTTTTGGACTCATTGGACGGTGTACTCAGACGTCGTACTTGCAGGCAAGTGAAACTTGCCAACTCTTGTGTAGGGCCATGTTTTAGGCCACTTCCTTGTTTTCAGCGTAAAAGAGACTAGCCAGTCTCTTGTGTAGGGCCATGTTTTAGGCCACTTCCTTGTTTTCAGCGTAAAATTTATTTGAGTTTAAAACGTTTTAAAGAATTTTTGAGCCAATTTCCAGCTCATTTAAACCAAGTCAAATCCTTGGGTGAGTTGGAGAAGTTGAATTTCAAATTTTAAATTATTTTAAACTTCTAATCCTATTAGATTTAGCCCTAGACCAAGTCAACCCATCTACACTATATAAACAACCCCTAGGAAGACCCATTTTCGCAAGAAATTAGCCCTAGCCCCTTCCAAAACCCAAATTGGACGTTGCGACGATTCGTCGCAACGTTGCGACGTTCAGCCCCCGCACTGACCGAGAGAACGGCCTCCGTTCGCCCTCTCCGACCGACAGCCGCCCCCGCTCACGCCCGCTCCGCATTCCGCTGCAACCCCTGCTTCGCACCGACCTGCACCGACCGATAGATCCTCTCGGTCTGACCGAGAGGCAGCCCCGCACAGCCCCGCATCCCCGCTCCGCACCAAAGCCCGCTCCGCACCCCGCCTTCCTCCGTGCCTGACCGAAGCGCTCCCCCGCTCACGCTGCATCTCCGCAACGTTGCAACCGTTGCAACGTGCAACGACCCGCCTAGCGCTGTGACCGAGCCGCCCCAAGCGCCCGACCGACAAACCTCTCCTCACCATGGCCCGCACCGACCCCGAGCGCTGTGCAGCGCCCGTTCCTAGCGCCTGACCGAGAGGGCTCCCCGCATTTGGCTGAGTACGACCGAGAGCAAACGTCGCAACCCCGCACCCGTCGCACCGCTTGCCACCGTGGGCCCCCCAAGTTCTCCAGAGGTATTGTGGGTCCCCCAAAGGTCCCTAGGACTACTGTGGGCCCCACCTAGGTGCGTTCTCTTTGACGACTTGCCGCGTACGACGTCGTCGCACGTCGTAGCCCGTCGTCACACGTGCGAGCTTTGGAATCTGGAATCGTCGCCCGGGTTGATTGCTCTGAAATTTCCAACGAGGAATCTAATTAGAATCTGGACTTGGAGCGCGATCTTTTATTCCAACCCCCGGCGTCGCTACCCGACGCCGGTGTAGCTTTCGCGTCGTGTTGAGGTAACGCTTTGCACCCCTAGGACCCCCAACCCAATGCATGCTAATCAAGACTAAAATCAGTATTTTCAAAGTATTTTAAATGTTTTAAATTCACTAATCAAGATTAATAATATGGACTTTAGGCCGGTGGACTTGTGCACGTAGGATAATTGTGATTTTTGGACTCATTGGACGGTGTACTCAGACGTCGTACTTGCAGGCAAGTGAAACTTGCCAACTCTTGTGTAGGGCCATGTTTTAGGCCACTTCCTTGTTTTCAGCGTAAAAGAGACTAGCCAGTGAAATGATAGCTGGCTAGACGCCTACTTGATCTAGTTTGACAACGAAACTAGATCCGTCACCTAATTGATCTAGCTTAACAACGAAGCTAGATCCAACCCTTTAAACTTGTTGTTCATGCATACTAAACTGTCACGTTTACTTTCCTTAAACTGTACGTACTTTTAACTGCCATGCATTGCATCTTACATGTCATCCAAATTGATTGTTGCATCGTAGCACACGCTACAAAATACTTGTACAAATCCGTGTTTCCGTGTTCCTGGCTAGGTGCACCCCTAGGCCATACTTGTTTAAAACACTTCCTGGCTCGTGATCCAGAAGCGAGCATTCCAAGTTCGGGGGTAAGGCCCTGGCTCGATACACGTGGAGGGGTAGGGATAAACGGTTACTTGAGCTTAGGAGTGGCCTGATCAGCCCTCTAGCCAAAAGACGGAATCCCTGTGCACGAGGTGCTTACTTTTCTTGTCTTGTACTTGTCCTGTGAATGATTCATGTAATACTTGTCATCCATGCCATGTTTAAATCCCATGCTCGTACTTTACTTTACTTTACCTTACCTGTTGCACTCATTACTTTAACTGCCATGTCATTGCATCATGCTAGAACTGCTAGGTTGCTTTACTTTTACCTACCTTCAATTTCCTTGCACAAGTCTCTTGTAGACTTGCTGACATGTGCCCCTTGCTCTTTTGGGTGTCACATGTTAGGCCCTGAGCCAGAGACCGTTGCTGAGTACGTGGTGTTTTGCTGACGCTGAGCCTGAGTCCATGTCTGCCCAGGAGGAGTTTTGTGGACATCGGTGACCATCCTTAAGTCCTTGCTGAGCTTTCTTTTGTTTTAGGTTTTGTTATTAGTTGTCGGTGCGTGGCACCTTTGTTTTGTACGTTGTACTTTTGTTGGCCATGTTTGGGCCTTTACGCTCTTTTTCTATTCAGCCTGGTGGCTTTTCTGCGATGTTGGAATTTATATTTATGGATATTCTGAGATTATTCTTTTGTCTCATTTCATTATTATTATCATGTTTCGTTCGCATTGCAAGGACCTACAGTTTTAAATTTGATTGACGCTTATCGGACTTGCAGCTTTGTAGCTTCAAGTCTGAGCGGACCTTCTCACGCTTCGCCTCCATATTTTTGGGAAGCGGGGCGTGACAGGTTTTGTTGGTGGCCCATGCAGGTCCGGTCTTGCAATTGCGAATTAACGAAACAACGATGATAACAGAATGTCCATTAAATAAATTGCAACATCCGAGTCAGAAGCCCTAAGTCTAGTCGTTTTCTTAGGACACTAGGAGTAAGAAGTCTTAGTTAGACGCATGTGTTTGCTAGTTAGAGGCCTCTGATTGTTAGTTAGACCCCCTTCTAGCAATTGATTTAATCGTCGTAGGAGTTACCTTAGTGGTTATTGCCTAACCCTGACCATATTGGACCTCTAAAAATCCTTTTGTCGTTCGTTTGGGTTCATCGATTTCGGACCAAGCTGAACGCATTTCATTACCGTCTAGCTCCTTAGAAAGTCTTAGCGCTTAGTTCTTAATTCTTAGTTGGTCGACCGTAGGAGTTCCCCGTAGATTTTCCTGATTTATATCCTAGGCGTATGAATGTTTTGATCATCCGACCAATTTCCTTGCCTCGATTCACGAGATCGCCTCATGACGATCGTCGTCAATTTTCAAACATCTCCATTGCAAAACCTGAACCTTCTGAAAGTATTTTTCAATCTTCTCTTCCACTAAGTTTAATTTTGTTCAAAATTTTAATATACCTATATTTCATCCTCCTTCATTGATTTAAGTTTTTAAAAACGTTTGTCGAAATTTTGAACTCTAGCTTATAATATTTTCCAGCTTATATTTTTCGTTCCTATGTAAATGTGTTGTCCCCTCATATATTAATTTTATTCTGGACCGTACTTTTATTTTGCCCTATTCGATTTATGATTTTCCTTCTTATTTATGCCATACAAATGATACGTCGTGTTTACTTTAATATACTTTCAAGACACATGGAATTTCAGCTTTCAGCAAGTTGGTTTTGCTCGTCGTTTTCTCCACTTCAGATTCTTTTGCAAAATTACTATTTTCATAACCACATCCTGCTTTAGACCCTCCATGATTTGATTTTAAGGATTTGCTATTCGATCTTGATAATTCTTATACTAAGTCGTTAATATTATTTTTCCGTGCACCATACATACTTTCAACTATTTTTATATCCGTGCCAGACTTGTTGTGCTCGTATATTAAGAACCTTATGTAAATTAGTTTCTCATTTCTGGCAAACCCTGGTTCTCTAAAAAGTAGTTTCAAAATTGATTATTCTCAATTTTCCATAGCCCAAAGAGTTTTGAAAGCATTTAACCTGAGTTTAAATTTTTCCGTTACTTGATTTCATTCTTCGACTTTCCAAAACTTTTTGACAAAATTATATTAAATTACTGACGTATAAATTTTCTAAACCACATCCTTAATATTCGTGTAAATGATTTTACTTCCTTTTAAATTGATTTTATATAAACCAATAAAACATTTTCTCTTATTATGAATATTCGACTCAAACTTATTTCAACTCGCTTTATCGATCTTCAAATATTTTATACAGATGAGGAATTCCAACTTTTTTTTGAAGTACAACAGTTTTCAATTTTGCGTATTTTAGCTCATGCTATTTACCCTATTTTCTTTTCCCCTCCTATATAAGCATCACTACATCTCCCTTTTCCCTCAACCTAAACATCACCATTGAGTCAATGTTTCGTCTAACCAAGCTGTCTCCTTGTATTCGTCCTATCTGAACTCGTGCTTATCGATCCTTCCCTCGTCACGCTCTCGATCTCTCTTTATTGCTTAGGCCTTAGGGTCCTTCAATGTCTGTGTCAACTCTTAGTTGTTAGTAGACCCTTGGGCCCTTGTGAGGTTGTCGTGGTGCACGTACCTAAGTTGTGTACGTAGGCTTGAATGAGAATTCCCATAGTATATTGATGTTTGCCTATTGAGTGATATATATATATACTCGGAGTTATTCGTGATAGTATGAAGTTGTTGTGTGTTAGTAGTTGTAGATTTTTGTGTGGATAGCTATACTATACTAGGGATGCCTGTGTATATAAGAGTTAGCGTTGAAATATCTAAGTTGTGTATGTAGTTAGAGATACTTATAATGGTTGAAATAAATGATTGGTAAAGCTATGAGTATGATAGGTGTGATAATAATAAGTGAACGTATAGATAAGTGAGTAGGCCTATCAAGTGACCTATATACTAGTACGTGTGAGAATGTGCTCGTAGGTAGATATATATTGTGCTTGGACGTAGGAAGTTATGTTTCGTTGCATGAGTATATAAGTGATATACATATGGTAGTAGGGTTAAAATTTTGATTGGTATTGTTTGCTTTCACGGGATGTTGCATGCGTGCATACCGTGAGGTATACACGACTATTGCACATCTTAATTTTGTATGTATAGGTGTATTATTATACTAATTATAGGCAGCATGCTATGGTGTGAATATATATATATGTTACATGTGTGTGACTATACGATGAATGCGTATGCATGTATTAGGGAGGGTATTATAAATATATGTGTGCTGATGTCTGTATTACTATTATTATGGTATATAAATTGATTTAACTATGTAAGTATTACCTGACTAAATATTAAGTGTGATTGATTTATGGAATGTATATGGTTGTATTGGTAGGTGTATATATATGGGAGTGGTATCAGTATAGGTATAAATGTCGTGTTACGAATATTCTGATATATGTATTGAGTCTCACTCAAGCTTGAGTGGGTATACTCTAAGTACATTGAATGTATGTCTGAAGTTTGAATATAGCGATGTTTGATGTATGTATAGTGATAGGAGTGTTTGTGCCTGGTTGTGTTACGCACATGATTGTGGGTCGCTACACCAGTATATAGTTATAGGTGTTGGTCTTGTGGTATAGCTAATTACTAAGGACTTGCTCGTGTGAACGTATGTGTACTAGCTAAAACTATGTGTGTATGTGTGCTAGTTATATAATGGTATGATTGGTGTATGTAAATGAAATGTTAGCATGTATGGGTGTGCACCATGCACGGGTAAGTATGTGCTTAGTTATAGGTATTGATGACTACGATATATGTGGCGGGTCGTAAATACAGTTATATGACCGTATGCGATGAGAATATATGGTGAACTTTTTGCATGCATTGAATGACTATATAATGAGTGAAATATGGTAGTAGTGAATATATATTAGATATAGTAAAATTTGACTTAAAAATGGTATGGTGTGACTGCTTATGTGGATGTGCTTAGTATTGGATGTATACTAGGTAATATTAGAGGGTAGTATACCCTTGATGTTTGTGCATAGGTAACTATCTATATGTAGAGCAATGATTGTATGGGCTAAGTGTGAGACTATCCTTATGTGAGTATCTGAACTATTGTTTTGTACTAGGTAAGTAGTAGTTATATAAGGGATGTATGTTTATATATATATGATTGAAATACATGTATGCAGTTGACTGACTATAATAAGTATAAATATATGACGTACGTGAATGTATATATATACGTGTTGGTAGTGTTTATGTTTGACTACCTAGTGCGTACATGAGCACTTGTAATGACTATACCTGGTTGAATTATTATATGACTTGATTGGGGTAGTTACTAGAGTGACTAGCTATACTAGAAAGTCCGAGGACGGACTTTATTCTAAGGTGGGGAGGATGTAACGACCACTTTTCGTTGTACGTTGTTCGTGCACGTGCTTTTGCCCGTGCACGTGTTTATTTTAGACTTTATTTGTTTGTGAACACTTTTGTGTGATATGCCGTTGCGAACGTCTCTGAGAGTATTAAATAGTGGCACTATCTTGGAACGACACTTCTCGAGTCGTTTTTCCACAATTTAAACTTACTCGATGAGACGTGACGATTTTCACTTTTGACGGGAGACGTTTCTATTTTTAGTTTCGTCGTCCGATGTCGAATTTGAGATCCGTCTTCTTAGTTAGCTCACATTCGTCATCACGATCACCACGATATTTATTTTATAATTTTTGGAGTTCATTTGACCACTTTTACATTTTTAACAAGTTTTATATTATTTTTAATAATTAATTTTTAAATTATTTTTGGCCAAATAAAATTTATTTGAGTTTAAAACGTTTTAAAGAATTTTTGAGCCAATTTCCAGCTCATTTGGACCAAGTCAAATCCTTGGGTGAGTTGGAGAAGTTGAATTTCAAATTTTAAATTATTTTAAACTTCTAATCCTATTAGATTTAGCCCTAGACCAAGTCAACCCATCTACACTATATAAACAACTCCTAGGAAGACCCATTTTCGCAAGAAATTAGCCCTAGCCCCTTCCAAAACCCAAATTGGACGTTGCGACGATTCGTCGCAACGTTGCGACGTTCAGCCCCCGCACTGACCGAGAGAACGGCCTCCGTTCGCCCGCTCCGACCGACAGCCGCCCCCGCTCACGCCCGCTCCGCATTCCGCTGCAACCCCTGCTTCGCACCGACCCGCACCGACCGATAGATCCTCTCGGTCTGACCGAGAGGCAGCCCCGCACAGCCCCGCATCCCCGCTCCGCACCAAAGCCCACTCCGCACCCCGCCTTCCTCCGTGCCTGACCGAAGCGCTCCCCCGCTCACGCTGCATCTCCGCAACGTTGCAACCGTTGCAACGTGCAACGACCCGCCTAGCGCTGTGACCGAGCCGCCCCAAGCGCCCGACCGACAAACCTCTCCGCACCAAGGCCCGCACTGACCCCGAGCGCTGTGCAGCGCCCGTTCCTAGCGCCTGACCGAGAGGGCTCCCCGCATTTGGCTGAGTACGACCGAGAGCAAACGTCGCAACCCCGCACCCGTCGCACCGCTTGCCACCGTGGGCCCCCCAAGTTCTCCAGAGGTATTGTGGGTCCCCCCAAAGGTCCCTAGGACTACTGTGGGCCCCACCTAGGTGTGTT
Organism: Scilla litardierei; assembly: GCA_030789695.1. NCBI lineage: Eukaryota > Viridiplantae > Streptophyta > Magnoliopsida > Asparagales > Asparagaceae > Scilla > Scilla litardierei. The sequence goes on from CM061142.1 coordinate 530,772,684, forward strand.
CTCTTTGACGACTTGTCGCGTACGACGTCGTCGCACGTCGTAGCCCGTCGTCACACGTGCGAGCTTTGGAATCTGGAATCGTCGCCCGGGTTGATTGCTCTGAAATTTCCAACGAGGAATCTAATTGGAATCTGGACTTGGAGCGCGATCTTTTATTCCAACCCCCGGCGTCGCTACCCGACGCTGGTGTAGCTTTCGCATCGTGTTGAGGTAACGCTTTGCACCCCTAGGACCCCCAACCCAATGCATGCTAATCAAGACTAAAATCAGTATTTTCAAAGTATTTTAAATGTTTTAAATTCACTAATCAAGATTAATAATATAGACTTTAGGCCGGTGGACTTGTGCACGTATGATAATTGTGATTTTTGGACTCATTGGACGGTGTACTCAGACGTCGTACTTGCAGGCAAGTGAAACTTGCCAACTCTTGTGTAGGGCCATGTTTTAGGCCACTTCCTTGTTTTCAGCGTAAAAGAGACTAGCCAGTGAAATGATAGCTGGCTAGACGCCTACTTGATCTAGTTTGACAACGAAACTAGATCCGTCACCTAATTGATCTTGCTTGACAACGAAGCTAGATCCAACCCTTTAAACTTGTTGTTCATGCATACTAAACTGTCACGTTTACTTTCCTTAAACTGTACGTACTTTTAACTGACATGCATTGCATCTTACATGTCATCCAAATTGATTGTTGCATCGTAGCACACGCTACAAAATACTTGTACAAATCCGTGTTTCCGTGTTCCTGGCTAGGTGCACCCCTAGGCCATACTTGTTTAAAACACTTCTTGGCTCGTGATCCAAAAGTGAGCATTCCAAGTTCGGGGGTAAGGCCCTGGCTCGATACACGTGGAGGGGTAGGGATAAACGGTTACTTGAGCTTAGGAGTGGCCTGATCAGCCCTCTAGCCAAAAGACGGAATCCCTGTGCACGAGGTGCTTACTTTTCTTGTCTTGTACTTGTCCTGTGAATGATTCATGTAATACTTGTCATCCATGCCATGTTTAAATCCCATGCTCGTACTTTAATTTACTTTACCTTACCTGTTGCACTCATTACTTTAACTGCCATGTCATTGCATCATGCTAGAACTGCTAGGTTGCTTTACTTTTACCTACCTTCAGTTTCCTTACACAAGTCTCTTGTAGACTTGCTGACATGTGCCCCTTGCTCTTTTGGGTGTCACATGTTAGGCCCTGAGCCAGAGACCGTTGCTGAGTAGGTGGTGTTTTGCTGACGCTGAGCCTGAGTCCATGTCTGCCCAGGAGGAGTTTTGTGGACATCGGTGACCATCCTTAAGTCCTTGCTGAGCTTTCTTTTGTTTTAGGTTTTGTTATTAGTTGTCGGTGTGCGGCACCTTTGTTTTGTACGTTGTACTTTTGTTGGCCATGTTTGGGCCTTTACGCTCTTTTTCTATTCAGCCTGGTGGCTTTTCTGCGATGTTGGAATTTATATTTATGGATATTCTGAGATTATTCTTTTGTCTCATTTCATTATTATTATCTTGTTTCGTTCGCATTGCAAGGACCTGCAGTTTTAAATTTGATTGACGCTTATCGGACTTGCAGCTTTGTAGCTTCAAGTCTGAGCGGACCTTCTCACGCTTCGCCTCCATATTTTTGGGAAGCGGGGCGTGACAGGCGAGGATGAGGAGGGACCACGGAAAGACGTGCGGGCAGATCGGGACACCACCCCTTTCCTTTTCTTTAGGGGAGGAGAGGAAGAGGACGCCCCCGCCTTTGCTGTAGCGGAGCGATGAGAGTAGCGGCGAGGCTGATGAGCAGACTTCTGATCTTGATCGCAGGCCATGGAGATAGAGAGGGTTGAATTCTTCAGAGAGAAGAACAAAGGAATCCCTAGAAGGTAAAATCCCTTTTTCTGAAAAATTGAATAACTGAAATATGAGCTCGGAGACCAAAGCCCGAACCTCAGTGCCTTCTTTATATCAAAAACCTTCTCTATGTTGTAACATGCATTATAATAAGTAAAAAATTAAATGCGACAAAGCCCAAGGGCTTGCCGTAACTCTTCAAATTTGCCCGAGTCAAGTGTCTTCGTAAAGATGTATGCCAATTGACTTGATGTTGCAACTTACTCTATGACAAGAACTTTCTTCTCAACCAATTCTCTAGTAGAATGGTGACGTATGTCAATGTTCTTTGTTCTAGAGTATTGCACATGATTCTTAGAAATATTGATAGCACTTTGATTGTCACATAGAACAGTCAACATACTTGTTCCACTCCATAATCCATCAGTATTTGTTACATCCACAATAATTGAGTGCAACAACTTCCCACAGCAATATACTCAGCTTCTGCAGTGGATATGGAAATAAAATTCTGCTTCTTATTGTACCACAAAACAAGGTTATTTCCTACATAGAAACACCCACCTGTAGTACTCTTCATGTCATCAGCATTACCTGCCCAATCAGCATCAATGTATCCTAAGAGAAGGGTATTAGTATCATTTGCCTACCAAATACCATAGTCAGCAGTGCCATTTATGTATCTGATGATTCTCTTGACTGCGGTAATGTGGGACTCTTTAGGAGTTGCTTGGTAGCGAGCACAGACTCCTACCTAAAACTAATGTCAGATCTGCTGGCAGTGAGGTATAGGAGACTCCCTATCATGCTTCTGTACATGGTGACATCAACTAACTTTCCACTGTCATCCCTAGAGAGTTTTTCACTAATAGACATAGGAGTACGAACATGTCTAGCATTCTCTAACCCAAATCTCTTCACAAGATTTCTTGCATATTTACTTTGAGAGATAAACAGTCCTTCTTTGGATTGCTTCACTTGAAGGCCAAGAAACATTAAGTTCACCAAACATGCTCATTTCAAATTCCTGTTGCATAAGATTAATGAATTCTTGAACTAATTTCTGAGAAGTAGATCCAAACAAATATCATCAACATAGATCTGAGCAACTATCACTGCTGACTTGGTTCTCTGAACAAACAATGTCTTGTCAGCTCCCCCTCTTTCATAGCCTTTCTGAAGCAAGTATCTGGTTAGCCTCTCATACCATGCTCTTGGTGCTTGCTTCAAACCATAGAGAGCCTTTTTCAACTAATACACATGACCTAGAAAGAATGGATCATCAAAGCCTTTGGAATGCTTTACGTAAACTTCTTCATTTAGAATGACATTTAGGAAGGCACTCTTCACATCCATCTGATGAAGTTTGAAGTTGAAGCTGCATGCCACTGCAAGTAAGAGTCTAATGGATTTCAGCCAAGCTACAGGAGCAAAGGTCTCATCAAAGTCTACACCTTCAACCTGAGCATAGCCTTGAGCAACAAGTCTTCCTTTGTTGCGAGTGATGTTCCCCTTTTCATCAGTCTTGTTTTTAAAGATCCATTTTGTACCTATAACATTCATCCCATTTGGTCTTTCAACAAGAGTCTACATATCATTTCTTTGAAACTGTTTCAGCTCTTCTTACATGGCTGACACCCAGTATTCATCTACGAGAGCCTCCTTCACATTCTTTGGTTCAACTAAGGAAACAAAGCAAACATACCCTACAAGGTCTCGATAGTTGACACGACTTGTCCCTCTTGTACGTCGTTCTTCAAAGACGTCCCTAATGACCAGCTCAGGTGGATGATTCCTGATAACTCTGGTAATGCCATCATGAGTATGATCAGCAGGTTGATCATTTTAAGGTTCCTCAGCTAATGTTGTCTCTTGTATTGCATCATCAGTTACAACATGATCATGTGTCGTATCTGGTGTTGCAACATCAGTTACAACATGCTCTTCTTCCTCCACGCACTCTTTTTGTCTGGGTTGCCTTCACCCATGGCAGTCTCTTTTTGCTGATCAAAATCATCCACTACAATGTTAATAGTTTCCATCATGGATTTTGTGCGCTTGTTGTAAACTCGATATGCGCGGCTAGATGTCGAATATCCTAGAAAGATTCTTTCATCGCTTTTCGCATCAAACTTCTCTCTTTGAGTTCAATCATGTAATATATAACACTTGCTTCCAAAGATGTGAAAATAAGAAACATGTGGCTTTCTTCCCTTCCAGATCTCATATGGAGTCTTCTCAGTTCTTGGGCGAAAATAAAATGTTGATTGTATAGCAAGCTGTATTAATTACTTCAGCTCACCACCTCACACTAACTTCTCTGGCATTTAGCATAACCCGAGCCATTTCTTGCAGTGTGTGATTCTTCCTTTCAACTACTCCATTCTGTTGTGGGGTCTTTGGAGCAGAAAATTCATGAGCAATCCCTCGAGATTCACAGAAATCAGCAAATAACCGGTTTTCAAACTCCTTTCCATGATCACTTCTGATTCTAACAACCTTGCTGATAATACTTCCTCTTTCATTTTGAATATGAATACATAGTTTCTTAAAAGCTTCAAATGTATCTGATTTTTCTTTAAGGAAATCTACCCAAGTAAACCTAGAAAAGTCATCAACACAAACAAAGATGTATTTCTTACCTCCAACGCTGGTTTCGGATGTTGGACCAATGAGATCCATATGAAGGAGTTCCAAAATTTTGGATGTAGTAATGATCTGCATTTGTTTGTGACTAGTTTTCTGCTGCTTGCCGAGTTGACATGGGCCGCATACACCATCCTTCTTCATGTTTAAAATAGGCAGTCATCTAACAGCTCCGAGCTTAGAGATTTTCATGAGGGTTTTGAAGTTCAGATGCCCAATTTTTTGATGCCACTGTTCTGATTCATCAGCAACTGTTCGCAGACACATATTAGTCTCTTGTAGAAGATTGCAGTTGTCGGCAGATCTTTTCCCAATAAGAATGCATTCTTCACCAGCATTAAAAACATGACACTTCTCCTTGGTGAACCTTTACTAATAACCCTTAATCACACGACTGACTGATACTAATTAGGTTTGCTTTCAGGTCTTCGACATGTAGAACATTCTTGAGTTTAGGAAGACCGACCAAATTCAGATCTTTCCTTCCTACTACCTTGCTTCTTCGTTCATCACTAAACGTCACACGACTGCCAGTACTTATTCTGTAATTATCAAGAAGTTTCGTGTTGCCAGTGATATGTCGAGAGCACCCACTGTCGAAATACCACATGTTACTGAGGATGCTATCAAGGATGTGTATGCCACCATGCTGTATAGCTCAGACTTCCTCACCCATTGTTTCTTTATCTTCGTGTCAGGAAGTCTAACATTTCTTCCTACCAAAAAATGACGCATGCGACTGAAACAGTTTCTCTCCGAATAACCAACGAACTTGCAATATCCACATACATGCCATCCACCTTTGTTGGTTCTAGTCAACTTCTTCTTATGTCATGACTCTTGTGATGACCCATCTCCTCAAGTTCTTTGGTAATAAGAATTCTTCTTTTCGCATGCACATTATAATAGGCTCCTCTATTGTATCACACTCTAGTGCGATCTCCTGAAATCTTCACCATGTTCAAAATGTCATCAGGTTTAGATTTCCCGAAGTTCTACTTATTTAAAATGCACTTAGCTTTCTCGGTCCTAAGAACTGAAAGTACCTCTAATTGTTTAAAATCGTGCTCAGCTTTCAGGAGTTTTGCTTTGGCTTCTTTCTTTTCTTCCTTTAGTCTGACATTTTCATCTTTCAACACAGCTTTCAGGAGTTTTGCTTTGGTTTCTTTCTTTTCTTCCTTTAGTCTGACATTTTTATCTTTCAACATTTTGTTGATATCACGGATCTTTACCCATTTATCATACATTATTTGGTAGGTCGTTCGAATATCCTCTTCACTAACATCATCATCACTATCAACTTCCGAGTCGGATTCACTGTCACTTGTTGTGGATGATGTTGCAACACTGGATCTGACATTGTCTGCCTTATTGGCTGATGTCATGACTGATGTTGCAACATCAGATCCAACATGGCTGTGTATGTTGCAGTCTGATTGCTTTTTCATTGATGCTGTAAAAGCAACATAGTTATTGGTGATTTCCTCATCTCTAGTACTTCCTTCAGACTCATCATCACTCCAGGTACTGGTAAATGACTTCCCTTTTTGCTTCTTCAAAGTGTTAGCACACTCAGCTTGTATGTGCCCAAAACCTTCACAGTCTCTACACTTTATCCATTTTCCTTTCTTTTTCTGATCATATCTCTGGATAGGACGACTAACACCTTTCCCAGCAGATGGATCACTTGGCCGAGGCACACTGTTTCATGTTCTGAAGTTTTACCCTTTACTATTGATCTTCTTCAGCATTTTACTGAAGTTTTTAGTCAACAAGACAATGTCCTCATCAATACATGATTCCTCATCTTCTTTAGGGACCTCCCCAGTTTCTACTTTTAAGGCCACTCCTTTGTCTAGTTTATTCTGTTTCAGATTCATTTTATAAGTCTGTAGAGACCCCATAAGTTCATCAAGTCTCATAGTAAATGTATTTCTGGCTTCCTCAATAGCTGCAACTTTCGTAATAAATTTATCTGGGAGTGATCTTAAAGCTTTTCGAACCAACTTCACTTCAGAGTATTTTTTTACCGAGCTGAAAGGCTTGATTAGCTATGTCTCTTAACTTCCTATTGAATTCAGCAATAGTTTCATCATCACCCATTCTTAATTCTTCAAACTGAGATGCAAGCATTTGGAGTTTAGAGATTTTTACCGCATTAGTTCCTTCATGTACATTTTGAAGTATGTCACAAGCCTCTTTAGCATACTCACAGGTAGAGATTAGTTTAAATTGATCTTCATCAACAACTGTAAAAATTGCATTAACTGCTTTAGAATTTCCCAGGGTAGCACGATCTTCATCTTGACTCCAGTCTCTTGTCAGCTTGAGATGCTCCTTGCCGTCTTTGTCAACTTCAATCGGTGGAAACCAATCCAGGCCTTCTCATCTAGGTATTTAATGAAGGCTCGCATACTAGACTTCCAGTAAGTATAGTTTGTACCAATCAGCAGTGGAGGACGAGTGATGGAGGCACCTTCTCTTGTATTCATGATTCAAGTACTGAAATTCCAATATCACACCTGCTTTGACAAACAAAGCAGCACGGATGACCTAATCCAATACCAATTGATATTCAGTACTTAGATGTTAATCAAGTAAACAATCATGAACATACGATAAATCCAAAATAAAACGACACGCAAAAACTTGGTAACGCAGTTCCGTGTGTACACCTACATCTGCACGGCCACGCCCAGAAAATTAGATTACTCCACTATAATAAAAATGATTGCAATCACTAATATCAGATCCCTATTAGGAGAAGCATACTCCCCCTCAATACAAACCGCGAGGAGTGATCTCAATCAACCCCATGGAGTAATCTATGCAAGCTCCCATTGCATGCAAGATCCTCTTGCACAACCAACTAGAGCAACTCCCTTGATCCCTATCTCAAGTAGACGTCGGTCTCCTTTCCAGGATATACGATCACCGATCTTCAAAAGGTAAAACCCTAGAAAAGTCTGTCGCGACCTTATATAGGTCGACTTCCTTCAATCTATAGGCTGTTAAGAAAAAACAACCCAATTAGTATCTCATGCAGAATATTCCGCCCACAAATCTAGGAACCACTTCGGGCACGTGACCCCCCACATCTCGGACCCCTTCAACGATTGCGGGTAAATTGCTTTAGTGAAATCTTCAGCAGATCTCCTACCAGAATAGCAGGCAACGAAATATCTGAATAGAATCTAGAGAAATAATTATAAGAGATTTGAAGCCGTTTCCAATAAAATATTTTCAATACCAGACGTCTGAAACCTCCTCTTGGAGTCAAAATATGATGTTGCAAACAATGTTGCAACATGACTAGAGAAATAATTATAAGAGATCTGAAGCCGTTTCCAATAAAAGATCTTCAATACCAGACGTCTGAAACCTTCCTCTCGGAGTCAAAACAACATGTTGCAAATAATGTTGCAACATGACTTACAACATGAACTTCAGAATTTGCAGGTTGTGACATGAACCAATTGCCAACAATCCCCAAGATAACACTGAAATTATCAAGTGCCACTAATGACAATAATGCATCACACCACGTGTGACCTAACAGGATCTTCTGGCACATAGTACAAATTGGGCAGGGGTGATGGCTTTGAGATTCGTATGGCCATCCTAAGTTTGAATCTTTTTGGCTTCCAAAAATAATCTTTTTCAATTTATCTTAATAAGGGTTTTCTCTTCTCTTGGCATTAATTAAAATTCTAAGGTAATTTCTACAATAAGTTCTTATTCTTTAGGGCAAGTCCATGGGGGGCTTTTGCCAAAATGTGGGTGTAAGGGATTTTGGCCAAAATCCACCTCCAAAATGCGCTTCATACTCAGCGGTGGGCTTTTTCCAAAATGCGCTTCATACAAATTTTTGAAGAAAAAAAACCATTGTTTCAATAATCCCGCATTTTAAACCCAAAATCCTCAAAATTCCGCATTTTAAAGGGGCTTTTTGTTGGAATGCTGTGGAGGGGGGGCATTTTAGAGGGGGGTTTTTTTGCAAAAAAAAAACCCTCAAAATCACCCCCAAAATGCGACCGGTGGACTTGGCCTTAGCTATTAAGATTCCACTAGCACTTCCTTCCTTGTCCACGAAATATCCAATCTCATAATGATAACATTGCTTCTTGTTCTAATTTGTCATCTTCTTGATTAGGTTTCTTTAATGTGGTGAATGAAAAGAAACTGGCCTAATGGATGCTAATAGTAAAATCTCATTCTGAGGAAGAGTACTCTTCGCAACGATATCAGATCGGCTTTCTCCCAGCGATACAATACAACCAATAGATCTGGAAATTGCATCTATTGAAGTTAAGGATTAAGGAAGAAGTAGGTAAATTGCATACCCCCCCCCCCCCCCTCTTCTAGCCTAGAGAGGGAGGAGGGAGCCTTTATAGAAAAAGGAGATGGGCTTTTTTTCCAGAGTAGTAAAGATCACATATTGTCTTCATAACTTCAAATTTTATTCAAATGGGTTTGATAAGATGGGAGTCTCAGAGGAGATGTGTTTCCCTAAGGGCGTGTTCTTTTGCAAGATTTCTGGGGATTCTTCCGTCCTTCGGCACTATTCACCTCTGACAAACGGAATCCTTGCGTAATTTCGCTTGGGCTGTTCGTTTGGAGTTTGGGCAGGGTGGGATTCTCGCAGGACGTGGCACCCATTTTTGGGATTCCACGGGCTCAAACGAAACCGGAGAAAATAGGGCCGATTACAAAGGAATCCCACTTTGGTGGGCCCCTCTCTCCATGCATTTGACGCACGCGAGTTATTTTTTTTTCGGTTTGTTTTGGGGCTGGGAAGTGATAACGCGTGGGTCCCACACCCTCGATTACAAAATTCATACCATTTTAATTATTTTAAGTATTATTTAAGTAGTATATTAAGTAATTAATTATTTTAAGTGGACACCGCATAATTTTCTTCATCCAACTTCCTTCAACCAAAAGAACACACTACACGGAGTGGGGCCCACCTCAACTTTCCAACTCCACAATCCAACCCCACTTTCTAACAAAAGAACACACTACACACCAATTTCTCTCTCATCAGATTCCACACTTCCTCAACTTTCCCAATTATACTTTTCAACAAAAGAACATGCCCTAAGGATCACTTCAAGCTTTGAATGGAGCGATGATCATTAGCGTTAGAGAGGGGAGTTGGCTGTGTACATCTTGCAACTGGAACGTAAGCTTTGAAAAATGAGTGGGCATGTGGGTTCAAAATCAATCATACTCTGTCAAACAAAAGTTAAACCATGCGGGCTCTAGAAGAATGGTTGAATTCGGAGCGGAGACGGAGAGGTGCTTCGATCGAAGATTGGGCGGTACATACGTCGGCCGGTGACCGGCGGCGGTGAGGAGCCCTAAACCCCTTCGATGTCGACGAGAAATTCACTGACTCGGGCATCTCCGAGATGGAACTCGCTGCCGTTGCCGCATCTGGTAGCGGTGGGATAAATTTTGATGCGTACGATGACATTCCGGCCCGAGAGGAGCGGGCTCGACGTGCCGCCGCCATTGACGAGCGTCGGAAAGAAAAAGAAAACGTTTCCGCAGGTTCTGGTAGGAAAAATGTAGGGGAAAACTTTAAATTGTATTTTTCTTTCACTTTCTTTCACTTTCTTTTTCTCTCGTTTTCTTTCTAACCAAACAAAGAAAACATTTTCCTCCCAATTTTCTTTCATTTCCTCTCCTTTTCCCTCCAACCAAACATGCCCTTAGGGTGGTACAATTGAATGAGATGTGAGTGATCATTTCTCAGTTGACGCCTAGTGTTGTGGGGTTCATTATGAGAATTGCTCCCTACACCGAATGTTCGGTGTAGGGAGGTGACGGTATTCCAAAAACAGCAAAAAAATTTGAATTGAGTGTCTTATCTTTCATTCTCTCTCTCTACTTTTTTCCAATATTAGGAAAACATCATCTCTCCACACCGAAGGGAGAGGTGTAAATAGTGGTTCTCTTCATTATTTGCATGCTTGTTCAGTATCACCATCTTGGCATTGATTGTTACCTGAATTTGTATAGAGCATCCTTTAAGGTGAAGGCAAATTTTGATAATTTAATGAAGTTGTTCACTGAAGTTGTTTGTTACTAGTTTGTATAGAGCATCCTTTAAGGTGAAGGCAAATTTGTATTGATTGTTACTAGTTAAATTTTCATAATTTAATGAAGTTGTTCACTGAGGTGCCCAACTAGCCTTATTATAGGAAGACTCACTTCATGTTTGTACGAATTAAGGGTGAACCTTTGTGTTAGATTTAATTGTCGAGCCGCATGAGAGGTGCATAAAATCTTTTAAGACCGGGATGATGATTTGTTGGTACAAGTGAGGTTCATAGTATTGGCAGTAGAAAAAAGAGATAAAAAGATCACGTGGTTAATGACGAGGTTGACCAGGGATTGGCAGTAGAAAAAATAGAGAAAAAGATCACGTGGTTAATGAAGAGGTTGACCAGGGATGGGGTATCAAGTTTGGTTCTTTGTATATAACATGTAGTCAGGTAACCAGGGGTATTCACAAAAAAATAACCGGGTATCTTTCAATTAATATTCTGAACGTTTAAGTCGTCCACAACAATACCTTTTTGCGTGTTTAGGCTAACGGACGACAACGTCGTAAAATTTTACCCCTGATCGAAGTTCAAAAAAAATACTCTAATGTTTGGAGTATCTTTCAAATTAATACCCTGACGTTTGGGGTATCTTTCAAGTTAATACCCTATCCTTTGGGGTATCTTTCAAGTTAATAACCGCTCGGGCCCATGTTTAGCTACGAGCCCATGTTGTAGCATCTTGAACAGTTGATCATCGGAGATGGCTCGAATCCAATTCTTGCTCACGGACTTGAGACGGCACAATGATTTGAAGGAAATCCGAGGGGGATGTTATAGATTATGACCTCAGCCGGACAGCAACGCGCTGCCTGCTCACGTCACAGATGATGCACTACTGCCTTCTTAAGCTTCTTCACTGGCGTGAATGACATGTCGGTTAGGGGAAGAATCCTAGCAAGCCAGAAGCTCTTGTAGCAGTCGAAGCAGGAGCAGCCCAATTTAAGGGGGTGGTTGTTCTTGTTCTTCTTCTTCTGTTTGTCCATGTCTTTCTTGTCGGAGCAGCAGCATCCTAAGAGATAGGTAAGCACTTCCTGCTCCTCGGCGAAGATGGCCGAGGCCAGGGCCATGAGAGCGGCCGAGCTGGCCGAGAGATGGGAGGAGGGAGGTGGGGGGAGGATGTAGGAGGATATATACACATAAGACAATTCATCCTTAGTATACGTCTTGTTAAGATATAATATGGTATCCATTATCCTAATTATAAATTCGTTGAATCATATACTTAGATAATTTCATTAGACTTATAGTTAGGTCCTTACGTATCCAGATGGAGATCTCGATTATGAGTAGTAAGTGACCAGACAGAAACTTAAGTCTTAAACGGTTCGTGGTCATAGATGTGTCGAGAACTAGATATTGGCACATTGGACAGACCGCTGTGTCTTTGTTTTACCTTAGGGTAATGATGATCTCATAGTCATTCGACTTGGTGAAGTCAGAGACGAGATACATGTGCTCATTGGAGAACGAGTTCACTGAACGACCAACTTAGATTTATTAAATGGTTAACTTTAACAAAACTGTCTATAATAACTCTAGGATGATGATAGGTAAGCTGGTCCTTAAGACCTGAAGTCATTTGTGCTAACATGTGAGTGAACAGTGTCTCTTAGACCTATGATCTAGCTTCGAGGCTAGGCCTTCTGAAAGATCTTAGGTTGGGTTACACCTGAAGCTCTCAAGGCGAGTAGATGACTAAGATGGGATTCGTCTCTTCCGTTAAAGTGAAGTTAGTGTCACAGGCTCAGTACGATCTTTGTGTTAATCATTGGCAGGGGTACGTTGTAGGATGTACAACGTGAATACAACAAAGACCGATATATACTGACCAATGTTGTCTAATGGGGTTGACAGTAAACCATACCCTAGGCCAACAGAGACACAGTCTTGACGAAGGGACTATAGCTAACGATATTCATCACTGATACAGTCAGAGTGAACCCAACGAAACTTTTGTCAATGGGTCGATCACGTTATGATGATTCTGAAACATGGACGACGCCTGCTGCTCGTGGTGACCATCGTCTCGGGGTTTCGAGCCCCAACCTGTAGTAAGGTCAGGCTGTAGGGTCTCACACCGAGTAATATTCGTGTCTTGGTAATAGGAACATAAATAAGAGGTAGTTATTCGATGAAATGGAATAGTTAAGTTCACAAGCTAGCTGTGAGACTAAGTCGTAGATGGGGACAATGTTGCATTTGATGCAAACAAGATTAAACGTGTCGTAAAGTGGTTACGACAATATTTGTGGGAACAAAAGCATTTGAAAGGGTTACCTGGTTGACGGGATCGTCTCGGTCTAAACACAGGTTCAAACCGCTACCAAATCGGAGCTCAAACGAGCCCGAAAATGCAAAAATAGTCAAAGGCAACAGTGGGTTAGACCCACTTGGGCTAGCGGGTCCACCGGCAAGGAGAAAGGGCATGATGATCCACTGGGCACGGCCCGCTGAACCAGCGGGCCTCGCGCCCGCTGGAAACAGCGGGCGCAGCGGGCGCGCCCGCTGCTCAGCAGGCCACCCACCCGCCCCGGGTGCGCCCAACTTGGGAGCACCCATGTGCCTTGGTAGGCGCGCCCGCTAAGCTTAGCGGGCGCGCCCGCAACTTAAGTTTATTAGGGTTTTTTGGAAACCCTTTTGACGGCTACGAAAATTGACTTTTTGCCCATCTTTGGGCAATTGTTTGAGAGGTCAAACGAAGTCGGAATTCGTCGCTATTTGTTCTTACGCGTTGACCATTCGAAGCCCTTCGAAATGATAGTTTGTATCATCTCTAAAGATCAATGGTGAAGGAGACTTAATTGATTGAAGTTGGCAATTTGTGAAAGGCTTACTAACTTAAATTAACTAAATTAATACTCTTTTAATTTTGTTTTGTCCCACATTGCTCGTGACGAAAAGAGAGGTGCCGACTCCCTATATAAATGGGGGTGCACTCTCTTCGTTGACAAATGCACCAAGTCTTCGATCGAGTAGCTCCGAATTTTTGAGCAAGCTCGATCTATGACTTAAACTATTCTTCCTCTCTTCTTCCTATTCTCCCGGCGGGTCCTAACAAGACTACGAAGGGGGTTTTGGAATCGGATCCAGACGTCTAAGACGCGGGTCTGCTCAAGTGAAACCTTCTACCGCAAGTGATCGGCTCGGAGGCGGGTGTCGGCTCGGGTGGATCAGTTCGAAGGTGCAAGGCGGCTCGGGTGGATCGAGTCAAGTGTGCAAGGTGACTCGGCTACAAGGAGCGCAGAAAATTGGTGTGGTACATCTTGCCTGCCCAAGGACCAAGATTCCGGGTATGTTCTTTAAGCTTTTTAATGTAATTTAATTTCGCCGCAGTAGAATAAATCCCTCTAGGGGTGGGCTGGACCCACCCCAAGTTGGCATAGATCGGGCTGGGTTCTGGCTCTCTCAGGGCCTAGCTAAAATGTTTAGCTATCATGTTTTATTTTCCGCTGCTTTTTATGCCTCTGTGGTCCGTCCGACTTAGGACGAGCACAGATTTGAGCCCTGAGGTTCCACCAAAACCCTTCAGTGGTATCAGAGCCGCGGTTATCCTTGTACATCTTGATTTGCAGTGATTTTAAATTATTAAAATTGCTTGTTTTTGAACATACGTATATTTTAACTTTATGTTAAAATTAGTGGAAAAAAAATGTGTGTTTTAAAAAAAAATTTATATCATGAAAATTTTGGGAGCCTTTTAAATATTATATGATAAAGTTTAATAAGTCTACAATATTCAAATGCTTTTAAAAATTTTATTTTATGAGATAAAATAATTTTAGTAAGCATTTAAAAGGTTTTAAAGGTTATGTAACATTAAGAAAAAATTTATTTCATAAGATGACATTAAAAATTTATTTCTTTTGGTTACTTAAAGATTGAAAGATTTTTTAACTTTATCTGAAAGTTTTAAAATTGATTTCAACAATTTTAAAAATGTTTTAAAATTATTTTGTAGTATATGTAACATAAAGGAAATTTTTTTCCATGAGATGAAATTAAAAATTCATTTCTTTTAGTTACATAAAGTTTTAAAGATTATTTTATGAGATAATTTAATCTTAAAATGTTTCATTAATTTTAAAGCTTAGGTTTGTATTTAAAATTATTTGGTAATTTTTTATAAACCAAATTTTATGTGATAAAATGTTTAAAGTTTTAAAATTTGAATTTAAATGTTAAATTTTAGATCAGCAAGCTTATTATTTATGTAGTAGATAATTTTAACTTGCATGTTCTCTTGATATGTCACATTATTGAACCCTAATTCATGTGATAATTAGTTGGTTGACATTATTGGCTATGATGCATAATCAGATTATTCATGAACCTTTTAGGTTAGCCATTAATTTAAAATCTTATGAGATAAAATTTAAATTGTGACATGCTACGTTTTAATGAACATTTACGACATCAAAACCTAATTCCTGATTAGGGTAGTCTCTTTAATTGATTATCATTATTTTAATTGTTTCGATAATGATTATAATTAAATGACAAATTTTGTAAAATGTTGTAATTGATTTATTAAATCCTAAGTAAGATTAGGGTAGCACGATGGACGAACAAACTTTATAGTTGATAAGGATCTAATAAAAATGTTATTGAACAAATCCATAAAATTTCGAATTTTAAGGATCCACTAGTTGATAATGATTAATTAGTATTAATTAAAAGCTATTTAGTTTATGGACGAACATAGAATTGATGAACCTCTTTCAATAGATCAAGATGTCGATCAATGTGCTTGGCTAAGTTTGCTGGACTACCCTAACTAGACTAGGGGTTAAGTGGTCCTGACTTAGTCAATTCTCTGGCCGCGTCCGCTGGACCGCAAAGAGTCGAATCATGACTATGTAAGTCCATCGACTATACCTAAGTCAAATACGATAATAATCTTATTCAAGATAAATCGTAGCCCTCCTTGTTTTAGGAGTTGGCAACTGTAAGACCCGTGTTACGATTGTTGAGCTACACTCAAGCCGTGACATGGCAATCTTATAGAAATAGATTTCTTGATAACATCTTGACTTGGCCCAAACCGTCGTCTCGTGCATACACCGAGCGCCGACGTAAGTCTAACCAAAGATGTAGTCTAACACCTGACCCAAACCGACGTGTCGTGCATACACCGAGCGCCGGGGCAAGTCAAGCTAGACACGAAAACAAGGGTCCGACTAGGCTAGCCATTGTGATTTGGATTAGCACACTCATGATCACAAATGACTACGGTAAAATTCGAAAGGGAATCATATTTAATATGATTGACGATGAGTTCGTCTACCGACTGCAAAGTCGGACAACTTGTTGAGACACACTCAAGGTTATCAGACTCAGTGTAGTCGGATCCCTCTCCCACAAATGTTATTGTATAATAAACTGTTTATTATTATGGCTTTAATAAATTTTGTGGGAGAATATAGTTTTATTAAAAAAACCATTGAAACTATTCAACGAACATATACTGGCTAAGTATCTACTAAATTGCAGAATGAATTCAGGTCTAAAGTATATGATAGAGAGGACTGTGCTCGATGGAACAAACTATAAGGATTGGCTTAGAAACATTAAGTTAGTCCGTTCTCTAGCCGGGATTGGATACATGCTATTCGAGGACCCTCTGGAAAAGCCGGACGAAGATGCAACGCCTGAGGAGAAGAAATCCTACAAGGAGTACCAGAGAGATGCCGAGAAGGCCAGGTGCCTTACTCTGGCTTCAATGAACAATAATCTGCAGAGAAAGCATGAACATCTGGATGTTCAAAGCATGCTTCTCAATGCAGAGGAATTATTTGGCAAGCGGTCAAGAGCTGCCAAATTTGAAGCCACGAGCAACCTCTATGGAGCTAGGATGGAAATGGGCCCCGTGCAAGATCATGTGATTAAGATGATCGGGTACATGGAAGACGCCGCCCATTTGGGTTTTGTCCTGGACAATGAGATGTCCGTGGACATCAGAGATGTCCGTGGACATCATCCTTAAGTCTTTGACCCCAGACTTCAAACCTTTCATTTCTAGTTTCATTATGAATAGTATTGAAAAGGATCTTCCCGGTCTCATCAACAATCTTAGGCAGTTTGAGGAGATCGAGAAGAAACCGACTGTGTTGGTTGTTGGCACTGCTTCTTCAGACCAGTCGAAAGGCAAGGGTAAGAAGCGACAGGTCCCACAACCAGCCAAGGTGAAGAAGGGGAAGAAGAAGGCAAAGGGGGCTCCGTCCAAATCTGAATGCTTTCACTGCCATAAGATAGGCCATTGGAAGAGGAACTGCAAGGTTTACCTTGCAGAAAAGAAGAAGGGGCATACTGATGCCTCTTCCTCAGGTACAACAAATTCAATTTAATAAAGCATAATTATTTCCATAAAAGCTTTATCACATAGTATGAGATATTAAGACATCTGTGTAATGTATACAGGTGGCTAATACGAAGCAGAGGATGGAAGAAGTTCCGAGGACGGTCGGCATCTGAGCAATCGTTGCTGCTGGGGCTGTGCGAGGACTTCAAAAGATGTGAAGAAGAAGCAACTAATACTTTTTTATGAATAAAATGTATCGTTTGCATTAGTTAAAACAATGATTGAGTGTTAAGCACTCAAAGTTTATTTTGATAAACAAATCATGATTCATTTTAATGAATCCATTATTTGAATAAACATCTCGGGAAATGTGCTTTATTTTAAATTGTGATTTGTTGTAAATAACTCATTTCTGTGAATGTGACTATCTGAGTTGGTTGCATAAATTCTCGAGCTATCATACAGAGCTTCTGAATAATTTGAATGTTTGGAGCTGACTTAATATTATAGCCAGTCGATAGTTAAATATAAGTTCCAGGAGCGTATAATTGTATATGATCACAATTATACGCATATTAAGATTTATTCTTGATTCAAACTACATTTGATTCTTAGATGTTATTATTAAATGTAGTTAAGGGAAAAGTACTAAGTAGGACGTTTGACTGAGTAAGTCAATATCAAGATTCCTTAAACCGATCTTGATATGACTCATTCGTCAAACCCAACCTAACACTGGTACGTTCCATCTAAGCACTTCTCAATTCGTTATACTTATCATATATATTCTAAATATGATTTAGATATATAATAGAAGTATTTAATCAGTTAATTCTTAAAGTCAGTAGGAGATAACTCATATACTTAGCTCCGATTTTCTCGGACTAAGTAAAAAGGTTTCCAACTTATTTGAATAATCTATGTAAGATATTGAATTAAAATAGTTTTGATTTAATCGAATATATAGAGACTTAAGGTGTCACTTATGTACTTGATATATTGGCACAAAATAATTGGAATGAGCTAAGATTGACTTATAGAAATGTTAGACCCTACATCAAGATTGTATGAGCTAATTGTTAGCTATACAAAGAAAAGAAAATTGATCCAAATCATTTTTCAAGGATCAACCTTGTGTGATCAAAAGATGTATAAATAAAAATCCATTAAAATGCATTATAGATACTCGTTAGTAAATCCACTCTTAGGTTTGACATATGTTAAGTCCAATGTGACTGATATGTTATAACGGTATGAGATACCGAGATAAATAGCCTAAGTGCAAGTGGGAGATGTAGGAGGATATATGCCCATAAGGCAATTTATCCTTAGTTTACGTCTTGTTAAGATATAATATGGTATCCATTATCCTAAGTATATATTCGTTGAATCATATACTTAGATAATTTCCTTAGACTTATAGTTAGGTCCTTACGTATCCAAATGGAGATTTCGATTATGAGTAGTAAGTGACCGGACAGAAACTTAAGTCTTAAACGGTTCGTGGTCATAGATGTGTCGAGAACTGGATATTGGCACATCAGACAGACCACTGTGTCTTTGCCTTACCTTTGGGTAATGATGATCTCATAGTCATTCGACTTGGTGAAGTCGGAGACGAGACACATGTGCTCATTGGAGAATGAGTTCACTGAACGACCAACTTAGAGTTATTAAATGGTTAACTTTAACAAAATTGTCTATAATAACTCTAGGGTAATGATAGGTAAGCTGGTCCTTAAGACCTGAAGTCATTTGTGCGAACTTGTGAGTGAACAGTGTCTCTTAGACCTATGATCTAGCTTCGAGGCTAGGCCTGCTGAAAGATCTTAGGTTGGGTTACACCTGAAGCTCTCGAGGCGAGTAGATGACTAAGATGGGATTCGTCTCTTCCGTTAAAGGGAAGTTAGTGTCACAGGCTCAGTACGGTCTTTGTGTTAATCCTCAGCCGGGGTATGTTGTAGGATGTACAACGTGAATACAACAAAGACTGTAGTATACTGACCAATGTTGTCTAATGGGGTTGACAGTAAACTGTACACGAGGCCAACATAGACACAGTCTTGAAGAAGGGACTATAGCTAACGGTATTCATCATTGATACAGTCAGAGTGAACCTGACGAAACTTTTGTTAATGGGTCGATCACGTTATGATGATTCTAAAACAGGGACGACGCATGCTGCTCGTGGTGACCGTCATCTGGGGGTTTCGAGCCCCAACCTGTAGTAAGGTCAGGCTGTAGGGTCTCACACCGAGTAGTATTCGTGTCTTCGTAATAGAAAGATAAATAAAAGGAATTCATTGATGAAATGGAATAGTTAAGTTCACAAGCTAGTTGTGAGACTAAGTCGTAGATGGGAACAATGTTGCATTTGATGCAAACAAGATTAAACGTGTCGTAAAGTGGTTACAACAATATTTGAAGGAACAAAAGCATTGGAAAGGGTTACCTGGTTGACTGGATCGTCTCGGTATAAACACAGGTTCAAACCGCGTCCAAATCGGAGCTCAAACGAGCCCGGAAACGCAAAAACAGTCAAAGGCAAGAATGGGTTAGACCCACTTGGGCTAGCGGGTCCACCTGCAAGGGGAAGGGCACGCTGATCCAGCGGGCCGCGCGCCCGCTGTGTTCAATGGACCGGCCCGCTTGGACAGCGGGCGCGCCCCGCTGGAAATAGCGGGCGCGCTCGCTGCTCAGCGGGCCGCCCGCCCGCCCGCCCCGGGCACGCCCAACTTGGGCGCACCCATGTGCCTTGGCGGGTGTGCCTGCTAAGCTTAGCGGGTGCACCCGCAACTTAAGTTTATTAGGGTTTTTTGGAAACCCTTTTGACGGCTACGAAAATTGACTTTTTGCCCATCTTTAGGCAATTGTTTGAGGGGCCAAACGAAGTCGGAATTCGTCGTCATTCGTTTCTACGCGTTCACCATTCGAAGCTCTTCAAAATGATAGTTTGTATCATCTCTAAAGCTCAATGGTGAAGAAGAATTAATTGG
The DNA here is from genome assembly GCA_030789695.1 of Scilla litardierei. Classification (NCBI taxonomy): domain Eukaryota; kingdom Viridiplantae; phylum Streptophyta; class Magnoliopsida; order Asparagales; family Asparagaceae; genus Scilla; species Scilla litardierei. The sequence goes on from CM061142.1 coordinate 530,792,577, forward strand.
TTGAAGTTGGCCCTTTGTGAAAGACTTACTAACTTCAATTAACTAAATTTATTCGCTTTTAATTTTGTTTTGTCCCACATTGCTCGTGACGAAAAGAGAGGTGCCGACTCCCTATATAAATAGGGGTGCACTCTCTTCGTTGAAAAATGCACCAAGTCTTCGATCGAGTAGCTCTGAATTTTTGAGCAAGCTCGATCTACGACTTAAACTATTCTTCCTCTCTTCTTCCTATTCTCCCGACGGGTCCTAGCAAGACTACAAAGGAGGTTTTGGATTTGGATCCAGACGTCTAAGACGCGGGTCTGCTCAAGTGAAACCTTCTACCGCAAGTGATCGGCTCAGAGGCGGGTGTCGGCTCGGGTGGATCAGTTTGAAGGTGCAAGGCGGCTCGAGTGGATCGAGTCAAGGGTGCAAGGCGGCTCGGCTATAAGGAGCGCAGGAAGTTGGTGCGGTACATTTTGTCTGCCCCAGGGCCAAGATTTCGGGTATGTTCTTTAAGCTTTTCAGTGTAATTTAATTTCGTCACAGTAGGATAGATCCTTCTTGGGGTGGGCTGGACCCACCCCAAGTTGGCATAGATCGGGCTAGGTTCTGGCTCTCTCATGGCCTAGCTAAAATGTTTACCTAGCATGTTTTATTTTCCGCTGCTTTTTTATGCCTCTATGGTCCGTCCGACTTAGGACGAGCACAGATTTAAGCCCTGAGGGTCCGCCAAAACCCTTCAGAGGTGTGGGGAGAGGGGTGGACCATCTTGGTCCCTTTGTTGGGGGAGCAGAGCTTCTTCATTTGAGAGAGACGATGCCCTCGACCATCCCCCACCGTTCATCCCCGGGGTCCACATCAATGACATATTCTTCTATCATATGGAGCTCTGCGTCATTGGTCTTCATGGGCATGTCTAGGCTGGCATTGATTTCGTGACCCCTGGCCAGAGCCTCAATGGTGATCCCATCACCACGAGCATCATCATCTCTGGGGAAGGAAAAAGAGAAGGCAAGTATAGCAACCAAAGCACAACAGCAGCAACAACAGCGACAGCAACATGGCTCCATGATGATTGTGGCTGATGGTAATGAAACTTGGAGCGGTGGTGTGGTGTTTGATAATGCCACGGATGTCGAGCTTGATGCCGCTAGTACTACCACCACCATCAGATGTCGAGGCGTGGCCATCTTCTTCGGTTCCTTTGATGGCTGAAGCTGATCATGTCCAACATTGGCCTGATTTTGATCAGGATTGGTCATTTGACCCGATCCTGAAGATAGAATTAGACATTCTTTCGCTCAAGGACCTCCTCCAGCAAGATGTTCACGCCATGGTGCCATCTGGTGGGTGCTATCGATTTTGAGTAGCATATCTCTGAGGGATATATGGATGTCGGTGTATTAATTTTGTTTCATTAGCATACAAATCCTCTTGTTTTCAATAAGATTCATCGGAATTCTTTTCCATAAAGCAAAGGAGAGTAGGATTAACCTCTATGTTATGGCCATAAGAGGCAAATTTTCTACCGTTTTGGGTATTAAATTGAAATATAACGTAAACGTTAGGGTATTTTTTGTGATTTCCCCTATGAGGAACGCGGGGAGGAGTAAAATCGTCCAGATTTCAGTCTTTTGGATGGAAAATAGAAAAAAGGTATCAAGTTAAACCTGACATATAACGTTAGGGTTTAAATATGTACAACTTAAAAGTTCAGGGTATTAACTTAAAAGATAGTCCAAACGTTAGGGTATTTTTTGTGAATACCCCGATTACCAATATCCAAGGAGAATGTCAATAAGAATGTGCTAGGTGAGGAAGGTTAGGTGAGGAAGGTGTCTGTAAGGAGAAAGACATTCGGGGATGCCCCTTGACACTGAAGATGGCAACTATCTTCTTTTTAGCCATGGTTCCATGCATTGCATATAATAAGTTTGTTTTTATTTTGCATGTATGTCTTTGAAGAAGGGACATGCTACCCCTATACACTTTGTGTATGTCCTAAAAGGTCCTTCTAAGAAGCAATTCTACCTCCCAAAAGGTCATCGAAGATCATCCAATGAAAAAGCATAGGTTGTGGACCACTTCTTCAATACACCAATCATTACTGTGGGCTAAATGGAAGGATGTAGCATTGGTCGTCGTTATGGAGATACACCCTAATCATACCGGTGAACATCAAAAATGCAATTCGGGACATTGGGAAACCGTGACTATATTTAGGTGGACATCTTACCAGAGCCAAGGCACAATCCACCCATCGTTGTCGCTAAAACACAGTCTACTTTTTCCGATGCACCAAAAAAAAAGTCTTCTTTTTTCCTTATAATGCTACGCATTCATGATGAGCTCAAGTATTCTGATGCTAAAAAGGATACATGAGGAAGTTGGGTCATCTAACAAAAAAGAAGGTTAATGAGGAGAGAGAGTCACTCCTTAAGAAAGTAATGGACTTGGAGGATGTCAGTCCTTAAGATAGTGGGTTCCTGTAATTACATCGATGATGGCAAGGATGTGACTTCTCTCACCGGTATAAGGCTAATCGTATGATCTCGCGTGATAGAAGTGCTACATTTGTTGAATGCAAATGAACGTTGTTATTTCCAAGGCGGTGCTCATTTATTTGGGGACATCGTTCTTTCTTGCTATGCGGATGATTAGGGGATCGATCTCGTTTTACATGATAATGATCGCAAGGATGATCTTATTTTCTTTAGCAGGGGCTATCCGATCAACGACTGCAAAAGTATCCCCGTTCGTTTTGCCATGGTCTTTTGATGTGGTGATCGCAACGTTGATCTTACTAGCTTTGGGAACACTAAACATTGGAACATTCTTGCTTGGTGCTCCTAGGATGATGGTTGCAGGACATGTCTTGCTGTTTTTGGCAAGTGCTTTTGCAGTGATAACTGCCATGGGGATCTTTCTTATTGGTATGATGACTCTATGAAAAGAATTGGTACCATCTTGACATGGTTCTATCGTGAGCTCCTGCTTATGTTTGATAGTGTCCTTCATCACGGCCATGCATGCCTTCATACCAGTAAGAGGTCCGGTAAGAGTTCTGAGTAACGGGGTGATCTTGGCCTCTACTTCCGTTATCTTCGTGATGATGTTGTTATGAGACTACCTTACTCTGGTGACGGCTAAGATAATGTGCGTGTTGGCGGGATTCTTCATGATGAGGACTGTGATCCTGGCCCAAGGTTGCCCGTCGCATTTGGGACCGTTTATCTAGGTCAGAGCTTTGTGGCCTACGGCTGTGAACTTGACTTTGTATGCTCCACTGCTAGGATCTAAGGTGTGGTGCTGATCTTCTTCTCAATGATGGCCACCATCTCAGTTAGCATCTTGAATCGATCCGTAAACTTAGCATTTGTAATGAACACTGACCCTGGTTGCATGACATACGTAGGGTTCTCGTTGTCGTTGCCAAGTTGGTCGGTCTCCAGGCCTCAAGAAGAGTCAGGTAGCCGTATATCTTAGGTTTTTCCATAGACCATATTTTACACATGCAGTACATACAATTCGTATGAAAGGGATTACCAGAGATAGGCTTTCTTTTGAACTCAATGATTGGATGGTAGAGGAAGAAGACGACCATCTAGTAGCTGCAGCATATTTCCCTGCACAGAAGAACAACACGTGGTTGTAGGAAATTGTAGAACCTTACTTGCCATCCCAAAAATAATGGATCGGTCTGCTAAAAATTTGAAGTAGAAATACAGATTGAAGTCTTGAAACATTTTTCAGCACAAATCTTGGAATGACACGGCACTTCGCGCACTTTTCATCTGCAATCAGATGCATGACATCCAAAGGAAACCAAGCGATTCGTCGAACCCAAGCGACCAAGCAATTCGTTGTATCAGACTACGAGCAACTAGACTACGAGCAACTGATATTTTGATTATCCTGCGGGGCTGCAAAAGTGTCAGGAGTGGAGCAATCTTCACGAATCATAACTACACAACATATCAATCACACTATTAATCAGGCAACATACAAGAGGTCGGCTGTAAATTTCAGATAGAATCAGCCAATTAAAAAATTGGGATTGCCTCCGCATGTATAATATGGACCATGTGGGTCAATAAGAAATTTTGATGCATATACTTCTAAGGGGAAAAAAATAGATATACATGTAGTTAAAAGAACAATTTGATCATGTAATTGGATTTCATGGATGAACTTTAGTGAAGCACTAAATAGCCGATAGCAATTGTCTGGTTTCAAAGCATCGTTCCAACAGGAATGCTCTTGAAAGAAGTTTTGCATCAAAAACTTGGCGAAAGGAGGCAAAACATTAGAAGCCTCCAAATTGTATTAGCAAAACATTATCAAACCTTATCTCCCCCCGATGAAATGCCTCAAATTCTTCAGCCAAACCAAGTACTCGCGGTTATCTTTGTTGATCATGTACTCATACAAGAGATTGGTTGTAATTGGTGAGATTCCTCTCTTCTCTAAATACTTCTGGAGAGCATTTTGAAGGCTGTCGTCCAACTGACTGCAGAACATATGTAAACAAATCAATCATTCTTCCCATACGAATAATTTGTTGGATATTGAGTTATCCCTAGATATATTTTGATAATGACCAAGCAATTATGTGTATTAATGAGTTGTGAGTGTAGGTACTAAAGTAAAATATTCATAAAGAGTTCAATGCCAAGACTTATGAATCTCATCCAAAGACTTATAAAGTTAACAAGAAGTGAAGTGCTCAATGAAGACATTTAAAGCTTAAGAAATCAAAGACAAGAAGATGGACAACATTGACTACATCAAGGTGTGTTTGTAATGTATTTTTCACTGGTCTTTAAATTCATGTTAAAGCCTGATTGAAGCTTACACACTAACTTAGAATTTAGTTTAAAAATGTTTTTAAAATTTTTTGAAATATTTTTGAAATCATTCCTAATTAATTTAAAGGCCAAAAATTATGTTTTAATAGGTAGCCTAGCCGACTAGACAGACACCCAATCGACTACCTAATGGCAGAAACTAATGGGTATCAACATATCAGGCTAGTCGAGGGCTAGTCGACTATTGTATTAAAAATTGTCGACTAACTCATGAGCTAATCAACTACTAAGAGTATTGTAGTCGACTAACTCGTGAACTAGTCGACTACCTTTGAAGAGCATTTTGAAGTCTGTTGTCCAGCTGACTACAGAACAGAGGTTAAGAAATCAATCATTCTTCAAGTTTGAATAACCGAGCCGAGCAAATCTAAGATTCCAAAGTGACACATAACCTCCTCCCACACTTTCCTCCACTGCCCACCTGAACAAAAAGATTGCTACGTAACACCCTTGGGCTACATTAGGATGATACAGTATTAGAGTTACGCCATCGAAAGCATGCTGATGCGACCAAAACATTATCAAGTTATATCCAGCCTTCCAAATTGCATGTCCTTCAAATGTGACAACCAAGTAGACTATCTCCTTTTGCCATTGATGGTAAAGGGTGAAATCCACATCACACAGCACCACTGCCAAATCAATGGCATCACTTCTGTGAATATTATATTCCCTCTCCTCCAAAGACAAGGGCTTCTCCTCATCCAACTCCTTGCAAAGCCAATCCACTTTTGGGGGCAAAATCTACAAAATAGTTGTGGATCAACGCTTGCTTGCACTAGAGGATTCTTCTTTCTAGTGGCATGCATTGTTATAGGGATGACTTTACCTTCAAGGGAATTGGAATGTAATTTGTAGTGAATTAAGGAGCAACTCCGGAGTGGGTTGGTGGATAAAAATAATGGAGAAGATAAGAACATCTGGTGTGGATGGTAATGTCAATAATCAACCCATGGTTAGATATGGAAAGGTTGTTGACAGATACTAACCAAACATATCATTGTTATCAATACACAGCACTATACTATTTCATACATTTGAGAAGTGCATGATGATAATCTAATCACTGATGGGTCTGCCAATGCTCATGGCCAATAAGTCATCACAATGGTGATATCGATGAGTTTCATACAATCGAAGCAGGCTGGTTATACTGGAAAAGTGCTTCTAGCGTATTATGTTATCACAGAATACCCATGATCCTGGATTAAAACTTCTAAACCAAGCACTACAATTGGCATATGCTTTATGGGGTTCAAAATGTTCACTGATTAAGAAATAACATGTCGAGTCAATGAGTAAAGTCTGAAATGGAAAATTGCTGAGATGGATGAGTCGCAGTATGCTGCTAAACTGAAAGGAAACAAGTGCATCCAGTCAATTTTAATCGAGGATAAAATGATGAGCAACACAATGAGATAATATGGGCAAGTGCGAAAAAGACCAAGAGGTCATCTAGTTTTCAGCCATAGCGCACGCAAGGGGGGACATGAACCCAGTTGACAGAATATAATGTGATATGATAGTTGTCATGTTAAAGGATTTGATGCCCTTAATGGAGCTCCATGGAGAAAAGGGACTCGTGTAGTCTGCCTAAAAGTTTTGAGAGAATGCATCCTTGTTGTTATCGTCATTTCAGTTCTATTTCTTGTTCATGTTGTTATTGTCAAGTTGTAACATTCCCAAGTCGTTGAACCGGATGAAAAATCATAGCTTGCGAGAGTAGTCGAGATGCGAAAACATATGTAATGCAATAGGATTGAGATAACAATATATGACAAAAACGAGAACATGAAGATTTAACATAACAATCTGCTTACTTATAGGGAGGCCCTTCATAAGGGACCATGGCCCCCTCAGAATCTTCATCTCGCTTGTACGACAATGCATCGATCTCGATCCCCTCAGGGTAAGCAATGCATCCAAACTCCAAGCTCGCCCCTCCTCTCTTTCTAATATTCACTGTCAACGGGATGCTAAAATTCACCGTTCTGTCATCTTCGCCTTCATCAATATCGTTGTTTTCATCGTCCTCGTCGTTCTCTTCTTCAACGTCCATAGTCGGCATGGAAACTACAACCTCGATCTCCTCGTTCGGATGACGACTCCTCAAAGTAATCACGTTCATCCCCTTCTCGTCTTCGATCTCGAACGGAAACCCACGGGGAAATTTCTCCGGCTGCTAAAGTTATCCCAAACTTTTAAGTTAAAACTGTGAATTTCTGAAATTGGTGGTGAGAAATGAAAAAAGGGCTGACCTTTCGGTAGTCTCCGGTAGCTATTTTGATCTCGGAGTCTAAAATTTTGAGGAGATCGGCGTCGGCGTCGGCGTCGTCGCCGGCGCCGGTGTCAGAGTGATGTTTCGCTGAGAGCGAAGAGAGCCGAGCGAGTGGTAAAATGTTCCGCAGGGGCAGGGTACGGAGGAGAGATGATCGGTGGTTTTGGGGCATAGCCGTTGCTTTGACGGAACGGGCGGCAAGCGGGGCCGCATCCGCGGTGGCTCGCCGGAGGGCGGCGGAGAAGGCCATGATCGGTCGAGGCAAGCGGAGAGCCGAGAGAAGCGGACCGAGAATTAGAGTTTTAAGCAAAAATACGGGGGATTACATTCTAGAGCTTCTCTGACGTTGTATCGATTACATTTTAGGCCCGTTTTGCTTTGAGGTTTTCTTAAATGATTTTTCTTGCTCTGGTTTTTCTCATATCACACATCATTCGTATTTTTGATTTCAATGTAATTTAAGCTTAAGCTTTTGTTCGGGAATGTAAGGGCATGTTCTTTTGTTGTGATGATGTTGTTTGTTGAAATGAGTGAATAGTGTTGTGAAAGTAGAGTTTGTTTTTTTTGGACGAAAGTGGGGTTGTGAATGTGGATGTTGGAATTTTTTGTGGGTCCCATACAATTTTATAGTTTTTTTTGTTGTGAATGTTGTGAAAGTTAGATGTAGGGTCCACGAATTTTAATAATAATTAAATTAAATATTATACTGTTATAAACGGGCTTTTGGTGGGCCTACCCGTTAGTGGGTATCCACCCATTATGTAACCCTACCACTATAAATATAGGGCTATGGTCTCCATAGACGCCAAGTTTACAACACGTTATCAGCACGCTCGTAAGCTGAGCCGAATCGCTGCCGACGGACGGACGCGACGCGAACGGGCTTCCTTCACCGAACGTCGCTAGATCTGGCGGGTAGGATCTAGAGGTAACTTTCTCCCTAGATCTAAATTTTGCATATGCGCATATGTGGTGATTCAATTTTTTTTTGTGGATCAATCGATCAAAACTGTATCGTATTTATTGTTAAAAATCAACCTTTTTCAATAAAAAACGTCCTTTTGGTAGAATAAAACTGGTTTATCCCACTAAAAATCGGATTTTTACCCATTTTTTTCTCCAAAAATCGCCAAAACCCTAAAAAGGGTTCACCCACGCCCCCCCGTCGCCGGCAGCGGCGGGGCCTTCCCGCCGTCGCTGCGACGGCGGGACCCCCCGCCGCTGCTGGCGGGGGCCCCCTCCCCGCCGCCTGCGATGTCGGGCAACCCCCGTCGCCGCTGGCGGGGGCAACCCCCGCCGCCGCTGGCGGGGGCAATCCCCGCCGCCTGCAGCGGCGGGCAACCCCCGCCGCTGCGACGGCGGGGCTCCCCGCCGCCTGCGGCGGTGGAACCCCCCCTCCCCTCCGCCTGCAGCGGCACCCCCCACCGTCGCCTGTTGCGGCGGACGGGCCCGCCCGCCAGTAGCGGCTACGGGTCCGGCGTGCGTACCCCAAAACCCTAACTAGGGTTTCTGACCCAGAAATTTTTTTCGCATTTTCAAAAAATTTTCAGATTTAATTGCGCTTTCTTTTCGTTATAATCTGGACAAAATTACATGTGATTTTTACTCATCGCCATTATATTTGGATTATATGATTTTCTTTAAACGTTTAAAAATTAAGAAGATCCTGCGACCGCTCTGCCGTTAGTCAACAACCTAACGGTGTATGACGTTGCCTAGTGGTCCAATAATTTTTAAACGGTAGATTTTATTTTCCATTATAAACTGCCTGTGATGAATAAATTGCATGTGATGTATAAACTGCCTGTGATGATGCCTGCTGCATTATAACTGCCTGCGACGAATGATTAATATTTGCTGTGATTTTGGATCGGCTAGTGATCACCATTTTATTTTTCATGCATTATTTTCTTTTATAACTCTTGGAAAACATTAGGAAAACATTGAAGATCATTTCATATCTTCTCTAAGCCACTCCTCCCTCATTCCCTTCATAGAGATTCAATCTTATGCTATAGCATCTAAACTCTATGGAATTTCTCCAAGGGATTTCAGTCTCATACCTTTTCTTGGAGAACATCTTTATTCTCTTCATTTCATAAACTCAAGTGAGAAGTGTTAGGATTCATTCCTAGAAGAGAGAAAGATCATCAAGTGCAATCAAAGCCTCATCTCAAGCACTTGGGTTTCACTTGCATGTTTTCTTCTTCACATTGGTAAGATCATATCAAGTCATAGGTAAGCGTTGTTTTGTTTCGTTTCTTGAAACCCTAACTTTCTTTGTGAAAGTTAGTTTTACTCTCTTTGTGGGAGTTACTCTCTCTGTGTGAGATAGGTACTCTCTTTGTGAGAGTTAGAGTCTCTCTGTGTGAGATCAAGGATTTCTCTGTGTGAGAATACAAATCCTCTGTGTGTGGTATCTCTGTGTGAGATTGTTTTTATTTCTCTTTACAAGAATCATAGTGGATATTGGTGTGGCTGGACGTACCCAAGTTTGGAGAACAAGTGTAAAATCTTGTGTTTGTGATTGTTGTTATTGAGCATGCTTATTAATATCCACTGCTTATTGTGCTTTAATTTCAGTAACTTTAATTACGCACTTTGCTTACCTTTACACTATTCATCCCCCCTCTAGTATAGTGTGTAGCCCCGCCAGGTCCTAACAAGTGGTATCAGAGCCTTGGTTTGGTTGCTTTTGCAAGCATGACTTCTTGGTCTCAACAACTCCTCTCTCTTCCTGCAAAGTTCGAAGGTGAATTCTAATCAAGATGGAAGAAGAGGATGTGCAAATGGCTTTGCCGAGCAACAACAAACGATGATCATAACTTCTGACACCCAAGTGTGGGAAGTCTTGCTAATGTCCATAGACAAAGAAAAGATTGCAAGGAAATTGGTGAAGTTGGATTCATCTTACGAGATATGGGATTATCTTGATGTCAAGTATTGGAGAGGAATCTTGCAATGATGAGAGCATCGTTGGTAATGAAGTATCTCGTAAGTCTATCGTTCAACGTAGGAATTTTATTGAAAATGATAATGTGTTGTTTATGGACTCTCCTAAAGCTGATAAGTTTAAGCTTAAAAAGAGATGCTCACAAATACACACACATCTTCATCATCCAATCTTTATGATGATACACGTTTTATTGCTTTGAATCAAGAAAAAGTTTCTTTTGATTCTCATGTGTGCATGTTGAGCAAAGAGAATGACTCTCTTAAAGCTCGTATTGAGTATGATCGTGATATTTACAAATCTGTGAAAGAGAGTCTGTATGCATCGCATCATGTTGAGTGCTTTGAGAGATGAGAATGCTTCTCTCAAACTCCAAATGGAGAAGATGCACTCGGAGTGTGATTACAACATTTTGAGAGATAAGACATTGCTCTCAAGTCAAAATGTTGTGAGCTTAGCTCATGTTTATCCAAGAGGGATGACAACATTTCTCCACTTTTAAAGAAATGTGAGCTATTGTCTACTCAAATTAAAAATTTCAAATGAGTAAGGACAAGGTTTTGGGATCCTCTTCATTGAAGGTGAACAAACCAAGCTCTTCTCTTAGAAACACCCAAATAAATTTTATGGGGGCGCATTCTAATGAGAAAGTCACATCCAACTCTTTTGGCCTAAAATCAACTATTATTTCTAAGCCAAAGAGAAATCATGCATTTTTATATTCTGGTCTTGCATATATTAAGAATCCTATTCAAAAACATGTTGATATGAATGCTTCTTCTTTGAATGTTATGCATGATGTTTTTACTCATAGGAAATTTTATTATTGCTTGCATGCTAGAATTGATGATAAACCTTTGCATGTTTCACATATTCCTATGCATGATCGAATTGCTTGTGTGAATGCTTCTAATGATAGAACTTATGTTTCACACACTGGGCATGCCAATGTTCATGTTCCACCTCATAAGCGTGCATCCTTACCTCCAACGCATGCCTTATCTAAATATCTTCTTAAGAATCCCAAATCACTTTCTTTGTGGATTCCTAAGAATGTTTCTAATCTTGATAGGAACTCGTATATAGATTCATATGTTCGTAATATTATATTTTCATATGACTATATACGGAAACCAAACTCCACTTTTGTTTTATTTCCACCTTGCTAGCTCACTCACATTGTTATTCATTGTTAGAGTACCATGCTTTTATGTTTACATTTTGTACCCATATTTATGTGAGTGTGTCTATTACTCCCATTTTTGCATGTTTTGTATGATTATGGGGGAGTATGGAATTTTTGCTAGCTAGCATTATTTCTACATTCATATGTCACATTGAATGTCATTCAATTTATATTTGTGCATGTGCGATGGTTATTTCTCATGTCCTTGGTTTTCCTACTTGGCTATTACCCTTCTTTTTGATATGCCAATGAAGGTAGAGAAATGGGTTATGTAAAAATATACCTTATACTTTTTATGCATTATTAATAGTTTGGTATGTTTTTGCATAACATCCATCAATATAATTTGTGCTTTACATGTTTATATTTTGTGCACAGTTGCATATTGATTGGGGGAGTTTGTTAGGACACATTGTTTATTTCAATGTTTTTTATATCTTGACATAATGCATTGTCATGATCAAAAGGGTGAGACTGTTAGTTCTTGGGTTCAAGACTAACGTTGTTTTGATGATGATCAATACATTATGTTAGTGAGCTAATCAATCTTATGTTTTAATCTCAGTTTATCTTAATGATTATATGTTGATGAGACAAAGCATAAAATTTTGAGGATGTTGCAATTGAAATCTTAAAGACATCCAAGAGTGATGGATTGTCAAAACTTGGATCTTGATGAAGGGGAGCTCATCAAGAGATATCAAAGCTTAGAAGATGGTGGGGAGCATCAAGGCATCAAGAGATTGAAGCTTAGACTCTAAGGGAAGCAATGTAATCCATGTAATATCTTTTATTACTTGCATTTCTCTTTTTGAGTCTAGGATTATTGTAATGCCTTGATAGATGGTCTACTCATTCATGCATTTACATATAACCATCTTAGTAAGCCATAGGATTATCATAGAATCCAACCCAATAGGTTCATCATGCCAAATGACTCTATTGGAGTCTCTGTCTCTCCTACAGGCGACTGCTGAAGGAAGGACATGCGACTGGGTATTCCAGGTGCCTGGCCGGCCTTCTACAATCGATTGTAGTGCACTACTCAAGCAACTTTTTTTGACTCATACTTGAGCTTTTGTGAACAGACGACTGATGTTCATTATTCAGGCGCATGTCTTCTATCAGGCGTCTGGGATTTGTTCTCTAGTCGTCTGTGTGCCATAGTGCGTTTAACTTGCATTTTCTGGATTTCAACCCCCTTTGCAAGTTAGTCAGCTGATGAGAGGTTTTCAGTCGTCTTTTAAATTACAGTCGCCTGAGAATTGGTCATCTATCGTCTGAAGGCACTAGTTATAAAGTTGTGTTTTTCTCAGCTCCTTTCCATTCCATGTGTTAGTGGCCTGCTGAAGGATATTTAGGCGCCTGCACCTTGTACTGGCGCCTGTGTAGTCTTCTACAGTTGCCTGTCCTAGCTCAAATTATATCCGTTGGGATTTTTATAGCCGTTGACCAGTCGACTGCCAGTTATTTATCAGTCGACTGTCTTTGCCGTAAACTGCCAAAATCTAACCGTTGCATATTTCTTTCCTTTGGGTTTTTGGCAGGTTTTATGGGCTTTTCTTCGCTTCCTTTATGTAGGAGATGGATTAGTTCATTTATAAGTCTTGGAAAACATTAGGAAAACATTGAAGATCATTTCATATCTTCTCTAAGCCACTCCTCCAGCATTCCCTTCATAGAGATTCAATCTTATGCTATAGCATCTAAACTCTATGGAATTTCTCCAAGGGATTTCAGTCTCATACCTTTTCTGGGAGAATATCTTTATTCTCTTCATTTCATACACTCAAGTGAGAAGTGTTAGGATTCATTCCTAGAAGAGAGAAAGATCATCAAGTGCAATCAAAGCCTCATCTCAAGCACTTGGGTTTCACTTGCATGTCTTCTTCTTCACATTGGTAAGATCATATCAAGTCATAGGGTAGCGTTGTTTTGTTTCGTTTCTTGAAACCCTAACTTTCTTTGTGAAAGTTAGTTTTACTCTCTTTGTGGGAGTTACTCTCTCTGTGTGAGATCGGTACTCTCTTTGTGAGAGTTAGAGTCTCTCTGTGTGAGATCAAGGATTTCTCTGTGTGAGAATCCAAATCCTCTGTGTGAGGTATCTCTGTGTGAGATTGTTTTTACTTCTCTTTGCAAGAATCATAGTGGATATTGGTATGGCTGGACGTACCCAAGTTTGGAGAACAAGTGTAAAATCTTGTGTTTGTGATTGTTCTTATTGAGCATGCTTATTAATATCCACTGCTTATTGTGCTTTAATTTCAGTAACTTTTAATTACGCACTTTGCTTACCTTTACACTATTCATCCCCCCTCTAGTATAGTGTGTAGCCCCGCCAGGTCCTAACAAGTGGTATCAGAGCCTTGGTTTGGTTGCTTTTGCAAGCATGACTTCTTGGTCTCAACAACTCCTCTCTCTTCCTGCAAAGTTCGAAGGTGAATTCTAATCAAGATGGAAGAAGAGGATGTGCAAATGGCTTTGCCGAGCAACAACAAACGATGATCATAACTTCTGACACCCAAGTGTGGGAAGTCTTGCTAATGTACATAGACAAAGAAAAGATTGCAAGGAAATTGGTGAAGTTGGATTCATCTTGCGAGATATGGGATTATCTTGATGTCAAGTATTGGATAGGAATCTTGCAATGATGAGAGCATCGTTGGTAATGAGGTATCTCGTAAGTCTATCGTTCAACGTAGTAATTTTATTGAAAATGATAATGCTTTGTTTATGGACTCTCCTAAAGCTGATAAGTTTAAGCTTAAAAAGAGATGCTCACAAATACACACACATCTTCATCATCCAACCTTTATGATGATACACGTCTTATTGCTTTGAATCAAGAAAAAGTTTCTTTTGATTCTCATGTGTGCATGTTGAGCAAAGAGAATGACTCTCTTAAAGCTCGTATTGAGTATGATCGTGATTTTTACAAATCTGTGAAAGAGAGTCTGTATGCATCGCATCATGTTGAGTGCTTTGAGAGATGAGAATGCTTCTCTCAAACTCCAAATGGAGAAGATGCACTCGGAGTGTGATTACAACATTTTGAGAGATGCGACATTGCTCTCAAGTCAAAATGTTGTGAGCTTAGCTCATGTTTATCCAAGAGGGATGACAACATTTCTTCACTTTTAAAGAAATGTGAGCTATTGTCTACTCAAATTAAAAATTTCAAATGAGTAAGGACAAGGTTTTGGGATCCTCTTCATTGAAGGTGAACAAACTAAGCTCTTCTCTTAGAAACACCCAAATAAATTTTATGGGGGCACATTCTAATGAGAAAGTCACATCCAACTCTTTTGGCCTAAAATCAACTATTATTTCTAAGCCAAAGAGAAATCATGCATTTTTATATTCTGGTCTTGCATATATTAAGAATCCTATTCAAAAACATGTTGATATGAATGCTTCTTCTTTGAATGTTATGCATGATGTTTTTACTCATAGGAAATCTTATTATTGCTTGCATGCTAGAATTGATGATAAACCTTTGCATGTTTCACATATTCCTATGCATGATCGAATTGCTTGTGTGAATGCTTCTAATGATAGAACTTATGTTTCACTGTAACGACCACTTTTCGTTATACATTGTTCGTGCACGTGCTTTTGGCCGTGCACGTGTTTATTTTAGACTTTGTTGTTTGTGAACACTTTAGTGTGATATGCCGTTATGAACGTCTCTGAGAGTATTAAATGGCACTAATTTGGAACGACGTTCCTCGAGTCGTTTCCCCACAATTTAATCTTATTCGATGAAACGTTGCGATTCTCACTTTTGACGGGGGACGTTTCTATTTTTAGTTTCGTCGTCCGATGTCGAAATTGAGATCCATCTTCTTAGTTAGCTCACTTTCGTCATCACGATTACCCCGATATTTATTTTATAATTTTTGGAGCTTATTTGGTCACTTTTATATTTTTAACAAGGTTTATAATATTTTTAATAATTAATTTTTATATTAATTTCGGCCAAATAAAATTTATTTGAGTTTCAAACCTTTTAAATAATTTTTGAGCCAAATCTCAGCCCCTATCTTGGCCGCACCCAATCCCTATGTGATTAGGAAGAGTGGATTTGAATTTTAAATTATTTTTAAACTCCTAATCCCATTAGGATTAGCCTTAGACCAAGTCAACCCATCTACACTATATAAACAACATTTAGGAAGACCTATTTTCACAAGAAAATAACCCTAGCCGCTCCCAAAACCCAAATTTGACGTTGCGACGAATCGTCGCAACGTTGCGACGAAGCAGCTCCGCACCGACCGAAGAAACGGGCCAATTTTCCCCGCTCCGACCGAGGCCCCGCCCGCATCCCCGCATCTGCACCGTCGATCTGCACCGACCCGCACCGACCGAGAGAAGCTCTCGGTCAGACCGAGAGCTTCCCCCGCATCCCGCTCCGCACAGCCGCCCGCTTGCCCCTCTCTCCGCATCCCCGCTACGACCGACACTCCCGCCCGCACCGACCGAGAGATCCCCCGCGCCCGCAACGTTGCAACACTTGCAACGTTGCAGCGCCCCGCTGCAGCGCCCAAGCCCTGCATCCAAGGCGCCCGACCGATGGCCTCCCCCACTCCGACTGAGAGAACCAAGCCCCCGCCGCACTACGACCAACCCCAAGCGCTGCACAGCCCCGCCGGATGTGCCCGACCGACGGAATCCCCCGCACCGAGGCTGTACGACCGAGAGCCATTCGTCGTAACCCCGCACCCGTCGCACCGCTTGCCACAGTGGGCCCCCCAAGTTCTCCAAAGGTATTGTGGGTCCCCCATAGGTCCCTAGGACTACTGTGGGCCCCACCTAGGTGCTTTCTCTCCGACGATTCGCCGTGCACGACGTTGCGACACGTCGTAGCCCGTCGTCGCACGTGCTAGCTTTGAAATCTGGAATCGTTGCTCCGGTTGATGCTCTGAACTTTCCAGCGAGGAATCTATATTGGAATCAGGACTTGGAGCGCGTTCTCTTATTCCAACCCCCGGCGTCGCTACCCGACGCCGGTGTAGCTTTCGCGTCGTGTTGAGGTAACGCTTTGCACCCCTAGGACCCCCCAACCTATTGCCTGTTAATCAAGACTAAAAATGATGTTTTTAAAGTATTTCAAATGTTTTAAATTCACTAATCAAGATTAATAATATGGACTTTAGTCCGGTGGACTTGTGCACGTAGGATAATTGTGATTCTGGACGCTCTTGGACAGTGTTTCTCAGACGTTGTACTTGCAGGCAAGTGAAACATGCCAACTCTTGTGTAGGGCCATGTTTTTAGGCCACTTCCTTACTTTTAGTGTAAAAGAGACTAGTCAGTGAAATGATAGCTGGCTAGACACCTACTTGATCTAGTTTGACAACGAAACTAGATCCGTCACCTAAATGATCTAGCTTGACAACGAAGCTAGATCCAACTCTTTAAACTTGTTGATCATGCATACTAAACTGTCATGTTTACTTTCCTTACTGTACGCTTTACTACTTGCCATGTCATGTCATCCATGCATTGAATATTGCATTCGTAGCACACGCTACATACTTGTACTTGCTTGTCCTGGCTAGGTGCACCCCTATGCCATCATGAAAAACACTTCCTGGCTCGTGTTCCAGAAGCGAGCATTACCATTCGGGGGTAAGGCCCTGGCTCGATACACGTGGGAGGGGTAAGAGTTAAGCGACCAATCAGCTGGGAGTCTGCCTGATCAGTAACTACAGCTGTAAGGCGTAAACTCTGGGTTTGGGGCGGAGTTAAGCGGCCAATCAGTGTGAAAGAAAGTCATTTCAGCTGTAAGGCGTAAACTCTGCACATGACATGAAAACGTGACTAGAGAAATGCTTGTAAATGTTTATAGTCTTGCCACACTTGCCATGCCATGCTAGTTTACTTGTTGCTTTCTTTACCTGCTGCACTCATACTTTACCTGCCATGTCATTGCATACTTTTAGAACTGCTAGGTTGTCTTGTTTTACTTTCAGTTTCCTTGCACAAGTCTCTTGTAGACTTGCTGACATGTGCCCCTTGCTCTTTTGGGTGTCACATGTTAGACCCTGAGCTAGAGACCGTTGCTGAGTACGTGGTGTTTTGCTGACGCTGAGCCTGAGTCCATGTCTTCCCAGGAGGAGTTTTGCAGACACCGGTGACCTTTATTTGTGACCATGCTGAGTTCTCCTTTTGTTTTAGGTTTTCTGTTAGTTGTCGGTGCGTGGCACCTTTGTTTTATACATTGTACTTTTGTTGGCCATGTGTGGGCCTTAGACTCTTTTTCTTTTAGCCAGGTGGCTTTTTCTGTGATGTTGAAACTTATTTTATGGATATTCTGAGATATCTCTTTTGTCTCATTTCATTATTATTATCTTGTTTCGTTCGCGTTGCAAGGACCTGCAGTTTTAAATTTGATTGACGCTTATCGGACTTGCAGCTTTGTAGCTTCAAGTCTGAGCGGACCTTCTCACGCTTCGCCTCCATATTTTTGGGAAGCGGGGCGTGACAGGTTTTGTTGGTGGCCCATGCAGGTCCGGTCTTGCAATTGCGAATTAACGGAACAACGATAATAACGGAATGTCCATTAAATAAATTGCAACATCCGAGTCATAAGCCCTGAGTCTAGACATTTTCCTATGTCACTAGGTGGTAAGAGACTTAGTTAGTCGTCTGTGCTTGCTAGTTAGAGGGCTCTGATTGTTAGTTAGACTCCCTGTTAGCAATTGGTTTAATCGTCGTAGGAGTTACCTTAGTGGTTCTTGTCTAATTCTGACCATAATAGACTTCTAGAATTTCCTTTAGCCGTTCGCTTGGGTTCATCGATTTCGGACCAAGCTGAACGCATTTCATTACCGTCTAGCTCCTTAGAAAGTCTTGTTGAATATTGGACTCCCCGGATTTGGTTTTGATGATGAGCAAACATAAATAATCCATGAACTAACAATTTGTGAGCGCAGTATTGGAGATCGTCGCCAAATTCACGAGAACATTCAAAGCGACATCTCAACACTTCCCAAAGCTCGTATTCATGCCTAAAGCTTCGTTGAAGCTCTTGCGCCGTTTTGGAAGTTATGAAGATTCAATCGAAGCTCTCGAAGACCGTTTATTAAGGTTTTATTTATAGTCTTTTAGCTTCGATATATAGAATGTTAAGCCTTGCGTATATCTTACCATTCTAACTTCATAACGCTCATATCGTAGCTCTAGGATCTTAGTACAAGTTCATTCTAACTTCCTCGAAGCGTCGTGCTTCGATTCGGGCTTGTTTGTGCATGTTAGTTGGTACAAGAACAAGTACTGACCGACTAGATGGTGATCTAGTCGGTCAGCAACTCTTCTTTGACCGACTAGTTTGATTCCTTAATTTCTTGGACTTTACTGTTTACAGTTAGTCGGTCTACGTTGACTCACCGACCGACTAGTTTGTGAACTAGTCGGTCAGTGATGCTTCTTTGACCGACTAGTTGTGACTTACTGTTCATGCTAAATTTCTCCTAAGCTACTGTTTATCGTTAGTCGGTCTAAGAACGTTTGGTGACCGACTAGTTGACAATCTAGTCGGTCAACTTTTGTTCTTGGACCGACTAAGTCAATTTGTATTCAGACTATTTCATTTTGCCTCTTAGTCGGTCTACGTTCATTGACTGACCGACTAGTTGTGAAACTAGTCGGTCAGAAAGTCTTCTTGGACCGACTAGATTTCTAGGTCTGAAATTTTATCTCTTCTCAGTTCCTCTCTTAGTCGGTCCATGCTGTTTGACTGACCGACTAGTTGATGAACTAGTCGGTCAGTGATTGTTCTTTGACCGACTAATTCTCCCAGATTTCTATCCGTTGGTGAATGACCTAACTTGTTTTTATGGGACCCTATAAATACGAACGTAGGTCATTTCTATCTAGGTTAGAGCTTCCATTCAGAGATTCATTGAGATCAAAAGAGATAGCTATTCTCACTCAAATCAAAAGCTCTCTTCCTCACAAGAAACCCATTCTCTCTCATTTCTAGATCTAGAATCCATCTAGAGAGAAGCTTGTTCTTGGTGAGCTCTTCAAGCTATTGCTTGATCCAAGTCTCCAAATCATCCCTAGGCACCGATTGCTGGTCAGTTCCTTGGTGCTAGGTCTTGGTGACTTCATCTTCCTCAAATCCTCCATTTCACCTTTTGGGTAAGAAAAACTCAAGGTATAGGATTTTGTGGTAAGTTTGCTTATTTCAATATAACTCATTTATATTGCTTGTTGATTCTCTCGGTTGTGAGAGAAGGTTGTGATCCCGGGTTGTGGGATTCACTATTGCTTTTGCATGTATGATTTGATCTTGTGAAGGTTTTTCACAAGATATTCATAGTGGAAATCTTGAGTTAGGGTTTCTAACTCAAGTATCCGGAGGGGATCCGGGTGGTTGGGACGTAGGATCACCGGGAACAAGTCGGGGAGACTTGGGTGGATCCGAACCCATTAACATCATTTGTTTGCATTGTTAATTTTGTTGTTGTCATTCAATTTAAGCTTCCGCAAATTGATTTGATAGTTGTTTGCAATTTAATTTGGAATTATACTCCTTATTATTTTAAAGTACTATTCACCCCCCCTCTAGTACTTGTGCAGTAGCTGGTAGGGCATTACAAGTCTTAGCGCTTAGTTCTTAACCTTTAGTTGGTCGACCGTAGGAGTTCCACGTAGATTCTCCTGATTCATATCCTAGGCATATGTATGTTCTGATCATCCGAATAATTTCCTTGCCTCGATTCACGAGATCGCCTCATGACGATCGTCGTCAATCTTCGAACCTCTCCATTACAAACCTGAACCTTCTGAAAGTATTTTTCGATTTCCTCTTTCCCTAAGTTTAAATTTGTTCAAAATTTTTATATAAATATACTTATCCTTGTACTCCTTCGTTGATTCAAATTCTTAAAACTTTTGGCGAAATTTTTTGAATACTAGCTTATTATATTTTTTTCAGCCTACACTTTTGTACCTATGAAAATACCTTGTCCCTTCATATATTAATTTTGTTTTAAACCGTACTTTTATTTTGCCCATTTCGATTTATAATTTTCCTCCATGAATTATGCCATTCATATACTTTTCAAGTCACATGGAAATTTCAGCTTTTAGCCAGTCGGTTTTATGCTCATCGTTTTCGCTATTTCAAAATTTTAAAAATTACTATTCCTGGCCCAGACTTCCCATAGTTTGGTTTTAAAGCTTTACTACAGTCTTTGATAATTTCACTACTAAGTCATTATTATCTTTCCGTTCACCATACATACTTTTAGAATAATTTCTAAACCAAATTGAATTTCAATTATTTTTATACCCGTACCAGGCTCGTTGTGCTTGTACGCTAAGAGCTTAGTGTAACCAGTTTTATTTTGACGAATCCTGATTTCTCTAAGAGAAGTTTCAATATTGATTTTCCATAGCCTAAAAGTTTTGAAAGCATTTAACATGAGTTTACATTCTTCCGTTACTTGATTTCATTCTTTGACTTTCAAAACTTTTGACAACATTATATTAAATTACCGCCGTATAATATTTTCTAAAAACTACGTCCTTAATATTCGCGTAAATGATTTTACTTCCTTTTATAATGACTTTTTAAACCAATAAACCATTTTCTCTTATTACAAATATTCGACTCAAACTTATTTTGAACAACTCGTTTTATCGACCTCCAAATATTTTTATACAGACGAGGATTCCAACTTTTGAAGTACAACAGTTTTCAAATTTCGCGTGTTTTAGCTTATGTTACTTCATTTCTCAATCCTATGAAAGTACCACTACATCTCCCTTTCCTCTACCTAAACATTCACCAGTGAATCACTGTCTCACCTAACCAAGCTGTCTCCTTGTATTCGTCCTATCTGAACTCTTGCTTATCGATCCTTCCCTCGTCACGCTTTCGACCTCGACCTCCCTCTATTGCTTAGGCTTTAGTGCCGATCAATGTCTGTGCCAACTCTAAGTTGTTAGTAGGCCCTTGGACCTTGTAATGTAGTCGTGGTGCACGTACCTAAGTTGTGTACGTGGGTTGAATGAGTATAACCCCATAGTATATTGATGCTTGCCTATTATGTGATATATATATATGTATATATGTATATATGTATATGTATATATGTATATATACATATGTATATATATATATACATATATATATATATACATATATATATACATATATACATATACATATATACATATATATATATATACATATATATATATATACATATATACTCGGAGTTATTCGTGATAGTATATACATATATACTCGGAGTTATTCGTGATAGTATGAAGAGATTGTGTGTTAGTATTTATAGACTTTTGTGTGGATAGCTATACCATACTAGGGATGCTTGTGTATATAAGAATTAGTGTGGGGATATCGAATGGGGTGTATGTAGTTAGAGATACTTATAATGGTTGAGATAAAATGATTGGTAAAGCTATGTGTATGCTAGGTGTGATAATAATAGGTGTACGTATAGTTAAGTGAGTAGGCCTATTATATGACCTGTATGTTAGTACGTGTGAGTATGTGCTCGTATGTGGATATGAAATGTGCTTATATGTAAGTAGTTACGTTTCTTTGCATGAGTATATAGGTGATATATATATGGTAGTAGGGTTATAACTTTGATTGGTACTGCTTGCTTTTACGGGATGTTGCATGCGTGCATACCATGAGGTATACACGACTATTGCACATCTTAATTATGTATGTATAGATGTGTTAGTATACTAATTATAGGTAGTAGGCTATGGTGTGAATATATATGTTACATGTGTGTGACTATACGATGAATGTGTATGCATGTATTAGGGAGGGTATTATAATTATACGTGTGCTGATGTCTGTATTATTATTATTATGGTATATAGAGTGATTGAACTATGTAAGTATTACCTGACTAAATATTAAGTGTGATCGACTTATGGTATGCATATGGTTGTATTGGTAGACATATATATAAATATTGGAGTGGTATTGGTATAGGTATGAATGCCGTGTTACGTATATAGAATATTCTGATATGTGTACTGAGTCTCACTCAAGCTTGAGTGGGTATACTCTAAGTATATTGAATGTATGTTTGTAGTTTGAATATAGCAATGTTTGATGTATGTATAGTGATAGAAGTGTTTGTGCCTGGTTGTGTTACACACATGATTGTGGGTCGCTACACCAGTATATAGTTATAGGTGTTGGTCTTGTGGTATAGTTAATTACTAAGGACTTGCTCGTGTGAACGTATGTGTACTAGCTAAAACTAGGTGTGTAGGTGTGCTAGTTATATAATGATATGATTGGTATACGTGAATGAAAAGTTAGCGTGTAAGGGTGTGCACCATGCACGGGTAAGTATGTGCTTAGTTATAGGTATTGATGACTATGGTATATGTGGCGTGTCGTAAATACAGTTATATGACCGTATGTGATGTGAATATATGGTGAACTATTTGCATGCATTTGAATGACTATATATTGTGAAACTATAGTAGTGGTGAATATATATAAATATAGTGAAGCTTGATTTAAACGGTATGGTATGACTACATGTGTTGAGATGTTTGGCATTGGATGAATATTAGAGGGTAGTATACCCATGTTGTTAGTGCATAGGTAGCTATCTATAAGTAGAGCAAGGATTGTAATTGATAAGTGTGAGACTATCCTTAAGTAAGTATCTGAACTATTGTTTTGTACTAGGTAAGTAGTGGTTATATGAGGGATGTACGTATATGTATATGATTGAAATACATGTATGAAATTGACTGACTATAATAGGTATAAGTGTATGACGTACGTGAATGTATATATATACGTGTTGGTAGTGATAATGTTTGACTACCTAGTGCGTATATAAGCACTTGTAATGGCTATACCTGGTTTGAATTATAATGTGACACGATCGGGGTAGTTACTAGAGCGACTAGATATATTAGAAAGTCCGAGGACGGACTTTATTCTAAGGTGGGGAGGATGTAACGACCACTTTTCGTTGTACATTGTTCGTGCACGTGCTTTTGGCCGTGCACGTGTTTATTTTAGACTTTGTTGTTTGTGAACACTTTAGTGTGATATGCCGTTGTGAACGTCTCTGAGAGTATTAAATAGTGGCACTAATTTGGAACGACGTTCCTCGAGTCGTTTCCCCACAATTTAATCTTATTCGATGAAATGTTGCGATTCTCACTTTTGACGGGGGACGTTTCTATTTTTTGTTTCGTCGTCCGATATCGAAATTGAGATCCGTCTTCTTAGTTAGCTCACTTTCGTCATCACGATCACCCCGATATTTATTTTATAATTTTTGGAGCTTATTTGGCCACTTTTATATTTTTAACAAGGTTTATAATATTTTTAATAATTAATTTTTATATTAATTTCGGCCAAATAAAATTTATTTGAGTTTCAAACCTTTTAAATAATTTTTGAGCCAAATCTCAGCCCCTATCTTGGCCGCACCCAATCCCTATGTGATTAGGAAGAGTGGATTTGAATTTTAAATTATTTTTAAACTCCTAATCCCATTAGGATTAGCCCTAGACCAAGTCAACCCATCTACACTATATAAACAACCTTTAGGAAGACCTATTTTCACAAGAAAATAACCCTAGCCGCTCCCAAAACCCAAATTTGACGTTGCGACGAATCGTCGCAACGTTGCGACGAATCGTCGCAACGTTGCGACGAATCGTCGCAACGTTGCGACGAATCGTCGCAACGTTGCGACGAATCGTCGCAACGTTGCGACGAAGCAGCTCCGCACCGACCGAAGAAACGGGCCAATTTTCCCCGCTCCGACCGAGGCCCCGCCCGCATCCCCGCATCTGCACCGTCGCTCCGCACCGACCCGCACCGACCGAGAGAAGCTCTCGGTCAGACCGAGAGCTTCCCCCGCATCCCGCTCCGCACAGCCGCCCGCTTGCACCTCGCTCCGCATCCCCGCCACGACCGACACTCCCGCCCGCACCGACCGAGAGATCCCCCGCGCCCGCAACGTTGCAACACTTGCAACGTTGCAGCGCCCCGCTGCAGCGCCCAAGCCCCGCATCCAAGGCGCCCGACCGATGGCCTCCCCCGCTCCGACCGAGAGAACCAAGCCCCCGCCGCACTACGACCGACCCCAAGCGCTGCACAGCCCCGCCGGATGTGCCCGACCGATGGAATCCCCCGCACCGAGGCTGTACGACCGAGAGCCATTCGTCGCAACCCCGGAACCGTCGCACCGCTTGCCACCGTGGGCCCCCCAAGTTCTCCAAAGGTATTGTGGGTCCCCCATAGGTCCCTAGGACTACTGTGGGCCCCACCTAGGTGCTTTCTCTCCGACGATTCGCCGTGCACGACGTTGCGACACGTCGTAGCCCGTCGTCGCACGTGCTAGATTTGGAATCTGGAATCGTTGCTCCGGTTGATGCTCTGAACTTTCCAGCGAGGAATCTATATTGGAATCAGGACTTGGAGCACGTTCTCTTATTTCAACCCCCGGCGTTGCTACCCGACGCCGGTGTAGCTTTCGCGTCGTGTTGAGGTAACGCTTTGCACCCCTAGGACCCCCCAACCTATTGCCTGTTAATCAAGACTAAAAATGATGTTTTTAAAGTATTTCAAATGTTTTAAATTCACTAATCAAGATTAATAATATGGACTTTAGGCCGGTGGACTTGTGCACGTAGGATAATTGTGATTCTGGACGCTCTTGGACAGTGTTTCTCAGACGTTGTACTTGCAGACAAGTGAAACATGCCAACTCTTGTGTAGGGCCATGTTTTTAGGCCACTTCCTTTCTTTTAGCGTAAAAGAGACTAGTCAGTGAAATGATAGCTGGCTAGACACCTACTTGATCTAGTTTGACAACGTAACTAGATCCGTCACCTAAATGATCTAGCTTGACAACGAAGCTAGATCCAACTCTTTAAACTTGTTGATCATGCATACTAAACTGTCATGTTTACTTTCCTTACTGTACGCTTTACTACTTGCCATGTCATGTCATCCATGCATTGAATATTGCATTCGTAGCACACGCTACATACTTGTACTTGCTTGTCCTGGCTAGGTGCACCCCTATGCCATCATGAAAAACACTTCCTGGCTCGTGTTCCAGAAGCGAGCATTACCGTTCGGGGGTAAGGCCCTGGCTCGATACACGTGGGAGGGGTAAGAGTTAAGCGACCAATCAGCTGGGAGTCTGCCTGATCTGCAACTACAGCTGTAAGGCGTAAACTCTGGGTTTGGGGCGGAGTTAAGCGGCCAATCAGTGTGAAAGAAAGTCATTTCAGCTGTAAGGCGTAAACTCTGCACATGACATGAAAACGTGACTAGAGAAATCCTTGTAAATGTTTATAGTCTTGCCACACTTGCCATGCCATGCTAGTTTACTTGTTGCTTTCTTTACCTGCTGCACTCATACTTTACCTGCCATGTCATTGCATACTTTTAGAACTGCTAGGTTGTCTTGTTTTACTTTCAGTTTCCTTGCACAAGTCTCTTGTAGACTTGCTGACATGTGCCCCTTGCTCTTTTGGGTGTCACATGTTAGACCATGAGCCAGAGACCGTTGCTGAGTACGTGGTGTTTTGCTGACGCTGAGCCTGAGTCCATGTCTTCCCAGGAGGAGTTTTGCAGACACCGGTGACCTTTCTTTGTGACCATGCTGAGTTCTCCTTTTTTTTAGGTTTTCTGTTAGTTATCGGTGCGTGGCACCTTTGTTTTATACGTTGTACTTTTGTTGGCCATGTGTGGGCCTTAGACTCTTTTTCTTTTAGCCTGGTGGCTTTTTCTGTGATGTTGAAACTTATTTTATGGATATTCTGAGATATCTCTTTTGTCTCATTTCATTATTATTATCTTGTTTCGTTCGCGTTGCAATGACCTGCAGTTTTAAATTTGATTGACGCTTATCGGACTTACAGCTTTGTAGCTTCAAGTCTGAGCGGACCTTCTCACGCTTCGCCTCCATATTTTTGGGAAGCGGGGCGTGACATTCACACACTGGGCATGCCAATGTTCATGTTCCACCTCATAAGCGTGCATCCTTACCTCCTACGCATGCCTTATCTAAACATCTTCTTAAGAATCCCAAATCACTTTCTTTGTGGATTCCTAAGAATGTTTCTAGGCTTGATAGGAACTCGTATATAGATTCATATGTTCGTAATATTATATTTTCATATGACTATATACGGAAACCAAACTCCACTTTTGTTTTATTTCCACCTTGCTAGCTCTCTCACATTGTTATTCATTGTTAGAGTACCATGCTTTTATGTTTCCATTTTGTACCCATATTTATGTGAGTGTGTCTATTACTCCCATTTTTGCATGTTTTGTATGATTATGGGGGAGTATGGAATTTTTGCTTGCTAGCATTATTTCTCCATTCATATGTCACATTGAATGTCATTCAATTTATATTTGTGCATATGCGATGGTTATTTCTCATTTCCTTGGTTTTCCTATTTGGCTATTACCCATCTTTTTGATATGCCAATGAAGGTAGAGAAATGGGTTATGTAAAAATATACCTTATACTTTTTATGCATTATTAATAGTTTGGTATGTTTTTGCATAACATCCATCAATATAATTTGTGCTTTACATGTTTATATTTTGTGAACAGTTGCATATTGATTGGGGGAGTTTGTTAGGACACATTGTTTATTTCAATGTTTTTTATATCTTGACATAATGCATTGTCATGATCAAAAGGGTGAGACTGTTAGTTCTTGGGTTCAAGACTAACGTTGTTTTGATGATGATCAATACATTATGTTAGTGAGCTAATCAATCTTATGTTTTAATCTCAGTTTATCTTAATGATTATATGTTGATGAGACAAAGCATAAAATTTTGAGGATGTTGCAATTGAAATCTTAAAGACATCCAAGAGTGATGGATTGTCAAAGCTTGGATCTTGATGAAGGGGAGCTCATCAAGAGATGCCAAAGCTTAGAAGATGGTGGGGAGCATCAAGGCATCAAGAGATTGAAGCTTAGACTCTAAGGGAAGCAATGTAATCCATGTAATATCTTTTATTACTTGCATTTCTCTTTTTGAGTCTAGAATTATTGTAATGCCTTGATAGATGGCCTACTCATTCATGCATTTACATATAACCATCTTAGTGAGCCTTAGGATTATCATAGAATCCAACCCAATAGGTTCATCATGCCAAATGACTCTATTGGAGTCTCTGTCTCTCCTACAGGCGACTGCTGAAGGAAGGACATGCGACTGGGTATTCCAGGTGCCTGGCCGGCCTTCTACAATCGATTGTAGTGCACTACTCAAGTCAACTTTTTTTTGACTCATACGTAAGCTTTTGTGAACAGATGACTGATGTTCATTATTCAGGCGCATGTCTTCTATCAGGCGTCTGGGATTTGTTCTCCAGTCGTCTGTGTTCCATAGTGCGTAACTTGAATTTTTTGGATTTCAACCCACTTTGCAAGTTAGTCTACTGATGAGAGGTTTTCAGTCGTCTTTCAAATTACAGTCGCCTGAGAATTGGTCATCTATCGTCTGAAGGCACTAGTTATAAAGTTGTGTTTTTCTCATCTCCTTTCCATTCCATGTGTTAGTGGCCTGCTGAAGGATATTTAGGCGCCTGCACCTTGTACTGGCGCCTGTGTAGTCTTCTACAGTTGCATGTCCTAGCTCAAATTATAGCTGTTGGGATTTTTATAGCCGTTGACCAGTTGACTGTCAGTTATTTATCAGTCGACTGTCTTTGCCGTAAACTGCCAAAATCTAACCGTTGCAGATTTCTTTCCTTTGGGTTTTTGGCTGGTTTTATGGGCTTTTCTTCGCTTCCTTTATATACGAGATGGATTAGTTCATTTATAACTCTTGGAAAACATTAGGAAACCTTTGAAGATCATTTCATATCTTCTCTAAGCCACTCCTCTCTCATACCCTTCACAGAGATTCAATCTTATGATATAACATCTAAACTCTAGGGAATTTCTCCAAGGGATTTCAGTCTCATACCTTTTCTTGGAGAACATCTTTATTCTCTTCATTTCATACACTCAAGTGAGAAGTGTTAGGATTCATTCCTAGAAGAGAGAAAGATCATCAAGTGCAATCAAAGCCTCATCTCAAGCACTTGGGTTTCACTTGCATGCCTTCTTCTTCACATTGGTAAGATCATATCACATCATAGGTAAGTGTTGTTTTGTTTCGTTTCTTGAAAGCCTAACTTTCTTTGTGAAAGTTAGTTTTACTCTCTTTGTGGGAGTTACTCTCTCTGTGTGAGATAGGTACTCTCTTTGTGAGAGTTAGAGTCTCTCTGTGTGAGATCAAGGATTTCTCTGTGTGAGAATCCAAATCCTCTGTGTGAGGTATCTCTGTGTGAGATTGTTTTTACTTCTCTTTGCAAGAATCATAGTGGATATTGGTGTGGCTGGACGTACCCAAGTATGGGGAACCAGAGTAAAATCTTGTGTTTGCGATTGTTGTTGTTGAGCATGCTCATTAATATCCACTGCTTATTGTGCTTTAATTTCAGTTACTTTTAATTAGGCACTTTGCTTGCCTTTACACTATTCACCCTCCTCTAGTGTAGTGTGTAGCCCCGCCAGGTCCTAACAGCTGGTGGCTGGCTATTGGCTGGCTAACCATCGGCCATGGACTAGCCAACCTTCACTCTGGCAATGATGTTTCATTATCTGTGATGCCTTGGGCAAGGTTCCTTTATGGGGGTTTCCTCTTTCTTTTGGGATCAAAAATTCATAACTTCTTTACGAACTTTTCCCACTCGCATTCACAACAACTTTGTGATGCACTCCTCTCACTAGATCAAGTTGATCACAACTGCTTATGATCGATGATGTATATCTCATATACATTAAGGTATTTTCCTTTAATTATTGTGACAAGCCATCATTATGACGATACTCTAAATGCTTGTAACGCCCCGCTCCCCAAGATACCCGAGAAGTACGAATCTGTCCCAGGTGATCCCAAAGTAGCGAGTGTTACGAAGAAGGAAGAGAAAAGAAATACAAGAGAACCAGCAGGCCACTGTGCATGTGCTGGGATTTAGACATAATGCTCCACCAAATAAAAGACAACACATGAGAACAATGGATATAAAAACATCATTCACATATATTAAAAACAAAGTTCAAGTACAAATTTACATTACAACTACCCAATATACAATCCTCATAATCCTCATATACAACACTTCACTATCACCATACCCAAGTACAACTCAACTTCCTAAACTGTAGGAAGACGTATGCCCTTGAGGCATTTATCCTAAGATAATCATCTCGTTCTAATAATTATATGGTATTAATTATCCTAAGTATGAATTCGTAGAATCATACACTTAGATAATTTTCTTAGACTTATAGTCAGGTCATTACGTATCCAGATGTAGATCTCGATTATGAGAAGTTAGTAACCGATTAGAAACTTAAGTCTTAAACAGTTCATGGTCATAGATGTGTCGAGAATAGGATATCGACACATCGGTTAGACCATTGTGTCGTTGTCTTACCTTAGAGTAATGATGATCTCATAGTCATTCGACTTGGCAAAGTCGGAGACGAGACACAGGTGCTCATTAGAGAATGAGTTCACTGAACGACCAACTTAAAGCTATTAAATGGTTAAGCTTTAACTAGACTGTCAATAATAACTCTAGAGTGATAATAGGCAAGCTGGTCCTGCAGACCTGAAGTCATCAGTACGAACCTGTGAATGGATAGTGTCACTTAGATCTATGATCTAGCTTCGAGGCTCGGCTTGCTGAAAGATCTTAGGTCGGGTGACACCTGAAGCTTACGAGGGAAGTAGATGACTAAGATGGGATTCGTCTCTTCCGTTAAAGGGAAATTAATGTCACTGGATCAGTACGGTCTTTGTGTTAACCCTCAGATAGGTACGTTGTAGGATGTACAACGTGAATACAACAAAGACCGCTGTATACTGACCGATGATGGCTTTAGGGTTGATGGTAAACCATACCCTAGGCCATGCAGAGACACGGTCTTGACGAAGGGACTAAAACTGCGGAATTCATCACTGACACAGTCAGAGTGATCCCAACAACACGTTCGTCAATGGGTCGATCACGTAAGTATGATTCTGAAACGTGGACGATGCCTGCTGCTCATGGTCACCGTCGTCTAGGGGTTTCGAGTCCCAACCTGGAGTAGGGTCAGGCTGTATGATCTCACACCGAGTAGTATCCACGTCTTATTAATAGGAAGAATGGTAAGAGGAATGCATTTGATGCAATTGAGTAATTAAGCTCAGAAAAAGTTTATAAGTATAAAGCTGAAGAGTTTAGCATTTGGGATTGAAGAGGACTTCCTGAGGAATCCACAGGAAGAAACCGCATTGGAATCAGAGCTCAAACGAGACCGGAAAGTGGAAAACAATGGAAAAGGGCAAAGTGGGTCAGACCCACTATGGGGCAAGAGAGCCCAACCCACAAGGCAAGCAGAGCCCACCCGCTAGGTGGGCTGGTGCGCCCGCTGAGTCAAGCAGGCACAACCCACTTCGCCCAGCAGGGCAGGCCCACTTTAGCGGGCCTGGCACCCGTTGCTGCCAAGCGGGCGGCCCACCCGCTGAGCGGGAGGGCACACCCGTTTGGTAGTGGGTGTGGCCCACTTAAGCGGGCCTGGCACTCGCTGCGGCCAAGCAGGCGCCCCGCCCGTGGGTTTGCTCTCCCTGTTTGACTTATTTCCTAGGGTTTTTGAAACACAAAAAGACGGCTACGATGAGTGACTTTTTGCCCAACTTTGGGAAATTGTTTGAGGGGTCAAACGAAGTCGAAATTCGTCGCCGTTTGTTCCTACGCGTTCACCATTTGTAGCTCTTCGAAATGATACCTTGTATTATCTCTAGAGCTCAATGGTGAGGGAGAATTAATTGGTTGAAGTTAGCCCTCTATGAAAGACTTACTAACTTAAATTAAGTCAAATTAAAATCCATCTTCACTAATTTAGTCCCACATTGCTCATGCGACGAGCAAGGGGTCGAGCTCCCTATATAAATAGGGGTGGGCACCCAAGAGAAAATTAAACCAAGTGAACGATTCGAGAAGCTCCTATTTTTTGAGCATGCTCGATCGTGAAATTAAAATTACTCTCCTCTTTTTCTTCCTATCCTCCCGTCGGGTCCTAGTAAGACTACGAGGAGGTTTGAATCGGATCCATACGTCTTTGATGCAGGTCTGCTCAAGTGAAACTTTCTTCGACAAGTGATCGGCTCGGAGGTGGCTCGGGTAGATCGGTTTGAAGGCGCAAGGCGGCTCGGCTACGAGGAGCGAAAGAAGGTGGTGCGGTACATCTTGCCTGTCCCAAGGCCAAGATTTCGGGTATGTTAGTTAGTAGCTTTTTAGAATAATTTTTAATAATGTCGTAGTAGGCTAGATCCCTCTTAGGGTGGTCAGATCCACCACAAGTCGGCATAGATCCTGGCGAGGTTCTGGCTCGCCTTAGGGCCTTATCTAAAATGTTTAGCTTTGTGTTTTTTTCGCTGCGATTTTAATCTCTCTATTGTCCGTCCGACGTAGGAATGGCACAGAACTGAGCCCTAAGGGTATGCCAAAACCCTTCAGTGGTATCAGAGCCTAGGTTTGCATGATCTTAGACTGCGATGTTATTTTAATTATTTAAATTGCTTACTTTATGTCATAAAGATTTTAACTTTATTTGATAACGTTAAAATAAGTATGAACCCTTCTTTTAAATGTTTTAAAAATTGTTTTTTATAGCATGGAAATTTTTAAGAGACATTTTAAAAGGTTTATATCAATCTCTTATGATTAAATGCTTTTAAAGATTATTTTATGAGATAAAATACTTTTAATAAGCAGTCAAAAATGTTTTAATGATTTTAAACACATAAGGTTTAATATCAAAAATTATTTGATGATATTTATGACACCGACATTTTATTAGATAAAATGTTTTTAAGTTTTTAAAATCATATCCTTTTAATTTAAATGTTAAATTTTGATTAGAGCAAGTTAATTATTTATTTGATAGATGTTTTAACTTGCATGTTCTATTTTAATGTAACATAGTTGAACCTTTATTTTATGCAAAAAAATGTTGGTTGACATTAATGGCAATGATGTGTAATTTGATTGTTCATGAACCCTTTATGTTAGCCATTAATTCTTTAAAAATTTTATCAGATAAATTTTAAATGTGACATGCTATGTTTTAATGAAAACTTACAATATTTAAACCTAATTCCCGATTGGGATAGTCCTCTTTAATTGACTATTATTATTTTAATCGTTTCAATAATAACTCTCTTTTAATGATTACTATTTTAAATGTTGTAATTGATTTATTAAAATCCTAATAAAGATTAGGGTAACATGATGAACGAACAAACCTTATAGTTGATAAGGATCTAATAAAAGTTATTGAACAAATCCATAAAATTTCGAATTTTAAGGATCCACTAGTTGATAAGGATTAACTAGTATTAATAAAAGCCTTTTTAGTTGATGGACAAACATAAGATTGATAAGTCTCCTTCAATGGATCATGATGTCGGTCAATGTGCTTGGCTAAGTTTGCTGGATCACCCTAGCTAGACTAGGGGTTAAGTGGTCCTGGCTTAGTCAATTCCCTGGCCGCGTTCTGCTGGACCGCAAGGAGTCGAATCATGACTGTGTAAGTCAATCGACTATACATAAGTCAAATACGATAATAATCTTGTTCAAGATAATTCGTAACCCTCCTTGTTTTAGGAGTTGGTAACTGTAGGACCCATGTACCAGTTGTTGAGTTACACTCAAGCTGCGACATGGCAATCTTACAGAATTCGACTTCTTAAATACATATGACGAGATCTTGACTTGACCCAAACCGTCGTGTCGTGAATACACCGAGCATCGGCATAAGTTGATTCAATGATGTAGTCTAGACTTAAACCCAAACAGTCGTGTCGTGAATACACCGAGCACCGGTGTAAGTTGAGCCATTGATGTAAGTTTAGTCCTGACCCAAACCAACTTGTCGTGAATACACCGAGCGGCGGCGTAAGTCAGGCTAGACGCGAAAACAAGGGTCTGACTAGGCTAGTCATTGTGATTTGGATGAGCACACTCATGATCATAAATGACTAGGGGTAAAACTCATAGGGAATCATATTTTATATGATTGACGAAGAGTTCGTCTACCGACTGCAGAGTCGGACAACTTGTTGAGCTACACTCAAGGTTATCAGACTCGGGGTAGTCGGATCCCTCTCCCATAAATATTTTATATAATAAATTGTTTATTATTGTGGCTTTAATTCTTAAAATTAGTGGGAGAATATAGTTTAATAAAAACCATTTAAACTGTACTAAATGCAGTATGGAGTCAGGTCTGAAGTACATGTTTGAAAAGAACGTGCTTGACGGGACCAACTATAAAGATTGGCTAAGGAATATTATGTTAGTCTATCACTATCTGGGATATGGTACGTGCTGCTCGAGGATGCTCTGGACAAGCCCGATATAGATGCAACCCACGAAGAAAAGGAAGTCTATAAGCAATACCATAGGGATGCCGAGAAGGCCAGGTGCCTAACTCTGGCTTCAATGAACAACGACCTGCAAAGGAAGCACGAACATTTGGATGTTCAAAGCATGCTTCTGAATGCAGAGAACTTGTACGACAAGCGGTTAAGAGCTGCCAAGTTTGAAGCCACGAGCAACCTCTAGGGAACTAAGATGGAGACGGGCCCTGTGCAAGATCATGCCATTAAGATGATCGGGTACGTGGAAGATGCCACCCAGTTGGGTTTTGTCCTCGACAATGAGATGGCCGTGGACATCATCCTAAAATCTTTAACCCAGACTTCAAACAATTCATTACTGGTTTCATCATGAACAGTATTGAAATGGATCTTTCTGGTCTCCTCAACATGCTTAGGCAGTTTGAGGAGATCGAGAAGAAACCGACTGTGTTAGTTGTTGGCTCTGCTTCTTCATACCAGCCGAAAGGCAAAGGTAAGAAGAGGTAGGTCCCACAACCAGCCAAGGTGAAGAAGGGAAGAAGACAAAGGGGGCTCCGTCGAAATCCGAATGCTTTCACTGCCACAAGATAGGCCACTGGAAGAGGAACTACAAGGTGTACCTTGCAGAAAAGAAAAATGGGCATTCTGATGCCTCTACCTCAGGTGGGTGAAAGCGAAGTAGAGGATGGAAGAAGTTCCATGAACGGTCGGCATCGGAGTAATTATTGCTGCTTGGGCCGTACAAGGACTTCAAGAGATATGATGAAGAAGCGATCGATATTTTTCTTATTTTGAATAAAATGTATCGATGCTTAATTTAAAATAATGATTGAGTGTTAATCACTCAAAGTTTATTTTTGATAAACAAGGTTGATTCATATTTAATGGATCCATTGTTGAATGATATCTTGAAAATATGCTTTGTTAAAATTGAGATTTATTGTGAGTGGCTGATTGTTATGGATATGACTGTCTGTGTTGGTGTGCATATATTCTTGAGTTGTCCTGCGGAGCTTCTGACTCAATTTGATTGTTTTAGAGTTGACGATATATTATAGCCAATCTAAAGTTACATGTAGGTTCCAGGAGTGTATAATTGGATATGATCCAAATTACACACAAATTAAGATTAATTCTTAATCAAACTACATTTGATACTTTTATAG
Source organism: Scilla litardierei (assembly GCA_030789695.1). NCBI lineage: Eukaryota > Viridiplantae > Streptophyta > Magnoliopsida > Asparagales > Asparagaceae > Scilla > Scilla litardierei. The sequence goes on from CM061142.1 coordinate 530,827,496, forward strand.
AAAAGATTAAATGTAGTAAAAGAAAAGTACAGTGAAGGATGTTTGACTGAGTAAGTCAACATCAAGACTCCTATAAATGGGTCTTGATAAGACTCATTCGTCAAACCCACCTGACACTGGTATGTTCCTATTCAGCACTTATGAACTGGTTATACTTAATAAATAGTCTAAATATGATTTAGATACTTAAGTGAAAGTATTTAACCGGATAGTTCTCAAAGTCAGTGGGAGCTGGCAATATAACTTAGTTCCGTCTCGGACTAAGTAAAAGGTTTTCAACTTATTAATTCGTCTATATGCGACATTAAATCAAAATAGTTTTGATTATGTCAAGCATATAGAGACTTATGTTGTCACTTATGTACAAGACATAATTGACACAAAAAATAATTGGAATGAGCCATGACTGACTTATATAAATGACTAATACTACATCATATTGTATGAGCTAAATGGTTAGCAATACACAATGGAAAATGGTTGGATAGGATCCAAAGCAATTTCGAAGGATCAACCTGGTGTGATCAAGTGATGTATATATTAGACTCCATTAAAAAGCAAAATAGATACACGTTAGCGGATCCACTAACATATGAATGTCCAGTGTGACTGGTATGCATAGCGGTATGAGAACTGAGATAAATAGCCTAAGTGCAAGTGGGAGATGTAGGAAGACGTATGCCCTTGAGGCATTTATCCTAGGATAATCATCTCGTTCTAATAATTGTATAGTATTAATTATCCTAAGTATGAATTCGTAGAATCATATACTTAGATAATTTCCTTAGACTTATAATCAGGTCATCACATATCCAGATGTAGATCTCGATTATGAGAAGTTAGTGACCGATTAGAAACTTAAGTCTTAAACGGTTTAAGGTCATAGATGTGTCGAGAATAGGATATCGACACATCGGTTAGACCATTATGTCTTTGTCTTACCTTAGAGTATGATGATCTCATAGTCATTCGACTTGGCGAATTCGGAGACAAGACACAGATGCTCATTAGAGAATGAGTTCACTGAACGACCAACTTAGAGTTATTAAATGGTTAAGCTTTAACTAGACTGTCAATAATAACTCTAGAGTGATGATAGGCAAGCTGGTCCTACATACCTGAAGTCATCAGTACGAACCTGTGAATGGATAGTGTCACTTAGATCTATGATCTAGCTTCGAGGCTCGGCCTGTTGGAAGATCTTAGGTCGGGTGACACCTGAAGCTCACGATGGAAGTAGATGACTAAGATGTGATTCATCTCTTTCGTTAAAGGGAAGTTAGTGTCACTGGATCAGTATGGTCTTTGTGTTCATCCTCGGCCGGGGTATGTTGTAGGATGTACAACGTGAATACAACTAAGACCGCTGTATACTGACCGATGCTGACTATTGGGGTTGACGGTAAACCATACCCTAGGCCATACAGAGACACAGTCTTGACGAAGGAACTAAAACTGCGGAATTCATCACTGACACAATCAGAGTGATCCCAACGACACGTTCATCAATGGGTCGATCACTTAAGTATGATTCTGAAACAGGGACGACGCCTGCTGCTTGTGGTTACCGTCGTCTAGGGGTTTCGAGCCCCAACCTGTAGTAGGGTCAGGCAGTAGGGTCTCATACCGAGTAGTATCCACGTCTTAGTAATAGGAAGAATGGTAAGAGGAATGCATTCGATTCAATGGAATAATTAAGCTCACAAATAGTTTGTAAGTATAAAGCTAAAGAGTTTAGCATTTGTGATTGAAGTGGACTTTGTAACACCCCACTCCCCAGGATACCCAGGAAGTACGAATCCGTCCCAGGTAATCCTAGTAGGGCGAGTTTTACGAAGTGAAATACAAAAATACAAGAAGGTCCACTGCACACTGCTGGTGTAGCACCTGTAATGTTCCCAACCACAGACCATAAATAACCAAAGAACAACACAGAATAACAACAATACCAACCAGATCACAACACTAAAAGTACATCATCCATATGTACATACTGCAATAACTGATACACCATCTCAGCTCTACCCCACAAGTAAGCCCCCAAGTACAACAACTCTCTATCTCATCACCTCTCCCCACCCACACTCTCAACTCTGCCACTAAACTCCCCCGCTCCACCTGCTACCAACTCCAAGAGCCAACACCTGAAAAGTCAATGGGGACATGTTAACACGTGTCCCAGTAGGATATCCCAACCCCATGTAGTATACCATCTACAGGCATGAGCTACTATACATGGAATATGAAGTGCAGAACCATAGCATGCAATGGAAGACATAGGTATATAATGTTAAGGTAAAAGTGGGAAACGTACCTGCTGCACTGGTGTGTTGCTGTAAAAGAGAGTTAGTACTACGAATCATATATAAGGTAAAAGAATCAAGGGGAATAACGACAAGGAACATGCCAAGAAGGAAATACACAAGGTGGCACCAAAAATGGAAATAAACAAGTAAACAACATTTACCAATACTACAAAGATAATGAGGGTTATCAAGTAGTGATTTGGACCCTAAGAAGTGGGTAACCATCTTGGGACTGGACCCCACCATTAGTTGGGGTGGCACGGGCAAACTCCCCCAGCTAGCTGTGGCACTCAGCCAGTGTGCAATGCTGTTAACAAAGGAGCCCCATTTTCCCCTGATTTCCCCTTCCATGCTTCGTCAATTCACCTCATTTTCGCCACTCCCCGTCACACAGACAAGAACAGGAGGGCCACCAACCCCCACAAACTGTCCAGCCCCTCATATTTTCCCCACAACTTAGTGTCCCCCAAACCCCGTGTCACCCTCCTTAGAGAGGACTAAGACATTCAAGAATTTTTATTTTATCATCATATTCATGTTGCATGGCTTCACATTTCGACATTTCTTATTCATAGGAAGATGGGTCATACACGAAAATGTCATGCCATCCATCGTGAACACATCACATATCAACGTGGGTCATGCACCCAAGTGTCATGCCCTTCAACATAGTCATTTCAGTTCATTACTCATAATATATGAAACCAGGCTTTTCATGATCCCATCATTACCCAATCACAACAAGGTTCATAATACAAATGTATACAACTTATTTCTCATGCTCCTCAACTTTTGTTTCATTGAGGCATTTCAATGAACACATGGTACGCGTCATACACATGGCCCTTATAACATGACAAAATCCAAGCACACATTTCACAATGAACTCCTACTTCAAGTAACAACAATGCACATGCATAATAGAGGAAAGTTTAACATAACTCATAGTTATAGCATCCCGTAAACATTTCAGTTTGCTGGAAATTGCAGACAGTCACAACAATTGGCCCTATATCATCAGTTTTCGTTGAGCATTTGACAAAATTTCCTAAATTACAGTAGTAGATATAGTAGTTCTGAATTCACAGATAAAATTTCATTCCTAAATATGGACTAGGTGATTTATGGTGAATTGTTTGGTAAAGCCTGTCAAATCTGTTTTTCAGAAAGATTTTGAGGGATGTAAAACATGCTAATATATGGCATATTACAGTCAGAATTTCGACAAACATGCACTGAGATGAAGTTGTAGAAAACCGTATTAAATTTACAACGAGACCAAGAATACAAAATTCCATGGTTTATGCTGAGACTGAGCTAAGTTTTACTGAACTGTGTCCAGTCTGAATGAAATTCAGACAAGTTGTGAAGATGGAATATTTACTCCTAATTATTGAATTAAACCTATGTAAAATTTTATATGATTTTGAGATAGGATTTCGTGAGCTACATGAATATATCTATTTCAAATTCTATTTTGATCTTGGTTAGGAGATATACACATTTTAACAGAGGTGTAAATTGTTGGAATTTTCAGAACAACTTCATGAACATAAAAGATAAGCTAATTCACAAGAGAACATGCATGCAAATGAAATACAAGGTGGAGTTGGAAATCCTACCTCCATGAAAGCTTCCTCTCTCCTCCTCCTCCTCCTTCCTCTTCCTCTCTTTTCCTTGGTTTCTTTTGATTTTTCCATTTCTCTTTCTCTTTCTCTTTATCTTTCTCTTTCTCATTTCTTTCTTTCTTTTTCTTTATTTCTTTCTTTCCTTTCTTCCCTGCATTTTTTCTTTTTTTGGTTTGATTTGCTGGTTACGTGAGTGGGAAGAGAGAAAGACAAAATGAAAAATAAAAAGAAAGAAAAGGGAAGAGGTGTGTAGAAAGAAGGAGAGAGTTATGTAGAAGGGTGTGGAGTTTGCTTTGCGCGGGCGCGCGCGCACACACACACACTCCTAAGCCCACTTTCTAAGCACACACACCAAGCCTTATAAATTGCCCTCCAACTTTGGTCTATAATTATCATGCCATGCCATCCACCACTTCTCCCTTGCACATACACCCCTTCTAAACACCCCCTTGTTTTACTATACACACATCTCTATCTAAGATTACGAAAATGCCACTACCCTAACTCTTTCACACTAGTCCCCTTCAAGTGTCACCCCCATACAAGCCAACATACACCCATAACCATACATTCGTGCTCATTCAAATATCAATACATTCCAATACAATTACACCACACTATTACTAATTACAAGTGTGCCACTCCCGTGCACACTCACTACAACCATGCACACACATATACATATCCTTCAAATATAATAACCACCACCACCACTACTACTATAGGAATCTCGCACGATATAAATGCAACCATATGTCACACGTCTCATCATCACGACTACAAACAATAACATCCGCTACTACAAATAGTACAACCACTACCTCAACCAATACTGCATCCAATATACACAATATTGCACGTAGCACTCCACTATGTACACTATACCGTATACGGCGAAACTGGCCATGACACTCTACCCACCTTAAGATAAAGTCCGTCCTCGGACTTCCCAAATGAAGGGTTAACTTAAGGATGAACAGACTTAGACATTAAGGTCACTATACCCCAGGAATACATACACTATAACAAATGCAAGGCATACCCATATGCATACACTTACACATATCAAATCGTTATAAACATACAAATACTCATACATGTACACACATTTACACGCATGTCCATGCTAACATTATTACACACCCTCCTCATAGCTATGCAAACATAATCACACGTACCGTATGTACATACACACAAGCATACACAAACATGATACTCCACACAGGGCTAATACACTACTACATATACACATCTATACATATACATAGACATACAACCATGTAGGTCTCCTAGGTTACATCCAAACATACACATATATACATCATCACATAGGGGCATGCAACACAATACAACACTATACCCATACTACTAAAGATAAGGCAACCGTATCCATACTATGTAAGCGGATATATATAACTAAGCATATTGATCGCTCCTTATTTTACACCTTTTTTCTGCATGTTTGCATGACATTTCGATCGCCCATATTGCGTTTTTCACGATTATTCGACGATATCGCGTTGCTTTTCACTATTTCTTGTTTTTTGGATTTCAGGAAATATGGAGCGATCTGGGGCATAAATGAGATCAAAGGACTTTCACGCATGCTGGAGCACCGCCTGTGGCCCTTTCGAGGAGCTAGCATCGCTAGATGATGAGCGGAAGAAGAAGAAGATCGATAGAATCGATGAGGAGGCGAGGAGGAGCAGATAGGACTCCAGGAACAGCCCACTCGGCCGAGCAGACAGCTCACTCAACCGAGTGAAGGAACGTACTCGGCCGAGTACAACGGATACAGGAGCACATGGAGTCAAAGTCCACTCGGGCGAGTGAAACATCTCACTCGGCCGAGTGAAGAAGTCCGCTCGCCCAAGTACGACAGGGTTTTTCTCCTGAGATCTCAGCCGACTCTCTGAAGTTTGAAGAAGATCAGCAGAAGACTCACTCGGCTGAGTGAGAAAGCCCACTCGACCGAGTAATGAAGCCCATTCGGCCGAGTGGCGCAAAGTGACAGGCCCCCAAAACCCCCAATATCTCTGTTTTTCGTTGGGTCCGTCACTCGACCGAGTGACATGCTCTACTCGGCCGAGTGGCGCAGTCTGCCTGTATCGCGAATTAGGGTTCTGGGCTGCGTCAGGGGCAAATCTGTCAGGATTTTTCAGCCGACTTTGGCTTGTATTTAAGCTAGTTTTCTTCCTAGTTTTAGGGGGACCTGAAATTAGTTTTTAAGCATTATTCTAATTGAAATTCTCAGTTGGAGATTAAAGATTGGGGATTTGGTTTGTTCTTTCTATCTAAATTTCTTGTTTTTATGAATTGTTTTCTCTCAACCATGAATTTCTATATGTTTCCATTCGTTATTTCTGTGATTGCCATGATTTAATTGCGAGTAGTTCCGCTGTTCTAGGGCTTGGGGATGAACCCTATTGATCCGATTTTAGAGTTGTGGTGAACGAATTGATTTGTTGTTAGGATTGATAGACGGTTGGGTTATGATTGATTTACTACGAGTAGCTAGGAATTTCCATTGATTGGGGTTTGCAAGAGATTGGGTTTCAATCGATGGGAAGGCCTAGATATTCGATTTAGGTTTATAATCGAGATTCTCTAGATTTGGTTTGCAAGAGATTGGACCAAAGCTAGGATTTTTATTATAAATCAATACTCATATTCGTTTGCAAGAGATTGGACGAATACGAACTATCATAACCTAGATCATAACTCGCGTTTGCACGAGAGTGGGCTCGAGTTGGGATTGGACGATGATGTCGATCTTCATGCTAGCGGCTTAGGTTAGGGTTTGCACAAGAGTGGGCCCTAATCTAGGTTGCTATAGACCGGCAATAGCGCGAGAGCGTAAGCTTGGTATCCTATTCAGTTACGACTAGTTCACCTCAATTCACGCCTTGCAACATTGAGATTCACTATTCACAAAGATGAATGACGATCCATAATGGGGATTCCTTAGATCTAGACGCTTTTATTATATAGAATTCAATTTGTTGATTGAACGACTGTGACAACATTCTCGAAATCATTCCATTCTACCACCAATAGCTAGGTGATTAAAATAAAGTACCGTCATTTGTCCTCCCTGAGTTCGATACCCGCTCGCCACTACACCGTGCGCTTGTGGTAAGACTACAGTCATTTTCCGGGTGTATATCCGGGCGCGATCAAGTTTTTGGCGCTGTTGCCGGGGAGGCGACGGTATTTTATTCTCTTTACATAGCTATTTCTTTTTATTTTTATCATTTTCACTCTTTTATTCCTCTATTGTGCTAACAATTCTATCTAGACTCTCTTTTTTTGTGCATGTACACGAGAGCAAAGGTGCCCCAAGAAGACATATTATTCAACCCCGAGATCGAGTGTACGGCAAGGAGGCTTAGAGCTGAGAGGAGATTTGCTATAGAGGAAAATCAAATGGCCGTGCCGGAAACACCGGAGGAGCTAGCAGCGCGTATGGCTAGGCTTGTCTCTATCCGAGATAGGCTATGGCCCAAGACCACGTCTACCACCTCTTCTATAGTCATGCCGGAGTTGGCGGCCGACAAGAACTTCGAGCTGAAAACAGGACTTGTAGTGCTGATGCAATAAGACCCATTCCATGGGAACTCACAAGAAAACCCGCATTACCATTTGCAATTGTTCTTGTCTAAATGCGCCACTTTCCAGATGCCTGGCGTGCCGGCCGATGCTATTCAACTGCGCCTCTTTCCGTTTACTCTTCGAGACAAAGTATTGTATTGGTTGAGGACGCAAGCCGAGGGGATCTTCACCACTTGGGATGAGCTGGCAAGAGCATTTGTCAACAAATTCTATCTGCCATCCAAGACTATTAAGATACGAAGCACACTGATGTCCTTCAAGCAAGGCCCTCAAGAGACCTTATATGAGGAGGTTTCAAGGATCTCCAACACTAATGCCCCCATCATAGCATTGAGCCGTGGGAGCTTGTGCATAGCTTCTACAAAGGGTTGCAACCGAGCACAAAGCAAATAATTGATGCAACCGCTAATGGAGCTATCTTGTCAAAGACACCGGACGACGCTACGGCCTTACTTGAGGAGATGGCATCGAATAATCAGTAATGTGCTGATGAAAGGGGAAATTCTTCGTCATCCTTAAAGCCGACAAGTATATATGAAGCAAAGGCAGTGGCAGAGCTCTCTATAAAATTCGACTCCCTTCACAAAGTCGTAGAGAGATTGGAAAAGTTAGTGAGTGAACCACATGGAGGCCCCACTGTTTCTGCACTGGGAGGAAGCATGAGCGACTGGCAAGATCAAGCCCATTTTATGTTTGTTGGAGGGGAGCAAGGAGACGGAGCTATGGAACAAGCTCAATATGTTGCAGGTAGTACCGGTTATTGGTGAACCCAGCTACTATGGGTCACCCCGGATTTTCATACGCCAACAATGATGGAGCCTTGAATCCACCGCCACAACAATCACAAGCACGGGCTCCACAACAACCACAATATCAACAAAGGGCACCCCCAACAACAAAACTACCCACCGAGGCAATAAGCGGGGCCCTATAGACCCCCCGGGATACAATCAAGGATGGAGAGCACCCAATCCACTGCAAGCATCGCCAAGGTCGGACCCCGAAGCGAGGGTCGAAGAGTTCATGGCCAAACAAAAGAAGTTTAATGCAAAATTGACGGCCCAACAAGATTCCCTCAACACCGTCATGGCACAGTTATCGGAGCAACTCATATTGCTCAACAAGACCAATCAACAATTGCCGGCTCAACCGGAACAAAACCCACGAGGCAACCCCGACCAAATCAATGCGGTTGTGGCGGTGACTACAAGAGGCAGGAAGGACACTACTCCTGCCATGATTCAAGCTAAGGAGCCGAGGGAAGAAATTTCGGTTGAGGAGGAACCGGTCAATGAGGTGAAGGACCCAAAGGGGCAAAGCGACGGTGAAAAATCTGAAGTAGAGAAGCCACGTGAGGAGCAAACTTATATGCCACCGGTACCATTCCCACATCGGTTAGCTAAGGCGAGGATTGAGAAAAGGCTAGCCAAATTTCTGGAGTATTTGCGAGGTGTGAGCTTGAACATCCCATTCTTGGATGCAATCATCAAAATCCCGTCATATGCAAAGTTTCTAAAAGATTTGATTGCGAGAAAGAAGCGAAAAGAAAGGATCATGCTCGTCGAGCAAAGTACGTGGTTTACTAGAAAGGAGAAAGCTCCGCCCAAGTTCAAGGATCCCGGTAGTTTCCGAATTCCTTGCACTCTTGGAGGAGTCCCACTTCAGAAAGCTTTGGTAGATTGGGGAGCAAGCGTGAGCCTCATGCCCCTCATAATGTTCAAGAAATTGAATACGGGAACTGATCTCAAGGCCACAGACATGATGATACAACTCGTCGATGGGTGAATCACTAGGCCGGTGGGGATTGCCGAAAACATACCACTACAAGTACTGGGTGGACTCTGCTTGCCATGCGACTTCGTGGTGATGGATGTTAAGGAGGAAGGTGATACTTCGCTGATTCTTGGACGTCCCTTCTTGGCCACCGCTGGAGTGATTGTAGATGTGAGGGAAGGGACCTTATCCTTGAACGTCGGTAATATTAAAGTTGAGCTCCACATTCCGAAGGCAATGAAGCATATGCCTTGGCGGGAGGACGTGGACTATGTGGACCTCCTCGATGAGGTGATTGACGACGCCATGCCGTTCGCCATCGGGGCCAAGAACGATGACGACCTCAAAGAGGGCCAACTTACTAAAGAAGGTGAAATGATGGGAGACCTGCTAGACCCTCTTACGGATGAAGAGAAGGACGACGCTGATGTTGTCAAGATTAGAGAGCTATGCAAGCTCTCTACGGCGAAGCACATGAAGAAAGCTCCACCGGCCAACAAATCTTCGCCGCCGGGCAAGAAGAAGGATGTCAAAAGCTCAAGCTTGGGGGACTCACCCCCAACTGCTACCTATGATGAAGGGGAGCCGAGGAATACCGAAGAAAATCAACAATTGAACCCAAGCGGCCTTCCTGGCAAGTTTGACGCGCGCATCTCACATGCGCCAAACATCGAGCTTTAATTGCGAATCTTAAGGGGTCGAGCTCAAGACCTTAAACGAGCGCTTGGCGGGAGTCAACCCGATGGTTCCATCTCATTTTTAGTTGAATTTTTCTTTCTATTTTTGTTTTAGATCATTATTAGTGTTTGGAGTCAAGTGTCGAAGGAAAAAAAACCTGACAAAGGGCAACATTTTTTGTTTCAGGAGAAGGAGGATAGGAACCATATGAATGGAGGACGACCGTGGCATTGGGGAGCATTCCAGGGATGCACTCAGGTGTCAAGAGAAGGAAGAAACTGAAGGGGAAAGAAAATCAGAAAGTGGAGCAAAAACATAGAGTTGGAGCTGAAAATAGCAGCCCACTCGGCTGAGTGACTTTGTCATTTGATCGAGTGAAGACACTACTCGGCCGGGTAGGGTAATGATCAGGAAAGACTCGAAAACCCCTCTATGTTAATTACATGCCACTCGGTCGAGTGACGTTGTCACTCGATCGAGTGAACCAGACAATTGTGCCACTTAAAAAGCTCTGAGTGGCCTAGCCACTCGGCCGAGTGACTTTTGTCTACTCGGCCGAGTGATAAGTGCTACTCGGCTGAGTCGGAACTTACACGAAAATTTTTAAAATTTTATAAACTGAGCCACTTGGCCGAGTAGTCACCGCTACTCGGCCGAGTGACTTACCATATATAACTTAACACTCGCGGCCCCAAATCTAAAATTCCCAAATCCTAAGATCGACAGCCCGAGCTCGCACCCCCATCGCCCGAGCAATCCAAACCATCGCCCGAGCCACCCTCACCCGCGCCTGAGCGGCACGACCCTACGCCGTCGTCCCCGCCGTCCGATCGCCGCCGTCGACGCCTTGCTCACCGCCGATCGTCCCCCTTTTAGCCCTAATTTCCCCTTTTTCTCCAAATCTCCATTTCGTAAGCCCTACTCCGCCCCGAATCGAAATTAAACTATATACACACCTATTTCTCTTGATTTCCCTCTAAATCTATTGATATTCATTGCTAATCAATCAATTTTGTGTTTCAGGATAGCTTGGGGGAGAATCAGGGGCAGATTCGGAGCTTCTCAGGGGAGGCGTCTCTTTGCTCGCATCACTTACTTGGAGTCGTGTCGTGCTTGGATAAAATCGCTCCTTTTTATTAGCACTTCGCATTGGTAGGCACATCTCACGACATTACCATGCCTCTACACACTAGGTCGCGTTCGCGGGCGCCCGCCTCCAAGCGAAGGAGGACTAGCGAGCCTGGCTCTTCCTCCGCTAGAGCGGACTCCCTGCCACCTAGCCCACCAACACCAACACATCCGCCTCCTATCACACCCAATCCACCCTCACCAGCACAGACCGTCCCAGCTTTCGACACGATGGGGATCACTTTCAGGGAGGACACACACTGCGTCAGATTTGAAAGAATCTCCCACCGTTCGATTGTCCCCTCTAGGTTTGCACACATTGCAGATTTAGAGCGCCTAGGGGTATTCGAGAGCTTACTCCAGTTGTATGACAATGTGGGGTGGCGTGATTTTCTGTCGGTGTCAGCGGACACCTACGTCCGACCGACACTCGAGGTCCTGAGTACTATCTGCAGGACTCCTGAGGGTTGCACGTTTCGTCTGATGGATCGTGAGTGCGAGATTACTCTCGATATGCTCCGAGCCTTTTTCCAGTGGCCCCCTGTCCCGGACCCCGACCGCGCTTTTAGTCCCACGCACATCGCCCCACCGTCATTCGATACACATGATTTCTGGACGTTGATCACGGGCTCCCCACTCGCCTTTGACCCTAGCCGGGCCAAGGCCTCCTTTATCGTCCACACATGCCTCCGCATTGCTCAGCGCCTCATGGCGACCACATTTCTCGCGAGGTATGAGCCTGGGACGATGTCTATGCCTGAGCTTTATATGCTCTACGCGATGACTAGATCGAGAGTCTTTGAGGGCGACACGAACGTCTCAGTCCGCGCCATTCAAATCGATATAGCTAGATGGTATCTAGACCGCATTGTTTCTTCTGCCACCGCCAGGACGGCGATCTATTGCGGCGGTCTGATTACCTTGCTAGCTCCTTTGTACGGGGTTGAGCTCCCAGCTGGTTTGCTTCGACCCACGGGCCCCACCTTCCTTTCCATAGATGTCATGGCCCGCATGAGGATGTTGCGTGCTCACGGTCAGCACCACTGGGTTTGACTGCACGGTCCTTTTGCTGCGATTACATGGTGGTTTCGAGCCCCGCTCGGACCCACATTGGACTCGCAGGAGGGGTTTGGAAACCAGAGATGGATCTCCTCATCCTGGCTGCGTACGTGCTTGAGCCCGAGGGCGCTCAGCAGGAGCCCCTTCTCCCCCATCTGGCCCCAGAGATCCCGATCCCTCAGCCTGCACCTGATTTGATCCCTGTTCCCGTCACTTCTGTCCCCACTTCTGTCAGTGTTGGGAGCACACTCGCTAAGCCCACCACCACCTCCACCTCAGTGTCGTTGACCTCTGATCCCATTTCTTATGAGAGTTTTGAGAGCACCACCACAACTGTTTTTGAGAGAGGCGAGCCTTCCTTTATTTCGACAGCTGAGACCCTGTCCTCACTAGATTTCTCAACCCCTGGGGAGTCATTTTCTGTAGATTTCACGACCTCCCCAGTCGTCGATCCTTCCGTCTCTGCTACCGCTGTCTTCATCGAGAGTGTCGTGACTTCCGTCCCCATTTCTGTGTCAGCGACCTCTCCACCCTTCTCGACCTCTATTATCGCTTCAGATTCTGCCGCTGCTCACACTTCTGAGAGCATTCTTGCGTATCAGCCTCCCACAGAGGCTGAGCATCTTTTAGCGAGCACATCACCACACCCTCACCCAGTAGTAGCCCCACTTGTCTACAGTGGCCGTGTGCGGCAGCCCCGATCCCCATCTGTTCGACCCTCTCCCCCTCCCCCGACACCCTAGTTCAGCACCTGCGTGCTCTAGAGGGGGCCGTTAGTAGGCTCAAAGGAGATTTTCGGGCTCTCACCGCCACCGTTAGCTCTGTGCAGTCTCGCGTCACTCTACTCCCTGGTATTCAGGTTACCCTGAACCAGATTCTAGCGCGTCTGCCACAGCCTCCACCTGTCGCTATCTGTCCTATTTCACAGCAGCCTCTGCCGCCACCACCTCCCCCACCACAGGGTGGTGCTGACGATCCACCACATGCGTAGGCACACACTTGATGCCTCTCATATTTTTGTTGCTGCTGTGATTGATATTATCTTTTCTGCCGATTTTGGGCCCCATCTCCCCACACTTTTTAATCACTTTTTGCTCATATTTGTCTATATCATCTTGGGAGAGATGAGGTATTTCTGGGACCGCTATATTGCACCACCTTGTTCTTTGCACTCATCACTTGCATTTTCATCCCATTTTCTTTCATTTTCATCCTTTATCATGCATGCATCCTCACCCACCCCACCCTTATCATATTTCTCCTTGTGCCACACTCAGCACATTGAGGACACTATGCAGTTTAGCTTGGGGGAGTGAGTGTCTCACGCACTTTTCGTTTTCTTCATTTTTATCTTTATTTTTCTGCCTTTCTTTATTTTCCACTTTTTTTCACCCACTTTTTCATATTTTTCCTCATGCATCACGTTTTCTTATTTTTGTGTGTGCTGCATATGTATAGTAGTTCTTGTTTTCCCTTTAACCTTATTTCTTTTATCTTTTTTTTGCTAGAGATGAATTTTCTGTGATGACGATGACTTGGAGTTAGCTTACTTTTATATGCATATTCTCTTGCCACGCCATCGTTTTTATTTCAGATATCATATGCTATACTTTGCCATGCATTCGAGAATAGTAACCTGCATCTTTATTATATGATTATGAATGAAATTCTAGCATTAGCGGAGTCTGAAGATTTATTTTGTATACTTTTTATAGAAAACACACCAAGCTTCACGCATTGATTGCCAAAATTTGGAGTACTGCTTTGTTGTCTGCTATCACTTCTATTTGCATGAAAATTGTACGCTCAACTTCCCGGTTGACTGAATGTATGCCTTTTTGATATGACTGGATTAGTTTACTTTCTGAATTCAAACTGAGTAGATTACATTACACAGCTGAAAGTTGTCGTGCACATTCAAAAGAGTGAACTGAGCGTTGCATATTTTTCTTTCTCCACATATCTTGAACTTCAGTTCTATACTTAAAATCATTGGTGAATCTCCCTTTAGCAAATATTATATTGGCATCTTCCCCTTGCTATAAAGTCCAAGCTCCATTACCCCAAAATCAAAAGAAAAAAGAATACATGCATATCCCTCTATCTTTGATTTGGGATTGTTATTGTGTATATTCTATCTAAAAAGAGAGAGAAAGAGAAAAGAACAAAACAAAAATAAAACAAAAATAAATTCATCTGTATATACACGATCCCATTTCTTTCTTTCTTTCTTCCCTCTTTTATTCTTCTTGGAGTTTCAAAAAATGGGAAAAGTCGTATTGTTCTATTTGATGCCACCACGCTTATAGATAAGTTTGGGGGAGAGGATCCAATGATGTGTGAGAGAGTGACCACTTGTCTGTGCATGACAACCTAAGCTAGATAATTTCTTATACTCGGGGAGATTACTTGGAGTATTACAAAGTCCACGAATTGAAATTTGGCATGCATTTCATGAATACTATTTCTTTCTATTCTTATTGCTCCATAGTGTGTGATGCCTCTTATACTCCAAGTAAAAAATGATCAATTGAAAAGTGTGCAATCTATGATTTTGTATATTACTTTGGATGCCTCAGACGTCACTAATTCTAGAATGATTTCATGTTTCATATCGTTTTGATATTTTTGGTTGCTGGATCGAATGCATTTATGTATGATCATGATATCGAGATAAAAATCTTTGGCATGTTTTTATTCATCGTGTGCTATTTGAGTAAGCGGCTCCACGTCCTGAGAAAATGATCTAGCACCTCTCTCTTCGCTCTCTGTTCTATCTTCCTTTTTCCTTTTCCCTTATTTTTATCCACCGGGTTCGCCTTTTTACTCATCTTCCTGGAGGACGAGTAAGAGGTAAACTTAGGGGATTTTGATCGCTCCTTATTTTACACCTTTTTTCTGCATGTTTGCACGACATTTCGATCGCCCATATTCCGTTTTTCACGATTATTCGACGATATCGCGTTGCTTTTCACTATTTCTTGTTTTTGTCGGATTTCATGAAATATGGAGCGATCTGGGGCATAAATGAGATCAAGGGACTTTCACGCATGCTGGATCACCGCCTGTGGCCCTTTCGAGGAGCTAGCAGCGCTAGATGATGAGCAAAAGAAGAAGAAGATCGATAGAATCGACGAGGAGGTGAGGAGGAGAAGATATGACTCCAAAAACAGCCCACTCGGCCGAGCAGACAGCTCACTCGACCGAGTGAAGGAACGTACTCGGTCGAGTACAACGGATACAGGAGCACATGGAGTCAAAGTCCACTTGGGCGAGTGAAACATCTCACTCGACCGAGTGAAGAAGTCCACTCGCCCGAGTATGACAGGGTTTTTCTCTTGAGATCTCAGCCGACTCTCTGAAGTTTGAAGAAGATCAGCAGAAGACTCACTCGGCCGAGTGAGAAAGCCCACTAGACCGATTAAAGAAACCCATTCGGCCGAGTGGCACAGAGTGACAGGCCCCCAAAACCCCCAATATCTCTGTTTTTCGTTGGGTCCGTCACTCGGCCGAGTGACATGCACTACACGGTCGAGTGGTGCAGTCTGCCTGTATCGCGAATTAGGGTTCTGGGCTGCGCCAGGGGCAAATCTGTCAGGATTTTCTAGCCGACTTTGGCTTGTATTTAAGCTAGTTTTCTTCCTAGTTTTAGGGGGGACCTGAAATTAGTTTTTGAGCATTATTCTAATTGAAATTCTCAGCTGGAGATTGAAGGTTGGGGATTTGGTTTGTTCTTTCTATCTAAATTTCTTGTTTTTATGAATTGTTTTCTCTCAACCATGAATTGCTATATGTTTCCATTCGTTATTTCTGTGATTGCTATGATCAATTGCGAGTAGTTCCGCCGTTCTAGGGCTTGGGATGAACCCTATGGATCCGATTTTAGAGTTATGATGAACGAATTGATTTTTTGTTAGGATTGATAGACGGTTGGGTTATGATTGATTTACTACGAGTAGCTAGGAATTTCCATTGATTGGGGTTTGCAAGAGATTGGGTTTCAATCGATGGGAAGGCCTAGATATTCGATTTAGGTTTATAATCGAGATTCTCTAGATTTGGTTTGCAAGAGATTGGACCAAAGTTAGGATTTTTATTATAAATCAATACTCATATTCGTTTGCAAGAGATTGGACGAATACGAACTATCATAACCTAGATCGTAACTCGTGTTTGCACGAGAGTGGGCTCGAGTTGCGATTAGACGATGATGTCGAGCTTCATACTAGCGGCTTAGGTTAGGGTTTGCACGAGAGTGGGCCCTAATCTAGGTTGCTATAGACCGGCAATAGCGCGAGAGTGTGAGCTTGGTTCCCTATTCAGTTACGACTAGTTCACCTCAATTCAAGCCTTGCAACATTGAGATTCATTATTCACAAAGATGAATGACGATCCATAGTGGGGATTCCCCAGCTCTAAATGCTTTTATTATATAGAATTCAATTTGTTGATTGAACGACTGTGACAACATTCTCGAAATCATTTCATTCTACCACCAATAGCTAGGTGATTAAAATAAAGTACCGTTATTTGTCCTCCCTATGTTCGATACCCGCTCGCCACTACACCGTGCGCTTGCGGTAAGACTACAGTCGTTTTTCGGGTGTATATCCGGGCGCGATCACATATATTTACTCATGCATGGGCACACACCCATACACGCTAATATACAAATCATACCACCTTACACGTACGCTTAACTATAAGCACACATATCACTATATACATAACACCCTCTATCCATAATTTTCCTAACATACCAATACCAACATAAACAAGTATATATAATGATGTACACACCCCTTAGTAGATGACTATACACCAACACCCACATGCACATATATCCATCCAATCGTATAGTTACCAACACAAACATACAAGCATGTACAATCACACATATCCCTATGTACTTATCACATATAGTACCACAAATGCACACACAAAGGGAGAGATAAGTATAATATACGCACATACCAAGAACGTGCCCATTCATACATGTGTGGGACACATGGATCACTGGATCCACACATACTGGTTATATATCACACTATATCTATCACACTATATATACACACACACTTACTACATACATCTCAATCAATACGCACATACATCTGATACATCTGATAGTGCAACCATATACTAACACATATACTTATAATATCACATATCGACATATATTCACACGAGTAACTAAGGTAGCAGCATATACATATATGTATCGCTACAGATACACACATGAGTATGGCACACGGATATACTCGACAACCGGCATACAATACTTGTATATCCATGCAAACACATAACCCCACACACACACACACACACATTTATCCAACTAACTACCCATGTCTATCCTCAGAGACTCTACACCTCATCTTCTAACATCAGAACTCTATCTTGAGGTTGGAGTCCTACCCACCTTAAGACTAAACTACCCTAGGAACACTACACGTACTACCCTTACACATCCGCAGTGCGGTGACCTGCATGGGCCACAAAATGTAACGCCCTGCTCCCTAGGATACCCGAAAAATACGAATCCGTCCCAGGTAATCCCAGTAGGGCGAGTGTTATGGAGAGAAATACAAAAATGCAAGCAGGTCCATTGCGCACTGTTGGGGTAGCACCTGTAATGTTTCCAACCACAGACCATAAATAACCAAAAACCACACAGAATAACAACAACAACAACCAGAGGACACTACTAAAAGCACATCATCCATATGTACATACTGCAATAACTGATACACCATCTCAGTTCTACCCCACAAGTAAACCCCCAAGTACAACACCTCTCTATCTCATCACCTCTCCCCACCCCACACTCTCAACTCTGCCACTAAACTCCCCAGCTCCACTTGCTACCAACTCCAAGAGCCAACACCTGAAAAGTCAACGGGGACACGTCAACACGTGTCCCAGTAGGATATCCCAACTCCACGTAGTATACCATCTATAGGCATAAGCTACTATGCATGGAATATGAAGTGTAGAACCATAGCATGCAATGGAAGACATAGTTATATAATGTTAAGGTAAAAGTGGGAAACGACCTGCCGCACTGGGGTGTTGCTGCAAAAGAGAGTTAGTACTACGAATCATATATAAGGTAAACGAATCAAGGGGAATAACGACAAGGCACAGGCCAAGAAGGAAATACACAAGGTGGCACCAAAAATGGAAATATACAAGTAAACAACATTTACCAATACTACAAAGATAATGATGGTTATCAATTAGTGATTTGGAGCCTAAGAAGTGGGTAGATCATCTTGGGACTGGACCCCACCCCTAGTTGGGGTGGCACGGGAAAACTCTCCGAGCTAGCTGTGGCACTCAGCCCAGTGTGAAATGCTGTTAATAAAGGAGCCTCGTTTTCCCCTTATTTTCCCTTCCATGCTTCGTCAATTCACCTCATTTTCGCCACTCGCCGCCACTCGGTCAAGAACAGGAGGGCCACCAACCACCACAAACTGTCCACCCCCTCATGTTTTCCCCACAACTTAGTGTCCCTCAACCCCAGTGTCACCCTCCTTAGAGAGGACTGAGACATTCAAGAATTATAATTTTATCATCAATTCATGTTGCATGGCTTCACATTTCAACATTTCTTATTCATAGGAAGATGAGACATACATGAAAATATCATGCCATCCATCGTGAACACATCACATATAAACGTGGGTAATGCACCCAAGTGTCATGCCCTTCATCATAGTCATTTCAGTTCATTGCTCATAATATATGAAACCAGGCTTTTCATGATCCCATCATTACCCAATCACAACAAGGTTCATAATACAAATGTATACAACTTATTTCTCATGATCCTCAACTTTTGTTTCATTGAGGCATTTCAATGAACACACGGTACGCGTCATACACATGGCCCTTATAACATGAGAAAATCCAAGCAAAAATATCACAATGAACTCCTACTTCAAGTAACAACAATGCACGTGCATAATAGAGGAAAGTTTAACATAACTCATAGTTATAGCATCCCGTAAACATTTCAGTTTGCTGGAAATTGTAGACAGTCATAACAATTGGCCATATATCATCAGTTTTCGTTGAGAATTTGACAAATTTTCCTAATTTTCAGTTGTAGATATAGTAGTTCTGAATTCACAGATAAACTTTCATGCCTAAATATGGACTAGGTGATTTATGGTGAATTGTTTGGTAAAGCCTGTCAAATCTATTTTTCAGAAAGATTCTGAGGCTGTAAAACATGCTAATTTATGGCATGTTACAGTCAGAATTTCGACAAATATGCACTGAGATGAAGTTGTAGAGAGCCGTATTAATATTACACCGAGACCAAGAATACAAAATTCCATGGTTTGTGCAGAGACTGAGCTAAGTTTTACTGAATTGTGTCCAGTCTGAATGAAATTTAGACAAGTTGTGAAGATGTAATATTTACTCCTAATTATTGAATTGAACCTATGTCAAATTTTATATGATTTTGGGGTAGGATTTCGTGAACTACATGAATATATTTTTTCCAAATTCTATTTTGATCTTGCTTAGGAGATATACACATTTTAACAGAGGCTTAAACTGCTGGAATTTTTAGAACAACTTCACAAATATAAAAGATAAGTTAATTCACAAGAGAACATGCATGCAAATGAAATACAAGGTGGAGTTGAAAATCCCACCTCCATGAAAGCTTCCTCTCTTCTCCACCTCCTCCTTCCTCTTCCTCTCTTTTCCTTGGGTTCCTTTGATCTTTCCCTTTCTCTTTCTCTTTCTCCTTTCTTTCTTTCTTTTTCTTTCTTTCTTTCTTTCTTTCCTTTCTTCCCCGTTTTTTCTTTTATTTTGTTTGATTTGCTGGTTACATTAGTGGGAAGAGAGAAAGATAAAATGAAAAATAAAAAGAAAGAAAAGGGAAGAGGTGTGTAGAAAGAAGGAGAGAGTTATATAGACGTGTGTGGAGTTTGCTTTGTACACACACCTAAGCCCACTTTCTAAGCACACACACCAAGCCCTATAAATTGCCCTCCAACTTTGGTTTATAATTACCATGCCATGCCATCCACCACTTCTCCCTTGCACACACACCCCTTCTAAACACACCCCCTTGTTTTACTATACACACATCTCTATCTAAGATTACGAAAATGCCACTACCCTAACTCTTTCACACTAGTCCCTTTCAAGGGTCACCCCCATACAAGCCAACATACACCCATAACCATACATTCGTGCTCATTCAAATATCAATACATTCCAATACAATTACACCACACTATTACTAATTACAAGTGTGCCGCTCCCGTGCACACTCACTACAACCATGCACACACATATACATATCCTTCAAATATAATAACCACCACCACCACTACTACTATAGGAGTCTCGCACGATATAAATGCAACCATATATCATACGTCTCATCATCACGACTACAAACAATAACATCCGCTACTACAAATAGTTCAACCACTACCTCAACCAATACTGCATCCAATATACACATCAGCCGCTAATATCATCCACATATAGGCAAACAAATACACACAATATTGCATGTAGCACTCCACTATGTACACTATACCATATACGACGAAACAGGCCACGACAGACTTGAGAAATCCACAAGAAGAAACCACGTTGGAATCAGAGCTCAAACGAGCCCGGAAGTGGAAAACAATGGAAAAGGGCAAAGAGTAGGTCAGACCCATTATGGGGCAAGAGAGCCCAACCCGTAAGGCAAGCGGAGCCCGCCCGCTAGGCGGGAGGACGTGCCCGCTGAGTCAAGCGGGCGCGACCCGCTTCGCGCAACATGGCAGGCCCGCTTTAACGGGCCTGGCAACTGCTGCGGCCAAGCAGGCGGCCCGCCCGCTGAGCGGGCAGGCGCACGCGCTTGGCAGCGGGTGCGGCCCGCTTAAGCGGGCCTGGCACCCGCTGCAGCCAAGAGGGCGGCCCACATGTTGAGCGGGCGGGCGCACTCGCTTGGCAGCGGGTGCGGCCCGCTTAAGCGGGCCTGGCACCCACTGCAGCCAAGCGGGCGCCCTGCCCGCAAGGAAGGCGGGCGCGCCCGTGGGGTTGTCCTCCCTGTTTGACTTATTTCCTAGGGTTTTTGAAACCCAAAAAGACGGTTACGATGAGTAACTTTTTGCCCAACTTTGGAAAATTGTTTGAGGGGTCAAACGAAGTCGGAATTCGTCGCCATTTGTTCCTACGCGTTTACCATTTGTAGCTCTTCGAAATGATAACTTGTATTATCTCTAGAGCTCAATGGTGAGGGAGAATTAATTGGTTGAAGTTAGCCCCTATGAAAGACTTACTAACTTAAATTAAGTCAAATTAAAATCCATCTTCACTAATTTAGTCCCACATTGCTCGTGTGACGAGCAAGGGGTCTACCTCCCTATATAAATAGGGGTGGGCACCCAAGAGAAAATTACACCAAGTGAACGATTCGAGAAGCTCCTAATTTTTGAGCATGCTCGATCGTGAACTTAATTATTACTCTCCTCTTTTTCTTCATATCCTCCCGTCGGGTCCTAGCAAGACTACGAGGAGGTTTGAATCGGATCCATACGTCTTTGACGCGGGTCTACTCAAGTGAAACTTTCTTCGACAAGTGATCGGCTCGGAGGTGGCTCGGGTAGATCGGTTCGAAGGCGCAAGGCGGCTCGGCTACGAGGAGCGAAAGAAGGTGGTGCGGTACATCTTGCCTGTCCCAAGGCCAAGATTCCGGGTATGTTAGTTAGTAGATTTTTAGAATAATTTTTAATAATGTCGCAGTATGCTAGATCCCTCTTAGGGTGGTCAGATCCACCTTAAGTCGGCATAGATCTTGGCGAGGTTCTGGCTCGCCTGAGGGCCTTAGCTAAAATGTTTAGCTTTGTATTTTTTTCGCTGCGATTTTAATCCCTCTGTTGTCTGTCCGACGTAGGAACGGCACAGAACTGAGCCCTAAGGGTCTGCCAAAACCCTTCATAAACTACCCCCGCATACCCAGCTCCAAGCTTACTCTGTACCTCCTGAGATTCTCCAACTACCAACTACCTGAAAACTACTGGGGAAGCACGCCACAGCGTGCCCCAGTAGAAATTTCCAACTTAACATATGGCATATCATGCTATAATGCAATAGTACGAGTGATATAGAAATGAAAATGAAATAGTGCATTAAAACAAGAAAATGAGCAAGAAATATCATATAAGTGATGAAAGGAAAAACCGAGGAACATGAATTCCAAAACCACATTACATTTTAAGTAAGTCTTAAAGTTAGGCATTTGGTTATTGATGTGTCATAATATTCCACATTTCATCTATATGTTTACACGTCAAAATGATTGCTTTAATCCTGATTTAATACGTTCTACCCTAATAACTGGAACTCTTTGACTTTAAGAGTGTTTGTTTGCATTTCAGGGAATATTGAGCGATTCGGAGTATATTGAAGAAGCGAGCACAGACATCGACACTGGAGCTCCAGTGGTGCCGCATTCGATGACTCAAATCTATTGGGGAGCAAGGGAAGAGCAAGAAAGAAGAAGCAAAGGAGCCAAGAAAAGGAGGAAGGAAGGAGAGTAAGGAAAGGAGAATAGAAGAGTAAGCTTCCAGGTCGCTCGGTCGAGCGCTCCACGCGCTCGACCGAGCTGTGACATCATAAAAGAAGGGCAAGGTTGCGAGGGGTCGCTCGGTCGAGCGACACAACTCACTCGACCGAGCGACCCCCAACGCTCGCCCAAGCCAGTCGTCAGTGAGCTCCAATTTTTGTCTTGCAGCTCTCGGAAAAGTTCACGTCTAATTCGCTCGGGCAAGCGACCAATCGCTCGACCGAGCGACATTAATTCCAACCGAACAAGATCAAGTCCTCTACGAGGGCACTCGGTCGAGCGGCTTCACCGCTCGACCAAGCAATCCATCCTTCATGCGGTCAGCTGGAAGCATCAAGAAGGCGCTCGATTGAGCACTAGGGCACGCTCGACCGAGTACTATTTCGGCAGAGCACTTTTAGGGCTTTTTCTAAGGTTTTGGGAGGAGGTTATAGAAAGGAGTTGTAGCCACCATTTGGAGGAGGCCGGTTTTTAGCCCCCTTCACTTATTTTATGTCTTCGGTGATGATTTTCATAGGTTAGGCTACACCATTGGCCCCCTCTTTGATGATTATGTACCAGATCTTCATTAGTTAAGTATATTCTCCTTTGTAAATCTCTTTTATTGTCTCTCTTATATGTTTTCATTGTTGAATCCTTTATTGCTTTCATTTTACTCGCTTATGATGTTGATTCCTGTTGCTTCTATCTCTTGTGTAATGATTAAGTAGATCCATTACTAGGATTAGGGAAGAACCCTAGGATTCTAGGGGTTGGATGACGGGTTAACTATAGTTGGATGAATCTAGGGTTGCTCTATGGTAGTTTGGATAAGGGGTTTTGGGAGATTAGCCCTAAAATTGGAGGATCGCGAAAGCAAGTCCGTATCTTAGGGAGAATCTCCACGAATCCGATTCAGGCTTAGTGGCTGTTTTCAGGGCTTGCATTCACGAGAGTGACTCGAGATTCGGGGGTGACCACTAATCCCCAAGCCACTAGTTGGTGACTACGAAAGTAGCCCGACTTCCTGAACCAACTGTAGAGTGGTACCCCAGTCCGTAGATCATGAGAGTGAACACGAATTTGCGGTACGGGACCCAAGTGTCGAGCGTAATGCATGCGTCCCCGTGCAAAGCCAACTGCAAAATCATGGCTACACATGGGGAGGCGTTAGACGAGCATGACGACGAAAGTCAAGTGCTCGTTCCCATCCCCGGATGTGACACCCTACCCGCATTCGTTGTTCAGCGAAGGGATCATTGACCCGTTATCCAAACCCGAAAGCCCTAGCGGGGATTCCAGACACCCTATTGATATTTCCCCTCAGTCGTTTTCTCTTTGTTCTATTTGTTTTCTTTTATGTTTGGATGTGCCCGCTGATAGTGACACCCTCGCGCTCCACATCCACCACCATTACGACACTCCATAATCCATCTCCACCTAATAAAACATCGAAGCCTAACCTAGCTTAGGATCGATAGGTGGTGTGATAACCGCCTCTCTGTGGATACGATATGTGCTCGCCACTGTTTATGCCGTGCGCTTGCGGTAATATGACATTCGACCACAGTCCCGATTGCGAGAGTAAAGGGACGACCAGACAAGTTTTTGGCGACGTTGCTTGGGAGGCATTCTGCCATATTATCTATTTCTCACAATTAGGTTGCTAGACTTTGATTAAAAAAATTTATAAAAAGAAACAAAAAGAGATTTTTCCCTGCCACCACATTATTATTATCTTTATCTCTCTTGTGCCACTGACATTCTTTTCCAGGTTGTTCATCTTTGTTTTAGCATGTGCATATTTAGTGCATGGTACCCCCTTTTGGAGCAAAGTCCACAATCTAATATTTTATAGACCAAGGAAGGGTCGCCAATTTCAGGCAGGCTGATGAAGAATGCTTCTAGCAAGTCTTGGATAGATTCGAAGATTTATTGATAGATGTACCAGAGCATAGGTTTGATTACTCAAGGCTACTCCACTTCTTCACCAAGGGGTTTTAGGGACCCTCAGGGAATCTATGAGCAGAATGCGAGTGAATACCATCAATGATCTTCATTTAGCAGCAACTTTGGTACGCATGCTGCACCACGTTCGATCGACGGGCTCATTAGCTGTTATGGCAGTTGATGATCCATCTGAATGAGTGCTTATTAATTTTATTATGAATCATGTGTCTGCTGTAGGTATTATTGAGGATGATATTCATGTTCAGCTTGGGGGAGACACCCTGCATTTCTATATTGCCGCCAAGGACGAGACCCGCAAAGGCAACGATGGTATTGTTTACGATGTCGTGCCCGAGCCGTCTCTTGCCCTTGACCCCTCTCCACATGTTGAAGATACAGAGCATCCTACACCACCAGAGCCTATCACTGAGGAGGCCAATCTAGTGGAGCTGAAGCAGACCGTTGAGGAGGACGCTACTCGGGATGAAGATACAGATACTCACATGGAGCCCGAGTATTACCCACCTTCAGTTGAGATTCCGCAGCCATCTCCCCCATGTACTACGTCAGAGGACCTCTCACCAGATTTTACTACTCCCACTCAGAGAGATATTTTTCCCCATTCCATCTCTGAATCTTGTATTCCATTTAGTATTCATTTTGATTCAGATGTCTTTGACTGGTCGTACCTTTTGCAGGACACATATGACTATGGACCAGAGGTATGCTTGGACGTGTTACTGCTTGAGGAACCTGCCGAGGAGCACATCGAGGATTTGCCTGACGAGGCCCACACTTATACGCCAGAGTTACCTGAAAATCCTGAGGCGAACGATGAAGAGTTATATGTCATGGTGCACGAGAGTAGAGATACACTCTTAGGGAAGTATCACTTACCAGATTTCATTTCCATTATTTCTGTCGATAATCTTCTTTGGGATTCATATATCATGGGGGAAAATTTTCAAAGACAAACTGATGTAACTTGTCTCCTACAGGATACATGTGGAATCCTTGAGGAGATGCTAGGAGCTGCATTGCTGGAGTTTGTTGGTATCCGTAGAGACATGCAGCTAGCAGAGCCACGGAAGGTGCAGTTAGAGAAGCTGCCTGCACTGGCAAAGATACCGGATCTGCCTTTTTCTACAGGTGGTACCGATCCAGTAATGTAGCTGTAATGTAGAATTT
Source organism: Scilla litardierei (assembly GCA_030789695.1). Classification (NCBI taxonomy): domain Eukaryota; kingdom Viridiplantae; phylum Streptophyta; class Magnoliopsida; order Asparagales; family Asparagaceae; genus Scilla; species Scilla litardierei. The sequence continues at coordinate 530,853,388 of CM061142.1, forward strand.
TACGCTTTGAATAATCACGCATCCTCTAGATAGCGAGAGGACCGTATATGATTTTTATGCTTTCCTAGTTTAATAAATTCACTCCATGATGGTTGCTCAATTATCTTTTTCACCTAACCCACTATTTATCATCGTTGCCCATCCTTATATTTGGTGCTTATTTCACCTATCTCCCCAATTTTTATGCACATCTGTCCACACCGGGCACCGTCTGATATAGCTTGGGGGAGAGATATTATTTTGTTGTGTAACTCCCTGTTTTGTCGTTGTCCTCTATTCATGTCATACACACATTGAGGACAATGTGACGTTTAAGCTTGGGGGAGTGCACAGTGCATGCACTTTGCTTCTTCGTGAAACATACTTTAAAATTATCAGATGAACCATGTTCACCTCTCTATTTATGTCTCATATGCTTCATTAACTATGAAATATTGTGGATTTTTTATGAACTCTTATATCTGGTAGATTAGAGTTTAATTCCTTGATTAGAGTATTATCGTTAATATGCTTTTTCATAGTAGAATCCATAGTTTCACAACCATATTCTCGAAACAGTTAAGCTAAAATGAATGAATCAAATCGGAAAATTATTTGACTCTTGCGTGATTTGATTGATAATTCTATTGCTTCATGGATGTTTAGTAATTCAAAAGAGATAGAATAACCCCACGACAACCAAAGTAGTGATGATTAGAATTCCTGAAATCGAGTCATGTCTAGATTCTATGCTTTTTCTTTTTCTTTTGTGAATAGCCAATAAATGATCTTTGATTATATTTTGCATTCCATCGTGTTTACGTGAGTTTGCAAAAATCCCAATAATACAAAAATCAAACAAATATCCTGTATAAAAGGCCCGAGGGGTTCCTCGTAACCTGATGCCCTAAGATCATCTGGTCTGGGATGCTTAGGCCGACTCTTGTATATATTGAGTTATCTTATGTATATAAAGAAAGAAAAATATGTATATAAGAAAATTGTATCGCCAAAAACAATTGTAAAAAGAAAAATTCCATATCCTTACCCCACTTTCTATATAGAATAGAGATTTGGCAAAGTAGATGGGTTCTAGGAGTCATGAAACGGGCGTAGTATGGAGACGCCTTACCTTAATTGAATTCACTAACTCATTCCATGAAGCTTAACAAAATATCACGCATGCTTGAAAATGTTTGATCATGACATATGTAAACTGCTTAGAGAATGAGTTGTGGACATTGGTTTCATCTCTGTGGACTTAGTATATTTCATGATAAACTATGATATGATGTAGCTCTACTCTCATTTTATTGTTTATTGAGTTCATTACATTTATTGGAATCCACAACATGTTCATTTGAGCGAGATTTAAGTATTTTGTGTAAATGTGTGTTCTAATCATTTTTGTGTGTGTTCACAAATTCTTACATCCATGGATTCATATATTTCTTGAGTTTAAGAATGAGCCATATGTCTCCATCACGCTTCACCACCTCACCTCTCCATTGCATTCCTCCCCCGGGTTCACTTCTTACTAGTCTTCCTCGAGGACGAGTAAGAGGTAAGCTTGGGGGATTTTGATGTGTCATAATATTCCACATTTCATCTATATGTTTACACGTCAAAATGATCGATTTAATCCTGATTTTATACATTTTTACGCTAATAACTGGAACTATTTGACTTTAAGAGCGTTTGTTTGCATTTCAGGGAATATCGAGCGATTTGGATTATATTTGAGAAGCAAGCACGGACATCGACACCGGAGCTCCAGCAGCGCCGTATTCGACGACTCAAATCTGCTGGGGAGAAGGCAATAGCAACAAAGGAGAAGCAAAGGAGCCAAGAAAAAAAGGAAGGAAGGAGAGCAAGGAAAGGAGAAGAGAAGAGTGAGCTTCCAGGTCGCTCGGTTGAGTGCTCCACGTGCTCGACCGAGCCGTGACTTCATGAAGGAAGGGCAAGGCTACAAGGGGTCACTCAGTCGAGCGACATAACTTGCTCGACCGAGCGACTCCCAATGCTCACCCGAGCCAGTCGTCAGTGAGCTCCTATTTTTGCCTTGCAGCTCTCGGGAAAGTTCACGTCTAATTCACTTGGTCGAGCGGCCAATCGCTCGACCGAGCAACATCAATTCCAACCGAGCGAGATCAAGTCCTTTAAGAGGGTGCTCGGTCGAGCGGCTTCACCTCGACCAAGCGACCCCTCCTTCATGCGGCTAGCTGGAAGCATCAAGAAGGTGCTCGGTCGAGCTCTAGGCCGTGCTCAACTGAGCGCTATGTCGACAAACCACTTTTAGAGCTTTTTCTAGCATTTTTGGGGGGATGCTATAAATAGGAGCTGTTGCCACCATTTGGAGGAGGTCGATTTTTAGCCCCTTTCACTTATTTTCTGTCTTTGGGGATGAATTTCAGAGGTTAGGCTATGCCATAGGCCGCCTCTTAGATGATTATGTATCGGATCTTTATTAGTTAAGTATATTCTCCTTTGTAAATCTCTTTTATTGGCTCTCTTATATGTTTTCATTGTTGAATCCTTTATTGCTTTCATTTTACTCGCCTGTGATGTTAATTCCTATTGTTTCTATTTCTTGTGTAATGATTGAGTAGATCCATTGCTAGGATTAGGGAAAAATCCTAGGATTCTAGGGGTTGGATGACCGGTTAACCTTAGTTGGATGAATTTAGGGTTGCTCTACGGTAGTTTGGATAAGGGTTTTGGGAGATTAACCCTAGGATTGGAGGATCGTAAAAGTAACTCCGTATCTTAGGGAGAATCTCCACGAATCTGATTCGGGCTTAGTGGCCGTTTCCGGGGCTCGCGTTCACAAGAGTGACTCGAGAGTTGAGGGTGACCACTAATCCCCAATCTGCTAGTCAGCGACTACAAAAGTAGCCCGACTGCCTGAACCTACCGTAGAGTGGTACCCCAATCCGTAGATCATGAGAGTGAACACAGATTTGCGGTACAGGAACCAAGTGTCGAGTGTAATGCACGCGTCCCTGTGCAAAGCCAACCATAAAAGCATGGTTGTGCATGGGGAGGTGTTAGACGAGCGTGACGACAAAAGTCAAGTGCTCGTTCCCATCCCCAGATGTGACACTCCTACCCACATTCGTCATTCGACGAAGAGATCCTTGACCCGTTATCCAAACCCGAAAGCCCTAGAGGGAATTCCTGACACCCTAGTGATATTTCCCCTCATTCGTTTTCTCTTTGTTCTATTTGTTTTCTTTTGTGTTTGGATGTGCCCTGTGGACAGTGACACCCTCACGCTCCACATCCACCACCATTACGACACTCCATAATCCATCTCCACCTAATAAAACATCGAAGCCTAACATAGCCTAGGATCGATAGGTAGTGTGACAACTGCCTCTCTGTGGATACGATACCCGCTCGCCACTATTTATGACGTGCGCTTGCGGTAAGACGACATTCGACCACCGTCCCAATTGCGAGAGCAAAGGGATGACCGAACAGTTATTATTTGGAAACCCGAGTAAATATTAGGACACTAAGGAGCTAGACTTCACACAGGGTGCGTGAAAAGTGGTACCTCAACCAATGACACGAGCACTGGAGAGGCCTCTTGCAACTCCCACTTACGGGAGTGAGACAATTCTTGATTTTTATCGGGACAAACGGAGAAAACCAACAATTACTTAATGGTGCATCACGAGTATACCACCGGCCTCTCTAACTCTAGCCAACTCCCCCTTACAAGAGCACGAGTGAGAATCAAGCTATGTCCACACTTAGCCAACTCCCTCACTAAGGAGTGCAAGGGGGAGCCTCAGCTGTGTCTGCTCCTTAACTCCTATAATTTACCCGTGTTTCCTCCGAACCCGTATCTGGAGCCTCACCCATCTTAGGATGGATCGAGAGTTCCAGATAATTATCACTCTTCCTCACTCTTAGTTTATAGAATGAATTCATCATATCTGTCATTATTCGGTGGTCTCGTTTACCGCATTCATATTTCCATTCCTTTCATCACCACATCGATGTCGGGATTAACCACGACCATCGTATCCATTTCATTTCAACATCACATGATTCCATCAATCCCAATTAACACATTAATCACATAATTCCATCATTTCCAGTATGGACATAAAACATAGCATTATCATAATGTGATAGGCTAACAATTAATATGCTAGTATGCTACAAAATGTGAATTGTGTTACATGCTACCACAACATGTTAATAAGTTACAACAACATACTTCAAAATGTGAATTATTTTACATACTACAACAATATGCTACTAATATAATGAGGCCACTTAACCAATATGGTACTTAGATGACAACATGGATTTGAACATAAACATGGCATGCCAACACTAGAAACATATTAGGTAATTTATTAACAACATTTTAAGCATTAGCAATCCTATTAAACATTAGCAACATATTCAGTACATTAAGCAACATACTAAGCAATTTTTGAGCATGGTAGAAAAATCATCCTAACATATTGACACTTAAACATACTACTCAATGCAAGGCATGCCTTAACCAAAATAAATCCTAATTATAACATGGCAAGTATACCAACATTTTGCATACTAACATATTTGCATAACAACATATGGCAAGTCACTAACATAAATTTAACATATGGCAAATTGCTAACATATTCCATACTAAAAGTGAGCTACCAACATATGACAAGCATACTAACATTTTGCATACTAACATATTTGCATAACAACATATGGCAAGTCACTAACATGATTTAACATATGGCAAGTTACTAACATATTGCATACTAAAAGAGAGCTATCAACATATGGCAAGTATACTAACATTTTACATACTAACATATTTGCATACCAACATATGTGTAACGGTCACTTTCTGACCGTACGTATTTTAGCGCGTATCTTGTTTCGTACGCGTATTTTAGCAATTTATTTTCTTCCATAGCTCAGACGTGCGACCAAACCCTCGTATTCACAATCCTTTCGGGGGCGCGATCACCCCGGTATCTTGTTTATAATTTTTGGATGCCTAGAAGTAAAAGTTGAATAATCCTATTCACATTTTTTAAAATCTATGTTCAAGTTCCAAACTGCTTTCTTAAAACAAATTATTTTATAATAAAAAAACCCAACGTTATGAAACGCACTGGGCTTTGAAACATGCATAACTATTAATTATTTTTAAAATCATAACTTAATTAATTAAAAGGACACCTAATACTATTAGCTAGAAACCAAATCTTAAGAAAATCTAAACCTAATTGATTTTCCCCACTAAAATCCTAATAACCTGTCAGCCCACTACTCTCTTCCCTTGACCCATGTCGCAGAGGAATCCCACAAGATTAGCACGTTTCCCCTCTCACCCACGTGAAGCTATCTCCCCTAACCTACTCTAAAAACAACAACTCCAGGCTGTACTCTTCGTTGCTAATAAAAAAACCTAGGAGCCTCAATATTTAAAACCTAAGCTATCTACTTTTCTCCCAGCAGCTGCACAAAAAAAAAGAATCGGGCTTCTTCCTCTTTTGCATGCACAGAGAAACCCACGCCCAGCTTCTCTGCGCGCAGCCCCTCCTTCACGCGAGCGTCCGCCAGTGCACCTCTACAACTCTTCCTCGCGCGGGGCTTCTCTCCTCCACCACGCGCCTCTCTTCTCCAGCTGCCTCCGGCCAAAACCCCCTCCGCGTGGTCATCTCTCCACCGGGCCTCTTAACCCTCCAGGCCGCGCGCAAGCCCAGGCCATTCCGACAGCCTCTCACCGCGTGCGATCCTCCAGCCCGCTCCGGCAGCCCTCGTGCACAACATCCTCAGTCATCTGTGCCACCTCCAGCAACCGCGCATGCTGCCACCTTGACTCGACCCCCCTCTCCTTCAACACCCAGCCCTCACCTCTCTTCCCTTCCACCGGCGCCGGCCGCCCTCTCCCCTCAGTCGGCGGCTCTCCTTCACACAGCACAACCCCACTTCAACAGGTCGCACCTCCTCTTCCTTCTCCTCCACGGCCAGCCACCAGCCACATGCAACCTCGTCCCCCTTGCCACATCCCCTCTCCACCACCACAAGTTGTTTCTGTCGTACTGATCACTCCTTATTTTACACTTTTTTTCCCGCATGTTTGCATGCCGTTCAGATCGCCCAAATCATGTTTTTCATGATATATCGACGATATTGCGATGCTTTTCATGATTTGTTGTTTATGTCGCATTTCATGTGATTTGGAGCGATTTGGAGTGATATCGAGATACGCCTACTCCAGAGTGTCACCGACGACCTCCCCGAGGGGTATTTTGCTGTTGGAGAGGAGCGGAAGAAGAACAGACGTCGCAGGAGCGACGAGGAGGCCAAAACAAGCTGTTTGGGCATTTTTGGTGTCCCACTCGGCCGAGTGAAGGAGTCACTCGGCCGACCAGCGAGACACCGCTCAGCCGACCAGATCAGACACGATTCATATGTGCACTCGGCCGAGCAACGGAGACCACATCGGCCGAGTGACGAGATCCCGTCCGCCCGAGTGGCGCCCAGACGAAGCCATTCAAAAATCGCCAACTTACTGTTTTTCGGCTGCCTGAGCTTCAGAAGACCCACTTGGCCGAGTGGATAATCCCGACCGCCCGAGTACCAAGAAGCCCTCGGCCGAGTGACTACAACTCACTCGGCCGAGCCGCCCCCGAAGTGAAGACCCCTGAAGATCCAGACTTACTGGAAATTTACAGGGTTTCTCACTCGGCCGAGCGACTTGTCACTCGGCCGAGTGCGACACGCTGCCTGTAGCGAAAATTGCGGATTTCAGGCTGCGCAGGGGTATTTTGGTCACAGTTTTTGGACGATTTTGGGGGGTATTTAACCCCTGTTTTTACCCTAGTTTTAGAGAGTTTTTCTCTTAGATTTTTTGCAGCTTTTTAGATTAACTTTTTAGCTTTATTCTTGTTATTGGAGAGGAGACAAAAGTTGATTTTTGTTGGATTATTTGAAGAACTCAATTGGGTTGTCTCTCTCTTCTCTAAAAATTCTATTTTTATTGCTTATCTCAATATTGTGATGAATTCTCTTGTTTATTTCATTGATTATTTTTGTGTTTGTGCTATGAATTGTGAGTAGTCTCCACGTCTTGGGGCGTTGGGATGAACCCTACAAGCCCAATTTCATATTTGTGACGATTTGGTAGAAATTTTGCTAGAATTGTTATTAGGGATTAGTTTGGGAGCGATTTACTACGGATAGCTAGGAGTTCATACCGATTGGGATTTGCAAGAGATTGGATCCCAACTCGATAGGAAACCCTAGAAATCCGAATTGGGTTGGAATCGAATTTCCGTAGTATCGGTTTGCAAGAGATTGGACCGATACTAGGGTTCCCGGTTGCAATTCCGTGCAGATACCCGTTTGCAAAAGATTGGACGGGTAGGAACTATCCCAACCTAGGTCGCGGGCCGAGTTTGCAAGAGATTGGGCTCGGGGCGCGATTGAACGATGATGTTGATCCTAATGCTAGCTTCCCTAGGCTAGGGTTTGCAAGAGATTGGACCCGAACCTAGGATAGCTATAGACCGGCAACAGCGCGAGAGCGTGAGCTTGGTTCTATATTCAGTTGCAACTAGTTCATCCAAAATCTTATTCTAGCAATTTTGATACCGATGAACCACATTGACGAGATACGGTGAGTAGCGGGAATTCCCCATTCCCTAGACGTCCTTTATTTGCTTTGATATTTCCATACTTTGTCTGACGATTGTGACAGGATCGCCAAAGGCAAAATTCTCTCTTCTTGAATAGCCAGGTTGATTAGAACAAGCACGGTCATTCGTCCTCCCTGTGTTCGATAACCCGCTCGCCGCTATACCGTGCGCTTGCGGTAAAACTACAACCGTTCTTTGGGTCACATTCCGGAGTGATCAAGTTTTTGGCGCCGTTGCCGGGGAGCGTCATTTTGACGGTGTTCGGCATCGACCACCCGGTTATTTCTTCTTCCCTTCTTCCTTTACTTTCTTCTATATCTTGTTCTAACTCTGTTTGCAGCCCTATTTGCATATTCTCCACGTGTTTTGCATAAGATCTTAACAGGGAGAATGGAGGATGCAATGCCAACAATAGAACTCAGTCAGGAAGACTATGACTCCTTCACAGGCCTCCTTAAGGAGCTTGTCGACGAGGTCCATGCTACCGGAGCTTTTGCTATCGATATCAAGGACCCCGACGAACAACTGTTCGCTAGTTTTGTGATGGACCAAGTCTCCCCGGATGGGACTATCAGAGGCAATGTCAGAGTTGATGTGATCGACGACAAATTATATTTCGAAGACGGCAGAACAAGCGTCGAAGAACACTATACTCCTGAAGAATCCTTCGAGCAAACCGACATTCAGGGAGTTGCACTCTGTGACGCTCACTCTTGCTTTTATGAATCGTCTGATGTGTTTCTTGATTCCAGGCATGAACTAGAACAGAGTGAAGGTTTTGACGATGCTAGCACAGAATCGGAGAGCGCCTATTTCGATGCATCGTCCTCACTAAGTAGTGAGTCTGACTCGTCACAAGAGAGCGCACCACCTGAACATGAGCTAAACCCGGATGACAAGGAAGAAGCCAAACTCATGCGAGCTGATGAAGTGGAAGAGGCAGCGCCTCTTGAGGTAGAACTTAAACAATTACCTCCGAATCTAAGGTATGCATTTTTGGGTAATAAATTAACTTTCCCGGTGATAGTCAATTCCCACCTCACACAAGATCAACTTGAAAAACTCCTAGACGTTCTTAGGAGCCACAAAGATGTCCTGGGCTACACTATCTCCGATCTAAAAGGGATAAGCCCTAGGCTTTGCACGCATAGGATCCATTTGGAGGATACCGACGCCACCTCCATAGAGCCTCAAAGGCGGTTAAACCCGAACATGAAGGAGGTGGTTAAAAAGGAAATCCTAAAATTGCTAGACGCCGGTATTATTTATCCTATCTCCGATAGTAGGTGGGTTAGCCCCGTTCACGTCGTCCCCAAGAAAGGGGGGATGACAGTCATAAAGAATGAAAGAGGTGAGCCCATATCTACGCGCACCGTCACGGGATGGCGAATGTGCATTGACTATAGGAAACTCAATAAAGCCACCCGAAAGGACCATTACCCATTGCCCTTCATTGATCAAATGCTTGAACGCCTAGCAAAACATAAATACTTTTGCTATCTAGATGGGTATTTGGGATTCTTCCAAATCCCTTTGCACGAAGACGACCAAGAAAAGACCACTTTTACTTGTCCCTACGGTACCTATGCCTACCGTAGGATGCCGTTTGGTCTTTGTAATGCTCCCGCCACTTTTCAAAGGTGTATGACATCCATATTTTCCGATTACATTGAAAATATTATGGAAGTTTTTATGGATGATTTTTCGGTTTATGGGAGTGAGTTTGACTCTTGTTTGGCCAATCTTACTAAAGTCCTTAAAAGGTGCCAACAAAATAATCTCACTCTAAATTGGGAGAAGTGTCACTTCATGGTCACGAAAGGTATAGTCCTCGAGCACCTTGTTTCCTCGAGAGGAATTGAGGTAGATAAAGCAAAGATTGAGGTAATCGAAAAACTTCCTCCTCCTATTAATGTCAAGGGCATTAGAGGCTTCCTTGGTCATGCGGGGTTTTACCGCCGCTTCATCAAGGATTTTGCCTCGATTGCCCGACCACTTACTTCCTTGCTCGCTAAAGACACTCCTTTTATTTTTTCAGGGGAATGCTTGCAAGCCTTCAACACCTTGAAGGAAGCACTAGTTTCCGCGCCCATCATACAACCACCTGATTGGAGCCTTCCCTTTGAGCTAATGTGTGATGCTAGTGACCAAGCCATTGGAGCGTATTGGGACAAAGAAAAGATAGGAAGCTTCATGCGATATACTACGCGAGCAAGACATTGGATGACGCGCAGAAAAACTACACAACTACCGAAAAAGAGATTCTAGCGGTCGTCTATTCCATCGAGAAGTTTCGCTCCTACCTCCTAGGTTCCAAGGTGATTGTCCACACCGACCATGCGGCGTTGAAGTATCTTTTGAACAAGAAGGAAGCCAAACCTCGGTTGATTAGGTGGATACTCTTGTTGCAAGAATTCGACTTAGAGATCAGAGACAAGAAAGGTACAGACAATGTCGTGGCGGATCATTTGTCTAGGCTCATTCGCGACAAGGAGGATGAGAGTTTACCTATCGATGACACATTCGTGGATGAGAGGCTATATGCCTTAAGGACCGGAGAAGTACCTTGGTACGCGGACTTCGTCAACTACTTGGCTTGTGGAATTAAACCGCATGGGATGCCCACACATCAAAAGAGGAGATTCCTGCATGAGGTCCGTAGCTATTTTTGGGAAGATCCATACCTCTTCAAGATATGCAAAGATAGTGTCATTCGGAGGTGTGTTTCTAAAGAGGAGGCAACGTCTATCATTTTGCATTGCCACGGTCTACCATGTGGAGGACATCATACCGCCTCTAAAACAACCGCTAAGATCTTGCAGAGCGGATTCTTCTGGCCAACAATGTTTAGGGACACCCACGCTTTTGTGAAGGGGTACGATAGATGCCAACGGACCGGGAATATCTCTAAGCGCAATGAGATGCCGATGAGACCCATCCAAGAAATTGAGCTTTTTGATTGTTGGGGAGTAGACTTCATGGGGCCATTTCCGTCAAGCAATGGTAACAAATACATCCTATTGGCCGTTGACTATGTCTCCAAATGGGTGGAAGCAATCGCCACCCCTACTAATGATGCAAGGGTCGTATCCAAGTTCTTCAAGCAAAATATCTTCCCGCGCTTCGGAGTGCCTCGTACCTTGATAAGCGACGGGGGAAGCCACTTCATAGAGAACAAGTTTGAAGCCATGCGAAAGAAGTATGGGGTAAACCATAGAGTTGGCATGGCATATCACCCCCAGACAAGCGGCCAAGTGGAAGTCTCAAATAGAGAAATTAAGCAAATTCTTGAAAAGACGGTGGATCGATCTAGAAAGGATTGGTTAATGAAGCTAAACGATGCTCTATGGGCATATCACACGGCCTTTCGCACTCCCATAGGCACCACACCGTTCCGACTCGTTTATGGGAAAGCTTGCCACTTACCGGTAGAGTTGGAACACCGCGCATATTGGGCCATCAAAACCTTTAATTATGATTACAAGAGTGCGACGGTGAGGTGACTCTTGGACATCAACGAGCTTGATGAGATAAGAAGAGACGCCTACGAAAGCTCGAGAATTTACAAAGAAAGGACCAAGATTCTCCACGATGCCCGCATAACCGTCACAGACTTCAAAGTAGGAGACAAGGTCTTGCTCTATAATTCCCGGCTCCGACTATTTCCCGGTAAGTTGAGGTCACGTTGGTCCGGACCTTTCACCATTAAGAACATACAACCGGGAGGGGCCTTCGAGTTAGAAAGCAAAGACGGAGCCTCGTTCAAGGTAAATGGTCAGAGACTCAAGCATTATTCCGAGGGAGTCTCAACGGGAGAAATCAATAGAATATATCTACTTAAGGGACGGCCGGATGATCTTTCATACCTCCTTGATGAGGTAATTGAAGAGGCGATCCCTCACTCAATCGGCGCTCTTTTCGATGAGGATTTCGAGGAAGGCCCGGATTTAGGCCAAGATGAGAAGAGAATTGATTCCCCCAACCTCTCCGCTGAAAATAATGAAGGCGACGCTGATTTCGCAAGGATTCGAGACCTCTGCAAGCTCTCGAAATTGAAGTCTCCGAAGAAAGCTCCGCCGATACGGAAATCGGCGTCACCGGTGAAGCCGTTGACCGGATCAAACGCTAGCTTGGGGGAGCCTCCCCCCAACACTATTCGAGACGGGAGACCACCGAGGGAGAACACGCCGCCGCAACTTCTGAATCCAAGCGTTCTCCCCGGAAAGTTTGATGGGTGCATCTCATATGCACCAAACATCCCGCATTAATTGAAAATCATAGGGGGTCGAGCTCATGACCTTAAACGAGCGCTTGTTGGGAGGCAACCCGACGGTTATTGCTTTATTTTTACTTTTTCTTTATTTTTGTTTTAGAAATTTTTAGTGTTTTGAGTCGTTCGCCCAAAGATTTTGTGATAACGGGTCCTATTTTTCTTGACAGGAGAGGAGATATGTAAATCCATCATGAGGAGGATGAACGAGGTGATAAGGAGCGCCCCAGGAAGGCGCTCGACGCTTAGGAGGAAGATGAAATCGACTGGAGGAAGAAAGACGGAGTTTAGAGCCAAAACGAAGACAAACAGCAGAACACAAGGCTCACTCCGCCGAGTATACTAGTCACTCGGCCGAGTACACAAGTTCGTCCGGCCGAGCCGCCCACGAACGAGGGAAGTCTGCTGTACCCAACTCTCTGTTTATTTTCCTGATTTCAGTATAACTGCTACTCGGCCGAGTATATATATTCACTCGGCCGAGTAAAACGGATACGCTCCTAATGCGAGTCTTGCCGAGTAGCTTGAGCCACTCGGCCGAATGGACTTACTCCACTCGGCCGAGTCTGTCAAGGCCACTCAGCCGAGACGATAGCGAGTAGGGATTTTCCATTGATCTCGCTCGGCCGAGTGACCCAGTCACTCGGCCGAGTCGTAACTTTTCCTATAAAAGGGAGCGGGGTCGGGCTCATTTTTCGAAACAACACATACCGCAGCGACCCCCGACCCTTCAGCTCCCTCGCCCGAACTCACCCCCTACTCGCCCGACCGACGTCGCCGCGCCGCCGCTCAGCCAGCCACCGCCGACCGAGCCGCCGCCGCTCCTCGCCCGAGTCGCCGCCGGCGGCCACCACTCCGGCCACCTCCGGTAACCCCAATTTTCGACTTTTTCTCCTCTTTTGTGTGTTTTTCGAGGATCCATGTGCTAAACGAACCCCAAACCCAAATCGATTTCTATATCTATCTATTATACCCCTAATGCTCCATACGTTTTTGAATATTACTCGCTGATATCTCCATTTCATGCGCAAGTTGTTTCTGGGAGCTTAGGGGAGCCCAGGGGAGCTTCTAGGGACTGATTCGGGCTGCGTGGAGGTGTCGTCTTCGCACGCTTCCATTGCTTTGCACTCGCGGTGTGTCGTGGTACACTCTTTCCTTTATTTTACGCACGCCGCACTTTTTACGTTTTTCGGCGCGCGCTCGGGGCCCATATGCCGCCCCGGACACGGCCGCGGTCGAAGAGAGCTTCCGCCAATCGGAAGCGGTCGGATGACGCTGGCCCCTCCCACGAGCTGGAGGACTCTCCTCCGCCTTCTCCCACACACCCCGTCCACCCAGCACAGCCTGCAGGCCCCGCACACCCCACACAGCCTGCAGAGCCCGCACAGCCCATACACCCCGCACAGCCGCCCCCTGCCGCTCCACAGCCACCACCTCCGGCTCCACTTATCGGGCCGCTGGGGATTACGTTCCGAGACGACGCACACCGCGTCGCTTTCGAGCGTATTTCCCAGCGCTCGATCGTACCCTCCAGGTTTGTACACCTTGCCGACCTAGGACGCCTGGGGGTACTAGAGGGGATGCTCACGTTGTACGACAACGTGGGCTGGCGAGATTTCTTTCAGGGGTCGACGGACACGTTTATCCACCCGACACTTGAGGTACTTAGTTCGATCGCCCGGACCGACGAGGGATGCTCGTTTCGGTTCATGGACCCGGAGTGCCAGGTCACTCTCGGTATGATGAGAGCCTTTTTCTCGTGGCCCGATGTCCCCGGGGCCGATCGAGGTTACGCCCCCACCCATATCCCCCCACCTTCCTTCGACGCCGGTGCCTTCTGGGCCTGGATTACGGGTCTTCACGCTGCCTTTGACCCTAGTAGGGCCAAGGCCTCGGCCATTGTCCATCCCTACCTTTGTATAGCTCAGCGCCTTATGGCGACGACCTTTTTGGCCAGATATGAGCCGGGTACGATGTCCACGCCAGAGCTCTACATGCTCTACGCGATGACACGGCCCAGAGCTCTATCTAGGGATGGCGATGAGCTGGTCCCAGCCGTCGTGATTGATGTCGCGGCTTGGTTTTTGGACCGCATCATTGTATCGGTGGGCGCTCGCCACCGATATGCTGCGGCGGCCTGATCACCTTGCTTGCCCTTATGACCGGCGAGGACTTCACTGACGACCTGCGAAGAGCACCAGGCCCCACTTCTCTGTCGATTGATGTTATGGCCCGGATGAAGATGCTTCGTCCGCACGATGAGCGACACTGGGTCTGGTTGCACGGCCCTTACGATGCCGATTACATGATTCTTCCGAGCCCAGATCAGACTCAGATTACACCGGCCCATGTGGACTGGCTCCCTGTGATGGATGTTCTGATCCCAGCTGCTTACGTGCTCGAGACCGAGGAGGCCGAGCAGGCCCACGCTGCCCACGCTGCCCCCGCAGACCCTGTTGCCCCTGCCGAGCCTGCTGCCCCTGTTGACCCCGTGGCCCCTCAGCCTATCCCCGATGTTTCCGATGCTCCTGACACCTCTGTCCACACCTCTGTCGGTGTCAGGAGTACCTTAGCTGAGCCCACTTCCACTGCTTCCACGCCTGTCACCACCACCACTGGCCCTCTGTCTGCTGAGCCCGTTTCCTCTGCCCCACCCGAGCGCCCGCCGACCATAGTTGAGTGCGGAGAGCCCTCTGTCCCCACTGCTGCTGTATTTTCCGAGAGTGTCGTGGCGTCTGTCCACACTTCTGTGCCACCGACCACTCCGGCCACCTCGCTGTCACTTTTGTATTCTTCTTTCGCTGCGGCTGCCTCCACTTCTCACCGTCCTGCCTAGCCTCGCACTGAGGCCAGGCCCCCACTTGCGAGCGCAGCCCCTTTTGTTCCCTTGCATGCTGAGCCCGTCACCTATGCCACCAGAGTACACCAGCCCCGACCTACACAGCCCCGCCCGATGCGTCCCTCTGCACCACCTCCCCCCGACACTGTACTTCAGAGCATTCGTGCTCTCGAGGGGGCGGTGAGTGGCCTCAGAGGCGACCTTCGGACCCTGTCCTCCACCGTCTCTGCGATGGCTGGCCGCTTTGACCTACTCCCGCAGATTCACTACTGTCTTACCCAGGTCCTGGAGCGTCTCCCACGCGTACCCGTACCCACCCAGCAGGTTCCCACCCACACTTCCACACACACTCAGCCTTCTTCCACTCCCATACCCACCCCCGCTCAGCAGCCACTACCACCACCACCTCCGCCTCCGCCTCAGGACGGAGCCGGCGCAGCCCCACCTTCTTAGGCACTCTTGATGCCATCGCTTCTTTTTGCCGTTGTGCTGCCCGTCTCTGCTGAGTCCTGATGCACTTTTGTCCACCCCCCTCCCCTCACTGTTTCTCTGATACGCATTTTCTATATATATATCTTTTTATATCTTTTTTGGGAGAGATGGAGAGTTTTTGGTGCCACACCTGTCTATCTGTATCACTCCTATATCTGCATGCATCATGTCCGCATCATCTTTTCCGTTTCATTATTTTCTTATTTTTCATCATGCATGCATCCTCACTTGCCCCTCCCATTACTTGTCTCTCGGTGTGCCACACTTTGCACATTGAGGACACTGTGCCATTTAGCTTGGGGGAGTGAGTTCTCACGTTCTTTTTCGATTTGCCACCTTTATTTTTAGTTTTTCACACCATTCTCCGTTTTTGCACTTATTTTCATCATTTTTTCTTTTTATTTTACCATGCATCACGTTTTTCTTATTTTTCTGTGTGCCGCATTGTAAATAGTTCTATTTTCCCTTTATCTTTATTTCTTTCTTTTTCATCTCATGCTAGAGATGACTTTTCTGTGATGATGATGACGTGGAGTTAGCTTACTCTATATGCATGCTTTATTTGTCATGTCTTAGAATTTATTTCTGATATCATATGCTATGACTTGCCTTGCATCTAGAGATAGTAACCCACACTTTTTCCACATGAAAATGGATGAAATTTTATTATTAGCTGAGTCTGAATATTCATATGTATGCTATCACAGAAAACACACCAAGATTCACGCATTGAATGCTTATATCTGGAGTACCGATTTCTTTTCCTATATCACTTCTATATGCATGAATTGTACATTTCACTTCAGGATGATTGAATGATGTTAGCTATGATAAATCTGGAATAGTTAGCTTTTTTGTGATCGAAACTGAGTAGATTAGATTACCCTGCTGAAGTTGTCGTGCATGTCTTATAGAGTGAACCGAGAGATATATTTATTTCTTTCTCCACAAATCTTGAACATCATTTTTCTACTATTAAAATCATTGGTGAATCTCCCCTTAGCGATTCTATTATATGGCATTTCCCCCGCTATTAATTCATAGCTCCAAGTTTCCCAAACCAAAAAAAAGGGGAGAAAATATTCTTGTATATCATTATCTCTCTTTGAGTTGGGATCGTTTTGTATGTATGCTGTATTAAAAAAAAACAAAAGAAAAAAAAAGAGAAAAAGAAAAAGAAAAGAGGAAAAATCCTCAATAAAAGATCCCATCTCACTTTCTTTCTTTCTTCTCTCTTTTCGTGTTCATTTTTATTACTTTTGGAGCTTTATAAAAATGGGGATGTGAATATTTTTTTTGCCACCATGCTCATAGATAAGCTTGGGGGAGGGAATCCATTGATGTGTGAGAGAGTGACTACTTGACGTTGCACGACAACCTAGGCTAAGTAATGTTCTATACTCGGTGAGATTATTTTTAGCTTTACGAAATCCAGAAATCTAAGCCTAGCACTCATATCATGAAATCCACACTTTTCTATTCTCTCTATTCTATTGTGTGATACTCTTATACTCCTCATAGAAAGCATTCAATTGAAAAGTGTGTGATTTGCGATTTGTATACCGCTTTAAATGATTCAGACGATGTTAATTCTAAAATTATTCCGTTTTTCATGATTATATCGTTGTTCGTGGGTTTTCTATTTCAATTTGCACTATTATACTATGATATCAAAATAGAACTCTTTGACATGTATTTTTCATTCAGTGCATGCTATATGAGTAAGCGGAACCCACGTCCTGAGAAAATGATCTAGCAGCTTACCTCTTCGCTTCTTTCTTTCTTCTTTATTTTTATTTTTATTTCGTTTTCCATTCTTCTCCGTTTTTCATTTTTTTCATTTTTCGCCGTTTTCGTTTACCGAATCCACCGGGTTCGCCTTTTACTTATCTTCCTCGAGGACGAGTAAGAGGTAAGCTTGGGGGATTTTGATCACTCCTTATTTTACACTTTTTTCCCGCATGTTTGCATGCCGTTCAGATCGCCCAAATCATGTTTTTCACGATATATCGACGATATTGCGATGCTTTTCACGATTTGTTGTTTTTGTCGCATTTCAGGTGATTTGGAGCGATTTGGAGTGATCTCGAGATACGCCTACTCCAGAGTGTCACCGACGACCTCCCCGAGGGGTATTTTGCTGTTGGAGAGGAGCGGAAGAAGAACAGACATCGCAGGAGCGACGAGGAGGCCAAAACAAGCTGTTTGGGCATTTTTGGTGTCCCACTCGGCCGAGTGAAGGAGTCACTCGGCCGACCAGCGAGACACCGCTCGGCCGACCAGATCAGACACGATTCATATGTGCACTCGGCCGAGCGACGGAGACCACATCGGCCGAGTGACGAGATCCCGTCCGCCCGAGTGGCGCCCAGACGAAGCCATTCAAAAATCGCCAACTTACTGTTTTTCGGCTGCCTGAGCTTCTGAAGACCCACTCGGCCGAGTGGATAATCCCGACCGCCCGAGTACCAAGAAGCCCTCGGCCGAGTGACTACAACTCACTCGACCGAGCCGCCCCCGAAGTGAAGACCCCTGAAGATCAAGACTTACTGGAAATTTACAGGGTTTCTCACTCGGCCGAGCGACTTTTGTCACTCGGCCGAGTGCGATGCGCTGCCTGTAGCGAAAATTGCGGATTTCAGGCTGCGCAGGGGTATTTTGGTCACAGTTTTTGGACGATTTTGGGGGGTATTTAACCCCTGTTTTTACCCTAGTTTTAGAGAGTTTTTCTCTTAGATTTTTTGCAGCTTTTTAGATTAACTTTTTAGCTTTATTGTTGTGATTGGAGAGGAGACAAAAGTTGATTTTTGTTGGATTATTTGAAGAACTCAATTGGTTTGTCTCTCTCTTCTCTAAAAATTCTATTTTTATTGCTTATCTCAATATTGTGATGAATTCTCTTGTTTATTTCATTGATTATTTTTGTGTTTGTGCTATGAATTGTGAATAGTCTCCACGTCTTGGGGCGTGGGGATGAACCCTACAAGCCCAATTTCATATTTGTGACGATTTGGTAGAAATTTTGCTAGAATTGTTATTAGGGATTAGTTTGGGAGCGATTTACTACGGATAGCTAGGAGTTCATACCGATTGGGATTTGCAAGAGATTGGATCCCAACTCGATAGGAAACCCTAGAAATCCGAATTGGGTTGGAATCGAATTTCCGTAGTATCGGTTTGCAAGAGATTGGACCGATACTAGGGTTCCCGGTTGTAATTCCGTGCAGATACCCGTTTGCAAGAGATTGGACGGGTAGGAACTATCCCAACCTAGGTCACGGGCCGAGTTTGCAAGAGATTGGGCTCGGGGCGCGATTGAACGATGATGTTGATCCTAATGCTAGCTTCCCTAGGCTAGGGTTTGCAAGAGATTGGACCCGAACCTAGGATAGCTATAGACCGGCAACAGCGCGAGAGCGTGAGCTTGATTCTACATTCAGTTGCAACTAGTTCATCCAAAATCTTATTCTAGCAATTTTGATACCGATGAACCACATTGACGAGATACGGTGAGTAGAGGGAATTCCCCATTCCCTAGACGTCCTTTATTTGCTTTGATATTTCCATACTTTGTGTGAAGATTATGACAGGATCGCCAAAGGCAAAATTCTCTCTTCTTGAATAGCCAGGTTGATTAGAACAAGCACGGTCATTCGTCCTCCCTGTGTTCGATAACCCGCTCGCCGCTATACCGTGCGCTTGCGGTAAAACTACAACCGTTCTTTGGGTCACATTCCAGAGCGATCACGTACCATGTTGTCTGCCTTTGCCTTTACCGCTTCGCTGCGCTACCCACAGCCGAGGTGACCCCAACGAGCCGCCTTACTGCGCTACTCGCAGTCGAGGAAACCGAGTACCGCCACCGTTCCAGATCCGACGCCGACACGTGCACGTTCGTCACATTAGGTTGTTCTTTTCACCGTAGCAACCCAAACCGTACGACATTGAAAATCTAATTAAAATCTGACAACTTAATCACTAAATTTATTTTCTGCACCATTAAACAGTTGTAACATCTAGAATCGACGATCGAACTGATTTGACTGTGCACATAGGATAGAATCGACGAATAGGTTGAACCTCTGGACTTGACGTGAAAACTGATAGGTTAGCCACGATCAACTTAGAAACTTACCATAATAGGAACTTTCTAAACACGATCTGACACCCGCCGTTGACTTGTGACAGCGGACGTTGACCGAAGCGACGACCGAGACGAGACGCTTTTGACGGACGTACTCCTTGCCACCGTAAGCAAGTGCCCCCACTTGCGTAGTTACGGCCATGTCTAAGCCACTTCCTTCTTAGAATTGAAAACTGTTGAACAAAAAGAACCAGACATGAAATGATAGCGTCTAGGACCCCCTCTTGATAGCATAGACTTGACAACGAAGTCTAGGTATAAACAGCAAGCATGTTAGGAACTATCTGTGTGTGTGTGCGCGTGTGTGGACACCCTAGAACAACTATACTCATGTCATTCCATGTACAGCATTCACGACTTGTCTTGCACAGCCTGCGGGCAATAAGGACACTCTCCAAGACAGAGAGAACGATCCTTGGTACAGATGCACCTACGGGAAGCCCGTCACTCACCGAGTGAGTGAGTGACCCTGCAGACCGTGGGGATAGAGGCACTCACCGAGCTAGAGTGAGTGGTCCTATACAGTGGTACAGATTCACCTACGGGAAACTCGTCATCCACCAAGGGAGTGAGTGACCCTGCAGACCGTGGGGATAGAGGCACTCACCGAGCTAGAGTGAGTGGTCATATACATTGGTACAGATTCACCTACGGGAAGCCTGTCAGCCACCGAGTGAGTGGTTGACCCTGCAGACCGTGGGGATAGAGACACTCACCGAGCTAAAGTGAGTGGTCCTATACAGTCTTTGTCTTGAGTCTTGGGGTGGGGTAGGGTTGAGCAGCCACCATGTTAGAGAGTTTGGTCACTTTCTAAGCTGAAGGCGTGAACCCTCTTGGTGTCGAGTCTTGGTGTCACACAGTCTTGTCTTGGTAGCTTACGCTACGACTTTGCCTGCCACGTTTACTTTCTGCACCGTCTTTACTTTTCCTTACTTATACAAGTCATGCTGTGCATCATCTCATTTTAAATCAACCATTAAAAAGCTTTCTTTAAATTTTCTTTACACTTTCAGTAGTGTCTTCTAACCTTTTCTTGTAGACTCTACATGACGTACAGCTCCTTTTCTCTTGGGTGTTGTACGTTAGGTACCGAGACAGAGTACACAGACAAGCCGGCCCTACTTAAGGACTTGGAGCCGGAGGACGTTGATCCGGAGTACCTTTCCAGACGAGGACCAGACCTAGGGGTTTCTCATCGTTGCTGACTTCCGGAGGTTTTGTTGCTTTCTAGTTTGGTGCGTAGCACCACTTTACTTTCTGCCTAGGTTGGGTGCTTTGCACCATTAGTTTCCCTTTCTGCAGTTGTAGCCATGCTGGGCTTCTTTTATTAGACTTGATATAAATGCTGGATATGATCTCTTTTAATAATGAATGCAATTTCCTTTCGAGTACTCTTATTTTTATTGTTATGAACTTTTATACGCAAGAACATGAAAATTTAAAATGGTATCCCTACAGACACTTATTGGGCTCAAGCCTCACAGCTCTGGCCCATGTGAACCTTCGTCTCGTCCTTGCACCTGTTTTGGGAAGCGGGGCGTGACAGGGTTTAGTGGTGGCTCATGCAGGTCGTGCGAAAAGTTCGAAGCAATAAAAGTACTCGCATTCATTTAAATATCCAATTCATATGTGCAAGTCTAATAATCCCTGGTTAGATTAGTGACCCTAGTGTGACCTTAGCTTTATCTTCTTATCTTAGACACCATTTTAGTGTCGTCTTTCCTGGCCTTAACCTTGTTCGACTCCGGTGCATCTTTGTGCATCATAAACCGGAGATTCGTAACAGAACACTCCATTCCCACACATACACTTCCTAAGTGTTGGGACATCACCACAGGGAACAGAGTGATGACGGTTAATTTGGGATGCTGCTCGATTCCGTTGGTGATCAGTGGACATGAGCTTTATGCCAACTTCATTGTCCATGCTCTGTGGGAGATTTCCATGCTTCGATCGATTTTCACAGCAAGAAGGTGGTATTCAGGATTTTAGGTCACCCGGAGTTCGAGTTTCACAGCAGAGAACGATCGCTTGGGCCCGTTAGATTCCGGGCCAAGCCGAAGGAGTCGATCATTGTCGCCATGCAGATGGAAATCAGTAGGCCAACAGTCGTCAGAGACTTTGATGACGCCTTTTCGGATGATATTTCAGGTTTGCCACCCGACAGAGCTTTGGAGTTCAGTATAGATCTTATGTCGGGAGCGCAACCTATTTCGAAGACGCTGTATCGGATGGCTCCTGTAGAGCTTGAGGAGTTGCGGAAGTAGTTGCATGAGTTGCTGCAGAAGGGATTTATACACCCTAGTGTGTCACCTTGGGGTGCACTAGTCTTATTGGTGAAGAAGAAGGACGGATCCTGCTGGATGTGTGTGGACTACAGAGGACTGAATACAGTGACTGTGAAGAACTAGTATTCGCTACCTCGGATTGATGATATTTTCAAACAGCTTGGAGGTTCGAGATTTTTCTCGAAATTGGATTTGAGGAGCGGGTACCATCAGTTGAAGGTGAAGAAGGACAATATCCCGAAGACGGCCTTCATGACAAAGTACGGACACTATGAGTTCGTAGTCATACCGTTTTGTGTGATCAACGCTCCAGCAGTGTTTATGAACCTGATGAATTTGATTTTCTATGATTTCCTGGATAAGTTCATCGTCATCTTCATCGACAACATTCTTATTTACTCGAAGTCTGAAGAGGAGCACAGCCGTCATCTGAGGACAGTATTGGAGACACTGAGACGTCATAAGCTGTATGCCAAGTATAGTAAGTGCGAGTTCTGGTTGGACAGAGTCGCATTCTTAGGACACATGGTGTCCGGAGATGGCATATCTGTAGATCCGGAGAAAATCAGAGCAGTCAGCGAGTGGCCGACCCCGCAGTCAGCATCAGATATCAGGAGCTTTCTTTGTTTAGCTGGTTACTACCGTCGGTTCATTAAGGATTTCTCGAGGATTCAGAGCCGATGACTAAGCTGACGAGGAAGGATATGGAGTTCGCCTGGTCAGAGGATTGTGAGAAGGTCTTTAGTATCTTGAAGGAGAAGTTAACCACAACACCGGTATTGGCTGTACCTGATCGAAGCGGAGGCTTTGAGATTTATTGTGATGCATCTGGCAAGGGTCTCGGTTGTGTATTACATCAGCATGGTCACGTGGTCGCGTACGCTTCTCGAAAATTGAGGAATCATGAGAGGAACTACCCGACGCACGATCTGGAGTTAGCTGCGGTGATATTTACGTTGATGATCTGGAGACACTTCCTGCTGAGTGATAGCGTGAAAGTTTTTACCGATCACAAAATCTTGAAGTATATTTTTACACAGAAGGAGCTCAACATGCGTCAGAGACAACCTTCGGAGTTTCAGCCGGGAGATCATGCCTTTCTGAAGATTTCTCCGAACCATGGAGTCATTCGTTTCGGGAAGAAGGGAAAGCTGAGTCCGTGGTATATTGTATCGTTTGATGTGCTAGAGTGTGTGGGAGCAGTGGCTTATCACCTTGCTCTGCCACCATCTTTGGAGGGAGTTCACGACATTTTCCACGTATCTCAGCTACGTCGATATGTCAGTGATCCATCGCATACTGTAGATTTTTCAGAGATCACCGTCCGACCGGACCTGACTTATGAGCAGCAACCAGTGCAAATTTTGGACCGTCGACCGAAGCAGTTGAGGAACAAGATAGTCGACCTGGTGAGGGTGATGTGTCGTCACGGATCACCTGGAGAGTCCACGTGGGAGCGTGAAGAAGAGATGAGAGAGCGCTACCTGCATTTTTTTCCTAAGCAGTAGTTGAGGTTGAATCCGAGGACGGAATCATTCTTTAAGGTGGGTAGGATGTAACGGTCACTTTTCGACCGTACGTATTTTAGCATGTATCTTGTTTCGTACGCGTATTTTTAGCATTTTATTTTCTTCCATAGCTCAAACGCGCGACCAAACCCCCGTATTCACAATCCTTTCGGAGGCGCGATCACCCAGGTATCTTGTTTATAATTTTTGGATGCCTAGAAGTAAAAGTTGTAATAATCCTATTCACATTTTTTAAAAATCTATGTTCAAGTTCCAAAATGTTTTCTTAAAAACAAATTATTTTATAATAAAAAACCCAACGCTATGAAACGCACTGGGCTTTGAAACATGCATAACTATTAATTATTTTTAAAATCCTAACTTAATTAATTAAAAGGATACCTAATACAATCAGCTAGAAACGAAATCTTAAGAAAATCTAAACCTAATTGATTTTCCCCACTAAAATCATAACAACCTGTCAGCCCACTACTCTCTCCCCTGACCCATGTCACAGAGGAATCCCACAAGATCAGCATGTTTCCCCTCTCACCCACGTGAAGTTATCTCCCCTAACCCACTC
This sequence comes from Scilla litardierei, assembly GCA_030789695.1. Taxonomy (NCBI): domain Eukaryota; kingdom Viridiplantae; phylum Streptophyta; class Magnoliopsida; order Asparagales; family Asparagaceae; genus Scilla; species Scilla litardierei. The sequence continues at coordinate 530,877,161 of CM061142.1, forward strand.
TTAAAAAACGACTACAGGCTGTACTCTTCATTGCTAATAAAAAAACCTAGGAGCCTACAATATTTAAAACCTAAGCTATCTACTTTTCTCCCAGCAGCCGCACACACAAAAAAGAATCGGGCCTCTTCCTATTTTGCATGCGTAGAGAAACCCACGCCCAGCTTCTCTGCGCACAGCCCCTTGACGTCACGCGTGTGTGCCCCCGGTTCGCTATGCCGCGAATGGCCGGGGGACCCGCGTGGGGGTTTAGATATTTGTAACCGCAAGCGCACGGTGTTGTAGTGTGGCTTAGGGGTCGAACACAGGGAGGCTAGGATGTGCTTGTGTCAAGGAGGACCAAAATCACCCCGTGGGCGAGCTAGCCCAAATCGGTTGGTGGGTTGTCACGGAAAGGAATGCAATGTATGAACAATAAGAAAATAAACCCGGGACTTTGGTTTCCACTCCAACGAGCGACTCTCGCCGATACGGCCTACGGGTAGGATAGCGATCGGAATTAGGGTCTAATGGTGAGACGTTGCCTCTGAAAGTGGTACCGGCATCCCATGGGCCCGATATTCCGGTCGGTGCCCAGGATGATACACCGGACTTCCCGGATTCGATCAGTGGGCACTCCCGTGTCCATTAACACTGATCGATTCCAGGAGCACTAAGCTCGCAACGATAACTCCCAACGTCTCATCCTGCCGCTCCCGCGCGCTAGGATTTGGCGTCTACGCTAAGGGCGTGAGCTATGGCTAGGGAGTCAACCGCCAAGTTTATTCCCCCTTGGCCCAACGGTCAACGGCGGTCTTTTTTCCGCCGATGACAATGAAACACCCCGCGTAACTGTTAGATTCCTAATCCCTATCGATTTCCTAACCCTATGGATGCATCGGGAAGAGCCCCCGAAGGGGTTTCCGCCAAAATCCCAGATTTGGGAACTACTCGCAAATATTCATTAAAAAGCGATCTAAACGAAAATGAACCGTTGAAATCATAATCAGACGTTTGGAATGCGAAGGTAGTAGAGCAATTAAGATAATACTAAAGTTTAAGAAAGATCCGAAAAATTACAGTAGAGAAGTAATTACAGCCGTCACAATAGGAGAAAATAGTAAAAACTAACAGCTCCCCCGTTTCTGGAACCCTAGGGGTCCTATTTATAGGATCTCGTATCACCCGATCGGTTGACAAGTCAACCGATCGGGTGATCTGTTACAGATAATAAACAGAAAACGGCGGACTTTCACCCGGTCATATGAACCGGTCGGTTGAGTTCTTGGAGTGACCGGTTGGATCTTGGCGCCATCGGGTGAAGGGATCGGTTGGGTGCACGTGTCTCGACTCCTCAGCATCAGCTACAGATGAACCGATCGGGTGAGAGTCACCCGATCGGTTGGAATTTGGCTCGAGAAGACAGAGAGTTGGCCCCCGTTGAACCGGCCTGTGAACCGGTCGGGTGACTTCCACTTGAGCTCCGGCTGAGACCAGGTGGTGCACGCGTGCATCACCCAATTGGTTGGAGATGACCAACCACCCGGGTGAGGGGCTGAAAGATGTAATCTTCGTCGTTTGACCCCCTGGATCACGCGTGACTCCTCCCGTTGCTCCGGGGACTTGAGATATCGTCGTTAAACGTCCCCTACGTGGGCAATCTCCTGCCAACATGGAGAAACAGAGAAAAGTGAAAGAAAACGAGAAAATACGAGAGAACGAATAAAAGACGACGGAAAATACGGAGAAACACAAAAGAAAAAATTGCGTGAATATATGAAATATAAACGCACTTCAAAATCCCCCAAGCTGAACTCGTCCTCGTCCTCGAGGAAGACGAGTGAGAGTAGGAGCTCGGAGGGGAAAAATAGAGAGAAAGAGAGAAAAAGAAAACTCTATATCCTAGATCGTCCGTCAGAGCCAACAAAATCAAAAACGACACACCAAGCAAGCAAACTTCAAATCACATCACTAAACCTAGGAAAACGGGTCCAAATAAGTGTCGTGGGCCCACGCGGTGAAGCGCGAGTGAGTGTGGTCATGCGCTAGCAGTCGGTGTCGCTATCTACGATGTGCAATAAAGCTCGATATACACGGACCCAGGAAACGACCCAAATACCGATTCAAATTTGAAATTGCGGTGAATATTAGTTCAAGCATGCATGAGAAGAGTAAAAGAATAGAAGCGTATCATGCATCGGGGACTCCACAACTAGGGTTAAGGAAATCACGCCACTATAGCCTAGATACTAGCTAAAAAGTTCCTAAGCCAAGTGTTTTAGAAAACGATGGGGGTTGAGATGATGTGGAGTAGAACACTCGGTGCAAATTCTCGCCTTCCCTTTATTCTCGGTAGATAGGAAAAATATTCACACTTGAAATTTTTTTGGGTTTTGGGTATTTGTATTTTTTTTGGCTTTTTGGCTATACAAAATTTTTCTTTTCTTTTCTTTTTGGGTTTTTTTCTTTTCTTTTCTCTTTTTTTGGATTTTTAGGTTTTTGGCTATACACATGTGTACTCTCCCAAGTGGGAGAACGGTACACGACGAGGGGATTTGCACCAAGTAAAACAAAAAAGAAGTCGAAATCTAAACACTTGGGCAAAGGAAACTATTCTCGCTAAATAGAGCATAGGCTAAATGGGTTGTCCTAGTCCTTAATTGCGGAATCCTGACACATGCGAAATGAAGTACCCGATATATATATATAGCATGCAGAAGCAGACAGGGAAAATAAATACCGCATATTCAAATCGAAGCATGATAATCTAGGGGTCATTCCTGGACAGGTATATAAAGTAAAATCACAAAGTAGAAGCACACCAAATAGCTAGGCACGACGCACAACTCACAAAAAGCTAAGTGGACCCACGATGCGTGAAATGCAAGAGGACTCGAAATCCTAGGGTCAGTGATTGTGATTATCGATGCCAAGCTAGGTGTGTGTGATTTTGTGGCGATTCATCATAGGGTTCATCTCTAGGAGAAAGAGATAAAAAGAAGAGAAGAGAAAAAGGAAAAAAAATAAAAAACATGATGAAAACGACACAAAAACGAAAAAGGACTCAAATGACGCACACAGTGCGACTCCCCCAAGCTGAAGCTTGCATTGCCCTCAATGCAATATGAGTGAGTACGGGAGGGCAATGAAGATGGGGGGGAATACGCACCGACACAAAAAGAAATAAAAACGAGAAAAACACAGAGATGGAACTGAAAATAAAGAAAGATCAAAATCAAAATCAAGCGACACGAAAATAGAAATAAAACCACACGACACGACACTCAAAAGGGGAAAAACAAGCACACACACAAAAATGAGAAAAACAACAAAACACGACAACACACCAAAATAGACGTCCCCCAAGCTAGACATGACAGTGCTAGCAAAATGATATGATCAATGTGATGCAGAAATATGCGAGGGGGTAGTCGAAAACAAACAAGGTGAAATTAAGAAAAATAAAAAGGAAGTGATGCGACTCGTGAATGGGTCCTCCCCCTGACAGAGACAAAGCAGGGCCCCGCAAGGACAGATGTGCACAAACATAGGGGGGACAAAGGTGGGGTGGGAAAAATCAAGCAGGGGCACCACCCTCTGGGGGTGGTGATGGGGGCCTACGCTGGGGTCCAGGAGTCGTGGGGGGTGGAATGTGGAGCTCGGAGACATCGGGTGGGTCTTCACGGATGTGGCGAATGAAGCTTTGAAGAAAGGGGAGGTCTCGGTCGACGGACTCCTCGGTTATCCGACCACCCTGTCCAGCTAGGAGGATCATGGCCGTGAATCGGTCGGCTTGGTCGTCGGCTTGGAATTGGGCGGGGACAGATGGGTTGGAGGTGGTGGGTTGAGCGGGGGGCTGTGTGCGACGAGTATGACGGGTGGGCCTAGGGTTCGAAGAGCTGGTGTCGGTGGGCTTAACACGGCGAGGAGGCATTGTGCGGGTGTCGTGTGTGTTCGTGAGTATGCAAAATACAATGAATCAACACAAACTCGAAACACGACCAACGAGCAAATGGAATATTTGGGGCAAAATTAAAATTGAGCTAAGGAGCGAGTTTACCCAAATGAGATGAAGATCGCTGCTCGTAGATGCCCCGATGCTACTCGATAGGAGCACGTTGTGAAGCCGCGGTGATTTCTTCAGTAAGTTTCGAAATTTAGGAGAATGGGTGGAAGTTAGGGTTTTGGGTGCGGGTGAAATCGAGGAGAATGGAGAGAAATCGATGTTGGGATGGATAGGGAAATGGGGGGAGGTCGATTGGGGTTGATTTTGGGGAAGATCGCAGTCCGGCGCAAGAGGAGGAGGCCAAACGTCGGGTTGGGATTCGAAAATGGCGAGCGCAGAACGAACGGGTGGTCGGGGGTATTTATAGGGTTTTAAGTCGAACCGATCGGGTGACTTGTCACCCGATCGGTTGACAGTTAGGTCGAAAATTCTTGCCGAAGAAGTGCTACAGGAGAACCGGGCGGTTGATTTATCAACCGATCGGTTGGCCGCTCCACTCATTTTCCCGAGAATTGAGGGTTGCTCACCCGGTCGCCTCAACCGATCGCGCTCTAACTCAACCGATCGGTTGATTGTTCCCAAAAATTTCCCGAGAATCCTCCCCAGATCACCCGGTCTGTCACACGGTCTCTCCATTCTTCAACCGATCGGTTCATTTGGGGACAGTTGCGGCTTGTATCTGATACATCCCAACCGATTGGTTGAGTTATCAACCGATCGGTTGGGGCTTTGTTTCCTGCAAAAACCAACAGATTGTCTAAGTCCCTGAACAGATGTTCTTCCGGCTGATTTTATTTATAAAAATAGATAAAATAAAGTAAAAAATAACACTAAAAAGTGGGGCAAAAGTTTAGAGCATGGGTTGCCTCCCATGAAGCGCACTTGTTTAACGTCGTTGGCTCGACGCCCGCAAGTGATGTTCACGGTGGTTGATACGGGTGATGCCCGAAGTTCGGCATCTCTTCTTCATCGGAGCTTAAGGCCTTTGGAGTAGTCAGTGGCTGGAGAAAGATTTGCTCGACTACCCTCTCCTTGTTTTTAGGATCCGGGGGCTTCTCTTTCGCATTGGCGTTCATCGCCATCTTCTTAAGGATCCGGACCTCGTCTTTGGTGAGGTCCATGGGTTCTTTCCCCGATTTCCTCGCAGGAGGAGCCTTGGGGAACCCGGGAGGGGTCGTACGTGCTGCACTTGCTTTCCCAGCAGCATCATTGTTCTTGGGGCCGTCTTGGTCTTCTGAATCCCCCAAGTTATCGGGGGGATTTCTTAAGAGAATCTCCCAGGAGCTCTCTTCAGCAGCTTTGTCTTCTTCCACCTCCAGCAAATTACACCGAGGGTCATCTGGGGGATCGGGGTACTTCATGAACAACCCCAGATCAAATTCAACCTTTTCTCCGCTGACGTTTAGAGAAAGTTTTCCGTTCTTCACATCAATCAAAACGCCAACAGTGGCCATGAAAGGCTGTCCCATGATGATGGGGGTGTGTGCGTCTTCAGGCATGTCCATGACAACGAAGTCCACTGGCACATGCACCCCTTTTACATTGACGGGGAGGTCATCCACAATCCCCACCGGATATTTGACCGACCGGTCAGCAAGTTGTAGGGTCATACCAGTGGGCTCTAGATCACCCATTCCTATCCTCTTATACATCGATAAGGGCATCAAACTGACACTCACTCCGAGATCGACGAGTGCACGATGAATCTTTACTGCCCCGATCGTGCAAGGGATTGAGAAGCTCCCCGGGTCTTTAAGTTTCAGCGGATTTGCCCTCTGGATGAGAGCGCTACACTCCACCGTCAACACTACTTTCTCCTTTCTAGACCCTCTCGTCACCAAATCCTTCAGGAATTTCGCATAGGAGGGGATTGTTTCGATTGCTTCCAGGAAGGGGATTTGCAAGCTCAGATCCTTGACCATGGCGAAGAACTTGCCATATTTCTCATCGATTTTGGCCTGAGCTAACCATTGTGGAAAAGGCACAACGGGTTTGAACACTTTCGGGCTCCCTTCCTCGTTCTTCTTCTTCTCTTCTTCAGAGACTCCCTCTGGAGTCGTAGGATTTGATGACGAAGCACCGGCGTCGTTTGATTTTTCGATCGGTCGCTCGACGATCAACGGTGCTTTCGGTCTGTTAGGGGGCACTCTAGTAGGGATTTGTGTCCCGCTTCTCAGAACGATAGCGGACACATTTGCGTGCTCGTGCACGAGTGCCGACGTTTGGGTTGCTCCCCTCGAGTTCACCTCCGGTTGTGGCGGCAATTGGTTTTGTGGCCTTGAAAGGGTCGCCACTTGTAACCCCAGCTAGGTTACTTGGTCCGTGAGGGCCCACTGACCCATTTCCAGCTTTTGATTGATCTTCTCCTGGTTGGTTATATATTGAGTCAAGAGAGATTCAACCGGAGAGACGGCCCTCTGTTGGCCATACTGCTGCTGCTGCTGGATTGGCTGTTGATTCCTGTGGGCGTAAAATTGTTGCTGAGGCTGCTGCTAATATTTTTGCTGCTGAATCTGACTCTGCTGTGGCCTAGTCGGCTGAAATGTTTGTTGCTGCGGCTGCTGAGGCGGCGAGGGCTGGAATGGTGCCCGGTAACCAAAGTTAGGGTGGTTTCGGTTGTTTGGAGAGTAGGCCGGGTTGGAATTGGTTCTTGGTGGATACGGCGCATTTCCCGTGGGGTTGTAAAAGAGTGCGCTCGCTTGATCCAACGGTGGTGAGACGTCACCACCGTCGAATTCCCCAAAAATTTCGGATTCTATCGCTGCAATCTGTTGTGCACCGGCCCCACCGGCTCCTACCATTAGTGCGGAGATCTGGGTCGAAAGCAAGTCGAACTTGCTTGAAAGTTTGTCGACGTCCTCGACTCTGTGTATACCCCCAGACCTGGGTGTGGCTCTCTCGTCACACCACCGCTCATTGTTGGATGCCATATTTTCCAGAATATGTCCGGCATCTTCCTCGCTCCTTGACATGAAGGAACCCCCAGCCGCGGCGTCCATAGAAGATTTTAGGTCATCCCTCAGCCCATTGTAGAACAGATTAATAATCTACCACTTCGGAAGCTCATGGTGAGGGCATCTTCTCTGCATCTCCTTGTATCTCGTCCAAGCTTCATGCAAGGACTCGTGGCTGGCCTGGGAGAAGGAGGAGATCTCACTCCTCAACTTCATGGTCTTCCCCGGAGGAAAGAACTTCGTCAGAAAAGTGTTGGAGAGCTTCTACCAGGTATTGAAAGTGTTGGGGTCCTTCCCCCTAAGCCATTGCTTGGCTTTGTCTCGCAACGAGAAGGGGAACAGCTTCAGACAGATCGCCTCAGTCGTGACACCATTAATCCGGAAGGTGTCACATTTCTCCAAGAAGGAGTCTAGATGCTCGATCGGGCTCTCCATGGGTGCACCCGAAAACTGATCCTGCTGGATCCATGTCACCAAAGACGGCTTTAGCTCAAAGCTTTGGGCCGTAATAGCTGGAGGACGGATGTCGGAAGTGGACTCAATAGATGGCATCGAGTACTCCAGCAGGGACTTGCGAGGCGGGGTGTTCTCCTCCATGTATTCGGGGTCCTCTCTTCTTCGCTTCTCAGCGGCCAAGCGCCTAAGGGTGGCGTTAATCTCTGGATCAACGGGGATCAAGTCGTCGAGACTTCTTGAACTCCTGCGCATGAAAAACAACAAACACCCATGAAGCGACAAGTGGGAAAGAAACAGATAAGATGAGAAATAAAAAGAAGAAAATAAAAAGGAAAAAGAAGAATGCGAAAATTATCGCGAGGTAGGGATAAGAGCTAGACACTAGGGTTCAAGAGATCCTAAAATAACAAGCACGTTGCCTCCCCGGCAACGGCGCCATAAACTTGACGTCACACGTGTGTGCCCCCGGTTCGCTATGCCGCGAATGGTCGGGGGACCCGCGTGGGGGTTTAGATATTTGTAATCGCAAGAGCACAGTGTTGTAGTGTGGCTTGGGGGTCGAACACAGGGAGGCTAGGATGTGCTTGTGTCAAGGAGGACCAAAATCACCCCGTGGGTGAGCTAGCCCGAATCGGTTGGTGGGTTGTCACGGAAAGGAATGCAATGTATGAACAATAAGAAAATAAACCCGGGACTTTGGTTTCCACTCCAACGAGCGACTCTCGCCGATACGGCCTATGGGTAGGATAGCGATCGGAATTAGGGTCTAATGGCGAGACGTTGCCTCTGAAAGTGGTACCGGCATCCCATGGGCCCGATATTCCGGTCGGTGCCCAGGATGATGCACCGAACTTCCCGGATTCGATCAGTGGGCACTCCCGTGTCCATTAACACTGATCGATTCCGAGAGCACTAAGCTCGCAACGATAACTCCCAACGTCTCATCCTGCCGCTCCCGCGCGCTAGGATTTGGCGTCTACGCTAAGGGCGTGAGCTATGGCTAGGGAGTCAACTGCCAAGTTTATTCCCCCTTGGCCCAACGGTCAAAGGCTGTCTTTTTCCCGCCGATGACAATGAAACACCCCGTGTAACCGTTAGATTCCTAATCCCTATCGATTTCCTAACCCTATGGATGCATCGGGAAGAGCCCCCGAAGGGGTTTCTGCCAAAATCCCAGATTTGAGAACTACTCGCAAATATTCATTAAAAAGCGATCTAAACGAAAATGAACCGTTGAAATCATAATCAGACGATTGGAATGCGAAGGTAGTAGAGCAATTAAGATAATACTAAAGTTTAAGAAAGATCCGAAAACTTACAGTAGAGAAGTAATTACAGCCGTCACAATAGGAGAAAACAGTAAAAACTAACAGCTCCTCCGTTTCTGGAACCCTAGGGGTCCTATTTATAGGATCTCGTATCACCCGATCGGTTGACAAGTCAACCGATCGGGTGATCTGTTACAGATAATAAACAGAAAACGGCGGACTTTCACCCGATCATATGAACCGGTCGGTTGAGTTCTTGGAGTGACCGGTTGGATCTTGGCGCCATCGGGTGAAGGGATCGGTTGGGTGCCCGTGTCTCGACTCCTTAGCATTAGCTACAGATGAACCGATCGGGTGAGAGTCACCCGATCGGTTGGAATTTGGCTCGAGAAGACAGAGAGTTGGCCCCCGTTGAACCGGCCTGTGAACCGGTCGGGTGACTTCCACTTGAGCTCCGGCTGAGACCGGGTGGTGCACGCGTGCATCACCCGATCGGTTGGAGATGACCAACCGACCGGGTGAGGGGCTGAAAGATGTAATCTTCGTCGTTTGACCCCCTGGATCATGCGTGACTCCTCCCGTTGCTCCGGGGACTTGAGATATCGTCGTTAAACGTCCCCTATGCGGGCAATCTCCTGTAAACATGGAGAAACAGAGAAAAGTGAAAGAAAATGAGAAAATACGAGAGAACGAATAAAAGACGGCAGAAAATATGGAGAAACACAAAATAAAACGTGTGTGAATATATGAAATATAAACGCACGTCACCCCTCCTTCACACGTGCGCGCACCAGTGCACCTCTCTAACTCCTCCTCGCGCGGGGCTTCTCTCCTCCACCGTGTGCCTCTCTTCTCCGGCTGCCTCCGACCAAAACCCCCTCCGCTTGGTCATCTCTCCACCGGGCCTCTCAAACCTTCAGGTCGCGCGCAAGCCCAGGCCATTCTGACAGCCTCTCCCCGCGCGCGATCATCCAGCCCGCTCCGGCAGCCCTCATGCATGACCTCCCCAGTCATCTGTGCCACCTCCAGCAACCGCGCATGCCTCCACCTTGACTCGACCCCCCTCTCCTTCAGCGCCCAGCCCTCGCCTCTCTTCCCTTCCACCGGCGTCGAGCGCCCTCTCCCCTCAGTCGACGACTCTCCTTCACACAATGCAACCCCACTTCGACAGGCCGTACCTCCTTTTCCTTCTCCTCCACGGCCAGCCACCAGCCACGTGAAACCTCGTCCCCCTTGCCACAGCCCCTCTCCGCCACTACAAGTTGTTGCCGCCGTACCCTTGCTGTCCGCCGTTGCCTTTGCCACTTCAATGCGCTACCCGCAGCCGAGGCGACCCCAACGAGCCACCTTACTGCGCTACCCGCAGTCGAGGAATCCGACTACCGCCACCGTTCCAGATCTGACACCGACACGTGCACGTTCGTCGCACTAGATTGGTCTTTTCACTCGTAGCAACCCAAACCGTACGACATTGAAAACCTAATTAAAATCTGACAACTTAATCACTAAATTTATTTTCTGCACCATTAAACCGTTATGACATCTAGAATCGACGATCGGACTGATTTGACTGTGCACATAGGATAGAATTGACGAATAGGTTGAACTTCCGGACTTGACGTGAAAACTCATAGGTTAGCCACGATCAACTTAGAAACTTACCATAATAGGAACTTTCTAAAAACGCGACCTGACACCCGCCGTTGACTTGTGACGTCGGACGTTGACCGATGTGATGACCGAGACGAGATGATTCCGACGGACGTACTCCTTTCCACTGCACGCAAGTGCCCCCACTTGCGTAGTTATGGCCATGTCTAGGCCACTTCCTTCTTAGAATTGAAAACTGTTGAATAAAGAGAACCGGACGTGAAATGATAGTGTCCGGGACCCCCTCACGATAGCCTAGACTTGACAACGAAGTCTAGGTATAAACTGCAAGCATGCTAGGAACTATCTGTGTGTGTGTGTGCGCGTGCGTGTGGACACCCTAGAACAACTATACTCATGTCATGCCATGTACAGCATTTACGACTTGTCTTGCACAGCCTGCGGGCAATAAGGACACTCTCCAAGATAGAGAGAGTGATCCTTGGTATAGATGCACCTACGGGAAGCCCGTCACTCACCGAGTGAGTGAGTGACCCTACAGACTATGAGGATAGAGGCACTCACCGAGCTAGAGTGAGTGGTCCTATACAGTGGTACAGATTCACCTACGGGAAACTCGTCACCCACCGAGGGAGTGAGTGACCCTGCAGATCGTGAGGATAGAGGCACTCACCGAGCTAGAGTGAGTGGTCCTATACAGTGGTACAAATTCACCTACGGGAAGCCCGTCACCCACCGAGTGAGTGGTTGACCCTGCAGACCGTGGGGATAGAGGCACTCACCGAGCTAGAGTGAGTGGTCATATACAGTATTGTCTTGAGTCTTGGGGTGGGGTAGGGTTGAGCGGCCACCAGGTTAGAGAGTTTGGCCACTTTCTAAGTTGAAGGTGTGAACCCTCTTGGTGTCGAGTCTTGGTGTCACACCGTCTTGTCTTGGTAGCTTACGCTACGACTTTGCCTGTCACGTTTACTTTCTGCACCGTCTTTACTTTTCCTTACTTATACAAGTCATGCTGTGCATCATCTCATTTTAAATCAACCATTAAAAAGCTTTCTTTAAATTTTCTTTACACTTGCAATAGTGTCTTCTAACCTTTTCTTGTAGACTCTACCTGACGTACATCTCCTTTTCTCTTGGGTGTTGTACGTTAGGTACCGAGACAGAGTATACAGACAAGCCGGCCCTACTTGAGGACTTGGAGCCGGAGGACGTTGATCCGAAGTACCTTTCTAGACGAGGACCAGACCTAGGGGTTTATCACCGTTGCTGACTTCCGGAGGTTTTGTTGCTTTCTAGTTGGGTGCGTAGCACCACTTTACTGTCTGCCTAGGTTGGGTGCTTCGCACCATTAGTTTTCCTTTCTGCAGTTGTAGCCATGCTGGGCTTCTTTTATTAGACTTGATATAAATGCTGGATATGATCTCTTTTAATAATGAATGCAATTTCCTTTCGAGTACTCTTATTCTTATTGTTATGAACTTTTATACGCAAGAACTTGAAAATTTAAAATGGTATCTCTACAGACGCTTATTGGGCCCGAGCCTCATAGCTCTGGCCTATGCGGACCTTCGTCTCGTCATTACTCCCGTTTTGGGAAGCGGGGCATGACAATATGGCAAGTCACTAAAATAGATTTAACATATGGCAAGTTACTAACATATTGCATACTAAAAGTGAGCTACCAACATATGGCAAGTATACTAACATTTTGCATTCTAACATTTTTGCATAATAACATATAGCAAGTCAATAACATAGATTTAACATATTGCAAGTTGTTAACATATTGCATACTAAAAGTGAGCTGCCAATATATGGAAAGTATACTAACATTTTGCATACTAACATATTTGCATAACAACATATGGCAAGTCACTAACATAAATTTAACATATGGCAAGTTGCTAACATATTGCATACTAAAAAGTGAGCTACCAACATATGGCAAGTTGCTAACATATTGCATACTAAAAATTGAGCTACTAACATATGACAAATTAGCCTACTAACATATGACATGGCACAATGCTTGTCATTATCATACAATAAGATTTACTAATAATTATCCTACTAACATGTGACAATCATGGCACCTAACATAACTTGCACAAATTGAGTTATATCATGCAAGAGACTACACTTGCATACTAACATGGTAGCATGTGAACATGAGGTTTGGAAACTAATTAACTTGAAAGCAATTGTAACTACAAACATGAAACTAATACAATCTTAGAGCATGGAGGTTAACACGATTAACATAACCATGGTAAACTAATAATAAACTTGGAATGTAGAACAATTTTGTGTCTAAACTTAATGTGGCATGAGTTCAATGGCACAATACATACCATAATTTGCATGGCATAATTTTACACACAAGGGACATAATTTCCGTGGCATGTCAACATAAACTAAATCCCATTTTCCATGGCATGAATGACATATTAGCATAATCACATGCTCTTTGCACAACATAATTAAGACATTGACAAAATATAGTGTATGGATGACAATTCCATAATCATGTGTGAAGTAACATCATATAGCATCGTATAACATCACCACAACATACTCACTAATCATAGAAATGAACATTGAGCATAATGAAACAACTAATGCAAGAAGACAAGTAGGAATGTGAATTTGATTACATACACATAAACTACTCCATAACATCCCATAAGTAGAGTAGAATTCCTACCTTAAATTTGATTGCTTTCTCCATGATTCATTTTCCTCTCTAGCAATCCATCTCCATGAGACCACCTTTTTCATGAATCCACCTAATTCCCTCAAAAAGTCACCCCTTGCTAATGAATTCATCTCCTTCTAGATCCAAACCATGACCCCTTCATCAACCCACCAAGGAAAATTCCAAGGTGGGAAAATAAGGCTTAATATTCAAGTGGAGAATGGGATTTGAAGAGGGAGAAAATTCGGCCAGATTCAAGGAAGAAGATATGGTTAGGATTTCATAGGTTTATGGGTTCAAGAGAGGAGAGAATGATGAAGATAAAGGAGAATATATAATAGGGTTCTTCTACTCTGGTTCAGTTTTGGGGAAGGGTAAAGGGAAAGAGAGGGGAAGGGGGAAAGAGGGGAAGGGAAAGAGATGAATCATCAAAGTGATTCTCTCTACTCATGACACCTAACACAATTAAGCACAAAACTCCTTCAAATTCTTAAAATCCCATTCAATCCATAACCCCCAACTTACACAAAACACCCCCTTATACTAACAATAATTAACCATATCAAACAATTATGCCATATGCACAAAGACCCCTCCTAAAGACATATTTATTAAACTAATCCAAGCATACACATACTATATATAATACACCATGAATAAAATTAATATACATCCAATATAATACATTTAAGTCATATATTTACATACAAATATATATATTGTGACATATATCCAAGGATTTAATGTAGAAAAGGTGGCACCTGATCCAATGGATCAGGTGCCAAGACACAAAAAAGGTGGAAAGTACAAGCCCCCACATGGGCTTGTACTCGTTGGTCCCACCTTTTTGTGTCTTGCACCTGATCCATTGGATCAGGTGCCACCTTCTCTACATTAAACCCTATATCCAAATATATACTTATATATGGTCAATACAAGTAGTCACACAATTATAAATATACAATTATCCATATATACATACAATGGTACAAACATATATATATGACCATATATGTATATACCATATATATATACACACATATATACATACCTTATATATCCAATCATATCATATTATATTTCTATATTATAAAACATGGATCTTATCATGGGTTATTGGATAAGAGTTGTTGGATAAGAGTTGAGAAATTGGGATCTTATTCATGGTGTATTATATATACACATACTATATATAATACAACATGAATAAAATTAATATACATCCAATATAATACATTTAAGTCATATATTTACATACAAATATTTATATTGTGACATATATCCAAATATATACTTATATATGGTCAATACAAGTAGTCACACAATTATAAATATACAATTATCCATATATACATACAATGTACAAACATATATATATATATATATATATATATATATATATATATATATATATATATATATATATATATATATATATATATATATATATATATATATATATATGACCATATATGTATATACCATATATATACACACATATATACATACCTTATATATCCAATCATATCATATTATATTTCTATATTATAAAACATGGATCTTATCAGGTGTTATTGGATAAGAGTTTTTGGATAAGAGTTGAGAAATTGGGTATAAATAAAGGATGTTATTAAGAGAGATGGATAAGATAAAAGAAATTGGATAAGATAAGAGAAATTGGTTAAGTGAAGAGAAATTGAGTTTGAAATTTTATGTTTGAAACAAAATTTTGGGGGGGAATTAAATTTGGGGGGGGGGGAAGAAAAGTGTTTTGGGGGGAACCAACACTTTAAAATACAAATTTTATCCCCCAAAAAACCCCAGCGTTATTTTTTGGGGGGAATATTTTGGTTCTCTATCTCTCTTTCTTCTTTCTTTCTCACCCCCCCAAACCCCCTCTCTCCCCCCCTGCCGTGAGCCCGACCCCCTGCACCGCGGCCCCTGCGCAGCCACCCCTCAGCCCCACAGCCACCCCGAGCACCCTCAGATCTCTGCCGCAACCCTCAGGCCCCTGTCACAACCTGCAACACTGGGATCGATTGAAATGGAGAGAAACATAAATGTCAAAGCTTTTGTCGAAGCTCAAGGGATTTTTCAGTGCAAAAACCATGGCAGGCGTGGACAAGGCGGGAAATCGATACTTCACGAGGAAGGAGGATGTCGATGGAATCAGTAATAATTTCACACTCTGTCGGCCTCTTGATCTTTTCGTATTTTGTTTGCTCGCATCATGTTTGTTGATTTTACCGAACGGGTTCACTCTTACTTGAGGCTTCGAGCTGATGATGGATGTGCTCAATTTCTGATAGTTGTAAACTTGGGAATTTGTTTGTAGATTTAGAAATGGAGATGATTGTTGCCTCTTGAATGGTAAATAAGCTATTATTTGATAGCTATTTGGTGTTTATTTTAGCATGTTCAGTTAATAATGCTCAGTTCTAAAGCTCAGTTCATGATCAGTTCATGTTCAGCATCCCAATAAATGTATTGTGTTATTGGGATGATACGTTAAGGACGTTATTGGGATTCTTGCAGATTCATGAACTGAGCATGTTCAACATGCTCAGTGTATGCTCAGTTCATAATGCTCATCATGTCCACTTCATTCAAGTTTCTGATTCTATTTGGTGACATGTGTTAATTTTTTATATTTGCAAGCATTTGTCAAGTGTTTGATGAAATGTCTAGAAGAACATTAAAGTGCTCACATTCTACTGATTCCCTTGGTGTCTTTCATATCATCAAACATCATAGTGAAACCATAATGAAGGAAACTAAAACCCCATTGCTGAATAAAATAGTAAAATGAGGTTTAAATTTTAGGTTATTAATCCCTTCTGGTGGAATTTAAATATTGTGTATTCAATCCATCACATGAATATTTGTTTAAGAAACAAAAATGTTTCCATTGAATAAAATCTGTGACTTATAAAATTCCAAGACAGTAACATAAAACAGTAAGGTAATTATGTAGCATTACTGCAGTAGCAAGAAGTATTTTATCTGCTTTTCACCTTGATATTAAAGAACATATCAGATGTAATAAGAAGAAATTACATTCCTAGAAGCAAGAGCGCACCGATTCCAGTTCTGTATCATTCTCCTCATGTGTGAACATCAACATATCAATATGCTCAAGAAGTTCCTGTTCAAACACATTTACCTTATTCATCTTGCTCATTAGCCCTCCACGCTTATGGCTAATCTCCCTCCATGCTCACAACTAACCAAGGTTTTGGAAACTCCAAAATGGTTGCCAGACACATTTTTGGGAATTTCAAAAACTTCATATAACTCCAACATAGTTTCCAAACAAAATATTGGTTAAATTTTAAGAGTTTGGTTTTTAGAACCTATGAAACCATAATGAATGAAACTAAACCCCATTGCTGAATAAAAATGTAAAGTGAGGTTTATATTTATTGGTTACCAATCCCTAATATGGGAATTTAAATATGTATACTTGATTCATCACATGAATATTTGTCTAAGAGACAAATATTTCCATTGAATAAATCCCTGACTGATAAAATTCCAAGACGGTGACATAAAGCAGCAAGGAAATAACGTAGCATTAGCAAGTAGCATTCTATGTGCTTTTCACCTTGATATTAAAGGGCATATCAGAGGTAATAAGAAGAAACTACATGCCTAGAATCAAGAGCGCACCGATTCCAGTTCTGTATCATTCTCTTCACATGCAAGCTTCAGCATATCAATATGCTCAAGAAGTTCCTGTTCAACCCCATTTACCTCTTTCATCTTGCCCGTTAGCCCACCATGCTCACGACTAACCCTTCCAGCAAAGATTGGATCATCCCAAAGGTCTGGTTGGCTGATATGGAACTTCTTGATACAACAAAGATTGGATCATTCTTTTCACCTTAATATTGGGAATGCAAAGGAACTTCTTGATACGAAACCACCCAAATGGATGGCTGACAGTGCTGCTCAAATTGTATTTGAAAATGTTTGCTCAAATTTGTATTTTCAACTATGCTGACATTTTCAAAATACAAGTTCTGCTCAAATTTTCAAGTATGCTGACATTTTCAAATACAAGTTCAAATACATAGCCCAGTGTTTTGTGGTACTGTTCTTTGCTTTATTCTTTTATTTTAATGACAGATTTCATTTTCTTCTATACCACTGGCTTTGCTTTATTATTGCAGGACAACAATTTTGGATTGGTGAAACAAGTTTTGGCATCCATATACAAGCGCAATTTTGGATTGCATGACAACAATTTCAGATGGTAATTGTTTTGAAGTACTTTTCCATCATTGATTTAATTTATACTACTGGTTTGTAATTTGTGATCATTTTCAATTACCAGATTCAAGATGTGGAAATGTTTGCCACAATAAATCAGAAAGACGGAATGGTCAGTTTTCAGTTTTCATGAGGATCCTATCACATTGACTCATCTATCCAGAGGTACGGCCACCATGATCCATTCCCCCAAAGCAAAAAAACTCCACTCTTTCTTTCCTGTTCACCCATCTACTTGAATATGTTTGCAGTTTCCTGATTCATATGCATATAGTATTGTTTTCTTCATTCTTAGTTGTCTACCTGAAAGATTTATACTTGCGGTTAGTATATTCATTTGCACGCACACGTGCATGCTTCGATTTTGTTTTCTAAAAAAGAAAATGAAAGCAAATGAAGGATATCAAATCAAGGATAGGAAAATGAAAGCAAATGAAAAAATGATGAGAATGTGGAAAGACAAGGTTACTTCGATTTTGTTTTCTAAAAAAGATTCTCTCTCCTTTTGCTGTTAAATTAAAAAGGATATTAGATTTTGTGATTTCTCTCAATTTTTAACCGAAATAGGTTTTTTTACTTTTGATGACATTTCACTGACAGTTTACATTCTGTACACCCTTTTACAAGGATAAACCAAACAATGAAAAGTGGTCTTTTCCTAAACCTAACTAAAATATTTCAGTTTCATGACGATGTTGAGATGATAAATATTCAAGTAAACCTAACAAAAGATATGATAAAATTTATGAGACAAAAATAGTTTTTAACAGTAAACCTAACTACAAAATCCATAATGATGTAGTTTTGTATAATTTTGTCAATTGTGGTTGGTATCTTATTGAATATAATTGATTGCTGACCAAAGGCAATGGACCCAATAAGAGGATTGGAGAGTAGATTCTGCCCCCTATTTGCTCTAATTTCATCGATACGATCGATTTTGGGCAGAATGTCCTTGTGCTTGAAGCAAGGTGAGATTTTGGTTCAGCGTTTGTTAATTTTTGGGCTTTGGACATTTTTGGGAAATGGTTTTTGGTTAAGATGCCAATTTCTTGCAGAAAGTTTGTTCATTTCGGAATTTGTCGTCGATGAACCACTTAGTTGTTGCGACGGGAGGGGGTGTTGTGATTCGACCAATCAACTGGTAACTTATTAAGTAGATTACAAAAATCCTACTGCTACTGCTGTATTTGGATATTTCTTAGTGTGAATTATGAATTATGAAATAATGGATGTTGAGATAAACTGTTTACAATTTTGATATAAGATGTTTGATACATAATTCCGAATTCTCAAGACATCTCAGAATGTTGAGCTAAACTGTTTACAATTTTCACAATACAGACTTTATAAAATACAGATTTAACAAAAATAAGTTGCCAATATTTATTTACTCTTTGATAATTCCTTCAACTAGTTTGCCAATATAAAATACAGAATTAAAATACAGACTTAACACATCTGGCACAAGCTCCATGCTTTGATAATTCATTCAAATCTGGCACAAGCTTTACAAATCTGGCACAAATATACAACTCTGGCACAGACTTCATGAAGACACATCTGGCACATGCTCCTCTTATATAATTTGATGTGTTATTGGTTGCATACACCATCATGAAGATATTCCAAGCCTCTTGCAACATCCAGAGCAATATTAAACCTCAAATTCCAGCTCAAAGGTTCATATTTTTCACCTATTACATATAAAATTGCAATAGTAAATCAGGAACATGATAACTGAAATTAAAAAAGAAAAGCAATTCATACCGATTAAGCATATGAATTGATGAATTGAGTCTCAGATTTAAATCTTAAATCTGAAAAACATATCATTTTTGGCAAACCTGGATTGGGTATCAGATTTAAGATGCTTAACAAAGTGCAAATCAAATAATTTCTTTAACAAAGGGAAAACCTTTCCAATGTAGCTAATTATTTGTCCATTTGTATCACTATGTGAAAAGTTAATCCATTCATCATTGATGAATAAAAACATTGATGCTGAGATATTACAGGTGATAACCTGGAAGTGTACGATATATATACTTGCTCAATTTTAGCACATCCAATTCACCTGTCATTTATGAAAATGAATTTAGTCATCTAGCACATACAACTAATCTATTTTTGCATTAAAATTCAAATTAAGATAGACTTTGCTAAGATAGTGTGCAAAATGTAGGTCATACGGTTGTGCGACGCATATGGTGAACAGAGGTTGTGGCCTGATAGGAGTAGTCCTGGTAGCCTCTTCCTCAAATGGTACATTTAAACAGGTACAAAACCTTAGCAGATTTTGGAGGTAGATATTATATTTTCCGCACTGTAGATTTATCTAATGGATAGCTAGAAATTCTTTAGATCTTTGATTAGGATTAGTTCTGGATTGGGATCTACTTCAAATGCTATCTACTTACTGTTGATTTCTTCACTTTACGATTAACTTCAGATGCTTCAGTTAAATATTTGTTTACCGTTGATTTCTTCACTTCACGATTACAAGAGTAAAAAAGCACTAGAATGTAAAAAAGGTTGGAAATTACAACCTATTTGTTTCATACGCGCAATAATTTTCGCTTTAGAAGGTTGCTTTTATTGTACATCTTACAAATCTGGACTTTATAAATTAGTTAGCTCTGGTGATCTGATCACTAAATAGAAATATTGAGCTGATTCTTTGTAGATGTATGATATTTGAGGGTATTTTTGCATTTAGATTTTTTGTTTTACAAAATTAGCTGATAGCTCCAAAATTTTGCAAATAACTTTTTTTGCTCAAAATAACATGAGTCTGTGGGTTGGTTTGCAGAATATGTTTTGCTGAATTTTCAATGTTTTGGCTCATTTACTCTCCGTTTTGGTGAATTTTCGATTAACTGGTTCGATCGAATGCATGTTCGATAAAATTTTTTATTTTTTTATTTTTGCAGTTTGAAACCCCAAATGTTGCTTCTTATTTTGATAACTGATGGTTTTCAGTCTTCCAAATCTCACTGAGGTGCTCTAACTATTTTCTATTTATTTTAAAAAAATTTAGCATTGTGATAAGTGTCTAAGTTCTATCTAACCGTTGATATTGTCTTGATGATAGCTGAATTTCCAATATCAGGTCTGAGCTCTAACTGTTGATATTGTCTCACCAAGGTTCGTTAATTATAAATGAAGTTATAAGATGAATAAATCAAGATTTCCAGTCATTAACTTGCAAAAGATCGCATGACCAATATCAGTTTACCGAGTCCAGAGACCAACACAAGAGATCACAATTTAGTAAAATACTTGAATTGACGAAGAATCAATGATGAAGTGGTCTGTAAGAACCAGACCTTCTGAAAGTTGCCGAATTACACTCACCTGTGCAATCTAAACAGTTTATGAGAAGGATATGGTTAAGACATTACAAGAATTTTAACTATTATAATCACACAATACATATAGTATATTACCACCATTGAGCTTACATGAATTTGTAACACCAATCCCTTAATATGTGGGAAAATAAGCCATGGGATTTCAGACCATAATAACACATTTTACAAAGCTAAAGCATCCATTATCAGCTGAGAAAGGAATTGAAATTTAGAAACTAAACTGCCGCCATATGAACAATTTCAACTCGCCAAATGTTATTGGTTGCATACACCATCATGAAGAAATTCATGTAGAAGAAGAAGCATCACAACTGCAGAAATGTTATCTTAAGATTTGATCTTGAAAAAAAAATTGATCTTAATTTTTGAGTTATAAGAAAATTATGGAGAAAAAAATGCATGTTTTCAAGTTTTGATCTTGAGTTTTGATCTTAATTATTGAGCTTATTCATAAATTAAAAGGGTTATCTATGATCTTAGTTCTTATGCACATTAAGTGTTTGTTGTAATGCCAATGTTAATAAAATGTTTTTTCTGTCAACCATTGCTACTGTAGAACTTCATATACGAGAGTTAGAACCTCAAAAGTTTATGTAAATAGCCTCCTAAATGGTGTTGTACATAAAATTGCAAAGGTTTTCTGCTCTGATTTTCTGGTCTACTGTGTGCGCTTTGGTGTAAATGTGAATGATTTTTTCTCCTCTTGATCAAAAACCTTAGCTTTAGTTTTCTGCTATTATCTGTGTGCTCTGATGTAAAGGCGAGTGATAGGCTCTGATGTATTTTTCTGTTAATTTCATGTTAAAATAATAAAATTGCAAGCACTAATATACTTCTACATCTATCGTTGTCAGAATCATCCCCAAAGCCAAAGTCTTCCTCTTCCATGATGTGGGCAACCTAAATCGCATCAATTAGAAACAGGTTCACAAGAAGCAATTTTTTCCAGCTCTGATGTCAAGGTGAATTTTTTTGCTCTAATTTGATCTAATGATTTGTTTGTTAATTTTTTTGTTAATTTTTTGTTAAGCGGACGTCTTCCTCTTCCCCCCTTTAATTTTTTTTCTTGCTCTGTTGTAAAGGAGAGTTTTTCCTGATCTGATGAATTTTTCTAATATAGTTCCCTGGGTTGTGATTTGGTTAGCTGGGTTGTTGTATAAACAATTTTCTACATCAGATTACATCAGAAAGGTAAGCTGAGTAGAAAGGTTAGTTGTGTTGTTCTATAAACCCATTAGTCAAATTTTTAGTCAAAATCCATTAGTCAAATTTTGGTAGAAAAATATCTTTCATGACTAATGAACAATATTTCCTCATCAAATTAGAGCAAAAGATGAGCTGGGTTTTTGTGATTTAGAATTTCTGAAGCCTTTTTTAATCATGTTCATAAAAGGCTATTTTTTCTGAAACTTTTTATGACTGGGTAGGTTCATGAGCTTCTTCGTCTTCTTGCTTCTGACCGACATCAGAGCTCCCCATGTCTCCGGCAAAGCTGCCACCCCTATGTCGCTGATCAGTCTCTTGCATTCCCTCTCCTTCCTGTCACTCTTTCTCATTCCTAACATATATTGGATTTTGACCACACCAGAGCATTACAGTGTATTTGTTGTATTGGAGATCATCCATGAGTTTTGCGTTTGATAAATTCATTTGAAAGTTGAAACCTGAATTCTGTGTTCATATTTGACGCATGTCGGAGCATTATGGTTTATAATTGCTTGCTTTTCCTTTTCTTCCTTAAAATTTTTCTTTCTATTAAGTTGTGTTGATATCACAATTCAATATACTTCCAGTACATCCAAAGATCCTAACCCTTGGCTTATTTTTTTAATATTATATAATAATAAAAGTGTTTAAGACATTAAGAAATTGATTTAGTATGTGCTATTCTTCCAACTGAACTGTTGCACATAATATTATAACTAGATGTATAGCCAATCAAAATGATTCATGTATATTTAAATCCCCGATATTCTATGTGCCTACATAGGCAACGATATTTGACTATATAGGCAACGATATTTGAAGGCTGTATTGTAAGTAAACATTTTAGCCAGGATGAATTGGGTTGGTGCTGGTTTAGTGTCGGTACATTACATTGATGGACTTATCATCTTTACTTTTTGTCTTTATGGTATTGATGTACACTAAACCTTTTTTTAGTTCCTCAATATCTTCATATGGTGATTATCTGTTACTTCATTGATCTCTCTGGTGAAAAGATATGAGGAAGATATCGATCCTTTTAAGTTGGCAAAAAAGCATTTCTCTTTTATAGAATTAAGCCATATATATGTTTTGATGCTAACATGTTTTGATGACTACTAAATCTGAGAACATGGTTATGGAATTGAGACATTAGATGCTATTACAACATAGTTTTCAGAACTTAGAAGCATATGGTTTTTTGGGGTAAAACAATTAGGGGATTCAATATTTTGAGGGTGAATATTTTAAATGAACTGTGCCATTAGAATCAGTTGAATCTATTTCTTTAGTATTTGCATTAGAAAAAAGTAGTTGTGTTGACCGTTTTATGATTGAATTTGTAGGGATAAAGAGCCTTTATTTGAGGACTGTGATCTCCTCTATTTCTCCCAAATCCAGATCGCGTTTTCCCTGATTTTATTAGAGTGGCAATTGTTCATATTGGTCTTTGAAGAATTGATGTGGTTTTGCTCTGTTAATCATTTCCTTTCGGTTAAAGCTGAAGAGAGTTTGTCACCTCAGTATGATGAGCCCAGTAATAAGTTCTTCGTCTCTCTCTGCTTATGATTTTATTTGGACGCATGAACATTTTTGATTAATTTTTTTCATGTGGATTTCACACTGCATTGTTAGAAATTGTGGGGAACATTTTTGATTAATTATTTACATGTGGGTTTCACACTACATTGTTAGAAATTGTGGGCTGGGATTTTTGATTGAAATTGTGGGTATATTCGATAGCACCTGTAGAATAGAAACCATCGCAACATGAGGAGAAAATTTCGGTTCATGTGGTTAAAGTAGGTCTTTGTTATATCAACAGATATGGGTTCCACTGCATATGGCTGAAACTGGTCCTGATTTTTCTGTCATGTTCATGTAAGCTCTCTACTCCCGCTTTATTTCTTTTGGTGTTTCTGCTATTTTCTTGGCCTACTGATTTATTAGTTTACAATGTGGGTAGAGTTTGTAAAAGAGATTTTTTTCCTCATCCAGTTTCTCATAAAGTGAAGTATTGTATGGATTGGGTTCCCTCATTTGTATAATCACTTTATGAATCAGTGAGAGCTTGCAAATCACACACTCTCAGCTTACAGAAATCTTTTTCATCACACTGAGAACTTGCAGGAATCTTTCTCATCACACTCTTATGAGGTAATATAAACTCTGTTATTTTTATTTTTTTCAGCCCTGAACAAAGCCGCGTTTTGTTATCTCATTTGGGTTTTTTGAGTTTTTTTCTGGTTCTCTCACCAGCAAGGTTTAACCCTAATCTATATGTTTTTTGAGTTTTTCTCATTTGGGTTTAATCCTCTTCGACACAACATTCCCTCAACATAAACTCTCTGGTTTTTCGATTTTTTTCAGAACTGAACATCAAATGCTAGGTTTGTTAACTTTGAAACTATTTGCATCTTTAATAGTATATGTAGGTACTATTACAGACCAGTAATAGTTAAAAAAATTTGTTGTCTGTTTAAAAATTTTGTTATCAAACGCATTTTTTAACCGGATATATTTGTTGACATCAAAAGCCAGGTTTTGCACCAAAGCCAGGTTAACAAACCCAGGTAATTCTTTAATTTGGTGTTTGTTAACAACAAATGCCAAGGTTTTAAACAAATTAATTGTTAAAAACTTTTGCTTTTTTAGTTATCTGTTTATTTTGGTGGTTTGTTAACTTTGTTCATCAGCAAACTTTTTTAGTTGTCTATCTTTTTTAATTATGTATGTACAAATCTACATACGAATTTAACAGGTTTATATCAGCAAACTTTTGATACATACAAATCTATATCGTCATGATTCGACAAAATTAATCCACATCATCAAAGTTTGTTAACATGATACATTTTGTTAACGTATGTTAAACTTCTGATTAGTTAGAAAAATATTTTAACATTATAAATGGGATTGTAGTTAGTTGTGGGTTAACGATGATGACACATAATTTTTAGTGCTCCCATTCGTGAATACTTACTGAATAGCTTTGGAATTGTGATATTATTTTTTCTTTCTATTTTATAATGGAAATTCCTGAAGACTTACTGTCTTGCCTGCTTAGAAGTTAAATGTTTTTAATATTTGAGTTAGACAAAAGATTCTGATGATATCTGGTTTCGCAATAGTGATGCTTGAACAACATATGTTCATTATTTGGTCAAATTGTTGGAATGTAGGATTGTAATAGATCGTGCAACATACAAGCATTGATTGTTACCTTCCAAAAAAGCATTGATTGTTCGAACAATTTGGATGTTTTTCCTTCATAACTTGGAACAGATGAAGACCAAAGATGAATAATAAACGTGTAATCCTATATTGAAGATTAAAGAGTTAAATTTGTAGAGAAAAGAGGTAAGTAGTTTGTGAAATGGGGAAATGGGGGGATGAAGGGAAGCTATTTATGATTTATATGTCAGGTGCAAGACCAGCTACAAAAGAATCACATATATAGATACAAATTGTAATCTGCTTCACAGGAGTATTAGCAAGTAAGAACACAGAAAATATACAAATTTATAAAAAGAATGCCTATACAAAAATAGAGTGTGTTTGGGCTATGTGGACTTGACCTCAAACCTTCTTGGCAGAAGTGAATGTAATTGGCTATTATCTATGAATGAACTGTTTCGAATACCTAGCATGCATTTTGTTGCATTGAGCTCTATGTTAGCCTACTAATGTATAGATCAGTAACTCAATCATTTTTTTCTCTTTACTAGAACATAAAAGAGATGGCATGTGCTGCATAGACATGGGTAAAGGTGCGGTACCATTACTGACATGGACATGTGTCGCACCAAATTTGTAAAACGTATGGTACGGGAACACATGTATGGTATGGGAGGAAACTTTAAAATTTTGGAGGGGACCTAAATTTGTGGGAACTAAATTTTATGAGAGACAAAAATTTTAAACTTAAACTAAATTTTCTTGGGAAACTAGATTGTGGGTGGAACTTAATCTTGAGGGAATTAAATTTGGGGGGGGACTAAATTTTTTTGAAAAAACTGAATAACAATTATTGGTATTTAATTATTATTGTTTGTTTAAAATTAGGATTTTAAACGGGATCCAAGATTTTGATGTGGGAATATTTTTAATGAATGGGGGACCTAAATTTTAAGAGTACTACTGCATAAAGTACTAAACTAGAGGCACCACTGCCTCCCCCACTACGCACTTTTGGAGTCGAGCCAATGACACATTGAGATCTCCAGAGAGGGCAGCGCCTGGGAAGCGAACCAAACAGCTTTGCGGATCGGACCATGTTCAATCTATCATGGCTATAAGTTAGAAGAGTAGCATCAATTTGTACGTTCACACCAGCCCAATGTAGATTTTTGGGGAACTAAATAATAATTATTACCCTTTAATTATTGTTATTCGTTTAAAATTGTGGGATCAAAATTTTTGAAAGGAGAATATTTTAATTTTTAAATGAGTTTAAATCTGGATAGAACTAAATTTTAGGGGAGGATCTAAAATTTTTGGGAGAATTAAACACTTTTGTGGGAACTAAATTTTTTAGGGACCTAAAATTTTTTGTGAAAACAACATAATAAATTTTGCGCTTTAATTATTGTTATTCGTTTAAATTTTGGGGATTTAAGATTTTAACCGGGGAATATTTTAAATGAACCAAGCCCTTGGGCACATGTATTCGCTAGTGTATATATACACACACACACTACATATGTCCAATACTCAATATATAATATGAGAATAATGGGTATCATACGCCATATGAGAGGGTGTCTCATATACCCTCTCACATAAAAGGGGCAAGTACAAGCCCACATGGACTTGTACTTGTTGTACTTGACCCCCTTTATGTGAGAGGGCATATGAGACACCCTCTCATATGGCGTATGATACCCATTAATCCCATATAATATACACTATCATATATATCCATTATACTTTTAGAATCCACACACACACACAAAATAATGGGTATCACACGACATATGAGACAAATCCTCATATGCCCCCCCACATAAAGCAACCATGGGCTTGTACTTGGTTGTACTCGGTTGCTTTATATGAGAGGGCATATAAGTCTTTGCCTCATATGGCATATGATACCCATTATTCTCATATATATATATATATATATATATATATATATATATATATATATATATAATACATTTGACAACGTTTTTTGAATTCTAGGGCTGACTAGGACAAGATAAATAGTGGCTGAGATTTGATCTTCGTAAATCAATGGTTGAGATTGGATTTTGTGAAAATTTTAGCGGGAAAACTTAAATTTTGATGGGAAAAGTGTCTTGGTAACCAAAACTTTGAAATTAGAAGTGTCTTGGGAAAGATTGTGTAGATTAAATTTCGGGGTAAAGTGCCTTGGCAACCTAAACTTTGAAATTAGAAGTACCTTGGGAAACATTGTGTAGATTAAATTTGGAGGGAAAAGTGCCTTGGGAACCTAAACTTTGAAATTAAAAGTGTCTTGGGAAAGATGGTGAAGAAGCATGATCGTTTAAATTAAACAAAACAAAAAATTTAGCGTAAAACAATTTAGCGGAACAACAAATTAGCGTAAAAAAATCCTGAGGTTTGTTGTTCCGCACTGAAGGTGCCCGCGTCGAAGGCGCCCGCGCAATTTTTTTATGCTAATTTTTTATTCCGTGCAAAAGGCGCGGGCGCCAAATTTGTTGTTCGACGCCGAATTTGTTGTTCCGTGCCGAAGGCGCATACATCAAGTTTTTTGTTCCGCACCGAGGACGCCCGTGCCGAAGGTGCCCGTGCCACTAAATATTTTTACGCTAATTTGTTGTACTTTTAAATTTTGGCTGTGGAAATAATTTTTCGGGGAACAAAGATTTCGTGGGGAAAAATCTTAAATGAACCGTGCCCACGGGCACGGGTTATGACTAGTGTGTGTATATATATATAAATATTTTTATGCTAATTTGTTGTACTTTTAAATTTTGGATGTAGAAATAATTTTTTCGGGGAACAAAGATTTCGCGGGGGAAAATCTTAAATGGACCGTGCCCTAGTGTGTGTGTATATACACACACTAGTCATAACCCGTGCCCGCGGGCACGGTCCATTTAAGATTTTCCCCCGCGAAATCTTTGTTCCCCGAAAAATTATTTCCACATCCAAAATTTAAAAGTACAACAAATTAGCGTAAAAATATTTAGCGGTACGGGTACCTTCGGCACGGAACAACAAATACGGCACGGGTGCCTTCGGCGTGGAACAACAAATTCGGCGGGGTGCATTCGGCGCGAAACAACAAATTCAGCACATGCGCCTTCGGTGCGGAACAACACGCGAGCGCCTTCGGTGCGGAACAAAAAATTTGACGCGGGCGTCTTTGGCGTGGAACAACAAATTAGTGTAAAAAATTTAACAGAAAAACAAATTCGGCACGGGCATCTTTGGCGCGGAACAACAAATTAGCGTAAAAAATTGCACAGGTGCCGTCGGCGTGGGGCCATTTGTTAGAGCGGAACAACGCGCGAGCGCATTCAGTGCCGAACAACAAATTCGGTGCGGGCGCCTTTGGCACGGAATAACAAATCAGCGTAAAAAAATTTTGCGGGCACCTCCAGCGCAGAACAAAAAACCTCAGGGTATTTTACGGTGACGATATTAACTTAAATTTTTTTATGCTTTCGACGCGGAACAACAAAACTCAGGTTATTTTTCAGCGACGGTATTCACTAAAATTTTTTAAGCTAAATTTTTTTCTTTGTTTAATTTAATGGATCTTGTTTCTCCATAATCTTTCCCAAGACACTTTTAATTTCAAAGTTTTGGTTCCAAGACACTTCCCCCCCAAAAAAAATTAATCTCCACAATCTTTCCCATTGCACTTTTAATTTCAAAGTTTTGGTTTCTAATACACTTCCCCCCCATATAAGTTTTCCCACTAAAATTTTCACAAAATCGAATCTCAACCATTGATTTACCAAGATCAAATCTCATCCACTCTTTATCTTGTCCTAGTTAGCCCTAGAATTCAAAAAAGTTTGTCAAATGTATTTTGTGTGTATATATATATATATATTGACAACCCAGAAAAATCCCCAACCCCCTCCCCCCGCCTTCGGCTTAGGAGGGTAAGGCGAGAGCCCGGCCGAGACTATGCAAACTGGGGGGAAACCGCCGTCCCCCCAACGGCCCCCGGGTAAGTCCGAGAGGGGAGTATATATATATATATATATATATATATATATATATATATATATATATATATATATATGGGTAAAGGGATCCTAAGGTGCCTCCCTAGATTCAATCTAAGGAGGCGCCCCCATTTCCCCACATCTCACAATTTTTTTTTGAAATTGTTTTACATGTGGTTATTGTTCACCTTATGGATGATCAACATACCAAATTTCAAAAGATTCCAATACTTTTTGCGCCCCCATCCACCACTTGCAACTTCGTGGGATTTTCAGCACGTTTTTAGACCGTTGAAGTTGTAAGTGGTATATGGTGGTTCAAAAAGTATTGTAATCCCTTGAAATTTGGTATGTTGATCATCCATGATGTGAACAACCCCATGAAATTTTTTTTTCCAAAAAAGTTGTATGAGATGGGGGGAAATGGGGGCGCCTCCTTAGATTTTCATCTAAGGAGGCACCTTAGATCCCCTTTTTCCTATATATATATATATATATATATATATATATATATATATATATATATATATATATATATATATATATATATATATATATATATGGTAAAAAATCATGAGCGGGAATCACGGTCCAAGCGATTCCCAGGCGACGGGGAAACCTAGCAAGGGCGGCGGTTTGGGCTCTGAGGGAGCAGGAGAATCTGGCAAGGGAATTGGAGGGGCAGGCAGTAGCAATGACCACCCTTCGGATGAAGACATGGACGATTGGAAGCAAGTCACCCATAAGAAGAAGGCTCCCCACATCAGAGGAGTACCCTCCAGTCAGGTTAATCGACAAAATTCGGATCATAGTTTCACTCGGGGTGGTGGGTTAAAGAGAGGAGTTAGATTTCATTCTACTCAGGAGCATCGACATTTCAATGCGAGATCTGAGGCTCAATCAAGGGGCCCTAGATGTAATTCTCCAAATGTGGGGTTCAAGGTGCCTTCTAGAATGCATGTGAGACCCCCAACAACCATTCGAATCAACCCTGCAGTTGCTAAGAAATCTTGGGTGGACATTTGCGCCATTCGAATCAACCCTGCAGTTGCTAAGAAATCTTGGGTGGACATTTGCGCCACTCATAGGAAATATACAGATCCCCTGGTGATGACTCATATCCCTCCTCCCATCATTGAAGAAAGTGTGGTGAAGGTAAAGGTTGCGGACTCCATGATTGAAGTGGATGCTTCTCGATGGCAAAATACGCTGGTGGGTTATGTCTTAGGCGATGTACCATATTATGGGCAGATCAAAGCTTGGAGGAAAAGGCTATGGCGTACTAAAGGGGGTCTCTGAATTTTCTCTCGTGAAAACGGATTTTTTTATTTCAGGTTTGATAATGAAGAAGATCATGATGCAATACTTCACGGAGGGCCATGGCTTTTTGATGGTCGACTTGTGGTGCTGCAAAATTGGACATCATCCTTCCAACTTGATCGGGATATACTAACAGCAGTTCCGGTATGCGTTAAATTCCATAATCTGCCTCTTTCGATGTGGACAATGGAAATATTTAATATCATTGCTAGTGCAATTGGCGTCCCAATATGTCTTGATAAGGCAACTGCAAATTTAGATAGAATTTCATATGCTAGATGCTTGGTGGAAGTAGATGCTAAGAATGAGCTCCAGAGAAATGTGATGATCGATAGGGATGATCTATCAACGATTTTAATTGATGTCAAATATGAGGGAGAACCACCAAGATGTGACGGCTGTGCATGTTTCAGCCATCTTGACAACCAATGCCCTTGTCATATCGAGAGCCCCCTTCAATCTAAGATGTTGTCATGCCTGAACCTGCACAGGAAGTGATACTAAATAAGCCTACTGCCACCTTTGTGAATGCTGTGGGGAAAAGCTGTGTGGAAGCGGCTTACTTGCCTAGTGCTTTGTTGCCTCAGTGCTCCAAGATTCAGGCTGCTTCGCAAAATCCGGACCATTTACAAGCCAGCTCAAATATCAGACAAATACATGTTAATCTTACACAGCTACGGCATTAGCTAGAGGAAGGAGAACATAGTCACTCTTCTAGCTTGGAACCGCCAGGGTTGGGGCCAGACGCCTCTGGACTTGGAGCAGATTAAACGTCCCACTCAAACAAGCTGAATGAAACGGGAGCTGTGGGCTATAATGTTGGGACTATTGCAGCAGTGAGAAGTCGAAACCTCACCCCATTACTTCTCCATCCGTCTGATGACTCTGAACCTTTCCTCCAGCATTCTGATAATCCTGAACATGAACCACCATCTAACCCAACTGTCCAAAATCTTGACTGGGATGAAGAGCTCAGTGGCCCAAACTAAAGTTAAACAACCCCCAGTATTGACATCTGCAATTAGACGGAGCACAAGAATAACAGCCTCTTCCAGTGCTCTTCCACCATCTCAATCTTTGTAATGACAATATTCTTCTGGAATACCTGGGGCCTCAATAATGTGTCGCGTCGTGCGGATCTCAAATATAGGATGCGTAATCATAAACCATCCATGTCTGCCTGCTGGAAACCAAGGTGGAAGCTTGCAAAGATGACAGGATCTCAAAGTGTTTTCCTAAATGTTGGTCGAGTATTGATAACAGGGCCCAACACAAAGGAGGCCAAATTGTGATATTTTTCAACGCAACAACTTGGAGCTACTCTACCATGTCGGCCTCTTCACAACATATTACTTCTCTATTCACCAATGCAGCGGGTCTGGCGATTGGATTGACAGCGGTATATGGTCTTAACCTTACTACCTCCAGAATCCCTCTCTAGAGTGACCTTATCTCTGACTCTAAGATGTTTGATCGCACCCGGATATACACCCGAAAAAAGATTGTAGTTTTACAACAAGCGCATGGTGTAGTGGCAAGCGGGTATCGAACACGATGAGGTGGTGTTGGCTCCAATCTATCCTAGATTGGTTTGACTACGAATATATTATTGGTGGAAATGATTATGGTATGATATAATGGAAATGGTAGTGGATGTCGGTGTCGGTGATAAAGATGCTGGTCAAATATCGATTCAAATACAATATAATAAAAAGTGTCTAAGGCTAGGGAGTCTCCACTACGGATCGTCATACATCATTGTAAATAGTGAATCTCAATATTACTAGACTTGTATTGAGGTGAACTAGTCATAACTGAATATAGAACCAAGCTCACGCTCTCGTGCTATTACCGGTCTATAGAAACCTAGATTAGGGCCCACTCTCGTGCAAACCCTAACCTTAAGCCGCTAGCATGAAGATCGACGTCATCGTCCAATCGCACCTCGGGCCCACTCACGTGCAAACTTGAGTTACAATATAGATTGTGATAGTTCGTATTCGTCCAATCTCTTGCAAACGAATATGTGTATAGATTTATAATAAAAATGCTAGCTTTGGTCCAATCTCTTGCAAACCAAGTCTAGTGGATTTCGATTATAAACCTAATTCGAATATCTAGGCCTTCCCATCGATAGGAATCCAATCTCTTGCAAACCCCAAATCGATGGAAATTCCTACCTATCCGTGATAAATCAATCACAACCTAACCCATTTAGCAATTCTAGCAACACATGAACCCATTTATCACAAATCTGAAATTAGATCCATAGGGTTTATCCCGATGCCCTAGAACAACGGATCTACTCAAGCATAGCAATAACGATATAGGAACCAATAAAAACCATTGTTTGCATATAAAAGGATATCAAAACAAAGATTCAAATAATAAGAACAAAATACTTAGCTTTGATGAAGAGCTTCAATCCCAATACAAGCCTTTAGATCCAAGAGGGGGCCTAGGGCATGGCCTAACCACTGAAAAAGTCTCTAAGAAAATAATGGGAACCCCCTCTAATGACGGCTACAAACCTCGTATATAACCCCCCCAAAACCCTAGCAAATAACCCAAGAAACCCTCTCAAATTCGTGCCCAAAGTCAGCTCTGGCCGCAACATAAAATCTGGGCCCGCCGTCACTCGGGCCGAGTGGGAATATGACTCGACCGAGTGGAAATTCTAGCACTGCAGCATCAACTTGTAGATATTCTCCAGATTTCATCCGACTTCCAATTGGCACGTTCTTAGCGGCGTTGGAACCGTCATGAAGTCTACTATCCACAAAAAATATGAGAAAAATACTTTGCTTGCTGAAATGATAGAAGATTTCAAAAGAGTAAGAGGCTGTCTGAAAATCTGGACGCTCGTGTCATTCGGCCGAGTGGAAATATGACTTGACCGAGTGAGAAGTGTGACTCAGCCGAGTAGGATCTTCTGATGTTCTCCCAAAATTCTAGAGAGTCTGCTTCGAAGTTGGGGTTTGGGCACTCTGGCGCTCTACGTCACTAGGCCGAGTGGGTCTTCTGCTGTGCTCCCCAGATTCCAGAGAGTTCACTTTGATTTCCTTCAGAAATTCTGACTCACTCGGGCGAGTGGAGTTCTCTACTCGACCGAGTGGAATTCACCACTCGGCCGAGTGTATTATGACAATCAGGTCAGGCAGATATTCTTCGTATCAGTCGTACTCGACCGAGTACGTTGCTTCACTCAGGCGAGTGACTAGCGTGACTCGACCGAGTGGCCTATTTTTGGAATTCTTACTTCTCCTCCTTGCTTCCTCGACGATTCTATCGATCTTCTTCTTCTCCCGCTCATCTTCCAATGTCGTTAGCTCCTCAATAAGGGCATGAGTAATGCTACGGCATGCGTGCAAGTCCTTTTAGCTCATTTTTGTTCCCGATCGCTCCATATTTCCTGAAATCCAACAAAAATAAGAAATAGTGAAAAATAACGCAATATCGTCGAATAATCGTGAAAAGTGCGATATGGGTGATCAAAATGGTATGCAAATATGCAGAAAAAAGGTGTAAAATATGGACTGATCAAAATCCCCCAAGCTTACCTCTTACTCGTCCTCGAGGAAGACAAATACGAAGCTCACAAGGAGGTAAAAAAAAGAAAACGAAAAAGAATACGAAATGGAAGGGGTCGCTAGATTACTCTCTCAGATCTCAAGCCATCTGCTACACATCGCGATAACTCGAAAAATACGAATCACATGCTATAAAGATTTCATATCTTACTTAAACATGGTACTTGCAAGCTTTTAAGAACAACAAAAGGGACTCTCTAAATTCATACAATCAATTCATGTACACATCACGCATTTCATAGAATTTGATATACAAGTGTTGGCGATGCACTTTTCAATCAAGAGTTATAGCTGAAGCATATAAGAATCACACCAAGCATGCAATAGAGAATGGAATAAGAGACATGTCATTCACATTTTCATATCAATTCATAAGAAATCTCCATAGCTAAAGTAATTCGCTAAGTCTCAGTATTATCAAACTTCCCTATTCGTGCACCTCTCCACTCTAATGTCGTACTCACTCATATGGTGAAGTGAATTCACCCCCCCAAGCTTAGCTTGAGGCATCACATCTAAAAGAATATGATAGTGGAGAATGAGATTTTTGCCTTGGGTTTCCAAAATATTTTGTGGCTCCAATAATGAGATAGAGAAATACCTTTTTTTTCTTTTTCTTTTTGAACTTTTTGTTTCTCATTTTTCTTTTTGGATTTTTGTGGGAGCTATTTGATTTGTATTTTTGGTTTTTGGCTCCTTTTTGGCTTTTTGGACTTTTTTGGAGCTAACTTTTTCTTTTGTAGGGATTTTTAGGAAATAGATGCGATATAAGTAGCTTTAGGAGGTGAACTCAAGTGACATGTAGAGAATAAAAGATATTTGTGGAGAAAGAAATAATGTAACACTCGATTCACTCTAAGATGTGCACAAATGGTTCAATAAGATAATACATCAACTAAAGCTCATATGTAAGCATGGATATTCTCAATCATTCCAATAAATATTGAAGTCAGGCAGTAAAGAGTACAATCATATCAGGCATGCAACAGAAGGCGAATAAGACAATAAGGCAATGCTTCCTATATATAATTGATGCGTGAATCTTGGTGCCTTTCCAACAAAAGCATACTAAACACTAATCCATACATTCAGCTTCAATTAATATCATGCATTCATATAGAGGAATCATCAAAAGAATATATATTCAAGCACATAAATAGCAAGATACTGAAATACTCCAAATAGCATGGCAAGAGTAGTAAGCATCGTGATGGCTACTAAAGCAATAAGAGATATCATCATAAGGAACATATCTAGAAAAAGGAGAAAAAGAAGATAAAGAAATAAAAATAAAAGAGAGGAAAGAAAAGAAAAACGAGCACACAATATGATGCATGAACACACATAAAATGAAAATAAGATGGAAAAATCAAAAAGATGATGCAAAAATTTTGAAAAATTCTAAAAATCCTAAAATAATGTAAAAATGCAACTAATGCATCTAAACGGCATGAAAATGAACTCCCCCAAGCTTAGACTGCACATTGTCCTCAATGTGATCATAATGGAAGAATATGTGGAACAACGCTAAATATAAAATATGGTGGGTGAATGAAAAATGATGAAATGAATGACATAAAATCCTAATGCAACTACATACACATACAATGATGCATGAGAGTGCCTTCCCCCAAGCTTATACCAAACAATCCTATTCAAATGACTCGATCAAAAATGTCACGGCTTTGCTAAGCGAGCTCAAGTCAAACGAATAAGAAAGTGAGTATTCACTTGAAAGAAATGCTCGATGGTGGTGGGCAAAAGGACATGGCGTATCAAAATATGAAGAGGGCAATTAATATATATAATGGGTTTGAGGTGTAAAAATTTTTGTTGCCGTCATATGAGGTGATATTTATTCAAGCAAATCTATACGGTCCTCTCGCTGTCGAGAGGATTCGTGTTTATTTAAAGCATAAAATACTACATTACTGGATTGATATCACCTATAGCAAAAGGTGGATCCAGTATCATTGTCGGTGCATGCAACTGCTCCAACTGCTCTTTCCGTGGCTCCGCCAGGTGCATATGTCCACGGACTCTATCAGATTCCAGCAATGCGGCTCCCAGCATCTCTATAAGGACTCCACGAGTACCCTACAAGAGATAAGCCGCATCAATCTGATGTGGATAATTCTTCCCCAAAATAAATGTATTCCAGAGAAGGTAATCAAAAGAAATATTTAAAATTAATGATGGTTGACAACACTTCCCTGAAAATAAATCTCTACTCTCGTGCACCATGTTGATCAACTCCTCGTTGTTTTCCTCTGGTTCCTCAGGTAACTCTGCATAATAGTGTGGGTCTCATCGGGATGCTCGTCATCATCGTCAGACTCATCCCAGCGCACCTCTTGATTATATTCATATGCGTCCATGGGTGCTAACTCCTTGCTCTCTTCCTCGTATACGTCCCATTGTACCTTTTGTTCATATGTATGTGTATCCTGCAAAAGGCATGATGAGTCATCAAAATCTGAATCATAAAAAACATCATACATGGGAGGGGAATCAAATGTAGGAGATGAGGGAGTAAAGAGATCTCCCTGAATGGGAGCCATAAGCTCTGTGGGATAGTCCTCAGTGTTAGTGAAAGGGTGGTCCTCTAAGGGCTGCTCAGCCTCTGTAGAAGGTGGGGATGGCTGTGGTAGCACAAAAAGAGGAGGGTAATGCTCAGGATCCTCATGAATGGCTGTGTCCTCGTCCCAATGCACGGCCTCCTCGGTGACAAGCTCTGGCTCCGCATGTAAGGCCTCCTCAAAAGCATACTCTGGCTCATGTGGGTGGTAAGTGGGAGCGACGATGGCACAAGCTGACTCCGCAGTATCAGGTGTCGTGGTCTCGTCGGGGGTGGCAATATCAAAACACAAAATATCTCCTCCAAGCTGAACGTGGACATCCTCCTCAGGCTCCTCAAGTATAGAAGGCAATGTAAACGTCATCTTCTCCTTTTTATGCCTCCTTCTTCGTTTCTGTCCTAGAGCTCAAGGCACCTGATTGCATAGCTTGGCCTTCTCAATAGTAGGTGCAGGTGGCTCTATGGGCTCATGTATCTCGACCGCGGTATAAAAGTGGGTCTTGTGCCCCTCAACTAGAGCGTAGACTCCATCATCAATTGTGCCTGTGGAAGAGATACAATGAGAAATAAAGTTTTGAAATCCAAGCTCAAAAGATCACCTGCCGTTATTGTTAATGGACCGATTGCTCGAACTACGTCGACAATGTTTCTCAATATGTCCATATATGTGTCCTCCTTCGGCAGCTCAGACGTCTCTATTTGTGAAGTGTTGATGGTGTAAAGGTGGATATGATCACCTTCAAGTGAAGCATACACTCCATCTATGATAGTACCTGCACCAGAGACATTAGCCATAACGAAATCGATGAATACTTGGTCGGATGGTTTACCTACCGTAACGGTTAGCGAACCGGTAGATCGAGCATCATCTATCATTTGCTCCAAGGTTGCTACCAACTGCAGATCACTGAACTTTCCCACTTGCATCCTCTTCATAAACTCATGTGAGGGTCCATTTAGCCTTCTAGCAAAGATATTAAATAGCATGGAACCATCCCACTCATGGTCTAACTCCGTCTGAAACATTCCTAACATTCTTTCAAACCTGGACAATGCTTTCCTGAAGGACTCTCCATCAGCCTGACAGAATGTAGCGAGATATTTGTAGGATCGTATAGTACCCGGTCGCATCTTTGGAAGCATCATCGCTGTAACAACTGTACCTGATCAAACAAAGTGAACAACCTGGAAAAGACATCAGTGGCACAAAGAGAGATAAAGATAATAATAATAGCAGGTGGTGGGGAAAAATATCTCTCACTGTTTTTTTTGTTTTTTTTGTTTTTTTTTTGTTTTTTAACGTAATCTAATCAACTTAATTGTGACAAATTGGCACCCAACGGGAAACACCTCCCCGGCAACGGCACCAAAAACTTGATCGCGCCCGGATATACACCCGAAAAACGATTGTAGTTTTACCGCAAGCGCATGGTGTAGTGGCGAGTGGGTATCGAACACGAGGAGGCGGTGTTGGCTCCAATCTATCCTAGGTTGGTTTGACTACAAATGTATTATTGGTGGAGATGGTTATGGTATGATATAATGGAAATGGTGGTGGATGTCAGTGTCGGTGATAAATATGCAGGTCAAATATCGATTCAAATACAATATAATAAAAGTGTCTAGGGCTAGGGAGTCCCCACTACGGATCGTCATACATCATTGTAAATAATGAATCTCAATATTACTAAACTTGTGTTAAGGTGAACTAGTCGTAACTAAATATAGAACCAAGCTCACGCTCTCGCGCTATTGCTAGTCTATAGCAACCTAGATTAGGGCCCACTCTCGTGCAAACCCTAACCTAAGCCGCTAGCATGAAGATCGACGTCATCGTCCAATCGCACCTCGAGCCCACTCACGTGCAAACTCGAGTTACAATCTAGGTTGTGATAGTTCGTATTCGTCCAATCTCTTGCAAACGAATATGTGTATAGATTTATAATAAAAATGCTAGCTTTGGTCCAATCTCTTGCAACCCAAGTCTAGTGGATTTCGATTATAAACCTAATTCGAATATCTAGGCCTTCCCATCGATAGGAATCCAATCTCTTGCAAACCCAAATCGATGGAAATTCCTAGCTATCCGAGATAAATCAATCACAACCTAACCCCTTTAGAAATTCTAGCAACACATGAACACATTCATCACAAATCTGAAATTAGATCCATAGGGTTCATCCCTATGCCCTAGAACAACGGATCTACTCAAGCATAGCAATAACGATATATGAACCAATAAAAACCATTGCTTGCATATAAAAGGATATCAAAACAATAATTCAAATAATAAGAACAAAATACTTAGCTTTGATGAAGAACTTCAATCCCAATACAAGCTTTTAGATCCAAGAGGGGGCCTAGGGCATGGCCTAACCTCTGAAAAAGTCTCTAAGAAAACAATGGGAACCCCCCTCTAATGACGGCTACAAACCTCTTATATAGCCCGACAAAACCCTAGCAAATAACCCAAGAAACCCTCTTAAATTCGTGCCCAAAGTCAGCTCTGGTCACAACTTAAAATCTGGGCCCGCAGTCACTCGGGCCGAGTGGGAATATGACTCGGCAGCGTGGAAATTCCAGCACTGCAGCATCAACTTGTAAAAATTCTCTAGATTTCATCCGACCTCCGATTGGCACTTTCTTGGTGGCGTTTGAACTGTCATGAAGTTTAATATCCATAAAAATAATGAAAAAAATAATTTGCTTGCTGGAATGATAGCAGATTTCAAAAGAGTGAGAGGCTATCTGAAAATCTGGGCGCTTGTGTCATTCGGCCGAGTGGAAATATGACTCGGCCGAGTGAGAAGTGTGACTCAGCCGAGTAGGATCTTCTGATGTTCTCCTAAAATTCCAGAGAGTCTGCTTCGAAGTTGGGGTTTGGGCACTCGGGCGCACTGCGTCACTCGGCCGAGTGGGATTCATCACTCGGCTGAGTGGGTCTTCTGCTGTGCTCCCCAAATTCCAGAGAGTTTGCTTTGATTTCCTTCAGATATTCTGACTCACTCGAGCGAGTGGAGTTCACTACTCGCCCG
This sequence comes from Scilla litardierei, assembly GCA_030789695.1. Classification (NCBI taxonomy): domain Eukaryota; kingdom Viridiplantae; phylum Streptophyta; class Magnoliopsida; order Asparagales; family Asparagaceae; genus Scilla; species Scilla litardierei. Next base: position 530,916,671 of record CM061142.1, read on the forward strand.
AGTGGAATTCACCACTCGGCCGAGTGCATTGTGGCACTCAGGTCAGGCAGATATTCTTCGTATCAGTCGTACTCGGCCGAGTACGTTGCTTCACTCGGGCGAGTGACTAGCGTGACTCGGCCGAGTGGCCTATTTCTGGAATCCTTCCTTCTCCTCCTCGCTTCCTCGATGATTCTATCGATCTTTTTCTTCTCCTGCTCATCTTCCAGTGCCGTTAGCTCCTCAAAAAGGCCATGGGCGATGATACGGCATGCGTGCAAGTCCCTTTAGCTCATTTTTGCTCCCGATCGCTCCATATTTCCTGAAATCCGTCAAAAATAAGAAATAGTGAAAAGTAACACAATATCGTCGAATAATTGTGAAAAGTGCGATATGGGCGATCAAAATGGTATGCAAATATGCAGAAAAATGGTGTAAACTACGTATCGATCAATGTTTAGTAATAAACCTTGGTTGGTGCGGGTGACTTCAATTGCGTCCGGAGTTCTAGCGAGAAAATGGGTGGCCGTGTGGTTGATCCTAATTATATGGATGCTTTCAATTCTTGCATAGGGGGTTGTCAGCTCATTAAACTCAAAAGTGTGGTCATTGCTTTAGTTGGAGTAATAGACGTATTGGTTCTTCTTGCATAACGGCGCGTCTTGACAGAGTGCTTTGCAATGTCGCCTGGATCAACCTACTCCCGCACTCCTACTTTGAATACTCCCCTGCTGGTACTAGTGATTATGCGACTATGCTTGTTTATCTTCACTCTAAGTACTTGGGTGCTTTATGTGAGAGGGCGTATGCGAGAGGCTCTCATATGGCATATGATAGCCATTATTCTATATATATGTGGGATTATATGAGAGGGCGTATGAGAGCGTATGAGAGAGGGCTCTCATACGCCCTCTCACAAAAAGTACTTGGGTGCTTTATGTGAGAGGGCGTATGAGAGCCTATCTCATATGGCGTATGATACTCATTATTCTATATTTTTTTTTTGACAACCTAGAAAAATCCCCAACCCCCTCCCCCCGCCTTCGGCTTCGGAGGGTAAGGCGAGAGCCCGGATGAGACTATGCAAACTGGGGGGAAACCGCCGTGCCCCCAACGGCCCCCGGGTAAGTCCGAGAGGGGAGATGTAGCCCCAGGGTAAATAATTCCACAACAAATTCCATAATAATTACCAAGTCACGGCGGCCATAGGCCTCGAACCCCGCACCCCTTGGTTTTGGAGCGGAATGACTTACCACTGGGATACCCATTATTTTTTTTTGAAAGGTAAGCATGAGATTTATTAAAGGATGTCACAAATAGTACAAGTATAGGAGTATACCTGCAAGAGGGGGGATTGGACACAAGCGTCGTCACCCCCTACATGAGGGCATAGCTCCTAAAAGATTAAATACATCCCCACTCTCCTGGAGTGGGTAAAAAAAAAGTAAATTCCAAACACTTCACACACTATCACTAATCTCCCAATTAGCAAAAGCTACTTTTTCCTCTGCTGTTGATGGCTCTTGGCCATACATGGCAACTCTAACGTCTGCAGCTATATCATCAAACAAAACAGTCCTGCTTCTAGATTCATCATCAAAGATTCTTCTATTTCTTTCACGCTATATGTGCCACACCATGGCTGCCAGAGTTGTTCTAGATAGAATGCCCAAAATGCTCTTACCCCCAAACTTGGTCAAAAGGTGTCTCCCAACCTCCGAGATCGGAGTGAATACAGGTAAGGTAACCTTCAACTTCAACATTGCTCTACAAATAATGTAACCCGAGTAGCTGCAATCAAAAAATAAATGTCGTAGATTCTCCACAACATTGTCATCACATAGAACACAATTAGAAGGTATATTAGGGGCCCATCTGCCAATCTTTTCTCTTGTTAGCAACTTATCACTCATCGCTCTTAGTAGCGTAAGAGAGAATTTGGGAATATGATTCGGAAACCAGATTAATGGGTGAAGGGGAAAATCATGACCTCTGCGCCGCACCCCCTCCCATGCTTGCCTGAAGGAGAAAGAATCACCCCCCATCCATTTCCATCCATCCTCCCCTGGCCGAAGTTTGTAATGCTGAAGCTTGTGTCTGATAGGGTCAAGTACAGGGTCAGAACTCCAGCCTGAGCCCAACCAATAGTCCGTAACCTTGAGTAAATTACTCACAGCCGGCATGGAGTTGCACAGGGTTTTAGGGGCAAGGCCATCGAGCCAGGGGTCATGCCAAAAGTACGTGCTCTTCCCATCCCGGACTGTCCGAGCAATCAGGCTTTGAGAAACCTGCTTGCAGTGAATAAGCCGCTTCCATGTGCCAGAGCAGGACACACAGGCCTTGGCCGCAAATAGCCCCCGCCTCTGCCTTCCTCGCACGGCGCAGGTGATTTGCCCAAATGGCGTGAGAGTTCAGGAATCTCCATGCTAGCCTCAGACCTGACGCTTCATTTAGATCCTCCAATAGCCGAAGGCCGACCCCCCCTTCCGATTTAGGCTTGCACATGTCCTCCCATGCCCACGAACGAGAGTTCCCAAGGATGAATCTTCTACAAGCCGTAGTGATAGATCTCAACACGCTTACGGGGATTCAATATACCTGCATCCAGAATGCAACCATTCCATATATAACGGTTTTTACAAGCTCAATTCTTCCCGCAACCGAAAGAAGCGAAGAGGACCAACCCCCCAATCTTCTCTTACACTTATCTACCAACTTGTTGAAGTTTATAGCAGTAGGATATTTAACTGAAAGTGGTAGTCCCAGGTAGGCAGAGAAAGACGTTGTAAGTTTAATACCAAGGTAATCCGCAAGAAATTCTTTATTCTTAGTACCCTTGCTAAATATTCCCGAGCTTTTATCCCAATTGATATCGAGCCCCGTAAAATTGAAAAAGTCCTTTAGCAAGTCTTTAATGCCCATAAAGGAGCTTTTGTTTGCTCTGCAGAAAACCAATAAATCATCCGCAAACAAAAGGTGTGAAATGGTGCCATTCCGCTTCATGGGAGTAATCTTACGTGAGTTAATGGCCTTATCCATAAGAATGGTGAATGTCTCCATGATAATAACGAAAAGATAAGGAGATAGGGGGTCCCCTTGGCGCAATCCTCTATTACTTCCAAAATATCCAGTAGGAGTTCCGTTCACCATAACAGAGAATGTGGGGGTAGTGATGCATTCCTTAATCCAAGATATAAACCTGATGGGAAAATGAAGCTGCTTCAGGAAAAAGAGGATAAACTCGCGATTAACGCTATCAAAGGCCTTCCTTAAGTCCAGCTTCAAGCACGCTCTCCCACCCATAGGGTTGCTAAAATCCCTGATCTGCTCATGAGCAACAAGGGTACAATCAGCTAGAAGCCTGCCTTTCAAGAAAGCCGATTGGTTGGGGGAAATCAGATCATGGATCACCACCTTGAGACGGTTGCAGATGATCTTACTAATAAATTTGTAAATAACATTGCAGCAGGAGATCGGCCTGTAATCTCCCAACTCCGAAGCATTAGGAGTCTTCGGCACCAGCGTCAGGAAGGTATGATTAATTTTCTTCAGAAGGGAGCCAGAGCTGAAGAAAGATTTAATGGCCATAGTAACCTCCTTACCAATAAGATCCCAGTTATGCTGAAAGAAGTAAGCATTAAACCCATCAGGCCCTGGGGCCTTGTCTGGCCCGATTTGGAAGATAGCTTCTCTAATCTCTTCATTGGTCACCCTCCTACTTAGCCAAGAAGAAGATTTTTCTGTCAAAATGCGCTTTGGAACAATTTTGGGGAAGGAACTAGCATAATTACTCTGGCTGAAAAGATGCTCATAATACGATGGCGCTTCCACCTTCAGTGCTTCATATGTATCATTCTGCTTTCCCCCCCTATCAACCAGATGGCACAGATTGTTCCTACTGGACCTTGCTTTCATAAAGCTATAGAAGAACTTCGTATTCCTATCCCCAAGAGAAAGCCAGTCCTGGCGACTCTTTTGCTTAAACATGGCCTCCTCCATCTTCAGTGCCTGAGCAAGCTCTCTGTAGAGATGAGATTCACGCTTCTGCAACTCTAAGTTCACATGTAATTCGGGATTTAATCTGATGGCAGTAAGCTCTCTCCTGCACTTCTCCACCACCAAATCAGCCCTGTGCTGACTAGCCCAATCTCTAAGAATAGGCTTGAGTCTAGCAAGATTATGTACTAGCCGAAACATAGGGGTACCATCAACCACCGTTAACCAATGAGAGGCCAAAATATCCTTATATCCAGGGCAGGAAGACCAATAATTAAAAGTTTTAAATGGTTTAGGTTTAGAAGGGACCTGTTCATGCAAGTAGACCGCCAACGGGGAATGATCACTAGTACCAGCATCCAAATATTCAATATAAGAATTGGGGAGAGAATTAACCCATCCTGGGTTGCCAAAAGCCCGATCAAGTTGGGCGGAAATTCTATCAGGACCTTCCCGATTGTTACACCAGCTGAGTCTATCCCCCTTGCTCTTGAGCTCTTGAAGGCAGCATTTGGACATACAATCCTCATACTCCTTCACCATTCGCTCGTCAAGATGACGACCTCCCATCTTGTCACTGGAATACAAGACACAATTGAAGTCACCCCCTACTAACCAAGGGGTGGAATTCATTTGTCTGAAATCGGCCACCAGTTTACTCCACAATTCCTTCCTTTCATCCACCGAGTTGCGCCCATAAATACCAGAAATGACACATTTGAATCCCCCAATATTTTCGCAAGAAATGGAAATGTGTTGCTCCGAGGTAGAAAATAATGCCACCCTCCAAACATTTGGGTCAAATCCCATAAGTATCCGTCCCCCGGTACACTCATCAAAATTGTTGAAAGTGCACCATTCTTTGGGAAACAACGCCTTACCCATTGCTGGGACAGCCTTGAGCTTAGTCTCAACAAGAATCACAGCAGAAGGCTTTAACTTCCTCAACTTATCTCGTAGGTCTCTCCTTCTAACATGGTTATTCAGCCCCCTTGTATTCCAGAAAAATACAGTCATTTAACAAGTGTTTGGTTTCCGACCTTGCCCATTCTCCTGGAGTCTGGAACTCTTCCTGGAGGATGCCATAGCCACGTCATGTTTCTTCTTCACATTTTTTGGAGCAGATGCTTGAAGAATAAGCTCTTCAACCTCAAGATCCCACTCCGGGTTATCCAAAGCAATATCCTCGGGCAATAGGTCCAACTCCGTATCGCTAGACTCCGTCAGGGGGGGTGGCACATGGTCGCTAACAGTCAACATTGTAGCTCCAGATGTTGGGGTAACCCGGGTCTTTTCTATCACTGCCACAGGCGCCAGCAGCTGCACACTTCCAATAATTTGCCTCTCCCCAATACCACCATTTGCCTCTCCCCCGCAGTTGATTAGATCATCAGCCACACCGGTCGGTGCTCCCTGTTCATCCACACCGGCCCCAATCTTAGCACTAGAAGATTGGCCTTGCACCCGGCTTCCCCTACTCCCAGCGCCAAGTTCCTGGCCCAGCATATCCACCTGCAATTGATCCCCACCCACGGTACAGACCATCCTTTCGCGTTGTGTCGCAACCACAATTCTGTCTCCGGAAAAATGATCTCCCTTAGCCAGACCCACCTCCTCAACCGTTTCCCCAGCTTCAGCATCCCCAGCATCAGGGCATAGTACCTTTGCAGCACTCACATGTACACCCCCCTCTACCGACTTATTCTCCACATCATTTACTTGGATTGAAGAGAGCTCCCCCACTACAGGGCACTGCACATCCGAGTGCCCAAAACTAACACACTTCGAACACCTAGGGGGCTCGCCTTCAGTTTTAACAGTGATAGGTATTGTAGGACCATCCTCCGTTCCTACCAACACTGATTTAGGGATAGCCTGTCCTGCATGGATTTCTACCAAACACCTCGCGTAGGAAAGGCGTTCCTTCTTCGCCGTTAATTTATCCAAACAAATTGGTTTCCCAACTAAAGAGGCAATGCAATTGAGGATTTCCAAAGTCCACATTTCCAAGGGCACACCATGAAATTGAATCCAAATGGGCACCGACGAGAGGATATCCCTCTCCAATTTAAGTCCAGGAGACCAGCGTTGCAGAACAACCAATCTACCATCAAACATCCAGGGCCCACCATGGAGGATTCTCTCGCACTCGCCCTCGTCTTCAAACCTGAAACAAAAGAACCCATTGTCTCTAGTGTAGATTTTAATAGCCTTCCTGAGATTCCAAAGTCTCTCAACCCACGCACAGATCTGACCATAATAAGGAGTGTCACCCAGTACATAGCCAACCAGGGTAGATTTCCATTGCTCGGCGCCCCTTGCCAGAGCCGATTTCGGCACAAAGGCCCTCACGCTACCGTCTTCCTGAGCAATAGGGGGAACAAAACTCATCCCAACATCGAGGTCATATTTCCTGATGTTAGAGCAAACATCCGCCCAAGATTGCATCGCTCCAGAGGTGGATATCTTCAGGCTGGCCTGTGGTCTGTTTGGCTTATCAACAAACACCTTTCGTGCAATGGAAGACCGGCCAGCAAGACGACTGTCCCCTCCAGTTCTCTTCGGAAACCTTCCTGTCCCACGCCTATCAAAATTCCCGACACCTCCCAACCTCACCTCATCTTTGGACCGCTTTCCTCTACGGTTGACGACAACCCAATCTCTATTGTCCCCATCCGCCGCTCGCGCTTGAGAGCTAACGAAGGATCCATTATCCGCTCCCAACCTTGATCCAGTATCCAAAGGGGTAGAAGCCTTGAGCTGACCTGAAGATTCCGCGTTTTGACCAATCGCAACCCTAGAGTCGCCGCCCTTGATCGCCAGTCCACCAGAATCGGAAGCCATCTTTTTGTACATATACCCATTATTATATATATATATATATATATATATATATATATATATATATATATATATATATATATATATATGGAGATGCTATGGTGAGATGGGAAGCAAACCATCTTAAAGTGAGCAAAAAGCTCACAGCCGTCGGATCTGAGCCAACGGCTCAGATTTATTCCGCTCAGCTTCCCAAAGTCACAGCCCCCACATCATGTGCGTAGCACATTCAGCCCCCAAACACGTTTGCCAGTTCGCCTTCTCCCTCACACGGACGAAAACCCCGCTCGCTGACGAAAACCCCAAAACATCAGAGGGCAGCCACCCTCATCTCCCTCTATCTAGGAGTCACAATAACCCAATTACGTATGTGATCACATGCAGAACTTGCCAATGACAGTGTGCTTGATAGTTTGCGTGCTTTAATGATATCTGTAGCTCGTTGCTGTACGGTGGCGATAAACTCGCCATTTAACATGGGAGCATATGTTAGTTCGAAAAATAAAGCTGAATCATATGGTGAGAAGAGAATATCATTTAACCCACATGATATGCATAAATAATAAAATTCCTGTCGTTTGTAATTTTTAGTATCAAATATGATGAACATCTCAAATGTGATATGCACAAAGAATAAAATCCCTGGAATTAATTAGTATCAATATCTATTTAGCAACTCTTCTTGGAATTTTTTACAGAGTGCCCAACGCTGCTAAAAGATCATTCTCTAAAGAGTGCCCAAAAAGAATTGTTTCGTTGTGGACAATGAACGGGCCAGGAAAAATGGCCCATTTTCAAATTTGTCAAGTTGCATAAATAGACGTTGCAAATTTGTGTTTGCCTCTAAGCAACATTGCAAATTTGGGCTCCAGGTTGTGTTTCCTTCAAATTTGGGTCCAGGTTGTCTAAATCCTCTGAAGTTTTGTAGAAAGCGATGAAACCACTCTAACATTATTTCTTGCGTATTTACCCTTGCACTCCTTCTTTTTATGTTTTCTACTAAAATTATTTGATGAGGATTCAAGAATGAATTCACACATCGATTCCAAATAAGTCTTTGTCTCAAAAGTTGATTTACCTTTCAAGTTCAAATAGTAGGATGTTGGTGTCAGAAAAAGCTATTGATCATTAACTAGTAGCTAGCCAAGTCATCGTCAGCCTCTACATTGATGCTTTTGAGAAAAGCAATGTAGTTGTCGAGAGACAAAAACATTGAGCTCTCATAGACTCTAATCAAGGCGTTAAAGTAAATATATGCCACAACAAGGAGATGCTTCGTTCAATGTCAAATTTTCATTTGCAAGGAAAGTAGCTTACAATTATAACTTGGTCACCTCTAGCATCACTAACAAGACTGTTTATGGAATAACAAGGGAAGAACTTGCTTATGCAGGAGAAGGCAGCGTTCAAGCTTGCCAATGAATAAATACTCGGGATTGATATGGTTAGCAAAATCAACATATCTCAAATTCTCTCCAAACTCAGCAATCATCTGATGAATGAACACATATCTTGCATATAAATCAAATCTACTAAGCATGAAATGTTTTGCAGTCTAAGACCAATCTATTTACACATACCCCAAATGCATAAACTCAATATGAAGCTGCAGCTACCAAAGTAACTTCTTGATGAACTTCATAACTAATAGTAAACAAGTTCTAAGAGTGCTTATCATCAGCAACCGTTACATCTGTCAAAAAAGATTGCTCCTTTTTTCTGCCAACTACAAGGAAACTGATTCATCAGACCGCAAAAAATTGGTTTTACTTTTAATTTAAGAAGCCATCAAGCAAAATATTAGTACTTCCAAGAAGCCATCAAGCAAAATATTAGTACTTCCAGCTAGCAAAAAATATGAACTAGTGCAAAAAAATTTTCCATTTTACAGCATCAAATAAAAAAATCGCACCCATTTTTCAGCATCTTAGCAAAAAATTATCTTCGAATTGCACCTGTAAGGTCTGAATGTCACCTCAAATTAATCTCGAGTGATCGTGTGAGAAGTGGAGCAGTCGTGGGCGATAGTGAGGGTTGGCTGGTATCGCCCTAGATCTAGGGTTTAGGGGATCGTGCTTTAGCTGAGAAGCGGGGGGTTTGGAGAAGTTGACAGGAAGATCGGAGGCTGGGGAGGAGTCAGGCGAGCTGCGATTTTGGGAAACATGGATAAGGGATTTAGGCGAGCTGCGGTATTTGGGAAGCTTGGAGGATGGAGATGCAATTTTTCTCCAGCGGCTGGTGGTTGTGTTACCGTCGATTGGGACTCAAGAGGGCTGAAGCTAGTGGGGGATAAGTGAACAGATCTGTGCCTTCTCACTTTAAGAGTTTAAGATTGGCTTGCTCACTGGGTTATGGGGCTTCATCGGCGAGATAGAGGGAGATGAGGGTGGCTGCCCTCTGATGTTTTGGGGTTTTCGTCAGCGAGCGGGGTTTTCGTCCGCATGAGGGAGAAGGCGAACTGGCAAACATGTTTGGGGGCTGAATGTGCTACGCACGTGATGTGGGGGCTGCGACTTTGGGAAGCTGAGCGGAATAAATCTGAGCCGTTGGCTCAGATCCGACGGCTGTGAGCTTTTTGCAGAAGGTTTGCTTCCCATCTCACCATAGCATCTCCATATATATATATATATATATACTAGTCATTATCCGTGCCCATAGGGCACAGTTTATTTAATGGCTGAGTTTTCCCCCCACAAATTTCAAGTTCACCCAAATATCAAGTTTTCCCACAAAATTTCAAGTTTCCCCCGAAATTTAAGTTTCCCCCCAAAATTTAAGTCCCTCCAAAATTGTCATTGCCACCTAGGACAAACTTGTCACGTAGGACAAAGCTTTATCCTAGTAGGATAAGATTCAAAATCTTCAAAGGACTGGAAAAAATGGTCAGAAGGGGGGAGAATAAAAAGCGTTGGTGGGTGCGTGTGGAGGGTCCATGGTCAAAAATGCAAAAACCGGGGTTGTATGTGCAAAATTTCCCACCTCCTCTCTTATCCCTCAAAATCTCATCTCTTATATTTTCTCTTATCCAATTTCCCTCTTTTATATAATAGATATTCAAATTCTCTTATCCAATTTCTCATGTCCATATTCTCATATCCAATTTCTCTTGATAACATTCCTCTTTTATATAATAGATATCCAAATTCTCTTATCCAATTTCTCATATCCAAATTCTCTTATCCAATTTATCTTGATAACATCCCTCTTTTATATAATAGATATCCAAATTCTCTTATCCAATTTCTCATATCCAAATTCTCTTATCCAATTTCTCTTGATAACATCCCTCTTTTATATAATAGATATCCAAATTCTCTTATCAAATTTCGAATGTCCAATTTTCTTATCCAATTTCTCTTGATAACATCCCTCTTTTATATAATAGATATCCAAATTCTCTTATCAAATTTCTAATGTCAAATTCTCTTATCCAATTTCTCTTGATAACATCCCTCTTTTATATAATAGATATCCAAATTCTCTTATCCAAATTCTCTTGATAACATCCATCTTTTATACTATATATATATATATATATATATATATATATATATATATATATATATATATATCAAAATACTTATAAGAAAATAATGTAGGTTACCTAGTACTCAATTATACTAATACTTATACAAACACACATATCTATATAATATCGACACATATATACACATATAATGAGCTATACCAAATTAGTGTACATCAAAATACATGCATGTATATATACAAGTACACTAAACATATACATATATACACAAATATATCTATATTATAAAACAGAGATGTTATAATGGGTTATTGGATAAGAGTTGGATAAGAGAATTTGGATAAGAGATGAGAAATTGGGTAAACCAAGTGTTGGTTAATACAATTTGTATATAAGAAAAGAGAAATTGAATAAGAGAAATTGGGAGAAGAGATTTTGGATAAGAGCAATTGAATATCTAAGGACTGAGATTTAATCTTGAGGAATAAATGGTTGAGATTAGATTTTGTGAAAATTTTGGGGGACACATTTACATTTTTGGAGGGGAAAATGAGTTACAATTTTGAAAATTTGAAAACAAAATCATTTGAAATTTTTAAAACATTGAAAGCTGTGTAGAGCTCAGCCCCAAGCCCCAAGTTTCTCATCTGGCAGGATGCACTCACCATCTATTTCGTTTGTGTTGGAGTGGAGGTGAATCTGAGAAATTAACCCTATTTCGTCACTATTCATCCACTTTAACGATCCAAAAAAAAGTGTGTTCGTTTGCTTCCTTGTGAATCAGTCCGACGTGGAGCAACGAACGAAGCAACGCACAATCCCCCCAAAATGCGGGGATTACGCGCGTTGAAAGCTTGCAGGCCCGCCTCTCTCTTTCTCTCTCTGTTCTCTCTATAAATTATTAATTAATTAATTTATTTAATAATTAATTAATTTCGAACGGACCCCACATCCAACTTTCACAACAACATTCACAACAAAAAACACACAATAAAGTTGTGTGGGACCCACAAAAAATTCCAACATCAACATTCACACCCTACTTTCACCCAAAAAACACAATACTCACTTTCACCAACACTATTTACAACTTCAACAAACACCCCATTTCAACACAAAAGAACAGGCCCTTATGAGCACACCTGAGGGGAAGATGGGGAAGCCCACCATTAGCTCAAACTTCGGAGGCAGGTAGAAATTGAAGCTGGGTTCCTCGGATGAAGCTGGGTTCACAAGGCCTGGAGGTGTCGGATGAAGCTGGGTTCCTCGGATGGTAGGAAGGCGGTTCCTCGGATGAAGCTGGCTTCACTAGGCCTGTAGGTGTCGGCCCAAGGCCTCGGTTGCATTGGCATGTCAGGCTTCTATAGGCCACCGAAGCCCGATCCCGACTTGATCCAGCTCATCCACTACGCCGTCGACGCCGTCGTCACCTTCCTCGACACCTCTGACATCTACAGCCCTTTCACCAACGAGATCCTACTCGACAAGGTAGATTCTGATTTTCTTTCATTTCTCCATTCGAATTAATCAACATCTCTTTGATTTAAAGGCTTTGAAAGGGTGAGTTAGGGAGAAGGTGGAGCTGGCCACCAAATTTGGCATCAGCTTCGCTGATAACAACAAAGGGGGAGTTAGGAAGAGGGAGGTCCGTGGGGATCCTGCGTATGTGAGGGCCAGCTGCGAGGCGAGCTTGAAGAGGCTTGATATCAACTGTATCGATCTTTACTACCAGCACCGAATCGATACCCGTGTCAAAATCGAGGTCAGGGTATGCTCATTTTCATCATCGCTTGCTCAAAATTGTTAATATAATTCATGTACCTGTCAGCATTTGTTGGGTAAATCAGTGGTGTTGGATTCTTGCGTCACTGAAATCTTTAAAAGCTCAGTTTATCTTCTGAGGCAGAGGAGGGGGGAGTTGTTCAATTGCAGGAGGATGGCTTCGATTCGAGATAGTCGCATGTAAATTACGAGCTCAAAGACACTCCTGGACTCGGTGAACATTCTTTTCAACTTCGGTAGATTTCCGTTGCGAAGTTAGTGTTTTTACTGGAGAGTTCTGATTTTGTTTGGATTTTGCAGTTCCGATTTTTTTCTATGGATTCCAACATTATCTCTCTATAATGGGCTCGCTGATATTGATGATGTTGGTCATCATTCCCGCAATGGGTGGCGCAGCTGTGAGAAACTGACAAGTTCAATAGGTGGCGCAGTTGTGAATTTTTTTCTTCGTAATCGCTTAAACCCAACAGGTCTCATCTTCCATATTCTGTAAATTTTAATTACCAGAGCATATTTCTTAGGGTGTGGTTGGATGCTGCAAAGAATAAGTTTGATACAATTTTTTGTGTTAGGAAATCTTAATAATTAGTAATTAGGATGCACCATATACATATTGATTTTAATCTATGTTTTTCTCTCACATAAATATGTTGTTGCATTAATTTGTTACATTAATTTTAGGATTGCCTTAAGCACTGCATGGATTTGGTGAAGAAGGGGGAGACTGTATTTTTCTTTCCTGAGGGAATTTGCAGTATGGTTAGGAAATTGAGTTCGTTAAGGTGAGGATCATTAGTGGAAAAACATGCAACTTTTTGAAAGTTAGACCTGTTAGAAGTAGAACTTCACTTTCTAATTTGCTAACAAATTCATGTTCATGAAGAAGGGAGCATTTAGTGTTGCTGCAAAGAATGAAGTCATATTGTGACGATTACCCTTTTGGGAACCAGAACTCTAATGCCTGCAAGATTGGAGTGCATCTTGAACTTTTGCTCTATAAGAGTTATCATTCACAAATCTATAAGCGGAACAAATGCAGATATATTGTGCAATGAAGATAGGCCAAAAAATTGGGGCTTGCTGATATAAGAACTAATGGTTTGGGTTTTTCTCATTATTGTTGTCATCATTATTGCGTCCAAATATATAGATGTATCTACATTTGCTAATTACCTTTTTAAAGTCATCTATATTTCCACAAGACTCATAACACCATGGACAAGAAACTTTCTGTATCTTAAACTTTGAATTGTTAATAAGTTTCCAAAATTATTCTATGCATCAATATAATCACTTATAAAATCATATTCTAAAATCATGTTTGTCATTCACAAATCTTGAACTGACCCATGCATGTGTAACTTTGAATTTATTTGGACTGATCAATGGATTCCTAATAATAAAATTTGCAGTTTGTTCCTTTCAAAACATGAATTACATAATAATGCATGGGTAAGTGTTTCTGTAGTTGCCCAGTGACAGTATGGAAGGATCCGATGTAGGTTGTATTTTAGGAGAAAATTTGATTGGTATGCAAGTAGATGAGTTTCGAAACATGACGATGTTCATATCTGATGCTAATATGTCAACTGCTAACGGTATTAGAATCTGGAGATGGATAGTTCATACAGGGTTTTCAGTGAAATCCTTCTTCTTTTTTATTACAAGGGTGTTGCTATCAAGAGCATGTTGCTATCGGTTAGTGAGTTAAGTCCAAAGGTTATGGAGATGGCTAGATCGATGTCTCATGCTACTCCATGCTCCGTTGTTTAATCTTCTCCTGGTGAGTTGAGATCATTTTCTCTTCCCTTAATTTTCATATATATAGAACATTTTCGTAGGGATTATTCTTTTGTTTTTTGAAATCCTCAAAATTTTACCTTCTTTGTGCCTTTGGAGGAAACATAGCTTTTAGAAATGTTTTGTAAATTTTTGTAGAGTCACCATCTTCTTTTCAAGCTCTATGATTGATGAAGAATATAAATTATGTGGACAACATGCTCAATGAAATGTCCCATTCAGAAATCTACAGGAGAGGGTAAACCTATTAGGACAGATCATTGAAGAAGAGAGATTTTTGTCTATAGATCTTGCTGCCAAAATAGAAGATGTGGAAGATCAGAGGAAGGCATTGGAGTATGAGCTCGAGTTGTCTCATTCCAAAGTTTGAAATCCAAGTGATAAAGTGGATTTGTTAGAAGCAGAAGTAGACAAGGAAGACATTAGCTACACAATGCAGTGAAGTGCCAGAACTTGGAGGAAGAGCTTTTGAGGAATTTCATTTTTGCAAACCTATCTATCAATTTCAATTTTGCAACCCTACATTCATATGAACAAAAATAAGGCAAACCTAGATTATTCCAAATAAATATGTGCAAAATAAATTTGTTCACATATTTTAAGCAATGTAGTGAACTTACATATTTTGCGATGAATTCAAATGTGTTTGTGCAAACAATCAATGAGAGCCATCTTGATTGTATGTAATGTATATATGTGATGTGCAAGTAAATTTTGTAGCAGAAAATGGAAGTTTTTGAAAAACTTTTGCAGCCTGAAACTGAATAGACGGTATCATGTATGACAACTATGTTAGAATTTGCATAGATAGCGCAATACTATCGTTTTTTGGACTAATAATAACATTTAGTTCTGAATGCGATGTCACATTATGCTTAAACATTCGCCGTCCTAATCTCTTTTAATAAAAGCAAAAGTTTAGCCTTATGCTTGGCCTGCACCGTTATGTGTGTATCAATCTAATGCCATGTCTAATTGATTTAATTAACATAAATACCATCTTACTTATGGAAGCTAGCTGACGTCTACAGGTGATTCCATTATCATTAGACCCCATGATGTCGTTGATTCGACCCACAAACTTTCTGATGCAGTTCTCTTTGTTTTCCCACTTGATTTCGATGTCAATTTTGTACTTGAAGTCTCGATCTTTGGGCTAATTTCTAGCTTTATTTCCATTTTCTGAAACAAAAGTCTATGGGAGGTTGATATCAGATTTAGTGGTACTCCAATCGCCAAGTAAACTTTTAACAGACAAATCTGGCAAGGCTTCTACCTGGTGATCAAATTCATCTTAGCACTTAATTTTCTATTTAGTGCTGACACTCTGTATGTCTGAATAGTTAAAATCTATTTATTTTGTTTATGTACACAAAGGATGTTAGTCATTGCAAACTTTTCGTCAGAAATATTCTGTCGATTATTTGACTCAGAATGTGATTTATGGGGACTTGCCACCGGGGTTATACAGCACCAGAGTTTGTTATCCATGGGCAACTATCCGAGAATGTTGATACATACAGCTATGGAGTTGTTCTTTTGGAAATAATTAGTTGCAGAAAATCCAATGATGCAAGGCTTGAGCTTGAAACTCAGTACCTTCTTGATTGGGTATTTGCTTACTATAATATATTCTTTATTGTTACTGATGTTGTCATGGTATGGGTCTCCTCATATCTCTGGTGGTTATTATACTAAAATTAGGTGCTGTAGGGGCTTAATTCATTGATTCATATGGCTGTTCTCAGTAATTTTGCAGACTCATTCTTCGGTGCAAACTGATAGGAATTATGTTCCTATTGGGTGCGACATAAAAAGGTTTAATTTAAAAAGTCGAGAAGCTTAGCATCTTCAGTTGCAGAATGAAATGTGAACATAAAAATTTTTATTTTGTATGTATGTAGGAGATATGGAGAAAGTTAACTTAAAATGTGAACTTTGATGCACCATTAATGATGTATTTAACAGGTTCAATGAACTGCATGCCTGATGTTGAGGTTACTCTGTAAGGTATGAAAGGAACCTTGATCAAATTATTTTGTTGGAAGCTGTTTGGGGATATACTTTACTTCTAAGTTCTTTTCCAAAGTGGGGTTCGTGTCTGTTGCCACAGTTTTACACTGCTAAGATTATTTCAACAATGAAGATGGTTGGAAAATGTCGATGGCTTTAAACTTGATTTTGCATTCACCATCAAACTGGCCAATGAAAGAAGGTTACCTGTTCATTATTTGCATTCTTTGAAAAATATTTGTCGATATAATCTGTGAATGTTAAATCCTTTTATCTCTTTGAAAAATATTTGTCGATAAAATTTATGAATGTTAAATCTGTGAATGTTAAATCCCAAAAATTTATAGGTTTTTTCATTAAGCTGCAATTAGGAAAATCATGATTCTTATGTTGTTTGCATGCCTAATTGTTTAGGGTACTGCAAACGATCTAATGGGAATGCATTCCCACCTTATGTGCAAGTGCTATTGTAGCTGCTCAGACCTTCTACAACAAGAGATTAAAGGGTGGCTTGCTAGAGAACTACTATCGTTTGCAAGCAATTTTCGGTGCATAGGTCCCCAGTTGTATTTGTAGAAGTACTTGAAATTTTGGGGGGGAAGATAAATATGTTTGAATTTTTTTCGTTTGAACCTTTTTCCCACTCACATTTTATGTTGTTGTATTAGAAATTATCTTCCCCAGTAGTCAATACAAAACATTTCAAAAAATTTGAATATCTGCCCTTCAACCGACTCTGTTCTATGTGGATAGAAGAGTAGACATCTATACAATATTTCATGGGATAAGGCTAAGCAGAGGACAAACAGTGACCAGATGTGGAGTAAACTTTCGTGCTACATGTTCATCACATGTATTTGGTAATTTGTTTTCTTTCAAAACCAGGGTTTGGCAATGTTGGGTCATGGGCAGCCCAACTTATCACAGAAGCTGGTGGGAAAGTTGTTGCAGTAAGCAATGTCACAGGAGAAATTAAGAACATCAATGGTCTGGATGTTGAGAAATTAATTAAGCACGCTGTGCAAAATCATGGCATCAAATGCTTCAATGGTGGTGATGCACTTGATCCAGCTCATTATTAACTGAAGATTGTGATGTTCTCATTCCAGCTGAACTTGGTGGTGTTATCAACAGGTTCTTCCCTCATTTTTTAATTTCTTACCCATTCTTTTTGAGCCATCAACAACAATAATAAACTATTTTACACCAATTCATGAAAATTATGAAATGTCCACCATTTCTTGTGCGAGTTAGTGCTAGCAATCTTCAAATGCTTAGGAGTTGACAGTTTATATTCTCCAAATTTTTTATTATTCACAGGGAAAATGCAAATGACATCAGAGCCAAGTTCATCATTAAGGCAGCAAACCATCTGATAGACCCAGAGGCTGATGAGGTGAGTCGGCCTTAGGTTTTCTAGGTGTTAGGTAGGCGAGGTACGCTAGAATTAAGTATATGGGTCGTGACAATATATCCTCATTGTTTTCTTTTTTCACCTTTTAGATTTTATCAATGAAAGGGGTTC
This sequence comes from Scilla litardierei, assembly GCA_030789695.1. Lineage (NCBI taxonomy): Eukaryota > Viridiplantae > Streptophyta > Magnoliopsida > Asparagales > Asparagaceae > Scilla > Scilla litardierei. Next base: position 530,934,094 of record CM061142.1, read on the forward strand.
TTATTCGGCCGGACATATTTGCAAATTCCGGCGGAGTCCCTGTTAGTTATTTTGAGTGGGTTCAGGTACACTTCTACTCAAGTAGTTTTGTTTGCACGTGTTTCTTCATTACATATATGATATCTTTCATTTCAAGCTGGCAGGGCTATCATTCATATCATTCCAATGGTTTGGAATATTCTATGGAAGGTTTAAAACAACTTCCACAAAGCGATTTTTAACGATTTGTATTCGTTTATGGATCGTTTACACTTTTACTTCCTGCATATTATGCGCACTTTACAGATTGACCTCATCTTGCATTGTAATCAACATGATATGGCTTGCATACACTCCCCCACTGATTTTGTTTATGTTCCTCCATTTCTATTTTCCGACATATTTATGGATATGCTAATATTATAATGAGAGATTTTTTCATAGTTGTAATCAATTACTTGTAATTGTAAGAATTTTTATTGAAAAACTGTTGTTTCAAAACAATAATATAAATCCCCACTATTCCAAATAAGGTAAAAATGAACTACATAAGATACCAACTTTTATTCCTCCAGGCAGATTATTGGAGCATTTGTAACCTAAAATCAAATGCAGTCATTTCTTATCGCCATCAACCATGCATGCATCCCTTGAAAGTTTACACATGTTTAACTTTGGGCATAATCGGCTTTGATATGGCCTCATAAATCAGTTTGTGTTGGTCTCTTTTCCCTCAATCTCAAGCCCAGCGAATAAAAATCCCTCAAAGACCTCAATAATTCCTTTGTTTTCTTTACTACTTCTTCCTGGCTACATTTGGTGCTTTAAAATACTGCACAAAAAATTGTCCATTTTAATTTCCCCCCTCATTAATCTGTGCATTCTAATTTCTTCAATTCCCCCTCATTAATCTATGCACTCTAATTATTTTAATCCATTCTCCTCTATCATTATTCAATAATGCACAAAAAGTATTTACGTGGACTAATCTATGCATTCTAAATATTTTACATTATCCGCTATCCGCTATCCTTATTCTAATTATTTAATCCAGTATCTGTTATCCTTATTCAATTCAACATCAATTTTGTTTGGTTTCTTTAGTCTTATTACAGTTTTGTGATGTGGAATCAGTGGGTTTGGATGATGCTGCAAGGAGACTAGTGGTCGAGAAGGGAGCACAATCTGGAGCTCCAAATGACATATCAATAGGGGTAACACTATACAACAGATTTGTGATAGAGCCATTTGATACTAGCCATATCTCAGATATAGAGGTTGTGGGATAAGCTAGACATATCTGAAAGAACCACCAAAGCTGAAACCCAGCTCAGGGTAAGAGATGAAGCAAACATCTCCATTTTCATTTGTTTATTCACTCTACTAATAAATCATGGTTTTTCTTAATAGGATAAATTGAAATTGAGGCTAAAGATTCTAGAAGAAGGCTTGAAGGGTACGTCAAGTTTATTAGTTGAGGAAGTTGAAAGCTCTGATCAAGAAAATGGATTTTATCCTATAACGAGACTCCAACAAAGTGATCATCATCTCAACCAAAGGCATCTGTTGCTAGAATTATAACTTCCATCCTGTAGCAATCAAATTCATCATCATGCGTTGAGCCTCTTAGGAAAGTAGCATGCACAAATGACTTAACGGTAAAGTCCAGTTCTAGGAAAAATCTAGACAGAAAGAACTTATGGGCTCCAAAAAGCAAATTCTCTGATGATCATGGGAAGGATAACTCCAGAGTTAAGCTTAATTCTAACAGACATATAGATGTTATTAGTCCTGGGAAGGTAGAGGTTTCAGACGAAGGGTAAGACAGTGCATGCGATGATGTTATACGACAAGCAAATGGTCAGACAGAAAATGTGAGCGAGGATTTGGTTTCGCGGTTTCTTTAGGACAGATTGCAAATGGAGGTCATCAACTTTAGGAAATTTCTTGACTTAAAAGATGGAATGTTAAATGCAAAGGATGAATAAAATAATCCCAGATATATTTATCCATTACGTGAATTCTTTTATTCCTGTAATGTTCTCACACTGTTGCTTTTTGTAGTTGTAGTGATTATAAATAAGGATGATCTAAACATTCTGATTTCATTTTCTTTATGTTTCATTGTTCTCCATTGTGATTTCTTACATAGAAGCAAGCAATATCCACTGATGTTGGATTATGCAAGGCCCCAAACTCAAGATTAGCTAGGTTACAGAATAGACAGAGAGCCATAGTAAATCAAATATAAGAACACTTCTATGTTTATGATTCATTTCTAAGCAAACATAATGAGAAAATGAGATGATTCTCATATTTTTTCCGTAGGACCAAATTTTCTGCAGGACCAAATTTTCCATGGCAAAGTAGTTTTCAAAACTGGACAAACATTTTTAGAGAGGTTAGCATTTGCGAGAAGATGAGAGGGGTCGAGGGTGGTGGTTAGTGTTTGAGAGAGGGGGCAGGGGTTTTGCTCGGTTTTAATAGAGAAGAAAATAGGGGGGGCATGGGGCGTGGAGCATGGGTCAAGCTGCCGTGTTGATTTTTGGTGGTGAGTTTCAAAAAAGGGGTGTTTCGTGAAAATAAACCACCAACTTTTTTCATTTCAATAAACCATGTGATAGTGAGAGATTTGGACTAATGAGAGAGTGACAAATCAGTAGCACTTAATCTAATCAGATGGCACTTTTCCTCCATTAATCTCATTTTTAAATCCAAGAAAACAACACTAACCTTTCCTGGTCAACTTTTTGATTCTGAACCCTTTGAACTCTTCTTCACTTTAAACTTTCAGATGTTCTTTTCTATAGCATCATTTTTATTGATGTGGCTATTCTATTTATTTGACACTGAATTATTATTTTCAAATGCTGGAAATTATCTAAATATGTTAAGTCAAATATCTATCCCAATGTTGAGCTACCTATTTTTTGACACAAAAGAATCAACAACTCAGTGCGCTTATGTGTTATAAATATTGTTGATGAATTGTGTTTAGTAACATCACTCATTAAGTTGGGCTAATTCATTATGTTAATGAATTATGTTGGTGTTCATCCAGATTACAGTCAAGATCCAATTAAAAATCAACAGAGATAATTAAGAAGTGAGAGACTACATATCTTTTGAAAGATATACTCTATGGTTGTCTCGGACATTGAAGGTTCTTTTTCGGGGACGAGGATATGCTACATGAATTTTTTTGGGGGGCACCTTTTGTAAAGAACATCGTAGTCTATTGTTGAAACGTCATTTTAGGGAATGTATATGGAAGTTAAATAATAATGCTTAAACTAATGTCTTACAATGAAAACTAATGATGAAAAGTGTTTTGAATGATGTATCAGAAAGTTTATGAATGATGAAAGGCGGCATGTAATCAAGTTTAACACACTTTTTTGAGATGTTCTTTCTATATATACGTATCTGATTGTTGTTTCCATAACATTGTTATACACGTGTTATAATTCAAGTATACTTCATATAAGATTTATATATGGATTTTATTGTTATTTCATATTTTTGTTGCTTCCAAAATATCTCCATGCTTGCAGCTACGGTATATTACTGTGGAATATAAAATATTATTAGGATGTACTCCGGTTTTGTGCATCTTTGATAAGATCCCTTTCGTATGAGTTATCTTACCCATTTTGCATAAACCATTAATCAGCACCGAATACGTGACAACATCAGGACTAAACCCATCCTCCACCATATTATCAAGGGTTTGAAGAGCTTTATGGAGTTTTCCTTCCCTGCAAAATCCATCTATCAGGATTGTATACATGATATGGTTAATAAACAAAGCCTTAGAACTAATGCGTCTAAAAATTTTCACTGCTATATCCAATTTGGAAGCCTTGCAATAACCATTCATATGTGCGCCACAACTGATCTCATCAATCCATAACCACATAGCATCCATTTCTTCTAAAAAATTTGAGGTTTCGTCCACATGATTAATTCGACAGTACTCATCTATAAAAGTTATGTATGTTATCCCATTTGGTACAACACCATGATTTCGCATGTCATAAAGAATCCTAGCGGCAACAACAACCTTCCCTTCTTTGCGGGATGTTTTTGAATGTGTTGATGGCTAGAACAAAAGGGTGGAAAGACGAATGTGATTTAATCTTAATGAATCAATATGAAAGATGCGAGTTTGTAAAAATTTTAGGAGGAAAACTATAAAATTTAGGGAGTACTAAATTTGGAGGGGACTACTTTTGGGGGGAATTAAATTTTTGGGGAGTTGAATAACAATTATTGGGGTTTAATTATTGATTTTCGTTTAAATTTAGGGGATCCAAGATTTTAAGGTGGGTATTTTAAATTGGCAGTGCCCTTAGGGCACGGGTAATGACTAGTATCCATATAATACATACACACAAATCATTCATACATACATATATACATGTATCTATCCATATCAATTCAAGTATGCACACAACTAGCCATACACACACAACCATATTAAACACCCATGTATACTACACACACACACACACACACACACACACACATAAGCATACACATATCTATACTCCATAAATACATCCAATACGTATTATACACAAATACTAGTATTTCACACTTAGGGGTATTACAATGCTCGATTCCTACTTTGGTAGTGACTTGATCGTACTCTATGATCATGTTACAAATATGACAATTACACTATCTGCATATGAAGACCATTCATGTCAGAATCATCATTATCTAGTTAGTGTGAGACACGAATTCTTTTCTGAACCAAATATTGGTCCGTTAGTGATAACTACATTGCACTCCTGTCTCTTTGTCATAACTATGTCGCTATGGTGACTATGGTATAGAAATCTGCCAAACCCTAAACATTTACAAGGCACGAGTCATGTATGTGATACCATAGTCATAGTTGGATCAAACTTATTACACTAATAAGTTTTTCCTTGGCCAATTACATATTATGAATTTATACTAAGTTCTTGTGATACTAATCTCCCATACCAAAAAAAGACAAATCTCTTCTTAACCAACACCTACCTTCTTATGCTTTGGACTATGCTTAACAAGTATCTAGTAACAATCATAGTTCATTTTTGGTTAGTAAAACCCAAAATCTAGCCCTCCCACTAGTAAGGTTCTTTAGTGCATCTCAGGTTAAGGGACTAAGCTATACAAACTGCCACCTGAGAGCTTCTATTGACAGCTAGAGTATGTTTACCATATAGAATCTTCTCGATGAGTCATTTTTGAAGGGTTTTACAGAGGCAACCATTGTGGTTTTCCCATCATCTAGCCTAAGGCTTAACAGATGTGGGAGGGGAGCGGAAGCATAAAAACATAAATATCATATTTTTATCGAAGAACCCAATGGAAAAACAAAACCCATGCAGGATCTATACTATCCAGGAGGTGGGTAAACGATCCTCTCATGAATAGATCTATAAAACTGCTATTAAAGTTAGCTACTCTAATAAAGATCATAGTTTGTTCTTGTAGTTGCAAAAAAAATCATTTGAATAAATTTTCTCGAAGCGATCCAACACCTCGTCACAGAGCAACCACTTGCCCTAGAAAGTTTCACCTCGACTGGAATCCACGTCAAATTTTAGATCTGATCTGATCTCCCTTCAAGTCTTGCTAGAATCTGAAATAGAGTAAAGAGGAAACAAAGGTGGAAGAACTAAATCTTTGTCGCCTTTAGATCGAGGTTTGCTCTGTAAATATGAAGAGCTCCCTTGATCTAAAATATGATGAAGATTGTTTGTTTTGGTGGAAAAGGATTGACCCATATTTTATAGGGTGAGCTAAACCTTTCTCCAAAGTCATATCCAATGTGGGACTATTTATAGAAACATTTTGGCTCAAGCTTTCCTCCTTGCAGAGGCTAAACTTTAAGCAATTGTTTCTCCCTCTCCGGTGATACCCAAAAGACATTTAAAATATCATTTCAAAGAGCTTCATACCAAGAGCATATAGAAATTGACAACACATATTTTCAAGGTTATTTGACCATTCAGATCCGTTGTTGAAGATGACCCAATATAAAAACCCAAAGGATTGAGACCAACCTCGCTTGGGTTGCACCTGAGCCCATGCTTGGGTTGCACCTTAGCCCGTGCTCGGGTTGCACTCAGGTGCTGCCTGAGCCATTTTGCATGGGCTATAAGCCTGTGCCATTTTGCACATGCTGCTAGCCCGAGCTGCTCAGGCTACTAGCACCCAAGCCTAAAGCTCAGGCTTACCCAAGCCATATGCATGTATATCGAAGACGTATATATATATATATATATATATATATATATATATATATATATATATATATATATATATATATATATATATATATATATATATATATATATATATAATGGCTATCATACGCCATATGAGGTCATGCCTCATATTCCCTCTCACATAAAGTAACTAAGTACAACCAAGTACAAGCCCATGTGGGCTTGTACTTGATTGCTTGATGTGAGAGGGAATATGAGGCAATGCCTCATATGGCGTATGATACCCATTAATCTCATATATATATATATATATATATATATATATATATATATATATATATATATAAAATAAAACAGGGATGTTATCATGGGTTTTTGGATAAGAGATATTGTATAAGAGATATTGGATAAGAGTTTGAATTGTATTTGGGGTATATAAATGAGTGATGTTATCATGAGTTTTTGGATAAGAGAAATTGGATAAGGGTTGGAATTGTATTTGGGGGTATAAAATGAGAGATGTTATCATGAGTTTTAGGATAAGAGATATTAGATAAGAGAAATTGGATTAGTTTTGGAGGGAAACTTGGGGGGGAAACCTTTGATTTGGCTTGAAAATTATTAAGTTTGAAATTTGTATTTGAAAACTGAACTTAGGGGGAGAAATAGGTTGCTGACTTTGGGGGACCCCCCTCTCTCTCGACCCCCTCCTCCCCAAAACCCGCTGATATATATCTCTCTCTCTCTTGCGGCCCCCTCCTCCCCAAAATCCGATGATCTCTCTCTCTCTCTCTCTCTCTCTCTCTCTCTCTCTCTCTCTCTCTCTCTCTCGGCCCCCTCCTCCTTAAAACCCGCACGGATCTGAAGGGAACGAGGAAAATACGCACGGCAACGGACATCGATCTGAAGGGAACGCGCTGATCTGGAGGGAAAGAGGCGCCATCGATCTGAAGGCTTCGGCAACGGACACTCTCCATTGATTCGGACCTGAAGAAGTTGAAGTCCACAGTTGATCTGAAGAGGTGCCATTGATCGGAAGAACACCAAAAAGGTTTGATTTTTAATTTAGATCTCATTGAGGAAAATGAATTACTTGATCTCCTTTCCAATTGAATCTCCAGGTTTTGATCTCACCGTCGGTTGTTTTTGATTGGTGATCAATTGTGATATAGGTATAATTTTTGGATTGGGATTTTGCATATTGTGGATGAGTGCTGATTTTGTAGAGTGCGGATGGGTCCACTACAGTTCTTATAAACTGTTCTGCAGGGCCAAGCTGGGAAGGTTCGCTATATAATCGAAGCTTCAGTTCTTCTTCAGTTGTTGGTGCCATTCTAATCAATTTGTGAAGTAACTCTGCTGGAAGCTCATTTCGTGGTAACAAAAAAATAGGTTTTGCTTGAAAATTAGTTAGACAAATAATACCAGGATGGATAAATGGGAAAATTGAGAATTTGATGAATGAGACAGTTTCAATTGATAATGACATTATGCTTTGCGATGTAGGCTCTGTTTCTTAATGATGCTGATTGCTCTGTAAATCATCTGTAGAGAGCTAGAACTTTTTAAGGAGCATGGATGGAGGTAAATTGAGCATTGTTTGTTATTCAATTGAACTTACTGACATCAAAATCTTGACTGCATTTCATATATAAGATCACTGCAGACCGATATACATTGAGGATGAAACACTAAGGGTGATTCAACTGGTTCCATATCAGATTGCAAATGGAACATTGCATATATTACTGATCATTCAAAATAAAAGGCAGTGTTTGCATGTTAGACTCGGTTGATGTGGGAGTTTAGCTGGAGTTTTGACAGATCTACATAACTTCCCAACCCAAAATTAGTGCTAGGCTATATAAAACATGTGAGGATTGCTATTTCTCACGAATTTCAGAGAACATCATCCCCTTCCTAATGTAATAACTAGGGGCGCTTTGCCAGTCGAATTCTTAGAGGTGGTCTTTGAGCTTTACAATGTTTGCAATGTTTTCACTTCTTTGTTTTGAGTTGGTCTTGATTGCACTTCTTGGTTATGAATTTCATTTGGTCATGATTAGTGAGAAATTTAGTTTGTTTTAGTGGGGAACTTCCACTGTTGGAGTTATTGATGATTCTTTGATGAAGAACTCATAATTAGTCTTTAAAGAAATCTCCAAAAGTAATGATGTTAATGAGATATTTTAATTTCACAGCCTTGATATTTTTTTTCTTTGCTTTTAATGAAGTCGAAATATTCCAGGGCATGAAGAGGCCCGATGAGTTTGCAGACGAAATAGCGCAAGAAGCAGAACACTACAATGGGTTCAATTAAAGCAGTAAATTTAATTAAGGCGGTGAATCTTGCTTCTCCCCTGCAGAATATCTCATTCTCCTATTGCATCTTTATTTTTTCCCGAGATGAGATGGATGGATTAAGATCGCATGATGCTTTTTTTTCTTTTATCATGTTCATCCATTCCAACATCACACGTCATTTTGATTGTAAGTTGCATATTTCCTTTCATTTGACTTTCATTTTCATTTTGCTTAAATTTTTGTTGTTGATTGTGTGTGTGTGTGTGTGTGTAGGTGACCTCTGCACCTATGGGCAAGATCCTCGATCGGTTGCATGCATTCAGTGAATTCGAGGAATCTCCCACTTTCCTTGATGGATGTGCATAATAGTTGCATTTCATTGCATAACACGTCGGAAAAAAGATTGGTCTCTTTAATCTAAGAGAGCAAAACTTTTCTTCGTCCTTGAAACTTTCTAATCATGCTCTTCTATAGTTGCTTTTAAGATTGTTAATAATATGCTATTTTTCCTTATAACAGAGTTACATGCACAACTAAAGTTAGTTCATCTTAATAACTAATGAATGATTGTCAGAACTTTGTAATGAATATGTCAGATGCGGGTCTAATCCTAGAGCAGTGTATAGATTTGTCTGGATATAACTTAAAGACATACATGGTGTTCAATGGTTATCTGCCAATTGAAGTCCTTCGAGTATTATTTCTAGATTGAAGTGTAGAAGTTAAAACTTAGCAAGGTGAGAAATTTTTTAATTAGAAGGATGCTGCCTCTTGATTTTACAAAATTAGTTCATCCAATCAATTTTGATTTTAACCAGCTTACTTTATTATATACTTTGTTTTGGGAATAGTGCCATTGAATCTGGAAGTTGCCAATTTAACTCAGCAAGAATGACATCATGTTACCTTCTCTTGGAAGTCTCAAGTATCGGTAAGGAATCTTCCTTTTCTTTTTCCTATGTTGGCATTATAAGATTATGCCAAATGATGTTGACTTGCAATCTTGATGGCAGCTCATGAAGTTGGTACATACCATATCTGAATAATCAAAACATTTATGCACATAAATACATACATGTGTATCTATACATCTCTCTTTTATTTTTGCAAGTGTCTGCATATTCCCTTTCTCTGTTAGAAGACACAATTTCCCAATAAGTTTCTATTGTAATATTTCCATGTGTTTAGCATTTTCTTTAATGGTTATATTGACACTTGGTTGTCTTTCGTTGTTATATTGTTCGGTGATAGGGTATTCTTGAGGGATCTGTAGAAAAGTATTTTTTTTGTTCATAATTGGAAGGAATTTTATTAACCGTGGTTCTTCAGCTTTCTATTTGAAAGCAATATTCTTTCCATCCTAGCAATTCTAGAAAAACTTGAATATTAGTGTATTAAACTGGTAGTAAGTTCATGTCAATTGTACATCTACTTATTGGATTATATCGCAAATAAGGAATACTCTACATCACTTGCAATTGCAATTATGAAGAGGTACCATGGTCAGACATTTATTGGTTGTGACAACCATCCTCTCTAGATCTATTTTCTCATGTGGTTTTGGAAATTATGTGTATATCCAAGGTTCCTGTTGTCTATAAATTATCATTACCAGTGGTGGATGAAACTTCATGTTGTGACCAAAAATATTAGGAATGAATTTCTTTAGTCACAAATTCTAATATCAGTACTTTCTTTTTAATATGCAGGCAAGAATTAATGGACTGTGTAAAACGAAGTAGAAAAATTAGTAAGGAATGCCAATGTTTTATAGGTATGATTCCCTACCATGTTCCTCAATTATTTGATAGAGTTTCTTTAAAACAGCGTCTATCTACAGGAACTGATTATTTTTTGGGCCAGAGGATGAACAACTCAAAGATAACGGCTGAAGTCGGTAGGGAGCTAAAATACGCTGGCATTGCGCAGTTGCAATTTATATTGAACATTGTTCTGACTGGAAAGAGAACATACAAGAAAAATTGGTATGAATGTCATATGAACAACCCGAATTTATTCTCATGACAATATCCATCAGTAGTTGTTTTTAATTTTAATTATAGGTTCAATTTGATTTCAAGACTTCTAAAGAATCAGAGACAATCTTATATGAACTGTGGTTTTGATGATCCTTGAAAAAATGCAGATATGAAATTCCATTGCGTGTTGTGTTATGATGCATTCATATATTCAATGATTAGAAAAGTTCCTTCCACAAAATGAAGGCTATTAGAACAGTTATGTCGCAACCTATTTGTTAAAATAATTGAGTTTTAAGTAGCTTTTAGAACAGTTTTGGTGTTTTGATAATATGCTCGAATGAAATATTTTACCTTTTTATATTTGCAGCCATTTTCTTACACTTAGTTGGCATGGCTCATTCAGGAGCATGCTGCAACATGCAATCAGATTTCTCTTTTGATGGTTATTGTAGTTTTTGATTTGTGCATTGGATGTCTGCGGAGTAGTTTGTTTGTCTGATTGTTGTTGATGTTTATATTTCAGAAGAAATCACAGAAGATGTTAGCGTGATATGTGTTTCTGAAGTTAGCAGTGTACAATTCTTTGGATCCATCTTTTTTTCTTAATTTTTTGGTGATTTTTGTAGGAGAATATTCTGAGATGCACGAGAAAGGGGCTCATAAGTGAGGCTGCTTAGGAGAGGCTCTCCATCTTCGGCTAAAACCGGCACGAAGAGAAGCATGCGATTCTCTTTTTATTCTTTTTCTTTTTTTTCTCTCCTTAAAAATAGCAATTTTCAGATTTTTCATGATCTGGTGCCTGGTTTATGTTTATGTTTGTGCATGAGATAAAAATTCTTAAGTTCTTGGTGTTTATGTGGCACCCTATCTTATTAGTGACAATTATGCTTCATTAGTGACTATTATGCTTCATTAAGAAAGGTAAATAATATTTAGGTTCAATTTAATCTGTATATTGATACGAAATCTAATCTTGATGCTATTTTTGTAATACTCTTTTGGGAAATTCTTGAAGTTCAGTTCTTGGCATGTTGGTTATTAGAATAATGATATTTGAGTGGTAATCATGTGATTATTTATAATGTATAGTGTTTATGAAAGAATGATATATTGATATATCAGAATAGTTAGTTTGCTTATTATGTCGTGGATGAAATTGTTAATGTCATAATTTTGTGTATACAATTTGTTTTCTGATAGTTCTTCAATTTTAGTATTATCCACTGCTATCGTTTGTTTCATGGTAAGAAATAACACTGGTGGTATCAAGATTAAGATCTAAATTTACCTCAATTTTAGTATTATACACTGCTATCGTTTGTTTTCATGCTAAGACTTCATTGCCCTGAAATTATAACCTGAATGTTGTGCTTATATAGTAATCCTTGCCGAAACATAATTTATAACCTGCATGTTTTAATTTATAAACCTAAATGCTTATAGAGTTATCTACAAATCTGTTATGAATAGGCCCATTGGGCCAATTGGGTATCCAACCCACTATTGAAAGCTATAAATACACGGGTAGGGGGCTCTTAACCCCTTACACCTATTTCTCCCTAAATTCCCTTCACAACACGTTATCAGCACGATCACGCTCGTTGGAGGAGACGGCGGCTCGCGGAAAAGGAGATCCACAAATCGCTCAGATTCAAGAAGATCGTAATCTTCTCAACGGGGAGCGAAAAGGGCATCCTTCACCAACCGTCGCCTAGATTCCTCGTCGAATCTAGAGGTAAAAATCCAAACTTTTTAGATCTAAACTTGCTTTTCTCATTAGATCTGCATGTTTTAGGATCAAAAAGTTGATAAACTCGGTAAAATTCAACATTTTTAATAAGATCTGCATGTTTAAAACAATAAAAACTTGTTTTTAGCGATCAAATTTGTTGAAAAATCCGATTTTTACCCCCCGCCTTTGATCCAAAAATAAAAATCCACACGCCCGTAGGGCGGAACGGCGGCGCGCTCTTTGCGCCGCCGGCGGAGAACGAACGCCGCGGCCTCAGGCCGCGGCGGCCGCGGCCTGAAGCCGCGGCCCCAGGCCGCGGATTGCCGTCGCGGCCCCAGGCCGCGGACTGCCGCCGCGGCCTGAAACCGCGGCCCTGTGCCGCGGCCCCAGGCCACGGCCCAGCGCCGCGGCCTGAAGCCACGGCGGCCGCGGCCTGAAGCCGCGGCCCGCCGCCGCGGCCCGTCGCCGCCACGGCGGCCACGCCCTACGCGGCCCGCCGTCGCGGCGACACTCCGCGGGCCCCCCCTAGGGTTTCCCGAAACCCTAACCCTAACGGGCTATTTTTCGGGGGAGGCCCAAATATTAACCCTAATGGGTTGTTTTCATGGCCCAAAAGGCCAGAAAATTAGCCCATTCACATAAATTATTTTATTTATTTTTGACCCTAAAAAGCCCAAAATATTTAAAAAGAAATTTCGAAAGGGTTTAAAGCGGTAAAATAAAACAGTAAATTATGGATCAAAAAGGCAAAAAGTTTTCAAAAAAAAAAAAAATTTGCACGTCGCACACAATTTTAAATTACTTTAAATGCATGTGTCTTTGATTATCTGCGTGGTTGTATGTCGCAAAAATATTATCTGCGTGGATGTGCAAATATTAGGCTATGTTTTTAGGGATCAGCCAGGTTTCCGACACCGTTTTAAATTCCTGCAATTTTTCTTCTTTTTTGAGAGAAATTTTGTATGTGAGGATCAATATGTAAAAAAAGAAGACCGAAGGACACCAAGAAGAAGCTGAAGGCGTTCGCACAATGAAGATAGGGGCTTCTCTCTGAAGTTCCCGAGTTGTACTTTAATTTTCATGCATTTTTGATGTAACTTCGGACTGGACTCTTTTATTTTTTCGGTGTCGGCTGGCTGATCCCCATAGCCTAAGGTCATTATTTCTGTTTTCATTGTTTATGCATTAAACTGCGTGGTTGATTAATTAGCTTAAATACCATGTTTTAATGTCACAATGAAATCCCTTAACAGCATGCGTGATTGTTAATTTTTAGTAATTAATTATTCACATTACCTGAAAAAAGCATGTATGTTAAAATCACACTAATTAAAATTCATGCCATGAAAATGACTACATTACATGCGTGGATGTCTGTTTTATTCAGTCTTAATGATACATGCTACTCTTTCTTTACATGCTAGATCATAAAATGGCCAGACTCGCAAATGTAGACTTCTCAGTCCTGAAGGCTGATGGGTCAAACTACCTGAGTTGGCAGTTGGACCTGAAGTTCCATCTGCGCTCTCATGGTTTCAGTCTCACACAGACTGAAAAGGCAACAACTAGTACTGCCCCAGCTAACAAGGAGGCTTCAGTGGAAGCACCTCATACAGAGGAAGTTTCCGATATATTAAAGGCGAAAGCCATTATATATATCAGGAAACACTTAGACTCGACCTTAAAGGACGAGTACCTCACTGTAGAGGACCCTTATGAGCTGTGGGATGCACTCGAGGAGAGGTACAGACATTAGAGGGATGTCATACTCCCCCGTGCACAGTACGAGTGGACTCACCTCCGCATACATGATTTCAAATCCGTAGCGGAGTACAACTCAGCTCTCTTCCGCATCACCTCACGCCTGAAGTTGTGTGGTGAACCAGTGACGGAGAAGATGTTGCTGGAAAAGACGTTTACGTCTTTCCACGAAAAGGACATGATCCTTATGCAACAATATCGAGAGAGGAAGTTCACAAAGTACTCTGACCTTCTTTCATGCCTGCTTATGGCTGAACAGAACAGAGACCTGTTGGTTGCCACCCACAACCTGCGCCCTCCTGGCTCCACTCCATTGCCGCCTCCTGCAGAGGCCCACTTCCAGTCTTCCCAGAAGAAGAAGACGGACAAAAAGGCAAAATTCCAGAAATGGAAAGAACAGAAGCAGCGGAAGAAGGCCACTCACCCAGCTCCTCCCCAGAACCAGAAGTTCGTGGACAAGAAGCAGAAGAGGATTCCCAACAAAGGAGGCACTCCCAAGAAAGACTGGGAGGACAAATGCTCAAAATGCGGGATGACGGGCCACTGGTCCAGAATCTGCCGCACAGCAAAACACCTCCAGGACCTCTACCAGGCAAGCCTCAAGCCTCGAGCTGAGACAAACCTGATGGAGAGCGCAGCGTTGGCAGAGACCTCATGGACTCCTGAAGATTTCATGGGAGATGACACACTCTAGATCTGGACCACTTTTATGCAATTAGCATTGTATCTTCCTTATTTATGCATCGTATCTAGTTTTACTTCCATGTCAAAACAATATGTTTGAGCATTTATCTTTATGAAAGTAGATCTTTTCTCTTCATTTATTGCTTGAATGTCTTTCTTCCTTTTTTAGATATGGAACTTATCTGCCTAGTGGACAGTGCATCGACGCACTCGATCCTTCAAAACTTAGACTACTTCACGAGCATAAGTAGTTATTCTGGCCCACTGAGAACAATCTCAGGACCAGCAAACATAATCGAAGGATCAGTGGAAGCAATTATATTGCTCCCCGGCAACACACAAATAACACTTAAAAATGCGTTATACTCCCCTAAATCCATCCGAAACCTCCTAAGTTTTAAAGACATCCGTTTAAACGGATATCACTTAGAGACGGTCGAGGAAGATAAAAGGGAATACTTGCTTGTAACGGCTCTTACAAATGGTTCAAAAACCATTGTGGAACGTTTCAAGGGACTCCCCTCGGGACTCTACCAAACAAGTATACAAACTCCAGAAACATCCATGGTGGAGCACCTGCAGTGCCCCCAAACACCAGAATTCCAACTCTGGCACAGTCGACTGGGACACCCTGGTTCGGTTATGATGTACCGCATCATAAAGAACTCCAGGGGCATTGACCTGAAGAACCTGAAGATTCTTCAAAAAGGCAAATTCCCATGTCCACCCTGTTACAAGGGTAAACTGATCACAAGACCCTCTCCGCTGAAAGTGGATGTGGAGTCTCCCAGCTTTCTAGAAAGAATCCACGGAGACATTTGTGGGCCGATTCACCCATCAAGTGGTCCGTTCAGGTACTTTATGGTCCTGATAGACGCATCTACTAAGTGGTCACATGTGTGCCTACTGTCCACCCGTAACCTAGCACTATCTAAGCTTTTAGCTCAGATAATAAAGTTACGGGCCCACTTCCCCGACCACCAGATAAAGAAACTTCGTCTGGACAATGCGGGGGAGTTTACGTCACAAGTCTTTCTAGACTATTGCCAAGCTCAGGGAATTGAAGTCGAACATCCTGTAGCGCATGTTCACACCCAAAATGGGTTAGCAGAATCTCTAATTAAGAGACTGCAATGGATCGCTCGTCCATTATTACTTCAATCCCAGATGCAAGTGAATGCGTGGGGTCATGCAATTTTGCATGCTGCATCTTTAATAAAATTAAGACCCTCTGGAGGTCAGTCATCTTCTCCAATGCAACTAGCACTTGGAGCCCCACCAATTGTCTCACATTTGAGAATATTTGGTTGTGCAGTATATGTCCCCATAGCACCACCACAAAGGACAAAGATGGTTCCACAACGTCGCCTAGGCATTTATGTTGGGTTTGACACCCCCTCCATAATTAGATTCCTAGAACCCCTTACGGGGGACGTCTTTAAGGCACGTCTAGAAGACTGTGAATTCGATGAAACATCGTTTCCAAGACTAGGCTCATAGACAAAGAAGCCCGAAGCTTCAGAAAGTATCACTTGGGATACAAAAACTTTATGTCACTTTGATCCGCCAACAAGCCAGTGTGAGGAGGAGGTCCTGAAGATTCTCCACATCCAAAACACTGTCCATCTCTTGCCGGACAAATTTACTGACAACCAGAAGATTGTCAAATCACACGTCCCTGCTGCTAACACTCCAGCTAGGATTGACATACCTCAAAATGGATGCAATCCGCCTGCAGAAGAAATGGTTGGACCTCTCAAAAAGAGAGGACGACCACCGGGATCCAAGGACCAAGTCCCTCGAAAGAGTAGGACCCTTGGCAATGGTAAACAAATACCACCACAGGATGCTAACTTAAGCCCTGCTACCCCATCTCTCCCAAACTCTCATGAAGAGGAAAAACCGGGAGAAAATGAAGTATCGATACACTATGTACGAACTGGGGAGTATTGGGACAGAAAAAGCACAACAATAGATGACACATTTGCGTGTAATATTGCCATCAACGTCGTGTACTACGACGATGATATTGAACCACGCTCTCTGACAGAATGTCAAAGCAGAGATGATTGGCCAAAGTGGAAAGCGGCAATATGAGTGGAGTTGGATTCACTCACCAAACGCAAGGTCTTCGGACCAATAGTCCAGACACCAAAAGGTGTAAAACCTGTGGGTTATAAAAGGGTATTTGTTAGAAAATGAAATGAACAGAATGAGATCGTACGCTACAAAGCAAGGCTTGTAGCGCAGGGTTTTACCCAACGTCCTGGGGTGGATTTTGAAGCCACATACTCCCCGGTCATGGACGCGATCACCTTCCGATTCCTCATTGGAATAACAGCACAAGAGGGTTTAGATATGCAACTCATGGACGTGGTTACTGCATACCTATATGGCAACCTAGACCGAGACATCTATATGAGATTGCCTGACGGTTATTCTTTGCCTGCAGCACTAAAAGAGAGAGAACGTGACATCTACTCAGTGAAACTGCAAAGATCATTATATGGTCTAAAACAATCTGGAAGGATGTGGTATAACATACTGAGCGACTTTCTTGCACAGCAAGGATTTAAAAACGACCCAGTCTGTCCTTGCATCTTTATAAGAGCAAAGGCAACATGATTTGTAATTATAGCCGTCTACGTAGACGACTTAAACCTCATCGGATCTCCTGAAGAGATCGCAAAGATTTCTAGAAGCCTGACAGAAACTTTCGAGATGAAAGACCTCGGAAAATCAAAATTCTGTTTAGGCCTTCAGATAGAGCATCTTAAAGATGGGATCCTGTTACACCAGTCAACTTACACATCGAACTTATTGAAAAAGTTTCAGATGGATAAGTGCCACCCCCTCAGCACTCCGATGGTCGTCAGATCATTGGATGTACACAAAGACCCCTTCCAGCTGCTGGAAGAGGGGGAGGAAGTCCTAGGCCCCGAAGTGCCTTATTTAAGTGCTATAGGTGCACTCCTTTACCTGGGTAACTGCACTCGCCCTGACATAGCATTTGCAGTAAACTTACTAGCCAGATATAGTGATGCACCTACACAGCGGCACTGGGCCGGAGTTAAGCATCTTCTGCGCTACCTCCAAGGGTCCATAGACTTAGGTTTACTCTACAGGAAAGGGGCATCAACTGGTTTAGTTGGTTATGCTGACGCAGGTTACATGTCCGATCCTCATACAGAGAAGTCTCAGACCGGATACATGTTCACATATGGCGGCACTGCCATATCCTGGAGATCTGTGAAGCAGACCATGACGACCGTCTCATCCACCCACTCAGAGCTACTTGCGATCTTCGAAGCAAGTAAGGAATGTTTTTGGCTACGCTCGGTGATCCAGCACATACTCACCTCCACCGGCCTGACGACCGGCGTTCTTGCACCCACTACACTCTATGAAGACAATGCAGCATGTATAGCCCAGCTACAGGACGGCTACATCAAAGGTGACAAGACGAAGCATATCTCCCCCAAGTTCTTCTGGACGCACGACCTTCAGAAGCAAAAGCAGATTGAGGTACAGAAGATCCAATCATGTAATAACTTGGCGGATTTGCTTACCAAATCCCTGCCTACTAGTATCTTTGAGAAACTTGTATATGGGATTGGGATGAGGAGAGTGAGTAAATGTAAACTGGGTCAGGATGAGAGAACTATGAACTCATAGATACATAGGAGACTGATGTATAGATTCATAGGAAATCTGCAAGCCTGAAGCTTGGTCAGATAAGGGGGAGTTAACTGCAGAGTTGTACTCTTTTCCCTTGGCTACAGGTTTTTTCCCACTGGGTTTTCTGTAGTCAAGGTTTTGACGAGGCAACCTCGTTGACTCTGGATCCTGAAGTATCCACCCCTAGACACATCCCCAAAACAGGGGAAGTTATGGGTTAACTGTTCTTTCTTTAACAAGACAGTTACCTTAACTCGGATCCTGAAGAATCCACCTCTTATTTCAATGTTGATTGGATAAGGGGAAGTGTTATGAATAGGCCCATTGGGCCAATTGGTATCCAACCCACTATTGAAAGCTATAAATACACGGGTAGGGGGCTCTTAACCCCTTACACCTATTTCTCCCTAAATTCCCTTCACAACTAAATCTAAATTTATAAACCTGAATGTTTTAAAACAAAGAGTTGTCTATAAACCTGAATGTTTTAAAACAAAGAGTTGGGTGGCGATCACGCTTATTCAGATATATTTGAATGGTCAGCAAAGATTAATTTGCAACTATGAATCCAACTGGTAATCTCCATTACTCAATTTTTCCTACATTTTTTCTCAATTTTTATTTCATTTTGCATAAGTTCATGCCACGGATCTATTTAACATTGGATACTTTTTATTACCCAATTTCTGCCCCCTCCCTTTGCTATGGATGATTGGGAATCAACGCTTGCATGCGGCTTCCTCTTTTCATCTGATCATTTTTTATTCATATTTTTCTCCTTGCACGTTTCAGTTTTGTCAACCTGTTAAGAGTATCATGCTATTTCATATCGGTGTTCTGGACTAGTAGAAGTGATTCAAGTTGTGGATTTATTTACAGTGCAGCTGGAGCATATGTGATGCAATTCTCTTCTTATTATTCTCAGTTTATTATTCTCAGTTTATTTTCTGTTTTCTCATGTTATTCACCTCTCTTCTTGCATTCAATAAGGTTCAATCAGGTCTTATAGATGCATTGTTATTTCTTCCTTTGAGTTTTTTTAACCTGAAACTGAAGATTTCACGGATAAGGTGAATTTCTTTGAATTTGCTCTTTAATATATTCTCAGTTTATAAAGAATTCTCTTTGATTATATTCGCAGTTTAATATATTCTCTTGAATATATTCTCAGTGAAACCTTCAATTTCAGGTTAGTAGGTGATCCAAATAATTATATTCTCAGTTTAATATACACGGATAAGGTGAATTTCCTTTGAATTTATTCTCAGTTTATAAAGAAATTCTTTGAATATATTCTCAGTTTAATATAGATTCTCAGTTTGAATATATTCTCGGTGATATCTTCAATTTCAGGTTACTAGGTGATTCAGAGAATTTTCTTTAAATATAGTCTCAGTTTAATATAGATTCTCAGTTTATAAAATGTGTTTGATTCAAAGGAAATTCAACTTATCCGTGAAATCTTCAGTCTAAGTTAAGTTTAATATATATATCCACAAAATCAAAGGAAAAAATTTCTCAGTTTAATAAATTCTTTATAAAATGTGTTTGATTCAAAAGACCACAAATATGGTGTCCTATCCTAATTTCAGGTAATTTCTTTGGCAACTGTTTGGCAAACCATATCCTGATGCAACCACATTTCAGATACTATGTTATCTGAAATCATATCAGGATATGAATCAGAGTTAATCAAATACATTTCAGGATATGAAACAGAGATTCAAATGTGGTGTTAACTCTGTTTGGTGTTTGATTCAAATATGATGTTAACTCTGTCTGCATGCCAAACATTTGTTAAGATGTTTTTATTTATTGCAATAACTAAAATATGGAGATATGATTTCAGATATCTACACCATTCTGAATCATGCCAAACATGGAACTGAAAACTAATCATGCCAAATATATAAATGTGGTGTTAACTACACCATTTTGAATATATAAATCCCAAAACTACACCAATCATATATAAATGCCAAATATGCCAAAACTAATCAGTTCCATCTTCAGATTTCAGATATGTACAACAATTTATTGCAATAACTAATCATGCCAAACATTTGTCTGCAACAATTTTTTTGTAGTTATTTTATTTTAATTCCTGTAATTATTTTTTTATTTATTGCAATTGGTGGAATTTATATATTTGATTATTAACATGGCGGGCCTTAATACAAAACTAAGCTGCTAAATTGTACGTGTTGGTGGCTGGGAATAATTGGATGGACGTCATTTCTGTAATAGAAAGTTCGATTGGTTAGCAACATTAGTGAATTGGTTAGCAACAGTAGTGAATTGAATTAGCTACCTAATAGATATATATGAAATGATAAGCATTATACAAGAGGTACTGGAATATGGTGTGATGTGAACAATATAAATCTTGACATGGATTCGAACTTAGAAATTAACTTTCGGACATAAAAGTAGAAAGTAATAGTTCATAATCCACCCAAACACAAAAAGGAATGTTGTTCTTGATTGTTTGAGACCATAAATACATATTTACAGGTTTTAAGCCTTTTGTCGCATTTTTTCAGCAAAATGCTTTGAAGCAAGGTAGCTTCAACAGGTAGCAAGAAAACATCAGGCTCTGTAACAGAGTTAATCAAATACATTTCAGGATATGAACCAGAGATTCAAATGTGGTGTTAACTCTGTTTGGTGTTTGATTCAAATATGATGTTAACTCTGACTGCATGCCAAACAGTTGTTAAGATGTTTTTTATTTATTGCAATAACTAAAATGTGGAGATATGATTTCAGATATCTACACCATTCTGAATCATGCCAAACATGGAACTGAAAACTAATCATGCCAAATATATAAATGTTGAGTGCATGTACACATAACAAGTTCTGACAGATCCCGAATTCGTTCATAGTCGAACTCCCAAAATCTATGGAAATGTTTTCAAGTTACAAAGCTAATTTCATGTCTAAAGATTAATTATACATGATAAAGTAATTACAACATCCAAACGAACTCTTTGGATTATAACCCAAAGGGTTTTCTGCAAACTTTGAAACACAGATGCAATCCAAACAGATTATCATCCATGATGACATCGAAAGAATTTTCATCCCATAACTAACACTATGGAAAAGGGCAGGTGACCTTTAAGTAAAGTTTATTAGGTGAATTCTGAGGGGCCTCAGAACAGAAACATGGAACTATTAGCAGTGAGGAAACAATAATCTGTAGGAAGAGGGGAGATCAAGTCGAATGATGAAGCAATGCCTAAATCATGTTAAACAGACAAAATCTAGCAGCAAGTTGTAAGATCTGAATCTTATCAAGAATAATTACATTATAATTTATGAATATAGATAGTATTAAGCTGAACAGAAAGGGATTAAGGATGTGATGGAAGACTGTAGAGAAAAACTAATTTTGAAGTCCAATGATCCAATGAAGTCTAATACGATTAAATTTCACAAAAAATTTAAAGCTGGTGGTTTAATTGGATTTTCACAAAAGAGTCAATATTCTCTCTCTTTCTGGTTTAATTGGATTACTATCCTGCATTAAAATCCAATGATCCAATGAAAGCATATTTATATTTCACAAAAAAAGTCAAGCCCCGTAAAAATGGGAAAAAGAATTTTGTGATGTGAAAAGGGAAATCAAATCGAGAACTGAAAATTGCAAGAAAAAGAAAATATTCAGATAATGCTTCATTAATTTTTAATTTGCTTCCACAATTAAAAGATAGAGAAGAAAAAACAAAATTGCAAAACTATTAGTGACACGTAAAAATATTTTTATACCTTTCATCTATTTGTTTTCCTTACTAAAATCCAATTTTTTCTATATTATGTCTGATATTCTTCCTTCATTCTTAATGTTTGCAATGTGGTATACTTAAATTTGGATATCTGAGGGCTCCACACCGTCCCCGCGAATTTCTACCATGCAAGCCAGGGCTTGAATAGGGTTGGGTTCGAAATTTTCGTATTGGAAATTAAATGTTATGTAGCCGAATTAAGGTTTTGCATAAAGACTTTCTGTTATTAATCTGCAAACTTGATTTTTGGAACACATTGCCCTATGATAATGAACACAAAATAGCATACAAATGTATCCTTTCATGTTATTCTTCATTAAATATGGGTGCTTCCGGTATATGCAATAATTGAACTTCTCAGTGCTAACCTGACATATGGCTCAGTAATGACTGCCAGCTTGTAATATGATTTCTTTACGGCTGATGTTTTCATATGCCACATATCGAAGGCTAAAGCTTTTGGTGATATTTGATCTCTTGATCAATCCATCTCCATAATTGTTTTCTGGCTTCATTACTATGACTTTAAATTCTTATGCGGTCATATTTTCAAACAATCACCCCCCAACCCAAAACAACAGTTCATGTGCATGTGTTTGTTGATATAATTCTCTCATCTAATGATTCATCTCTCTTTCAATTAATTTAAGCGGAACAGAAAGGGCTTCACATCTCCATTAATGCAGGATGTGTACAGTTAAATGAACCAAATGGTTCATGATCTTAACTTTGCGACCAATTAAGTTATGCAAATAATCAAAAAAAATCATATTTTTTATAAAGTAACTAATCAATCAAAAAAATCCAGACTTGCAAGTGAATTCAAGTAACCCAGATCAATCACTTAGTGTCTTATATTTATAATGGTAGGTTTTAGTTGGATATATGTCTATTTAAATTGTAAAGTTTTCTGTTATAATTTTCTTAGCGTTTGTAATTTCAGATTTTCTTTCTAAGTTATCATATAGTTTGTGATTCGTTTCACTTTGCTAATTTACTTATGTGGTGCTATAATCATTTCTGTGTAATCATTATATGCTGGTGGTTTTCTTTTTCTTATTTTACGAATTCCGTTCCGTCTTCTGAATAACATTTTTTATTTTTATTTTTTTAACTTCAGCTATTTATTCACTTTCACATATATAATGGTGGTCCTTCTTTAAGCTTTTGTGTATATAAGTTTCTCGGTTTTAATAACTACATGAATTGCTATGTTTGTGTTATTGCTATCTTTTCATGCACTCACTTTGATGTCTATGTTTGATGCTTTCTGAATTGCTATGTTTGGGTTATTGATATATTTTCAATTTTGTAGCTTTTTGAACTGCCATGTTCATTTTTTGAATCTGCCATGTTTGAATCTGCCATGTTTGTAGCAATTATGTTGCCTTTTGAATTTGACATGTTTGAGCAAGTTGCGAAATTATTGAAGCAATACTACCAGAACTTGGAAGTTTTTAGCTTGAAGGCAAGCTAGAGAAGTTTTAACATCAAAATTTCTCTCTTTTCAGCTTGAGAGGAGGTACAAGCAGTATTTTTCTCAAATGCACGCGATGGTATCAACGTTTGAAGCAGTTACTGGTGTAGTGGCTGTAGCATCTTACACTGCCCTCACAATCCAAGTAATGTCTAAGTACTTCTCCAAACTCAGGGATGCTATAATCATTCAGCTAAATGCTTCGAGAGACTCCCACTACAAAGATCTATCAAGAAGCCTAGGGGAGAGTTTTCTCATAAGAGCACTAGACAGAAGATAGAGACCTTTTATGTTAATTAATGCTAATCTTAATAGTAGCCTAATTTGTCTAGGTTATTTTTTTTCATTTGATTAATGTATATGTGTGTTTTATTATTATAATGTCTATAGTGTTATGTTCATTTTGAGAAGTTTTGTTGGTCTTTCCTTAAAGGTTCATAAATGATTAGTTTGGCTGCAACTTCTATTTGGTTGTGAGGATGTACGTATTATATGTTTATCATTCTGTAGGGCCAAGGTTTGGAATAAGGTTGTTAGTTATTCATGTGATTTTAAGGGTAATGGGAAGGAGTAGGTGCTGGTCAACATGTTTCATTGATGAGAACATGATTGTTTTATGAAGAAGTGCCAATATAATGGCACAACCGGCTTCAACTCAATTGAAATTATGTTGTACTGAGTGTAAACTAGCCAGTTTGTTTTTACAGCAGATTGTTGTAAAGATATATATGTGATGCTATTAGAGTTGTTTTAAAGCTGTATGTATTGCTATGATCCATTTTTCTGTTGTGATGTGCACTTGCATGTATGCAGGTGTGCATGGTAGGTGGTCGATTCTAACAGTGGAGGAAAATTTGAATATGGTACTTGAGTATTTTATTGGTATTAACAATAAGATTGTCAGTGATAAACCCCGCAATGGTCTTTGCACTAATTGTTTTCTATTGGCATGCATGCTACATACACAAACACAATGGACCAAACAGTGCTCATACTAAACAAAGTTCGAGTCATTTTTAGGAAGGAGTAAAATGGGTATCGGTTACGCATGGAGGAAATTTCCTTCTTGGTTAAATATGTATTTAAACCGTACCCGAATTTTTTTATATACAAATTTGGGATGCCAAATGCATTATCTAAATTTAATTTAAATTTGGGATGTCGTATTTTTAGATCTGTTAAATATATTGAAGTTCGGCTTCCCGCGACGACGACGCCTCATGTTGTGGGTAATAATGACAATAAATGTCAAGGATGTTACAATGGAATATTGGATACCAGTTAATTATCATTGAAATATGGTGTTATTCTTAACTCTTTGTTTCAGCCAATAATTTTGTTGTTTAGTATGGCTGGAGATTTCCTATAGATTTATTTATGTGATTAAAAAGAAAGAGGCCGAAGGTGCCCGCACCCGGGTCCGCACCGAAGGCGTCCGCGACGTAGCTAAATTTTTGTTCGTTTAAATTTTGGAGGGGGAAATTATTTTTGGGGAGAACAAAGATTTTAGGCGCTCGCGCCGAAAGCGTGTGTGCATGGGTCCACGCCGAAGCTATAATTTTGTTCGTTTAAATTTTAGAGGGGGAAATATTTTTTTGCTTAACAAAGATTTCGCATGGGAAAATCTTAAATGAACAGTGCCCACGGGCACAGGTTAAACTTTTTTACACTAATTTTTTGTTTCGCGCCGATGGCGCCCACGTCAAAATTGTTGTTCTACACAGAAATTTTTGTTTCGCGCCAAAGGCGTCTGCGTAGAAATTGTTCTATGCTGAAATTGTTGTTCCACGCCGAAGGCACCCACGCCGACATTGTTGTTCTGTGTCGAAGGTGCCAGCGACGAATTTGTAGTTCCGCCCCGAAGGCGTCCACGCCGAATTTGTTTTTCCGCATCGAAGGTGTCCACACCGAATTTGTTGTTCTGTGTCGAAGGCGTCTGCGCTGAATTTGTTGTTCCACAACGAAGGCGCCTACGCCGAAGACGCCCATGCCACTAAATATTTTTACGCTAATTTGTTGTTCTTTTTAATTTTGGTAGTGGAAATAATTTTTTGGGTAACAAAGATTTCACGTGAGAAAATCTTAAATGAACCGTGCACGCGGGCACGGGTTATGACTAGTATATATATATATATATATATATATATATATATATATATATATATATATATATATATATATATATATATATATATATGTTGACTAGGATCCATTCGGATGGATCAAACATGCGGATCCATCCAAGTGGAATTTAAAGCTAGACAATGTAAATAGAAAATCCGACCGTTGGATGTCATCTAACATGTCTAAACTAGCTCCAAACAAAATTTCAACTAATTTTGACATGCTTTGCCCATGCATCAAGTGGTTGCAAAATTAGACGATTTTATAACTATTCAAAAACATCGATTTTGCAACCACTTGATGCATGGGTAAAACATGTCTAAATTAGTTGAAATTTTGTTTGGAGCTAGTTTAGACATGTTAGATGACATCCAACGGTCGGATTTTCTATTTACATTGTCTAGCTTTAAATTCCACTTGGATGGATCCGCATGTTTGATCCATCCGAATGGACCCTAGTCAACCTATATATATATATATATATATATATATATATATATATATATATATATATATATATATATCTATATATATATACATATATATACACTAGTCATAACCCGTGCCCGCGGGCTCGGTTCATTTAAGATTTTCGATGCAAAATCTTTGTTCCACAAAAAATTATATCCACAGCCAAAATTCAAAAAAAAAACAAATTAGCGTAAAAATATTTAGCGACACGGGTGCCTTTGACTTGGGCACATTTGGTGCAGAACAACAAATTCGGCATGGGCGGCTTCGGTGCGGAACAACAAATTCGGCGTAGAACAACAATTTCGGCACGGACCAACAAATTAGGCATAAAAAAATTTAGCAGGTGCCGAACAATAAGTTCGGCGTAAAACAATTTCAACGCAGGCGCCTTCAGTATGGGACAATAAATTTGGCGTAAAAAAATTAGGCGGGCGCCGAACAATAATTTCGACGTAGAACAACAATTTCGGCGCGGGCGCCTTCGGCGTGGAACAACAAATTAGCTTAATAACTTCAGCGCGGGCACCTTCAGCTCAGACGCCTTCGGCTATGGCAAGGCAACTTGGGGGGTCAGCAAATATTTGATTGCAGCCGTTGCAACCATTTGCAAATTTAGGATTCTTGGTTGCAAAGTTATATGTATATGAGGAGGAAATAGCTTGTCTGAGCAGAAGATTAAATCTACCTTCATAATTTCATATATGTAAAGTTATATGTATATGCGATGGCATGTAATGTATGAAAGACCTAAAACCCTAGATGGTGTTTTTGTTAGCAATTCTTATTGTTGGAAGCTTTAGTGCTTTTTGCAGTTATTTCTTCTTTGTCTATCCAAGAATTTTTCTTCTGTGTTTCCACTGAGATGTGTTTATGTGCTTGCCAATTTGTGAATATCCTTCAGGTATCTCTTAACTTCTCAATTTTCAGTGTAGTCATTTCTTTTTGTTTTAAGTTGTCACCAGGCATGATATATGGATAACATTGTCTTTTTTTGTACTGCCCCTATGTCCAACAGCATATGAGAAATATTTGGTCAATAAGGAATATTTGGTCAGGTGTCTCTGTGCATCTAATTGAAGTGGGGATTTTATTTCCCCCCTCGTCTCCCTCCTTTCAACAACTTCACCTTAAAAAATTGAGGGGTAATGCAGGAAGAGATGAAACAGAATGTATATATTAAGAAAGCTAAACATGCTTTAAACTGAGTAATAGAACCAGAATGAAAATTTTAAGGTTGTCAAATCGTTTGTAACCTTAGTGCTCCTGAGGTCACATGATCATATGGTTTGATAAGTGTTACTGCTACCAAAAACTATTAAATTTCTGGGAGCATGCTCTTTACTTCAGTGACAATCCTAATCTCGACTTGAAGTTAAGAATTGTAGATGGAAGTAGCTTAGCAGCAGATGAGGTTCTCAATAGAATTCCACCGGAAACTGCCCAAGTACTCGTTAAGGGCCAGCTTTCCAAGGTGGCTTTAGCAATAGCTGAAGCATTATTCAAGAAAGGTGTCCAGGTATATGGTATTCTACATAAGTACAAATATCTGTCTGACAAATTTGACTATTGCTTGGGCAAATTCAACCACTAAAACCATCCTCACATATAAAATATCGCTCATAATTTCCTGAGAATAAGGTACTCTTGATACATGAGCATGAGCTTCATTCACTCAAGTTCCATATCTCAGGAAGTACAGCAAGTCATTTGACACTATGCCATAATTCTACCCCAAAGGTAATATAGAACATCTTCCAGTAATTGTATCTAGAATGCTCTGAATTCAAATTGTTACTTAAAACTGGAGACAATTAGGCAGAGCACATATCTGAACATAGTATTGAACATATCTTGTAGATAGATTGACACATGAGCATGAGCGCCATTCAAATTGTTCTTGTACATAATATCTGAACATTTCTGAATTCAAATTGTTACTTCTTTTTAAGTCATTTCTGTTGGAACTTATCCAACTAAGTTGGATCTTAATCCAACATTGGGCTAATATGCGGTGAATAATTATATAAGTGCTACGCTGTCGTATTAAGCCCAATATATTAGTGATCTGGTTTTAATTAATTAAATGGGCTAAA
This sequence comes from Scilla litardierei, assembly GCA_030789695.1. NCBI lineage: Eukaryota > Viridiplantae > Streptophyta > Magnoliopsida > Asparagales > Asparagaceae > Scilla > Scilla litardierei. The sequence continues at coordinate 530,962,400 of CM061142.1, forward strand.
TGAGTTAAACATGTTGTGGGGCCTTTATGTGTAGAGACTATTGGGCTTCAACTCGTTGATGGGCCGAGTTGGAAACCCTAGGGCTATGGAGGCTAGCCTATAAATATTAGCGGTCATGATCCCCGGAATACACGAACAAATTTGAGCCGTCTTTTCTACGTCCCGTCGCTAGGAGAGAAACCAGGAGAAAACTAAAGGGGTTCTCCAACGGTTGATTCGTGCTATTCTGGAAGATCGTCCGCTACGGTATCGTCAGGATCTTTCAGACTATTAGCGATGGATTCAGGTAAGCTTCCGCTAATCAGAGTAGGTTAATGATTTAAGGTTCCGCATGTTATTCATCTGGATTTGTGTTATTTGGTTAAGAACGCATGTCTGGATCTCTAGTTATAACAAGTGGTATCAGAGCCTCCATGCAGAGGATCTTAAATTTTTTGCCTGCTCATAATAGATCTGATAAAAATCAGATTTTTAATCTGTCTTAAGTTTCGGATCTGATAAAAATTAGTTTTTTATCAGTTTTAAGTTTCAGATCTATAAAAATTTTGGTTTTTGATTAATTTTTCCAACAAAAAAAATTTGTTTTTTGACAAACCCTAGATCGGGGGCGGCCCGTCGGCCGCCGCCCGACACAGCAAAAGAGGGGCGGCCCTGCCGCCCCCGTCGGAAGAACGGCGCCGGCGACGCCTGCGTCGTCACAGATCAGAAAGGGGCGGCGAACCCGCCCCTGTAAGTAAAAAAACAGTGGGGGGCGGCTGGCCCCCCCCGTTCAGGCGCAAGAGGGGGCGGCTCCCGCCGCCCCCGGACGGCAACAGAGGGGGCGGCGGAAGCCGCCCCCGTTCAGGCGCAGAGGGGGCGGCTTCCGCCGCCCCCGTTGGGCGATCGGGGGCGGCGGCCCAGCCGCTCCCGTCGAAACATTGCAGGCCCCGTACGGGGCCTGCCGTAGGCTGCGAAGGGGGCGGCAACCGCCGCCCCCCGGTCGGAGATCAGGCGCCGGCCAAGGGGGCCGGCGCCTGACTGAGTACAAGGGGGCGGATTTGCCGCCCACTGTCGGAAATCGGGGCGGCGGCCGCGGCGGCCGCCGCCGCCCCCATCAGGAACCCTAACCCCCCCTGTTTTCGCACGCACAGCCGCGTGGGCCGGCCCCCCTTGGGCCGGCCCATAAGAAGTTTTTTTAAATAAAAAAAACTGTTTGATTTTTTTTTGGGAAGGCTGGGCTGCCCAAGTGGGCCTGATTTGGGTTATTTGGCTGTATATTTCTTTGGGCCTATTATTGCAAATCAGATCTTTAGCCTTCTTTTAGGCTTATTGCAAAACAGTTTTAGGCACCCTTATGGTCAATTTTGGACCCAATTTTTGGGTCATTTGGACACAAATTTGGACCTACTTTGGGATATTTTAACACAAGTTACAGGAGGGAATAAAAAGGACCTTGTATATTTCCCTTAAGTGAAATTTTTGTGTTAAAATTCAGCTTTAATTTTAAATTTAATTTTTCGGCATGATACATTATATATATATTTCGAAATGATTGTAATTACATCAAATCTCCACCAAAGTGGGCTTTATCGTGTCGATTACTCTTATTTCGATATATAAAAAGTTACGGACATACTTTGTATGTAAATTTGGTGCCTAAACAAATCTTGAATTTAAATTCATTAAAAGGGAGGAAATAAATGGTTGTGTATATATATTTCCTGTAGGCCCAATTTTGTGTGTTAAATTTAAGTTCATTCCAATTTTAATTCTTTAGGCAAAATTCAGTCATATATACATTTTTTGAAATAATTCCAATTTTTTGTGAAATTCCACCAAAGTGGGTTCCACTATTAAAATTTTTATTATTTCGGAATGTAAACGGATTAAGAATACATACTTAGTATGATCAGTTGCCTGGATGAATTTTAAACGGATCGAATGAGTAAATAAAATGCTTTCCAATATATTTACATTTAAGTTTAGTTTAATTTGAATTCAATTTTTGGGCAAAATTAGTTTATATGTTTCAAAATAATTTTAATTATTACGGGATCCCACGAAAGTGGGCATTACTGTTAAATTATTATTATTTCGTAACATAAACGGTAAAATACATACTATCGTACGATTGGTTGTCAAAAATTGAATTTAATTTGCATTGAAGGAGGGAATACGACTTTTATATATTCCTCCTCAAAGATAAAATTTTGTGTTAAATGTGCAAAATAAATTTAAATTCCAAGTTTAAGGCTTAAAACCATATATATATACTTCGGTATATAACAAGTTGACTTCATACATCGGTATGAAAATTCAGTTTTCCTAAATTTAGATTTAAATTAAAACACAAAATTCAGGTGTTTTCTTCGTGAGCAAATAAAAAGTTTTAACATATATTTCTCCTTAAGAATAAGTTTAAAAAGTCCTTAAAGAATTTTCGTGCACTAACCATCAAGCAAATGGCCTTAAGGAAATTTGACACATTTTAAAGTTATATATGAAATGGGGTAGGGTGTGTATTTATATATATAACTTTATATGTATGTTCATATACACATTAGTATACCTATATACCCCATTTTGAAGAAGAAAATTTGTGTTGAAGTTATAAATTTTATTTAACTCAATATAAATGATTAGATGGGTGGAATAAAAGGTTCTTATATATATTTCCACTTGTTGTAATCATTTTTTTTGTTAAATTCGGTTTAGTTTCAATTTCAATTTTTTGGCACAATTATTATATATTTCGAATATAGAATGATTGGATCATCAACTCACCAAAGTGGGTTTTCTTGTGAAGATCAGTTCTAATCTCGAAATATAACAAGTTAAATACATACTTTTGTATGAAAATTTTGGTTGCCTTAAATTTGATTTTGAAGAAAAGTGGACTTGAATATCTCCACTTAAAGTATATTCATGTATTAAATTGCGACTTAGATTCAAATTTTGCAAAGGTATATATTTTTGAAATGATTTCGTGCAATCATCACCTCGCCAAAGTGGGCTCTGTTGATTTGCATTATTTCATTTCATGAATATAAAAAGAATCAAATGTGCCCGTGATTTGTGTAAGAATGCTAAATCGGCCCAAAGGAAGATTACCGTTCTATACCATTTCATGCGCACCTGTGGCAATAGACAAGGTGATGATTAGTGAGTTCAATGCATGCAAATTTAATTCGGCCCAAAGGAAGTTTTATATTTGGCATGTTATTATTGTCATTGTCTGATTGCTACAACAAGATATCAGTGACTAGTCAATAGATTATCCAAAGATAAATATTGGACTAGTGGGGGACGTCTTGAGATGGGAAAATAGCATTAATTTGAATTTGTTGTTGTATTTAATACTCATATGAACATGTTATAAATTGTTTTCTTGTTCTTTTTTCAGCTAATATTCCTGAAAATTTTTCTGCCAACCTAAAATCAATTCCAGTCCTTAATGGCACTAACTTCAAGGCATGGAAGGAGAATCTTTTGATAATCCTCGGAGTCATGGATCTTGATCTGGCATTAAGGACTCATTGTCCTCCACCACTCACTGATGAGAGTACCTCTGTTGAACATAGGGAGATGGAGGAGTGGAAGAGATCAAATCGCATGAGCCTAATGCTTATAAAGAATGTCATTCCAGAATATCTCAGGGGTTCTCTTTCAGAGAAAATTTCCACAGCTAAATGGTTCCTTATTGAGCTTGAAAAGAAGTTTGTCAAGAATGAAAAGGGTGAAATTAATACACTCTTGACAAACCTATCTTCAATGAAATATGAAGGAAAAGGAAACATCAGGGAGCATATAATGAAGATGTTTGATATTGCTTCAAGGTTGAAAGCACTTGAGCTAGACATCTCTGAGGCTCTGCTAGTGCATTTTGTTATGATATCTCTTCCATCCCAGTTTGACCAGTTTAAGATGAGCTACAATCTGAAGGATGAGACTTGGTCTCTGGATGAGCTCATCTCAAACTGTGTAAAGGAAGATGAAAGGCTTGAGCAAGAATTGACAGAAAGCCCTCTCCTGTCATCCACCTTCAACAAAAGGAAGAAGGATACTGAAGCTGCAGATACAGCTTCTCAAAAGAAACAACGAAGGGAACTGAAAAGTTCAGAAGGTCATGGTGGTTTCTTTTGTGGAGCTGAAGGGCATGTAAAGAAGAATTGCTCAAATTATCACGCTTGGCGTGCTAAAAAGGGTATGTTTCTTTAATTCGGTTTGACTCTAAGTTAATTTCTTTTCATGCAACCTTTGGTACTTATAGGCACGTGATGGAAAGATTTGGTATAACCATTCACATCATTGTGTCTATGCAGGATTGCCTAAGATGCCAAGAGCCAAATGATGGTGAAAGATACATCGATATGGGCAATGGCAAGATGGTTCAAGTAGAGGCACATTAAATTTAGATTATTTCTTTTAAATGCTAGATTGTATTTGAATTTTATGAGACTATTATGTACCGTTTTTAATGGAATTTGGATTTCCATTTCTATTTTGAACAAATTTGGTTATAAGTGTTCAATTTTGAATGGAAAAGTTGGTTGTCTCTTAATTCAAAATTAGTTTATTCTAGTTCTTTAAAAGATCATTATAATCTTCATTTATTTGGAAATGTTGCTTTATTTCTAAGATTCCTGCAGTTTAAGTACATGTGTTGTAATGAAAGAATTAACAGTTTAGAATTCAGTTATATTTTGATTGCAGCTTATATCCTTAATAAAGTTTCAACAAATAAATCAATTGCATGTTTGGATATGTCCAACTAAAGTAAGGCTTTATAAGCCTAAGAAAGTAATAGGACATAATGCTAATGATTTTCTAATTTTGTTGAATAGTTTTAAAGTTGATATTATTTTGTATGATTTTACATAATCCCACTATTAAGTTAATTAACGAATTAGGAAATGCACACCTATTTGAGGATGCTGAGTTTGAGGGGGGAAATTTAGTTAGTGACATTACTCTTGAAGAGGATTATATCCACACATGTGTTGTTGGCATTGTTCGGGATGGTATTCCTGACATTGTTCAAGACACAATAAATTCAAGATAATGTTGCAATTCCTCCTACTCGGGAAATTGTTCATAAGGACAAACTCTAGCACCCTCAAAGCACTAATTGCCATTCAGGAAATCCATTAAAGAGATGACAAGATCACTGTTGACATTAGGATGATGGAAGTTCGACTTACATCAAGTCATAAAAGTTTTACATCTCTAAAATTGATTATTGCATTAATTAAGAAAGTCTTTAAATGATACTTAAAATCTTTTTCTCATTGCCATAAGGTTTGAAACCTATTGATTGTAAATAGTCTTTTACAATCAAAAGGGAATTCAAAAGGGTATTAAGAAAAGATTTAAAGCGTATCACTCAAAGACTTTATACGGAAAAGAATGCATTAATGTGTAAAGAGACTTTCTATTGGGCTTTTCATGAAAGACTCTATAAGGTTTATAATGGCATTAGTAGAGCATTTCAATATCGTTACTGATACATTAAATTTCATTAAGTGATCACCTCGTTCGGTTTTGAGATGATATTTAATGATGTTATCTAAGTTCTGTGGGAGCATGTAATTTATATAATATCTATGTGGTAATGAATACTAAGTTCTGTGGGAGACAAGTTTAGTCTCAATAATTGCCCTGAGAATAATCTTCAGAAGATTTCCTATATCTCACCAATAGGGAGTCTAAAATATGCTCAGTTTTATATGCATTTGGTTATTGCATATACTACAGGTGTGTTGGGCAGATTGTTAAGTTCAGGAGTTGACCATTTGACAGCAGCCAAATGTGTCATACGGTATTTATGGAGAACAAAAGGGTTGCATGTTCAAGGATCAGTAGTCAAAAGAGTTTGAGATCATTTTGGTATACTGACTCTGATCATTTATTGGATGCAAAGAATGTATGAAAATCTATGTTAGGTGCCATCTACTAGAAGAGATCTAAATGGTCCCTTTATATAGTCTCTTCTGACATGGCTTTAGATTTCATATCACATTATGTGACATCCAAATCATGAAATATATCTGCATATTTTGTCACTATGCTGCAAATTAGGGATGGTGTTGAAACACCACACAGTTTATTTAGTGACAATGAAGTCTGCAGTTTTATATTCCAGCAACAACAGGAACTCGACAAAGTTTAGATATTCAGAGATCAAGTTCCTAGATTATTGATTAATAGGAGTGTATAATTGTCTAATGAGCACATCGGAACAAACCATGTAATTACGGATCCGTTATAGTAAGGAAATGTCATCCAAAAGGTTTTATGAGCTAGCTACTCATATGGATGTCATTTCATTAAGAACATTCAGTTTTGTGGGAGTTTGTTCTTTTGGGTGCTCATATGATAGACAAAATTAAGTCTCCAGCTTAAGCTTGAGGTTATTTTCTGATCAGAAATAAAGTTTTTGGTTTCAGTTTGGCTTCACTCCGATTTTGGTTTGTTTATGATCTCACTAAGGTTAAGGAGGATCAGTTGGAAATAGACATGTTAGATCACATTACATGTAATTTCCACGCTACACATCCACTTCATAATCCATGTCATTCTTTTGTATTAGCACGGTGACCACTGATGGGTCGAGCTGCAATTGCTGCGGCAAAGATCTCGTTGATCCCTTGCTAATATAATTGATGGACCGGATTGTTTTTGACTCATTAAAGAAATGACAGCAGGTTAAGATCTTATTTGGTTGTATGCACTATGAAATATAATTATAAAGTTTAAGCATATAGCCCAAGTGGGAGATTGTTGGAACTTATCCAACTAAGTTGGATCTTAATCCAACATTGGGCTAATATGCGGTGAATAATTATATAAGTGCTACGCTGTCGTATTAAGCCCAATATATTAGTGATCTGGTTTTAATTAATTAAATGGGCTAAATGAGTTAAACAGGTTGTGGGGCCTTTATGTGTAGAGACTATTGGGCTTCAACTCGTTGATGGGCCGAGTTGGAAACCCTAGGGCTATGGAGGCTAGCCTATAAATATTAGCGGTCATGATCCCCGGAATACACGAACAAATTTGAGCCGTCTTTTCTACGTCCCGTCGCTAGGAGAGAAACCAGGAGAAAACTAAAGGGGTTCTCCAACGGTTGATTCGTGCTATTCTGGAAGATCGTCCGCTACGGTATCGTCAGGATCTTTCAGACTATTAGCGATGGATTCAGGTAAGCTTCCGCTAATCAGAGTAGGTTAATGATTTAAGGTTCCGCATGTTATTCATCTGGATTTGTGTTATTTGGTTAAGAACGCATGTCTGGATCTCTAGTTATAACAATTTCTTCCTCTATTGTTTGGGAACTAATACATGGGGCTTGTGCTAATGAGATGGCATTTATCATGGGCATTTCTTCTGGGCATGTCATCTAAGCCTATTGATCTGGGGCATTTCTTCTGGGCATGGCATCTAGGCCTATTGATCTGGGCATTTCTCCTGGGCATCAAATCTATAGATCCATTTTGTTGCATTCCAACACCTGGGAACAACATCAATATATGATTTATATTCGTCTCCTGCAAAATAAAACATCCAAAATAAAGCATCAATATTGAAAGTGAACATATATTGACAGTGAACATATATTTGCAATTCAATATGAAAAGATAAATTCTAGGACCGATAAGAGAAACTAAACTGGATTCAGTTTCACCAGAGCTTACACCAGAACCAGGATAAATTTGCATTTGAATATAGACCAAGCTGATGTCCGAGCCAAACAATATAGAAATTATCAGCACAACATGAAATGCAAACTTCAATGGCAGTAAAATATCCAATACAGCTTAATAGAATGAAGTATTTAACAAAGAAATTGGTTACGTAAAAAATGAGAATATAAGAAACTTTATGGCAAAATTTACAGCTTAAAAGGATCAAAGAGGCTGCACCAAATGCCAAAAACAGTGAATGCTTTCAACTTGGTTTAGGTTGCTAGTAGCACTATGTTGGACAAATAGCTAAAAATTAAACTGTTTGATGTAAATCCTATATAATAAGATGGGACAGACCAACAACAACACATTACCATGCTTTACTAAGCTCCAAATTCTAATGTGCCGGACTCATACGTGGTAATATGATATATGAGTTTCAACTGGATCGGCAGATGCCATTCCAAGTCCTGCCAAATTCCACCCCTGTACAAAACCTATTAGGCATGTTTCTTAAAACTCACTGCTCACTGGTCCCATATTCTTAAAAGAAAATATTATGGAAAGGAACAACCCATTACCATGTCCTTCACAATCAAATTTCGCATGGAACTTTAAAATACTTAATTTAGAGCCAAATTGTCTTACAATGCATTGGGCTTGTCAAACTCTATTTTCCTGAAGATCCACTGGCAAAATTTTCTTACATTACGACATTTGAGGATCATAATAGCCAAAGTCAATTATTTTAAATTTTTTCTTTTTGACACATCAATTTGAATAAAATGGATGGCCCAAGTAGTGTGTTGCTTATATATGTGGTTTTGGGCATAAATTTGCATCTATGTTAAACTCTATGGATATGTCAAAGGTGCATACAACATGTATTTATATTCACTGTACGCCAAACATTAAAAAAAATAGCAAAAGAAATATATTAAAACATAATAAAGAATTCATATTCACGGTACACCAACTTACATGAAAGATAATATGCATGAAAAATATACCATGAGTGAATTCTCGAAAGTTTCAGCATGTAATAAACTGCTCGAGAATATTATTTATTCAAGATTTCTGTTCCCCTCTGCATTTCCTTAAATGCCTTGAGAAAGTTGAAATCCTTTAGCATGCAATGTTTCTCGTTCAATGTTGAATCACTATATTTAAGCTAGTGTAACTTGCGCAACTTTTCTTTCACTGAACTCTTAGCATCCATAACCATCTGATAAGAGCATGCCATCGAACAGTGTTTGAGTTGTTTGAGTTCTTCAACAAATAAAGATTCGAGTTCTTTCAATGATCACGACGGCTTATACTTTTGCTTTGATGTTTTTATATGATCAATGATTTAGTTTAGAACTGGCTAACAGTTGAAACACCAACCATAGTTAATGGTGTGTTTTGGTTGTTAATGCATGTTTGTTTTTTATTAAAATCAATGGGGACATGGAAGTTGCAAGTGGAGTAATCAAAATCTATTTGAGTTGTTGGCGTGGCCCTCAGTATTATTAGTGTGGATCTGCTTATCACAAAGATAATAAGCATGAGGCCTATCTTCTTAGTGTTTTTCATCTTAAAAAATTATTTACCTGCATGTATGTTTTTCGTTTGATGCAACTTCAATTTAATCAAATAAATATGTAATACCTTGATAGCTAAACCTGTGTATGTCATCTAACATATGTAAACATGATGCTTGCACCTATGCTTTATGTATGTATTATTGAACCATCTGATTTAGCCATTCATCTATGTTTCTTTGGTAGAAGTGTAGAACAAACTGAAGTAACACTATTTTATGCACACATAAAAACTATAAGAAACTACCTGACATTGTTATCTATGGCATATGTTAAACCTGAATGTAAGCAAAACCTGAATGTAACATTTAGGTAGGAAATTAGGATTAACATTATTTAAAAATATATAAAAATTTCGGGCAATGAGATAAGCTTTCCCATTGGGTGACAACCTAATAGGTTCTGGGGAAATGACCTTCATTATCCAAAGTTTCTTAGGAATTCAGCACTAAAAATTACAGGGTCTGGCATCCTGGTTATAAATTTTGTTAAAACTTTTATACATCCTATTTGTTATGTGGTTTGTTATTTAGTTGGACCCATTTTGATGGGATGATGCTTAGAAAACATAATCAATTTCTTAAAAGAACAAAAGCTGTACATTAAACGGATACATATCAGTGGTAGGGATGTACACCGATGCAGATAATCTACAATCCAAATCAAAATTTTATATTCATTCGGATTCAAATGCAAAACATGCTCTCTACTCGGATGCGGATACGATCTTAATTTTAATTCCGGATGTGGATTTGGATCCAATACTGAGTTTCTAAAACGGATTTAGATTCCAATAACACGAATAAAAACATGATATCACATATCAGTATATCATTAGATATAACACAAATAGCGAAACCTGTATATGTGAATAGCATACAATTTTGTTTTTCTAGCTTCTAATTTATTGGTTTGCATTTTGCTAGCACATACAACTTGAAACAATATTTATGTGTCCTTGAAGTACTGAAAAAAATCAAGTTTCTTAATTTTGATGGTGGCTCCATATGCTTGAATGTGAATTCATCTAAAAAACAAATTATGCTCTGCAATGTTCTTTTCCAATTTCTATTGTGAAATGCAAATGAGGAAGGATAATGCTTTCTGTAAACAAATGTGTATGCAATTTATCCCATGTATGCAATCCAATATGAACTTAAACTGCAATATCTTTATACCCATTGTATGCAATCCAATATGAACTTAAACTGCAATTTCTGTAAACAATACAATATCCCTTGTATGCAATATCTCTATAGGGGTAGTTTCTAACTGCCAGTTCATAAAGTCATGTTGTGAAAAATTAGATATTGATGAAACTCATGGCATGGAAGAGAGACACAGCCATGAACAAAGAATGAAGGAAGTACTCAAAAATACATATTAAACAAATGTTTAAGACAGGTCCGACATAATATGGCTTCATAATAGAAATGTCTGTGCTAGTGACACTGACACGAACTTCACCAATATAAATATGACTACCAATTTGACGCTCAACATGTGAAAGCTTCAATTTGCAAACTATGTTTAAATCATTAGATATGCCAAATGCATTAGAAGATGACTCTTTTTGTTTCTTGCATGCATAACATTCTGACAGATTGTTTTCATTGTTAGCATGCTTAAATGGTTAGTCTTGCACCCTCACACCTTGCTCTCTCCTAGATTGGTTAACCAAATAATGTTTAAACTCGGTACATGAAGGTTCAGAAGCAATCAAATCCAATAGGTTATAGGGAGTGGTCATATAACTTGCCTGGTCATAAGCAAATCTCATTCAGTACTAATCCTATTTATGGAAGTTTTCCAGATTTTAATTTCTAGCTTGTAACGAAATGTGCCGGAATCTCAAGTTTGAAGCACTCTTTATGGTGATATGTATACCACTGAGGAAAATTGTATTGTTGACAAAACCCTTGTATGACATTAAGTCCTTCATTGTGTTGAGCCCAATGTGTTATGAACATAGAATTACACCCGATATGAATCTATATTACAGTTTTTTGTTAAATCATGCAACAAATAGTTCAGCTTTGATGTTAATGAACAGACTCATAAACTCCTCGCCGTCTACTGTTTCCTTTTCAATGAGAAGCTACGCAAGTTTATGAAGGATCGATATGTGTGGTAATGATGTGTTTGGCTCTTGAGTAAGCCATCTATACCAGCTCTCTCACCTCAGCATTGACAACATCTGCCGTTGCCATTGAGTAATCCTTCGGTGATGACATCTGTCTCGAAAAGGATCAAAAGAGCCATGGTTAAAATAAACTGAAAAAAATTATACCGCCAGAAAATCGTTCAATTTCTAACAATATAATTCATGTGCAAACAATAAGGAACTGCAAGATTATTGATGTATATATATTTTTAAGATGGGTATATAAATATTAGCCGTACCGAAGTAAGACGTGAAAGCTAGATTTTTTGAAAGACAGTGTAGTCTACACCAACTAATTTTTTTTCAACAGCCAACAACCCCTTTTAATTCCAATCACATGCCGAGTCCATTGTGTTGTAATCCAACTGCAAAATAACCAGCAACAACATGATGAAGGAGAATATACAAATCCTGAATGATAACTAACCTTTCAAACAATAATCTAATGAAGAGGGAAACCAAATGCAGCTGTAGTATAATACCACCCACCAACTACCAAAAAATTTTGTTCCTTCTTACAGATTGAATGAAAGAAATTTGAGCTGTACACCGGCCTTCTTCGCACATGGGATCTTTTTTTAAAGATTGTGTTCTGAATTGAATTGATGACAGATGGGCAAGAAGAGATGAAGTCTGAAATTTGAAGGGGGCATACTGAAAAAGAATGAGGATTGGAGAAAGCTCAAGCGTATCTGATTTCACAAATGGTGAATTCAAAAGAGCAACTGAAATGTTCCAATTACCTTGTTAAACAATAACAGTATCTTAAATCTGACAGTTGAATATATCATGGATAATAATGCTGCTAGGAAACTGAAATGTTCCAATTACCTTGATAAACAATAACAGGGCGATAATCCAGAGTTGTTCCAATTACCCTACGTGAAGTCTAATAAGCACCATACTATCCTTATATTAGCAATACAAATTTTTGAGCAAATGTTTTAATTAACAATTGATGTAGATTGCAAGTTTTTGAGAAAAAATATTCCCCTTAAACCCTAAAATATATCATCCTCCCAAAATATTAAGAAACTGAACAAAATTATCATCTTTGGTAGCAATGAAATGATAAACATAACAAATTTGATTTTCAAGTACCCTAATTTAGACAGAGAAAGTGAAAGCGATGGGCTTACTTCAAGGCGAGATTCATGAACCTGATTTATTTGTTCTTGCAAAGAAACGAAGTACACATCTAAAGACCATTAAGTAGAAATTAGGAACAATTAAACTGTCAAAATAAATTAGGAACAGATCTTTTCATAAGGGTGAATCTTATTTCAGAGAGATTTGTTCTTGCCCAATCTGCATGATCAATGCACTACAGTAAATACAAAATACTTTTAAAAGGGGAAGCAATAAGCACACTCTTTCTTCAAAAGGTATACCGGTTTGCAGGCTATACCACGTTAGGATCGCCAATCCAGGTACCATGAAAAATAGCGTTGGTAGGTTTTCTTTCATTTGGGGTCTCTACACCCAATTTTAAATCAAGACAAATAATTTCTAATTGCAAGTCATAGTCATATCCGGTAATAGTTTTAAACATCATTGAAGAGAAAAAAATTTAATGTATCATAAGTGAATGAGTTGATCTTCGAAATGTAGAAGGGCGATCAAAATACAGAGTCCTTACTAAACACTACGGTGAGTAATCAAGTTGGTTTCCATTCCATTTATTCGTTTTCTTTTTGTGAAAATAATATCCACAACAAATGCATCAAAACTTGCATCAGTAAATTGGGACCAAATTAATCAGAACTTCACTTAAACAAACATATTGAAACAATTACAGTCATTTTGGAGCCAGTCCTGTAGAAACAGAAAACAAATTAGAGAGTCTTGTACACATTAGCCAGTCCTGTAATATACCCAGGTTGGAACACATTTTATCAGAAATTGTGAGTTGGAACTCTCATTGCAATGGCAATATATCAGGTTGGAACTCATTTTGCAATATACTCAGGTCAAAAATTCTTGCCATTGCAAATGCTGTTGGTTTTTGTTCATCTATCATCCTTAATGGAAGCATGTACACAGACCAGAAATTTTGACATGATATTGATCATGTAATTTTTGATCATGTAGGATTTTTTGATCATGTAGGCTTTTGGACAGGATATTGATCAAAAATTTCTGGATATGCAATTTTTGATACATGATCAAATATTCAAAAATTGCATATCAAAAATTTTGACATGATATTGATCAAAAAAGCCTACATCACCATGCAATAGTAATTTTGACAGGATATGCATTCAAAAAGTCAATGAAACATAGAAAAAAAAAGAATAAAAGTTGATACTACAGAATTCAGGTATAAATTCAGTTAGAACTACATATCTTTGTTTCAAAACAGACTATACACACAAAATTTAGTCTGAACTTTTGCTAAAATTCATATGAAAATTTAGTCTAAAATTTAGTCAGGTGAAACTTTACCTTTACAAAATTTCTAGACTAAACATAGACTAACTTAGACTAAACACCTACATATGCTCTAGTGAGTAACCTATGCCAGGCTTCAGATACACCTGCAGGTAGCAAACACCAAAAGATGGATGAATATTAACCATAACAGCTAGATATGAACCCAAAAAATAGAAGAAGAAAAAAGAATATGTCACGCTCATGATGAATCACCAAGAAACATAAAGCAAATGTCAACATGAGAAGAAAATTAGATGAAATTCACTTAATGTACTTACCAGTGAATATGAATTCGCAGAAAATGTCATCTTCTAGCGAACTTTTTTGGATCCTGCAAATTTCAGGACGTGTGCAAGGCGCCTTCTTTCGTATTGCTGTATTGCACTGGCAAAGGGGGAAGATTACATCATACCAGAAGTTTTTAATCAAGAAAAAGACCTAGCATATCCCAGTTCTAAACAAACACGCCAACATGGGGCCATATATCAAGCCAAGTTTGTTCATAAGCAAACAACAAAATGTAGTTTTCCAGAACTACCATCTTTTATCTTGTCCAAATTCCCAAATGGTTAGGCTGGTGGTCTAAGAGGCCAATTAGCATTGTCATTGTGCTCCAGGAGCACCCCTTTAATTCTCTCCAAATCCTTTCAACATCATAATAGTGACAAATGGCCAATCTTGAGTCGAAAAAACTCCAGGGGAAACTACATTCTTGTTTCTTATAATGATTATATTAAAATTACATTTACATGTACATATGTCATCTTCCCAATTTCATCCTTATAATTTAAATACTCCAGCCTCAATAACACAAAACCACCATGACCTTAGTTACATACAACATTTGTTACATACATCTTTAGACAAGAGTCCTATGTTGAAGTCCAGTCTTGGGTTCACTACTGCAAGCTTCATTGATAAGAACTGGCAAAGACGGAAAAAAATGAACATTTAAAATAAAAATACATGCCAAAATTTTCCTATGAGCATCATTATGACACAATGTTTTTTGTTTACAAAAACATCAATACCTCAACTTGTCGTTGCCATGATTGCACATAATTGATTATTTCATCCAGCAGTACTGCCTTTCCTGTAAATCAAACTAAGATTCAACCAGCGAAAAATTGCAAAATTTCAAATGCATACTTGCAGCCAAGATGAGACAACAACCGAGGGCTCAGCCTCGGCTCAAAGGCTTCTTCAAGCCTTGCTCTTGAACGGGTACATGGCAACCAGCGCAACCCCAATGAACGGCCCCGCCCAGAAAATCCACTGCAAATTCAATAGTTTGTTATCAGAAAATCTCATCAGAGTTGATAATAATAAAAAAAGACAAAAAATACATATATTTACATGGTCACTCCAAGCATGGCTCTTGTAGTATTCACAAAAACGGCAGAACACAGTGTGTCAAAATGTAACAGCGGTTGTCAAGTGGTCAAACAATAATCATGTTAAAGCATCCTAAAATTGCTAATTTAATGTATAAGCCACAGCAAATTGAAAGTTTTACATGCTTCGCTAATTGGATAATTTGTTGCACTTACACTTTCACCTACTCCCTAACTTGTAAAATTTCACATATACACGGCAATTGACTCATCCATGTATTTTGGTTCTATTTAATAGTGATTGATATCAAATGCTCAGCGGTTAAAAATTTTTAATCACATCTGCATTTTAACCTTGAAGAAAATCAAAAACCGTGATCAAGGCTTGTGCTTCCTCACATCCAGTAAAAATGTTGGATCGAAATCCTTTTTCACACAATCTTTGTATTTCTAATAACCCCTTCAAACTGTTTACATTCCAACTCTCTAGCAGTGTCCATAATAACAAATAAACGAAATGAAAGAGTGACACAAAATTGAATCAAACCCCAAAAAATAATAAAATAAAAAGGTTAAAAGGCGAACATGAAACAGACCTCATCGATCAGCCTGATGACGTTATAAAGCAACGTCGGATAAAACAGCACCCTCGCACCAACGCCGACCACCACCCTCTTCGCTTCAATCAGCCCCAATTTCTCATCGCCACAACTCACGATCGTCTCCTCGTCACCACCAATCCTCGACTCCCCGTCCTTCAACTCCTCAATATGCATCTCCAAAATCGAATCTTTTCTCACATATTACAGAAACCCTTGGTTAATTCTGGTGAAATGCGGCTCCCAAGCTCCTCGCTGGGTTGATTCCGGTGCTGGTGATGGTGAACTTTTTTAGGATCATGGGGTCCTGTGTGGTTTAATTGCTGTAGGAAGGTGGTTTGATTAGATCTGCAATTGGAAGACCCCAAAGCTCTGAGAGAGAGAGAGAGAGGAAGAAGGAGCATCGCATTTCAGTTTCCTTTGTGAGGGGCTCTGTCCTGTGGGCTTTTGGGGGAGGCCAACGAATAAGAATGGCTTCAGTTTTTGATTTCCCCCGTTGATTTCCCCCCCAAATTTCAATTTTCAAACATCCCTCCACAAATCCCCCCCAATATATATAACTTAACCAATTTCTCATCTCCCAATTTCTCATATCTCATATTCAACATACAACAACAAAATTTATTACCCAATTACCCAAATTCTCTTATCCCTTGTCCAAATTCTCTTATCCATATTCTCTTAAACAAAATCTCTTATCCAATATCTCTTATCCAAAAACCCATGATAACATCCCTGTTTTATAATATAGATATATATATATATAGGAATGGCGTGCGAAATTTCTGGTGAAGGGGACTCAGGTGATCCAAAGGAGTCGGAAAGTTTGAAGGACGGCGGTGGCTCTTCTTCAATTCCCGTAAGATTCTCAAGCGGCAATGGGAAGATGGCGTCGGTATCAGGGAAAGGCGATCCAAAGGAGTTGGAAAATGTAAAGAACAGCAGCAGCTCTTCATCAGTTCCCATCGGGCTTCTAGGCGGCAATGGGAAGATGGCGTCGGCATCAGGGAAAGGTACGAGTTTCACAGGAGATCTCGAGAAAAAAATTCCAATGGCTTTCAAGGTTCTACCAAAGGGGATGAGAGAGTCTGGCGGATTGTTGCGAGGAGGGATAAGGGGAAGAAACAGCAGGGTGTTGCTTTTGTGCCACCTCAGGGAGACGGGAATTTATTTGGGAAACCTAGATCTGGGGCTCTATTGCACAGCCGTAATGGGGGGTTTCACCGTCGGCCTTTGCAGACAAAGCCCATGCCGTCTAAGAGCAGTGAGGATGATGCAAGTAAGGTATTTGATCGTGTGCCTGTTAGACCTAATATTTCTATTAAGATAAACACAACAGGTCCAAAACTGTCTTTTTCATAGGTTTGCGCAAATAGGTGATCATATGATGATTCTACTGCAATGACTTTTATTCCTCCTCAAATCAAAGAGGATGACACTCAGATTGGTAGAGTTTCTAGCTCTCTACTGGCGAGGGGGTCTGAGCGTTGGAAGAACTCATTGGTGGGCTATGTCCTTGGCGATGTGCCCTACTATGGTCAATTACGAGCTTGGGTGGATCGTTTGTGGAAGTTGAAGAAGGGAGTCCAAATTTACAGTCGTGATAATGGGTTCTTTTACTTTCGATTTGAATGTGAAACGGAGTGTGAGAGGATTTTATATGGAGAGTCGTGTCTATTTGATGGTAGGTTGACAGTTCTTCAATGGTGGAGCCCAACCTTACAATATGATCGTGACATTCTTGCTACAGTTTCCGTCTGGGTTCAATTTCATTGGGTGCAAATTAATATGTGGACCCTTGACATTCTGAATATTTTTGGTTCGTTTGTGGGTATTCCCCTTTGCCTTGACAGAGCTACTGCTAAATTGGAACGACTATCTTATGCCAGGTGCTTAATTGAGGTTGACGCTAAAACCCTCTTCCTAAAACTCTTGGAGTTGAGTTGGATGATGGCTCCATCATTACTGTTGAAACTAAATTCGAAGGTGAGCCTCCGAGATTTAGTCACTGTGTATCCTTTGGTCATGCTGATGCTCAATGCGCTGCCAAGCTCTCTTCAATCCAAATTTTAGACCGAGGTAAACAAGACTTACATTCTGGAACTAATGGCTCATGTGCGCATGTAGCATCATTTAATGTAGCCCAATTCAGTAAGGAGGCAGTTGGCACATCATCACAAGAATGTGTCACAACACTGAAGAGTAATGGTGATGTTGGAGTAGATGGGGATATAGGAGAAGTGGCAGGCCATAATAAATCGACAGAAATTACTTCCATGCCGTCCATATCAGTACCACAAGGCACAGTAATTGGGCATGCTCCTATGACATTGTTTGATGAATTAAATATTGATGCTTCACACTCCAATGTAAAAATTATAGGAGGGGATCCAAATTTCTTCAATTCAACAGCATGCCCCTCACCTGCTACAAAAGCTCCCACTACAAGAAACTATGACAAGCCACCAAGCTCGACAAGACCAAATCCATCCATTATAGATGATAGGTGTGACACAGAGATAGACTGCGTTCCACCAGATTTAACAATTGAAAACCCCGATTGGGAATTGGAGCTAGTGGAAGCGAAGGGGAAGGCTAATGACACTATTTTGATAGGTACTATTAAGGCTGCAGGCCATACTGCGACGGGAGGAGGCACACGGAAAAGCTCACGGCTTGGAGCTAGTGGGAAGAATGCTCAAACTGTCATTAATGAGTCTATTTATATGGAATACGTGAGGTCTTAATAACTCCATAAGACAAAGAGATCTACACGATAGATTAAGCAAGATTAAGCCATCTTTTGTTATTTTACTTGAGACAAAGCTGAAGGAAGGAGACAGTAAGTGGAAATCTATGTTGCCAAAAGATTGGAATACCATTAATAATTTTTCCTACCATAGGGGAGGGCGCATTTTGGTTTGGTTTGACAGCTTGATTTAGGATGTTAATGTTTAGTCCATATCCTATCAACACATCACTATGCAATGTAAGAATTCTGGTGGGCTCCTTGTTACAATTACTTCAATCTATGGTTCAAATTTACGCTCAGATCGAAACCAACTCTGGAAATCTTTGGAATCGGATGCTGGCTTGATTGGGGGGGAGCTTGGCTGGTGAGTGGAGACTTTAATTGTATAAGGTACTCCAAGGAAAAGGCTGGAGGTAGAAGCTGTGATGAGAAAGTACTTGATGAGTTCAATAATTGTATTTACAATTGCTCGCTCATAGATATTAAACATGTTGGTCGTGTGAGCAGGTGCAATAAGAGGCTGGGTGAATGTCGTATTGCGGCAAGATTGGACAGATCTCCATGCAATTCTAGCTGGCTTGGATTGTTACCTAATACTTTTGTAGAATACTTGGATCCCAACACAAGCGATCACTCTCCTATGTTGATCAAGCTTATTACTAAGGTAAAAAATTATCCAAAACCATTCAAAACCTTTAATGTATGGGTAAAGTGGTCTAGCTTCAATGATTTGCTTTTCGATCTGGGATCAAAAAATTGTTGGCACTCCTATGTTCCGAGTGGTTTCAAAATTCCAACGTCTAAAGCATGAGCTTCGGTCTTGGGCTCAACATCACGGCAGGAATAATGACATTGTTGAATGCCACAGGAAC
Source organism: Scilla litardierei (assembly GCA_030789695.1). NCBI lineage: Eukaryota > Viridiplantae > Streptophyta > Magnoliopsida > Asparagales > Asparagaceae > Scilla > Scilla litardierei. The sequence goes on from CM061142.1 coordinate 530,981,801, forward strand.
CTTGAAATAATTCGGTCAAATACAAATCTGGATTATAACCTCAATTTACAACATGAAGAGCATGAATTAACTCATAAGCTGGCTGATTTATTGATGTTTGAGGAAGAGATGTAACGGCAGAAAAGTCGGCAAGATTGACTGAGCTTGGGTGACAAAAATTCCAGGTTTTTTATACTGCCATGAAGGCGAGGCAGAGTCATAATAACCTGGGACATTTAGTTGATGCGGATGGAAACTACAATAAATCATATGAAGAGCTCAGGACCAATGCACCTAATTTCTATGAATCATTGTATAATCAATCTCTTTATTGGAATGTGTTTCCAAAGCTTGTTCTGAAACACATTCTGACGTCTGAAGCATCCAATTAGTTGGAGAGGAGAATTTCTAAAGATGAAATCAAGGAGGCGGTCTTCCAAATAGGTGTGGATAAATCCCCTGGACCTGATGGCTTCAATAGCTTCTTTTATCGGAACAACTGGAGCATTATAGGTAATGATGTCTCTGAAGCAGTTAAATCTTTTTTCCACTCAGGCTCTCTTTTGCACCCTATTAATCATACTCATCTGGTTCTGGTTCCTAAAAACTCAAATGCATCTGGGTTAGGAGATTACAGACTCATTGCTTGTTGCAATGTACTTTACAAAGTAATTAGTAAGATAATTTGCAATAGACTGAAAGTAGTCATACATGAACTTATTTCGCCCAACCAATCAGCTTTTCTAAAGGGGAGATTATTATCTGATAGTGCTTTGCTAGCGCATGAACAGATCCGGGATTTTAGTAACCCTATGGGTGCAAGAACTTGCCTGAAATTAGATTTAAGAAATGCATTTGATAGTGTAAATCGTGAATTCATTTATTACATGCTCCATCGTATGGGATTCGGTAGGAAGTACTCATCTTGGATCAAGGAAAGCATAGCCACCCCCACATTCTCTGTCATGGTTAATGGTTCACCAGTTGGCTACTTTGATGGTAACAGAGGTCTTAGGCAGGGGGACCCTCCCTCCCCTTACCTATTTGTAATCACCATGGAGGTGTTTTCATTATTGATTGATAAAGCTATTGTTGGCCGCAATATTCACCCTATGAGGCGTACAGGTGCCATAAGCCATCTTTTATTTGCGGATGACCTACTCATTGTTTGCCGAGCTAACAAACACTCTTTTGACGGTCTTAAAACTCTTATATCTGATTTTTCTAATCTAACTGGGTTGGTGATAAATTGGGACAAAAGCTCATCCATTTTCAGCAAATGGGCCAGGAATCCTATTGGTTTATCGGATTTGCTAAGAATCAAATTGGGTTCGTCAATTACGACGTACTTAGGCCTCCCCCTTTCCACAAGATACCCAAAGCCATCCATGTATATCAGGTTGCTTGACAAATGCAGGAAAAGACTTTTGGGGTGGACTTCCTCCTTACTATCCATTTCAGGGCGTATCAAATTAGTTAAGAAGGTAATCAACGGTATGGTGATTTTTTGGATGTCAGTCTACCGAATTCCAAAATCTGTACTGCACACTATTAATGCAACTTGTGGGAAATTTATCTGGGGGTCTTCCTACACTTGGGCTTGGAAAGACATATGTACTCCTAAGGAGGAAGGGGGAGTGGGTATGAGATTGCTTCCTAATTTGAATCATGCTGCAGGAGTTAGATTGACTTAGTGGATGCTTTCCATGGAGGGATTATGGGCAACTTATATGAGAAACAATTACGATACTGGTAATTTCTTCGTAGCTAAAAGTAAAATCACCCACTCTGGCACCTGGAAGTTTATGCTGCACTGCAGATTATAAACTAAGAAGATGATTAATAGACAAGTAAAGGATGGCCGCTCTACCCTCTTTTGGCATGATAACTGGCTACCTTGCGGGCCACTGAGTGAGATTTATGATGTGCCAATTGATGCTAGCAACAAGAAGGTGGCAGACTACATGTCACCAACGGGATGGAGGAATGACCAGGAAATCCGCCACATTCTGCCTATTTTGCCACACATTCCTCTTTCTTCGGGTGCTGACGCTTGGGAATGGGCTCCAGTATCTTTTTTCCACTTCAAGGATGCTTGGGAAGGTACGTGACATCGTGGATTTATTTTCCCGTATGCAAAAATAATTTGGTATAAAAATCATGTACCCAAAATGGTCCTTACACTACTACGCTCATTTCATGGGAAGCTTCTTACTAGAGACATGCTACATAAGTGGGGCATAAGCACCAACACTGGTTGTGTTCTGTGTGAGGATGGGATTGATGAAAGTATATACCATCTATTCTTTGAATGTCGCTACAGTAAATATGTCACGCCCGCTTCCCATTATACTTGGGAGCGAGGATGTGAACGGGCCCGCTTGGGCTGGAGCGGTGAAACTCCAACCCAATAAGCGTCTGTGGGTAAACCGTAAACAGGTTCTTGCATTTCAAACTCAGAACAAAAGGAAATTTCATTATTATTACATTGATGTCCAGATTTACAAGTACACAAATAAGGCCAACTTGGCCATTAGAAACAGAACTACAACCAAAAATACACCTGAACAAGATTACAACAATTATTAAATTTCAGCGACGTTGCGAAGGCTCGTTGTTCTCCAGCAGCGGATCTCAGCGTCTGGGCACCCTGGTCAAGCTGCTCATTCTCTAGGATTGCTCCTCTGCAAATCTGTCTAATACCTGACGTATATTTCACAAGACAAGAAATATACATCAGCGAGGGTCGCTCGGCAAGATTTAAAACATTAGTGGGAAAAAGACCCTCGGCAAGGTTTTCAAAATCATTCATATGGCAAAAGGAGTGACATAATAAGATTACAAATAAGTAAAGCGTGTCAGCATAGGAATCATATGGCATGGCAAATGAGATGTACAGAATGACAAGTATAGTAATTGTAGTGTGCAAGGTAATAAACATGGCAATGTGGTGTGTACAGCAATAAGCATGGAAATGTGGTGTGTACAGCATTAAGCATGGAAATGCGGTGTGTACAGCAATAAGTGTAACAGGTGTAGTACGTACATCAATGAGTATGACAAATGTAGTGCATAAAGTAACAGGTGACGTACATGGCTTTTGTAATGCACAAAGTAAAGGTACGACATTAGCGATGTACAAAGTAAAACATGACATAAACTTAGTCGATAGTTCACAATAGTAGCTGAAGTAAACAGGAGTGCCAACCTGTACTTAATCTAGTGACAAGCCCAGTGTCTGAGGGGGAGGTGACCAGCATCACACCCAAGTCAACGGGAGCTACCCGTGACTCTATACTCACCGACCCGGCCAGGTGTCGGTCAAGTTCACCAATAGAGTGCAATCCAGCTTTCCAGCCTCTACTACACTAGACTACCCCACCCAAAGTGTCCATAAAGTCAATCCGTAGTTCAATGTCTGCCGAGTGGCAAACATTCCGTAAGCGGCCCGCGGCCCAATATCCGTAATTGCCCGAAGGCCCGATAATCTGTGATTTGCCCAAAGGCACAATAGTCCGTAAATTGTCCGAAGACCCAAATATCTGTGATTGCCCCGAGGGCTAAGTTTTTCACAATTCAAAAGGATGCACATCACGTAATAAATCGAATAACAAGAAGGGAAAGCATTTCGTGTGTATCATTTAAGTGGCTAAAGCAACCAACACATTAACAAGATTCATTAAAAACCATTTTGAATATAAAAGTTGTTTACTTGACAATTTCGCGACGTATGTTATTTTAGGAAGTTTGAAAACAAATAATATACTTGCGCCATCAAAAGTTGTAGGAAAGGAACCATATACTTGCAGGTTGTATATACTTGCCTGAAGTGATGTGAGTTTTGGGTGCCCGGTGATCATAAGATTAGGCACGGATTAATCTGCGAAAATCGGGGTTTTAATGGCCAACATCTAGTTAAAAAGTTTTAAATAGACTTACTATAAGATAATGTTTAACTTACAAATTAACATCAACTATTAACTTAATATTCAACTTAAATAATCCTAACTTAATTAATCTTAAGCTTATTAATTACTAACCTATAAAAATCATTTACTAACCAACCTCTATAATACTGTTAATAAACTTTATAACAATTAAAACTTTTATAATAATAATCACTTCAGATTTTATAATAATAATAAAAATTAATATATAAAAACTTAAGTACACTAATATCTCACCCCTGCTCTCTCGTTTCCCCTCTCTCTGTCTTTCTTTCTTCTCCTTCTTTCTTTCTTTTTGTTTCTCTCGAAGGGGCGCAGGCGAAGGGGGAATCGGCGTACGGCAGGCGGATCCGGAGGCGGGCGGCTGCGCAGATCTTGAGGGCGGCGGCGGTGTGGACCCGGGATCGGAGCGGCGGCTTCCCGAGGCGGTGCAGATCGGAGGGGGCGGCGATTGCGAGATGCGGCGGATCGGCGACGGAGATCTGGGCGGAGGTCGAATAGAAAACGGACGGGGTTTTGTGCTCCGGCGAGGTAGAGGAAGGGGAGCTCGAGGGTCAGGGGATGTCTCAGGCGGCTCGGTGGGTTCTGGAGCTTGCTGGTTGGAGATGGTGGCAGGCTTGAGTTGGCGCGGGGAGTGTCGAACAGAGGAGTTGATGAGGTGGGGTTAATGGGGGTCATGGTAGCGGTGATCGACAAGGGTGGAACGGCGGTGGGTACGGTGCTGGGTCGGAAGTGAACGAAGAGGCGAGATCGGGGTGGTGATGAAGGTGGCGGTGCAGGTGGTGTTGTCGGGCTTGTCGGAGGAGGAAGATGAAGTCGCCTCATGGGTCGAGGGCGGAGATCGGAGAGGAAGTCTGGGGAAGTGGATGGTGGCGGCGGACTCAGGGAGCTCCGGGGTTCAATGGCGGGAGGCTTGGGGCGTGTTGGTAGTTGCGAGGCTGTCGTGGTGGCGTGAAGTCCGGGGAAATCGGGCTTCCTTTTTGGAGAGGAGGCGTGGCGAAGTCGGGGCCTGGGGTTGTTTGGTGTTGGGGGTTGTAGGGGAAGAGATGTTCTTCCTTGGATTTTGTGGCTGTAGGTGGAGGGAGGAGAAGGAGTTGATGTTCACCTTGGGGGGAAAGAGACAGAGTCCATGGTAGCGGGTAGGAGGATGCTGCCATAGTTGAAGAGGATGGGGCGCTCGGAGAGAGCTGGAGGGCGTGGATGCAGGCCTGGGTTGATCGGAGGGCGGAAGAGGAATGCTCGGCGGGGGTCTGAGGACGGTGAGAAGTCGGAGGCGTGGTCAGGGAGGTACGACAGGACTTTGGTGACCGGCGAGGGAAGAGGGGGATTGAGTTTTGCGTTGGTGTTCGGTAGAGAAGGAGATGGCGGCTCGGTTGATGATGAGAATATAAAAGAACTAGGGTTGTCATAAAAAGGAAATATGAGAAGAAAGTAATTTGTTTTGAATTAGTAATTATTAGGGGAGAGTTTATTAGCATGAGTAAATAGGAAGGTTTGAATAATTTAAATAATTAGAGAGGTCAATGGGTTTTGAATGGGTAAAATGTTTCCATATTAGCTATAATTTAATTTGGGTTTAAAGAGGAAGTTTTTGAACAAATTCGAAATTTGATCCTTTTGAAAACATTCAAATTTTATAACTTTTGGGTTTGAATTTGAATAACGATCCACATGTAATAACATGTTTACAGGAATGAGTAAATAAGGGGAAAAAGGAAGGTTTAAAAATTTAAAGGATTTGTTTTAAATAATAACTGATTAGGAAAACTTAATAGTAAAACTAATAGGAAAAGTGTTTGAAATTAATACATTTGCTTTTAAAAATATTTATCATGGAAATTAAAAACAAATGTAATTAAGAAGGTTGAATAATAATGAGGTTTAATTTCAAGATAATTCCCAATTAGTCATAGACTTTATTACGGTAACAAAAATAGGAAAGTTTGAAACGTATTAATAATTAGGGATTTAAAGCTAGGTAATTTAGGAAGTTCTTAAACAGGAAAGTTTTTAAAATGAATTTGAAATTGGATTTTGGAAAATATTTGAATAACAACATTAATAGGGGAGATTATGAATAAGAGGAAAAAGGAAAGTTGAGTAATAAAAATAATTAGAGGATTTTAAAGGGGGTTTGAATGAGTACAATGTTTCCAAAAAATTTTATAATTAATTATGATTATAAAAGAAGGTTTTAAATAAATTCGAATTTTCGAATTTTAAAAAACATTTTGAATTTTAAAACATTTAAACTTTCAGTCTCAAATCATTAATAACACTATTAATAACTTAACTAACAAGTATATTATTAGTATCCATACATCAATGTATATTTATGAAAGACTTAAATTAATGGAACTCCACTCTAGTATCCGAAAATACCGGTCGTTACAAAATACATCTTGAACAGGAGTCTACTTAAATTGGGTGTATCAGACCCCATTGAGCCTCTCCTCTCTGCCGTGGGGGACTATTATTTACTTCATTACACCAGAAAAGACACTATTAGCCTGCTCGCCAAAACTATCTTAGCTACGATAGTCTGGCACATTTGGAGGGAGCGAAACAGGCGAGTATTTGAGGGGGTGCGCAAACCTAAGACACTACTATTTGAGGATATTGCAGCTGATGTCAGAATTATACTCAGAGACCAAGACCTTAACACCCCAGACGCCGCTCAGGCCATGGAGAATTGGGAGTTTAGAGACACAGGCTGATAGAGTTTATCATCGGAGTTCTTTTGCTGTGTTTCTGTAATTTTTTTTTATGATATCTGTACATTTGCTATGGAAGGTGGAGCTTGATAGTAAAGAGTGACGGCGCTTGTGCCATCTCCTCTCTCTAGCATACTCCACCTTCTACGATGGCACATGTATTGTACATTTTTGATCTTGAATAAAGATCCCCACTAACTTTCCTATATATATATACACATATATACATATATATGTATACATGTATATGTATACATATGTATACATGTATATATCTATACATGTACATGTAAACTTATGTATACATGTATATATATACACACATGTATATATATATATGTGTGTGTGTGTATATATATATATATATATATATATATATATACTAGTATATAACCCGTGCCCATAGGGCACGGTTCATTTTAGATATCCCCCTCAAAATCTTAGTTCCCCCGAAAATTTAGCACATCCAAAGAAATTTAGTTCCCCAAAAAACTTAGTTCCCCCCAAAATTTAGCACCATCCAAATTTATTTCCGCTCAAATATTTTAGGGTTTTTTTGAAAATTTTCACTTTCCAAAAATTTTAGTTTCCCCCAAAATTTAGTTTACAAAGAGAATTTAATTCTCCTCAAAAAATTTAGTTCACCCTAAATATTAATTCCTACCAGATTTAGTTCCCCCAAAAGGTCCATCCAAAAATTTGATTACCTCCAGATTTTAGTTCCCCCTAAAAATTTAAATTTTAGTTTTGCCAAAAATTTACTTCCAACAAAATTTTAAATTTTATTTACCCCAAAAATTTCAGCTAGTCTATATCTAATCCATTTCCAGCATTATCTCCAAGCAAACTCATAATCTCTCAGCTAGTCTAAGCCAACTTCATTATCAATCACTATCTTGTCAAACCTTAATTCCGATGTTATGAAGTATTTTGTAACCAAAGATAGCTAATGATACTGATTTAAAAGTGATTCTTACAGGCAAGTCAATATTTTAGCTGGTGAAAGAATCTAGTATAACCACTGAATTTGTTTCTACGTCATGTTAGAGTCCATGCATATTGTTTCATTAATTACAACAGAAGAGTAAACAACTACATATTTAGCATCATTCGAAGTAGTCTAGTACAGACTGGAATTTTCCCATATCAAGTTTCACCACATGTATAATGATGATGAGCCATTCAGACTATGAACCATGAAGACTAATAAACATGAAATCTCAATAACATAGTTAACTCAAATGCAATTTAAATTTCATTAAGCAAGAAGGAAATTAGGGTGATGAAGTAAGGAAATTAGGGTGATGAACTAAGGAAATTAGGGTGAAGAACATTTGTTAGTCTTTCAATTAAGGAAAGTTTTATGTTCAATTTATTGGCTACTTAAACAACTTAGACTCATTTTGATGACAGGATATGAATGGATTGATTAGTCAAGAAGACGGCATTTTATTTGATCAACATTTTGAATACTAAAAAAACAACATTTCATGTCAATACTCAAGAAGACATCATACTCAAGAAGACATGATTGAATACTCAAGCAGACAACATAGTTCACCCGACATCATTTTATTTGATCAACATGCATGATCAAATAATTGCAAAAAATAAAATACTCATCAGACTTCTGCATAAACTAATTCTTTACAGGACCAAGTAAATTCATACTAAACCATGTCTTCTTGAGTATATCAGAAGCACGATCTAGGAAATTGAGGGCATCAAGAAATAATAAAGTTAATACAGTTACCAAGCACATCGATACTCCAAAAAATTTCCACCCATACCATGAAGTAAGTAGTGTTCATCAAACAATTTGAAATACACGCTGGACCTAAAACAACTGGAACAAAACACAAAAACAAAAATAAAAGCAAAATAAACAATATGTTTTCATAATTGAAATTAACTAAAGCTGACCATAATAGAGCCAACATGAAAGCAAATTAAGGACATTTGTGAATCTGTCACCTAATGAAAGGTTTATGCTCAATTTGTTGGCTACTTAAACAACTTGGACTCATTTTGATGACATGACATGCATGGATTGAATACTCAAGTAGAGACCATTTTATTTGAGCAACATTTTGAATACTCAGGAAGACATTGTTCCATTTCAATTCTCAAGAAGACATGATTGAATAAAATTTGATCAAAAGTAGTGAGGAATGAATCGGACCCATCTCCAAAAATAAAATTTGATCATCAGAAAAAGGTTTGATCAAAAGTAAAATAAAATGCCTCTGAGTAATGAAGACAAAACATAAATTCACACTATAACAACAAAGGGGTCATCCTTGAATTAAAACCATATTTATTATGGCTATTTCAATCAAACATAGTAAATGAAACTAATTTGGATCTAAATTCACTCATAATCACTTTCCACCAACCAGTCTTATGTTAATTGTAACATAAATTGTACCAGAAAAAGGAAAGGAGTAGTAATTACATGTGAATTATAAAGGAAGTATGCATGTAGTATCATATGCATAGTTATTTTAACCATTTAGGACGCTTCAAAGGTTGAAAACATAGATAAAGGTCTTATGTCTATAGTACCATGTTGTTTTTGAGAGAAGACAAATTTATTGAATTAAAAACACAGAAGTTTAATATATCAGTTATTATATGTGTGTGTGCGTGCACACATTCAATTCCAGATTTTTTTCAAGTCTTACATACAAACATAATAGCAAATTATTGGAATATCTGAACATTTTTAAAACGGATATTGGATATGTGAAGAAGCAAGCATTTCTTACATAAACTCAAATGACAGTAATAGTGATTTAATGTCAACTCCAATTCTTCTCTAAATAACCATACATCCAAGTCGGCAAATATTCCATAAACCAACAAAATTAGCATTTTTTTTCAATCACGAAACCTACACTATCAAATTCACATTTTCAGCATTCAAAATGATTATTCAAGGGTGAATTTATTTTTCCTTTCACCAATGAAGCCCGTAAGTTTGTGGATGATCACCCTTATAGACAATGATTCAACCTTGTTAGCCAGTTCAGTTCAATTACAAACCTTAAAGGGAAAAAATTCTTACATCTTGTTGATGATCCACTGGACGGCTTCAGACTGGAGCAGAGTCCTTTAGTTGCTAGACTGCTGCCACATCCATCAAGGAGCACAACGACACATCAAGCTGAGTGTGCTTCCAGTTTCCTTCAAAGAAAAAAAATAAAAAAGTTGTTCATGCAAAAAAAGAGAGAATTTTCATTGATATCTCTGTTGATATTTTCAGCTTAAAAGGAACCCATATTTAGCATAGTTCCATATTTTCAGGAGCATGTAGAGAACAAAAATATGTGTAAATCTCAAATCTGATCATTGCCCTTTTATATGCATAGATCATTACCTTTAATGTCAGCTGGAAAATCCCACAGAATAGGAGCAGTTAAACATCACAATGTAATTCGCGAATTAAATGATGAGAGTTGCTCCCCTTCATTTTTAGGACCTGCGCGACAACAGATAGGAGCTGCTCCCCTACCATTTATCTCTCACAATTTAGGATCTGCGAGACAACAGAATATGAGAATATGAGCTGTTCCCCCTTCATTTATGTCTGCTAAAAGTTGAGCTTGTGATTATGGTGTGAGCTTGAGCACGTGATAATTGCAAATTTTAGACTGGGTTATTTCCGACTGGGTTATTTCTGTCTAGGCTTGAGCAATAATTGACAAACTTAACAAAGTTGAGCCTGTGATTGGGTTATTTTTGTCCACACTTCCATTTCTGACTGTGATTGGGTTATTTCTGTCCACACTTTTAGCAAAGTTATTTCTGTCAACTTTAGCAATTATCATCCATATTTCTGGACACACAAACGAAGTGTGGACTTAACAAAGTTGAGCTTGTGATTGGGTTAACAAAGTTGAGCACATAATCATAAGTCTGGGCTTGAGCAATAACTTTTAGCAATAATTGCAACTTTTAGCAATCTCAAAATATAGTTAACAACTTAACAAAGAAAATTCATACATTGTTTTTATCTTTCATGGATTATGGTGTGGGCTTGAGGACATGATAATTGCAAATTTGCTCTCTCCTGGGTTATATGGACCATTTGAAAAATTATGAAGTATGCAAACATGTTATCCTAGCTCCATATTGACTGACAGACATACTTGTATACTTAGCTACATATCAATGTGACATGCCAATCAAAGACTCAAATTTAGGTTCCTTGAGGTATCTCTGGCTTTACCTGGTTCAAAATGGCCTTTTAAGCAAGCTCCAAGTCGAGCGTCAGAATCTCCCATTCATCCTCACTATTGGGCTCTATATTAACAAATGCAGCTTTAGGTATATTACCTTCTGCTTTCACTCTAACTTCATTACAATCAGGCAGCAAAGTACACCATGCAAATCACTCCACAATCTACAAAAATGTAAGCTGGATGAAAATTCGAATATAAATAAGAAGCAAAGGTTGATTGAAATTAGGAAGAGCAACCATCAAATAATTCTAATACTTAAGGGTTTGTAACTCATTCTAATTTTTATAAGGCTGACACACACACACACACACACATGCATGCACGCACGCATGCACCCACCAATTAACCAAATTACAAAATTCAAGTGAGGCCAACAATCGAACACATACCGCTCATGAAACAGAATTGGAACCTGGCTTGATAATTCGAAGAGTTCGGCTTCGCATGGTAAGATATTCATACGCCTCCTAAAATGTAGAATTAGGGTGTAAACAGATAAAACATATAAGCAAGTTAATATACCCCATCAAAATGTAGAAACTTGCTTATTGGTGTAAACAGAATACACAAATTATCAAGCTTACCCAATGAAAACCTCCCGTGTGAGAGCACGACCAAAATTCTGTCAGAATGAGGTATTCTGTCAAAATAAACATTAATATATTATGTCAAAATACCATTAATATATTCTGTCAAATCATTGGCCTCATTTTGAGGCAACCAAAATTAATATACTCATTTTGATGGTGTAAACAGAATACACAAATTATCAAGCTTGATGTTAATATACCCCATATAAGATAATGTGTATATGAAAATGACCCAATGAAAATTCTGAACTTGGAAAAAAAATATACCGTTCTGGTATTCACTATATAAGAATTGATGAGTGTCAACAGAATACACAATGTTCATAGCATGCGTACATGAGGAATACTATGCCATGACCTGTTATCAAATCATAATTTTTTTCTTTCCATCATCTCTATTTTTGGGTTCACAAATTATCATAGTCCCAGCAAGATTCAATTTTTCTACCTCCAAATCTCATCAAAACCAAAATGCATGTAGGAAAAAAATCAATAAACCATGATCACAGGACTTGGTTCACAAATTACCAAAATGTGACTTCCCCCAACCAACATTTTGAGAACTTTGCAGGCTGTTGATAGCAAAAATAAAGACAACAAAAAGAACCAACACTAAAAGTAAAGACCACTTTTAATATTCATTAATCTTGATTGTATAACAAAATGCATGTCATGTGTTACATGGAATGTAGCAAATCTTATCCATCTTTCCATTGTCATGCGAGTCTAGCCCTGGATCACATCCAGGCAGGTGATCTCTTGCATTTCCTTTCCATGCATCCTCAAAGCCAACCAACTCATCTTAAAATAGTAAGTATTATTATTAGAAGAAGAAATCATATGTTTAGATCAAGGTTGTCTGCGTAAATCAAGGTTTAAGTATGTGTAATATATATTGCAGATTTATGTATGTGTAATATATGTCTGCGTAAATCAAGGTTGTATTAGTGTGTAAATAATCGTGTGTTGTATTAGTGTGTATGTGTGTCCATACCTAACACATATACATATGGACAACATACACATGATTCTGTCTTCAGTGTAGGTAACTAAAATAGATGGCATCAATATATGGCCATCAAACCCACCTAAAACCCAAAAAATTGGGTAGGTACATTTATGTGTTTTATGTAGTTTTGCAGATTTATGGGCATAGACAATAATTTTTAGCAAGTTGGTTTTGTACCATGACATCAATAATTTGTTCTATGACATCAAGTTGGTTTTGTATTGGCAACAAAGAATGGACTCTGTGAGAAAAATTATATGACAAAACTTAAAATGTATAGTTGGCACATATTAGTTTGATATTGGCACAAATGAGAAAACTTAAAATTACTCACAAACTTGATGCATGCATCAATGAATAGGTTTTGTATTGGCACAAATGTATAGAACTTGATAAATCAATGCTTTCAGAAATATATCAAAGAAGATGCGAACTTGATACATCAAAGAAAATAACATCAAGTTGGATGTTTTAAGATACATTCCAAGACTTTTTCATCATGTATTATGCAAGTTAGATAACAGTTTTTAACACCAAAGACATCCCCAACAAAGGGGATGTAATTTTTAGAGACTAAATGACTTTTAAACTTGCATATTTAAAAAATGTTTTAGAGACTTTCTAATCATTCACTCCAACTTGCAGTAAACTCATTAAACTCTTTAAATGACATGTAAACTTGCATAATTAGAAACTGTTTTTTGTTTGGGATTCTTCGTTGGGGATGTAATGCAGGTTAATTTGCAGGTCATTCACTCTCTAAAACTGCAGATCATTCACTCTCTTAAAATATGCAACGATGCAAAAAAAATTCAGTGCAATAATTCAACTTTACCGTAGTAAACTGAACAAACACCTGAAATCAAAGGACCAAGTAGTAAATAGCAAGAAGGGGATATGGAACACAAACAATCAGAACTATGCAGGAGTAAGTAAAATCGAGGCTCGGCACAACAACAAAGAGCCAAACTACATATAGAATAGTGAAGGGCCCAACATTAATCGCCAAGACCAATGCATGTGCCTGAAAAATCCACAACCTACACGACCTTGCTGTCGATGTGTATCCTACCATTTCAAATGAGTTCTCTCTGTTAAATGAGTTCCATATGAGTGTGGAATTCATTTAAATGAATTGCACCCTGTTAAATGAATTTGATAGCCATAGCAAATCAATTTGACTACATGAATGAGTTTGGAATTCCATTGGAACTCAATTTCATTTGGAACTCTGTTAACATGGTTAAATGAATTTCACCCTGCTAAATGAATTTGACTGCATGTTAAATGAATTTCCCCATGTTAAAAGAAAAATGTACATATGAGTGACTCATATGTATTTAACATGGCATTTAATAAGGTGATCAAAATGGCATTTAACATATATGCAATGTTTTCCATTCAGTCACTCATATGTACATTTTTCTTTTCATTCCAAACAAAATGTGCTGTTTGTTTGGAATGTATCATCCAACCTCACTTAGTTCATACTGAGTTTGGAATGTATTGTCCGTTTGAAAACATTCAGTCACTCATAAAAACATTTGATGATATGGCAATTTGAAACATTCCCTTTGAAACAACAAACAACAAATGACTTCCCATTCAAAACAAAATCCTATATAAGTTTGTACATTTTGGATTTTCCATTCAAAACAGTGTAGGAAATTAGTTAGCAACACAACAAAATTGATAAATGAGAACACACCCATATGAGTGTAAAAATTCAGAACATTCAATTTGAGGTTCTAATTTCATTCTGATAATCCAGAACATTAAATTTGAATGTCATTTTGATAAATTTGATGACTTCAAATCCAGAACATTCAAATATGACTTCAAACCCAGAACATTCAAAATGACATCAAATCCAGAACAATAACTCAATTTGATAAATTAGAACTCACACATATGAGTGTAGATAACATTCAAATAACATTCCATTTGGGGAACATTCAAATTAGAACTCCAAAATGTAAAACCATGGTCAGAACAATAACTTTGGATTAACAATAACTCCAAAATGTTAATCCAATGTTATCTACACTCCAAAATTGCAAATGGGAAAGTTAACAATGTTATCTACACAGAAATGTTATCTAAACAGAACTTTAGCAAATTGACATAACTTTAATAATGTTATATACACAGAAATGCATATTCCTTATCCTATCTTATTAGCTTTTTCCTGGCCATCCACCTGAACACTCTATTTTTAGATACAACCATTTGTTAAGAGCTAATAAGTACATACCCCAACTTCTGTCTCGGGTGATTCACAACAATTTTTTTGACAGAAATTCTATAGTTCAAGCTTTTTTACGATCAATATTTTGACAGAAATTCTGGACATTTCAAAAATTTGACAGAAATTTGATTTGCGACATTCAGTTCTAGATTTAGGCCAAGGGTTTGGATGCAGACTACAGTAGGAGGAGGAATAGAAGAAATGAGCAAAATGCAAATATGTTGGTCTTCTCTCATTGCAACATGATGTCATTACACATTTTGTTGAATGACATTGATCAGTCATTTGATGTTCTGTAGTTAAGCCATACTTGTTGTATTTTAGTGTGCAGGGTATTCATTTGGTGTGATCGATAATGGACATCATGGTCAAAGACTGAGAGCAATAAGCCACAGAAAGATGAAGAAAACATACGAAAATTCACAGAAACGTATGCGAAGATAGTTATATGTTGGAACACTAATTTTTAAAGTTTGACAACAAACAATAATTATACATGTAATATGAAATTTCAAACTGATACTATTCCAATAACTGATACTATTATTCATGATGGTCAGAATAACTCAATAATTATTGCAATCCTTGCTTTTGTTCTTGCGAATAACTCGATACTATTATTCATTATGGTTATAGATGGTTATAGATGGTCAGTATCAGTTATTGAATTTCACCCTTTAAAATTTCATTTGCGAAGATAGTTATAGATGGTCAGATGTCTTTTTTGTTGCTGCAAGGATCGCAAGGTGAACGGGGAACAAAAGCAAGAACTGATACTATTGCAAAAGGGGGGAAAAATTTTACGGCCCACCTGCAGTAGAAAATTCCCACACACACGGGAATCGCTGAAGCACTGGAGTCGATGGCTTCCTCTGATCAGGTGTCAGCTTGATGTGGTCTTCAATCACTGTCGTCTCCATCTTCGATCTCCGACATCTCCCTCTTCGATCACCATCGTCTTCCTCAGATCCGAGTCCTTCTTCCTCAGATCCGTCGGACATCATCGTCGCCTGCTCTGAACATCGTCGTCCTGCTCTCCGATCGTCGCCCTGCTCTTATGGGAATTCATCCCGTGGGTCTGTGGTTATTTGGGGGAGAGAGATCATCCTGTGGTTATTTGGGGGATAGAGATAGAGAAAGAGAGATGCCCTAAATTTTGGGCGGCCTGTGGGGGGGGGGGGAGAGATCATCCCGTGGGTCTTTGGGGGAGAGGGAGAAAGAGAGATGCCCGATGGTTTTTCCAAAGTTATGGGTATTCAAAATTTTAAGTTTTACAATCAAATCCCCCCAAAATTCAAATGCTTTCCCCCCAAAACTTTCAAACTCAATTTCTCTTCACTTATCCAATTTCTCTTATCTTATCCAAATTCTCTTATCTTATCCTCTTAATAACATCCCTCAACCCAATTTCTCATCTCTTATACAAAAACTCTTATCCAATAACCCATGATAACATCCCTGTTTTATAATATAGATATATATATATATATACATGTTTGGCGTGACATGTGCACGCCTAAATCAGAAGGAGGGGTAGGCCTACGTCTATTATCTGATCTGAATCTTGCATACGGTGTCAGGCTAACATGGCGCTACCTATCAGGCAGAGGGTTGTGGGCTGATTTTATGAAGTATACCTATGGGGAACCACATTCTTTTTTTGCTGCAAAGGGAAAAGTTATACACTCGGGTACTTGGAAGTTTATGCTCCATTGCAGAAGTATCTCTGAAAGGCTTATCAAGAAGGAGGTTAGGGATGGGCAATCAACTCTCTTCTGGCATGATCACTGGTTGCAGGGAGGTCCAATTAAATACTACCAGCAAATTCCATATGGTGAGTGTAATAATGTTGTTGCCGACTATTGGGATGGGTCCAACTGGCTGTTTGACAAAATGAACGCAACTGCACAGCTTCGGAAAAATCTTGAGCAATTCAAATTGAAGCAAGGGGTCGATCAATGGTGTTGGAACTCCATGTCTGGAGATCACTCCAGATCAACGGGTATTGCTGGAGGGCTTTCAGCTCCTCATTCAGGTGGGCTTCCTCCTGGGACTCAGCCTGGATCGCGAGGCCATGGGTGCTATGCGAGAACACAGGCTTGCAGGCCTGGGCGGCATCAAGATATGGCAGGCAATGGAGGGTTGCGGCATCTAGGCACTCATGCTGGGAGAAGTAATGGGTATCCTGGCACGCATGCTGGGAGATGTAATGGGCCTTCAGTAGCCGGAGATGGAAGTACTGCTGGATCACATACATGCCGCAAGGAATTTACTCTCAAGGAGGCTTGGGATGGCTGTAGAGAGCCCAGGAATAAATTTGATCGCTACAGAATTGTCTGGTACAAACACTATATCCCCAAGTGGTCTATCGCCCTATTACGAGCCCTTAGAAAGAAATTACTGACAAAGGATATTCTTGCCAAGTGGGGGTTGTTAATTCAGAAAGGCTGCGTTCTCTGTGATGGGAAGGAGGAGGAAAGTTCTAAACACATCTTCTTTGAATGTGAGTACTCAAACTACCTACTGCGTAGATGCATGTTGAAATTGGGTGTAACTGCAGTAATTGGCCCTAGTCTATTAGATGTTGGGTCTTACTATCTAAATCATTTTGGAAACAATAAGAGTCTGAGCATTTTGGCAAAAGCCACTCTGGGTGGCCTTGTCTGGCATTTATGGAGAGAAAGAAACAAACGCATCTTTGAAAAGGCTAGAAAATGTAAGACATTACTATTTGAGGATATTGTGACCGAGCTCAGGATCACCTTACATGATTTGGACAGATCTGATGTTGAGGCTGCTGATGCAATGTCCAATTGGGAGTTTCGGGATAATGGTTAAAATTACATTATTGTATCTTCTGAGGGCTTGGCTTGTAAATTTTGCTGGACATAGGTGCCACTAGTAGGGAGTGACGGCGCTTGTGCCCTATCCTCTCTCTAGTAGTCCCTAAGTCTGCTTTGTGTAACATATTTGGTTAATAATATAGTTTTTTACTTTTCAAAAATATATATATATATACATGTATATATATATATATATATGTAATTCTAGCCTGTAAGGATCAAATACACTAGAGGGGGGGTGAATAGTGTATATTAAAAAATGTTACAAATAAGATGTTAGTAATATTTGCAAAGATGGCAATTAAAATAAAATGACAAGTGCGGAAAAATTAAATCAATCGCAAACACAGAGATTTATCCTGGTTCGGATCCTTGTGATCCTACTCCAGTCCTCTACCCCGTAGAGTTTTTCAATCCACTATAACCACTTGCCCCGCAAGCGCAAACTTACAAAAATGGCGACACTCCTCGTGTCCCAAACTTTGTACAATCTCAAAAGAGATTCAAAACCTGTTAAATAAGAAATAGAAAAACACCTATAGCCTTGTTATGAAATTAGAATTAAATTCAAGGAGGGTGTTAGAAGATGAACTTCAAGATATAAAAGATATGTTATGAAGAACAATACTTGAAGTTCTCTGGTTCATAAAAGAAGAGAGAGATCAATCGATATCTTCTTACAATTATGAACACAAACTACTTTCTAAATTGATGTTGAAAAAGATCAAAAATTGCTCTAAGGAAGAAAACTTCAATTTCCAAAAGATCTATGATTAAGAATCTTGAAGTTCTTCCGTTCTTATAAGAAGAGAGAAATCTATGGATTTCTTCTTGCAAATAAGAAAAGAGCAACTAAGGCAAGATTGCTTAGAATCAACAATTCTAGTAAGAAAGAGAGAAGAAAGTTGTGTGAAGAAAAGAGAGGGTCTACCCCTCTATTTATAGTATTTTTGGACAGTTATTCTGAGGGAAAATGGGGGAAAAGGAGTTTCCTACCGTTCACAAACGGTCTGGAAAGTTTCAGAAAAAAACGGACGCCAAATTTCATTAGTCGACTAAAGAAAGTCTTAGTCGACTAAAAGTCAGACTTGGAATTTTTGACTGAAATTTTAACGGTAACTTTCTGATGTTGACTGAAGACTACTCAGAAATTTTCAGGTCAAAATTCGAAGAAAAAGTTTTTAGTCGACTAATGAATGTCTTAGTCGACCAGGACAGAAAAACGTGAATTTTGACTTGTCTGAAAAAAAGGGTTGGTAGGATATGTTATTAGGAACCTAGGACTTAGATGGATTTCATATTCAAGGCTCTGAAATCTATAAATATAAAAAATACATCAGTCCGTAGATTTCCGTAGATATGTATGTTGAGCTTCATGTGAGTAGTTGAAATGCCTTTGTGCAGGGATTCCTTATCAAGTGATTATTGTCCAAGCGTGGATATATTAGGAATCTGCATATCTGCATAGATAAAGTGAGTAGCAATAATAATAGTTGTCACATCAAAATCATATGGAATAGAATAGGAAAGAGAACATGGGATTATGAAATCCCAACATTCTCCCCCTTTTTGATGATGACAAATATTTATAAAAAATGAAGTGGCATACTTAGTTATATGCAGATATCATATCATATGTCAAAAAAAAATGATGTGTCATAGAATTGGTGTCATATTGAATTCTATAAACTTAGTTTATGAACTTAGGTTATGATGACAAATATGACAAATATGTATGCTCCCCCTTAAAGTTGCCTAAATATTCTCCCCCTTTGTCATTGACAAAAAGACGGGGTAAAAAGTAAGTTTGTCGATTAGAGAACTGGTTAGTCGACTAATAACACAATATATCTAGTGTTGGGGTTTTGGCGGACCCCCAGAGCTCGGATCCGTATCCGTCCTAAGTCGGACGGACCACGGAGGCACAAAAGCGCAGCGGAAAAACAGAAATCAAAATTTCTAGACTAGCTAAACAATTTAGCTAGGCTCTGGGGAGCCAGAACCCAGCCCGATCTATGCCGACTTGGAGTGGGTCTGACCACTCCAAGAAGGATCTACACTAAGCGACTAATTAAAATTACGCTAAAAAACGCTTAACCACATACCCGGAATCTTGGCCCTGGAGCAGGCAAGATGTACCGCACCGTCTTGAGAAGCTCCACGTAGCCGAGCCGCGTTGACCCGATCTCCCTGAGCCGCCTCGCACCCTCGCACCGATCCGCCCGAGCCGCTTTCGCCTCCGAGCCGATCACACGCGGTAGAAAGTTTCACTTGAGAAGAAACCCGCGTCTTAGACGTCCGGATCGGATCCAAACCCCTTTTGTAGTCGTGCTAGGACTACTCCAGAGAATAGGAAAGTAGAGAGAGAGATTTAGTCGCGGACCGAGCTTGCTCAATAATTTGGAGCTACCCGATCGTTGACTGGTGTGTTTTTTTCAACGAGGAGAGTGCACCCCTATTTATATAGGGAGTGAGCACTCACCCTCTTGTTGCGGGCAATGTGGGACAATCCACATGAAGAGAAAAATTGAATTAAGTCATTTGGCTTAATTTCAATTTTAAAGTTAGCCTTTCACAAAGTCAAACTTTAACGAATAAATTCTCCTCACATACTAAACTTCAGACACCAAACAAGCTATCAATCAAAAAAGCTTGGAATGGTGAACGCGTAGAAACTGACGGTGACGAATTTCGACTTCGTTTGACCCCTCAAACAATTGCTCAAAGTTTAGCAATTCTCACAAAATTCGTAGCCGTCATTTGGGTTTTCAAAAAACCTAATTTGACTTAAGTTGCGGGCGCGCCCGCTAGACTTAGCGGGCGCGCCCGCCCAAGGGGGGCAAGGGCGGGTCACCCGCCCGCTGCAAGCAGCGGGCGGGCACCCGCTGCAGGCAGCGGGCGCTGGCCCGCTGCAAGCAGCGGGCCGCGCCCGCTTGCAGCGGGCGCTGGACCGCTGCGTGCAGCGGGCCGCGCCCGCTTGCAGCGGGCGCTGGCCCGCTGTGCAGCGGGCCACGCCCGCTAATGCAGCGGGCGCCCGCCCGCTGCACACAGCGGGCCATGCCCGCTGCTGCAGCGGGCCGCGCCCGTTTTGCCCTTGCACATGGGCCTCTTGGCCCGGTGGGTCTAACCCACTTCCCCTTGAACTCTTTCTGCGTTTCTGGGCTCGTTTGAGCTCCGATTTGGACACGGTTTGAACCTGTGTTTAGACCGGGACGATCCCGTCATCCAGGTAACCCTTTCCAACAAGTTTGTTCCTACTAAATTCGTCGTAACTAATTTACAACACGTTTAGTTAAAGTTAGCATCTAATGCAACGTTATGTCCCTATTGCTATTGCGACTAACTTTCACAACTTAACTTGTGAATATCATCAAATGACATTTCTCTCTATTCTATATTCCTATTACTAAGACACGAGTACTACTCGGTGTGAGACCTTACAGCCTGACCTTACTACAGGTTGGGGCTCGAAACCCCTAGACGACGGTCACTACGAGCAGTAGCTGTCGTCCCTGTTTCAGAGTCATCATAACGTGATCGACCCTTTGACAAAAGTATTATTGGGTTTGCATTGGCTGTGTCAGTGATGAATTCCGTTAGCTAAAATCCCTTCGTCAAGACTGTGTTTGATGTTGGTCTAGGGTATGGTTTTCTGTCAACCCTATTAGACAACATTGGTCAGTATACGGCGGTCTTTATTTTATACACGTTGTACTACTTGCAACGTACCCCGGCCGAGGATTAACATAAAGACCGTACTGAGCCTATAACACTAACTTCCCTTTAATGGAAGTGACGAATCCCATCTTAGTCACTTACTCACCTTGAGAGCTTCAGGTGCAACCCAACCTAAGATCTTTCATCAGGACTGGTCCTCGAAGCTAGATCATGGGTCTAAGCTACACCGTCCGTTCACAGGTTTATACAGTTGACTTCAGGTCTTAAGGATCAACTAACCTATCATCACCCTAGAGTTATTAAAGACAGATCATTAAAGTTTAACCATTTAATAACTCTAACTTGGTCGTTCAGTGAACTCATTATCTAATGAGCACCTGTGTCTCGTCTCCGACTTCGCCAAGTCGAATGACTATGAGATCATCATTACCCGAAGGCAAGACGAAGACACAGTGATCTATCCGATGTGTCGATATCCAGTTCTCGACACATCTATGATCACGAACCGTTTAAGACTTACGTTTCTATTCGGTCGCTTACTTACTCATAATCGAGATCTCATCTAGATATGTAAGGACCTAACTATAAGTCTATGGATATTTCTAAGTATATTAATACAAATGATTTTATACTTAGAGTAATACGTACCATATACGGTATGAACAAGACGCATAATCAAGATAAATTGCCTTATGGGCATATATCTTCCTACATCTCCCACTTGCACTTAGGCTATTTATCTCGATATCTCATACCGTTATAGCATATCAGTCACTTTGACATTTGATATGACAAACCTAAGAATGGTTCTACTAATAAGTATCTACAACGAATTTTAATGGATTGAAATTACATCTCTTGATCACACAGGGTTGATCCTTTGGAAAAATGATCTGGATCAATTTTCCTAACCTTGTATAGCTAACAGTTAGCTTATACGATTTAGATGTGAGGTCTAACATTTTCGTAAGTCAGTTCTAGCTCACTCCACTTTATTGTGTCAATATGTCAAGTACATATTTGACACCCTAAGTCTCTATATATATACTATTAAATCAAAACAATTTTGACTTAATGATTTATATAGAAGATTCATTAAAGTGAAAAATCCTTTTTACTTAGTCCGGAAAAACGGAACTAAGCATACTTACTTGCTCCCACTGACTTTGAGAATTACCTGGTTAAATTACTTCAACATAATAACTAAATCATATTTAGATTTATGTGCAAAAATAACCTTTTGGTAAGTGCCTTAGATGGAATGTACAAGTGTCAGATTCGGTTTGACGAATGGGTCAAGTCAAGATCGTTTTAAGGAATCTTGACATTGACTCGTTCAATCAAAACGTTCTACACTGTACTAATTCCTTTAACCACATTTAGTATTAACTCTTTTAATAACTAAATGCAGATGATCAAGAATTAATCTTGATGTGCGTATTATTGTGATCGCACACAATTTATACGTCCCCTGGAACCTTCACTTAACTACTGATTGACTTCTAGCTTTTAGTCAGCTCCAAAATCAATATTATCGAAGCAATACACCATTATTCGAAAATATACGCAACCATCACAGAAAAGCCACATCCACAGAATTTGAGCCAATTCAATTTCAATTGTAACAAATGAGACATCCATTCCAAAACAACGGGTTCATAAAAGGAACCTTAATTTGTTTATCAAAAATAAACCTTGAGTGCAAAGCACTCATTCATTGTTTTCGATCCTTAAAGATGATACATTTTATTCAAATAAGAAAAATATCATCTCCATCACGATCAGCGTCTCCAGAAGTCTTTGAGCGGTCCCAGCAGCAACTGTTGCTTTAATTGCCGACCGATCTCCGTACTTCTCCAATCTCCAGTTCTTATCAGCCACCTGTATACAGTACACAGATGTCTATAAGTTTCTCATACTATATGAATGGAAATAATTGTATTTAATTGAATTTTAATTTGTACCTGAGGTAGAGGCATCAGTATGCCCCTTCTTCTTCTCTGCAAGATAGATCTTGCAGTTCCTCTTCCAGTGGCCAATCTTGTGGCAATGGAAGCACTCAGATTTCGACGGGGCCCCTTTGTTCTTCTTCTTCCCATTCTTAGCCTTCGCAGGTTGTGGGACCTGCCTCTTCTTTCCTTTGCCTTTCGGCTGGTCGGAAGTGGCAGAGCCAACAACCAGTGCAGCCGGCTTCTTATGAATCTCCTCAAACTGCCGGAGCATATTGAGGAGACCCGGAAGATCCGTCTCAAGGCTGTTCATTATAAAGCCAGTTATAAAAGGCTTGAAATCGGGAGTCAAAGACTTTAGGATAATGTCCGTGGACATCTCATTGTCCAGGACAAATCCTAACTGGGCAGCGTCCTCCACGTACCCGATCATCTTGATAACATGATCTTGTACGGGTTCCGTCCCCATCTTGGTGCCCCAGAGGTTGCTAGTGGCCTCGAACTTGGCAGCTCTTGATCGCTTGCCATACAACTCTTGTGCGTTGAGGAGCATGCTTTGAACATCCATATGTTCATGCTTCCTCTGCAACTCGTTGGTCATCGAAGCCAGAGTAAGGCACCTGGCCTTCTCTGCATCCCTCTGGTACAATTTGTAGGCTTCCTTTTCCTCGTGGGTCGAATCTTCATCCGGCTTATCTGGAGCGTCCTCGAACAGTACGTATCCTATTCCGGCTAGGGAAAGGACCAACTTGATGTTCCTAAGCCAGTCTTTGTAGTTCGTTCCATCCAGCACGTTCTTCTCAACCATGTATCTAAGTCCCGAATCCATTCTGTATTTTATAGATACTATAGTTAGTAAATGTTCGTAGTATAGTTTTAATGGTTTTAATAAAACTATATTCTCCCACTAAATTTATTTAAAGCCATAATAATAAACAATTTATTATAAAATAATATTTGTGAGAGAGGGATCCGACTACCCTGAGTCTGACAACCTTGAGTGTATCTCAACAAGTTGTCCGACTCTGCAGTCGGTAGACGAACTCGTCGTCAATCATATTTACTATGATTCCCTATCGATTTTTACCCCTAGTCATTTGTGATCATGAGTGTGCTCAACCGGATCACAATGGCTAGCCTAGTCGGACCCTTGTTTTCGTGTCTAGCCTGACTTGCCCCTTTGCTCGGTGTATGCACGACGCGCCGGTTTGGGTCAGGTCTTAGACTACATTCTTGGTTAGACTTACGCCGAAGCTCGAGGGATGAGACAACGGTTTTAGTCAGGTTAAGATGTCAATCAAGAAATCGGTTTCTATAAGATTGACATGTCACGGCTTGAGTGTAGCTCAACAACCGGAACATGTTTCTTAAAGTTGCCAACTCCTAAAACAAGGAGGGCTACGATTTATCTTGAACAAGAGTATTATCGTATTGACTTAGGTATAGTCGATGGACTTACATAGTCATGAATCGACTCCTTACGGTCCAGCGGACGCGGCCAGGGAATTGACTAAGCCAGGACCACTTGTTACCCAGTCTAGCTAGGTTGGTCCAAAAACTTTAGCCAAGCACATTGACCGACATCATGATCCATTGAAGGAGTTGTCATCAATCTTATGTTTTCCAAACAACTAAATGGCTTTTAATTAAAAGAACTAATTAATCCTTATCAACTAGTGGATCCTAAAATTCAAAATTTTTCAGATTTGTTGAACATCTTTTATTAAGTCCTTATCAACTATAAGGTTCTACGTTCAACTTACTACCCCAATCTTATTAGGATTTTAATGAAACAATTCAACATTTTTGTCTCTTATGAAAATCATTATCTAAACATTTTAATGAAATGATTTACAAACAAAGGGACTATCCTAATCAGGTATTAGGTTCGAATGTTGTTTTGTTTTATCAAACGTAGCATGTCACTATCATGTTTTAATGGCTAACCTAACAAGGTTTGTGTATACATTATACAACATGAAATGAAGCAACTAATTTTATCCGCATAAAAGAAAGTTTCATTTTTAGTGACATATTATAGATATTTGCAAGTTTTTAAAATTATCTATATAATACAAACATGCAAATCTAAATTTTAACACTTAAAATTAAAGTTTAAAATTTTAAGGCCTTCATAAAATTTTATCGCATAAAACTAAGTCGTACAAAATTATCTAATAATTTTAAACTTAGGCCTTAAAAATTTTAACCTCATTTCTAAAATTAAAATATCACATAAAAAATTTTAGAAACATCTATGTAGTAAAAGAAATTAATTTTATATAACATCTCATGAAATAAAATTATTTCTACTATTAACATATTTAAACAATTTTAAAACTCTTTTAAAATCTTTTAGAAATCCCTTTTTAGAAGCATTCAAGTAAAGTTTAAAGATTTCTAACTTTATGTAACTAAAGAAAAATTCTTAAATTTCAAAAATAAAATTTTTCTAAAGATTACATAAACATTAAATACCCTTTTAAAATTTTTAATGGCTCATAAAAATTTTATAAAGTATTTATAATAAAGGAGACTACCTTTTTAGATTTATCGCATAAAATTAATTTTGCTCCAAAATTAAAATAAATATCAGTGTTGCAAAAAAAAAAATTTTTTTGAAACACAAAATATTTTCAAAACTAATTTAACATAAAAAAAAAGTTTTGCATATGAAAGCTAAGCATTTTTAACTATTTAAAAAAAAAGTCGCTATAGTAGATCTATAGCATAACCGTGGCTCTGATACCACTGTTGGGGTTTTGGCGGACCCCCAGAGCTCGGATCTGTATCCGTCCTAAGTCGGACGGACCACGGAGGCACAAAAGCGCAGCGGAAAAACAGAAATCAAAATTTCTAGACTAGCTAAACAATTTAGCTAGGCTCTGGGGAGCCAGAACCCAGCCCGATCTATGCCGACTTGGAGTGGGTCTGACCACTCCAAGAAGGATCTACACTAAGCGACTAATTAAAATTACGCTAAAAAACGCTTAACCACATACCCGGAATCTTGGCCCTGGAGCAGGCAAGATGTACCGCACCGTCTTGAGAAGCTCCACGTAGCCGAGCCGCGTTGACCCGATCTCCCTGAGCCGCCTCGCACCCTCGCACCGATCCGCCCGAGCCGCTTTCGCCTCCGAGCCGATCACACGCGGTAGAAAGTTTCACTTGAGAAGAAACCCGCGTCTTAGACGTCCGGATCGGATCCAAACCCCTTTTGTAGTCGTGCTAGGACTACTCCAGAGAATAGGAAAGTAGAGAGAGAGATTTAGTCGCGGACCGAGCTTGCTCAATAATTTGGAGCTACCCGATCGTTGACTGGTGTGTTTTTTTCAACGAGGAGAGTGCACCCCTATTTATATAGGGAGTGAGCACTCACCCTCTTGTTGCGGGCAATGTGGGACAATCCACATGAAGAGAAAAATTGAATTAAGTCATTTGGCTTAATTTCAATTTTAAAGTTAGCCTTTCACAAAGTCAAACTTTAACGAATAAATTCTCCTCACATACTAAACTTCAGACACCAAACAAGCTATCAATCAAAAAAGCTTGGAATGGTGAACGCGTAGAAACTGACGGTGACGAATTTCGACTTCGTTTGACCCCTCAAACAATTGCTCAAAGTTTAGCAATTCTCACAAAATTCGTAGCCGTCATTTGGGTTTTCAAAAAACCTAATTTGACTTAAGTTGCGGGCGCGCCCGCTAGACTTAGCGGGCGCGCCCGCCCAAGGGGGGCAAGGGCGGGTCACCCGCCCGCTGCAAGCAGCGGGCGGGCGCCCGCTGCATCAGCGGGCGCTGGCCCGCTGTGCAGCGGGCCACGCCCGCTAATGCAGCGGGCGCCCGCCCGCTGCACACAGCGGGCCATGCCCGCTGCTGCAGCGGGCCGCGCCCGTTTTGCCCTTGCACATGGGCCTCTTGGCCCGGTGGGTCTAACCCACTTCCCCTTGAACTCTTTCTGCGTTTCTGGGCTCGTTTGAGCTCCGATTTGGACACGGTTTGAACCTGTGTTTAGACCGGGACGATCCCGTCATCCAGGTAACCCTTTCCAACAAGTTTGTTCCTACTAAATTCGTCGTAACTAATTTACAACACGTTTAGTTAAAGTTAGCATCTAATGCAACGTTATGTCCCTATTGCTATTGCGACTAACTTTCACAACTTAACTTGTGAATATCATCAAATGACATTTCTCTCTATTCTATATTCCTATTACTAAGACACGAGTACTACTCGGTGTGAGACCCTACAGCCTGACCTTACTACAGGTTGGGGCTCGAAACCCCTAGACGACGGTCACTACGAGCAGTAGCTGTCGTCCCTGTTTCAGAGTCATCATAACGTGATCGACCCTTTGACAAAAGTATCATTGGGTTTGCATTGGCTGTGTCAGTGATGAATTCCGTTAGCTAAAATCCCTTCGTCAAGACTGTGTTTGATGTTGGTCTAGGGTATGGTTTTCTGTCAACCCTATTAGACAACATTGGTCAGTATACGGCGGTCTTTATTTTATACACGTTGTACTACTTGCAACGTACCCCGGCCGAGGATTAACATAAAGACCGTACTGAGCCTATAACACTAACTTCCCTTTAATGGAAGTGACGAATCCCATCTTAGTCACTTACTCACCTTGAGAGCTTCAGGTGCAACCCAACCTAAGATCTTTCATCAGGACTGGTCCTCGAAGCTAGATCATGGGTCTAAGCTACACCGTCCGTTCACAGGTTTATACAGTTGACTTCAGGTCTTAAGGATCAACTAACCTATCATCACCCTAGAGTTATTAAAGACAGATCATTAAAGTTTAACCATTTAATAACTCTAACTTGGTCGTTCAGTGAACTCATTCTCTAATGAGCACCTGTGTCTCGTCTCCGACTTCGCCAAGTCGAATGACTATGAGATCATCATTACCCGAAGGCAAGACGAAGACACAGTGATCTATCCGATGTGTCGATATCCAGTTCTCGACACATCTATGATCACGAACCGTTTAAGACTTACGTTTCTATTCGGTCGCTTACTTACTCATAATCGAGATCTCATCTAGATATGTAAGGACCTAACTATAAGTCTATGGATATTTCTAAGTATATTAATACAAATGATTTTATACTTAGAGTAATACGTACCATATACGGTATGAACAAGACGCATAATCAAGATAAATTGCCTTATGGGCATATATCTTCCTACATCTAGGACTAAACAGACAATGGAAAAGTGTCACATAACATAACCAAACAGATTTTACTAACAGAACACATATAGGAAGGATACAAAGGAACTAGCAAACATACAAGCCCACATACCTAGAACTAAGGTCCTATGGCCGATTACAAAACACATCTAAAAACCATTATGCAACAAGCAAAAACAACAGCAAAAGAGCACCAGCACATCGACATACGACCTAGTATCCGACATCTGCAAACCAAAATACAGTAAACAACACAACGGAGGAGTAAACAACGGCAACTGTCGCCACAATCTAACGGCCGGAAGGGGAGCCATAGTCCTGAGAATTGCGACGCGATTTACGATGGGGTGTTTCCTCTGGAGCAACTACATTCAGAGCCTCAAGTGCAGAAACAAGCTTGCTCTGATTGAGTTGTACTTGGTCGATAACGTGAGCCTGTTCAGTCAAGGCTGACCGAAATTCCCTAAATCCAGTAGTGACCGTATCGTGAAGAGACCGAACATCCTCGCGAAGACCGTGGAGTGCAGACTGGGTAGTTTGGCGAGGAGTAGATGATGTGCGTGGGGTCTTGAGGGGACAGGATCTAGGATTGGTGCGGCACTCTGGAAAACACTTGTGGACACATTGTTTCTTAACAAAGCGACGGAAACCACGGGATGAACTTGGCATAGAGGAGGGGACGTAAGCGGTTTGGGTCGGAGTATAGTCGGGATCGGCTGAAGTGGGGTCTTCTATGGGGTCGTCTTCGGGATCGTCATCGGCATCATCATCATCACTATTGGCCGCATCGGATTCCTCAGGGTCCGGAAGATCCAAATGCATATTGTGCACGGTGATGATGTTGATATTATAAGGATTGGAGACAGCAATTTCTCCATCGAGAGGGACACAAAACATCTTTAGGACCAAGGGAAGGATGATAGATATGCGATTGAACCGGTCGAAGAAGGGATTGCAAGATCACAAAACCCCAGTTAATAGGTAAACCGCCCATCACCGCATAAAGGCAATGCTCCAATTCGTTGGAAAGATAGTTAAAGGAGCCGCCTTTCGGCATAAGATTGGAGACTATAACCTTTAGAATGATGCGTGCAGGGGGTGGAAATGAACAGCAGAAAGTTTATGGACCCAAGGGGTTGCAATTTTTGCTAGGATACGGGGATCGGTCATTGTAAAATTGAGAGAACCTGAGAAATGGGGAGGAAGATCAAGCAATTCACAGATCCGACGAAGGGTGAGACAAATTGGGAGGTTCTTGACACGGGAGAGAATGTGAGTATCACGACCAACCACGCATGGCTCAAGATTGGCGTAAAATTCGTGGACGAGAAGGGGGTAGTAGGGTTCCTTGTTGCCGAGTGCCCAGATCTTCTCAAGGCCGGCTGCGGATAGGATAGAGAGAATATTGAAGGAAGCAAGAGCATTGTAATCGATGAAGCGCTCGGGATGGAAATTTGCATTTGCGGAGGCGTTGAAGCGATTTTTGGCCGCGGCATCACGAAACTGAGGGAGAGCCATCGGAGAAGAAGATGAGGATGAAGATAGGGTTCGGTTGGGATAAAAGAAATGAAGGGAAATTTTCGAAAATAAATAGGCAAAAGTGGGAGTAGTTATCCAAGTGAATGGGTGCCATGATCAGTTCGTGAGCAGTTTGAGAAACTGAATGGGTGAGTTAGAACTAAAAAGTTTTCAAAAATATGTGAAGAGGCGGGAGGAAGACGAAACTAAAACGCGAAAAGACGGAAGTTAGATCGGAAACGGTTTAAAAAACTGAGTTAGTCGGCTAAGAGATTGGTTAGTCGACTAAGGTAACCGAAAAAATCTAATGCGCAACCGTTCGATATATAAAAAAATAACAATAAAAAATTTGAAAACAATTAATAATAAGAGGTGAAAGGACGGTAGTGGGTAGGCTAAATTAAGAGAGGTCGGTCAAAGCATTGAATGGAGTTGTTGAAAGACACTTTCCAAGAAGAAAAAATAATTTAAAAAAGTGAGAATTCAAAAAGTGGGTTCCCATTCCAAGGGATGATGATTTTCGGATCTCAAGGCAATGAAGTGGCCGAATGAAAACATGACATGTGGCCTAGAGTGCATTGGAAAAGAAAATTGTAAAAGACAATTTCCAAGATGAGTGTGGGATTCTAGGCATCATGATGACAAGGTATTAATCCAAGAGAAGAGAGAAGTGCAGGATTCTAGGCAATGGTGTGACCGAATGACAAAGAGACAAGTGGCCTAATGGAATCTCCAAGGCAAGGTATGCGGCTGACATTAAAAAAAATTCTCTTTGGCAGGTAAGAATTGAAGATAATAAAAATAATAAATAATAAAAAAAATTGTGAACAAACTAAATTCACAGAAGAAAGAACAATGTCCGAAGATAGGGTATATTGAACAGTCCTAATAGATAGGAACAGAAAAACAATAGGTAAAAGAAATCTGGATATATTAGTCGATTAAACAAAACGTTAGTCGACTAAGAAAATTTATTATCAAAAAATTATAAGAAAATTCCAGAAATTCATTAAAATTGGAAAACATCATATGATAAATTCAGATTCACTGATAATGCCCAAATCTCTTCTAAGTTTAATGAAATATTCCTCTTTCAAAGGCTTAGTTAAGATATCGGCAATCTGATGTTCAGTGGAAATGAACTTCAAAACAATATCTCCTTTTTGTACGTGATCATCTAAAAAGTGATGACGGACATCTATATGCTTATTGCGTGAATGATGAACTGGATTTTTAGACAAATTAATAGCACTAGTGTTATCACACATTATAGGACATGTGGAACACTCAATACCGTAATCTGAGATAGTTTGTTTCATCCATAAAATTTGTGCACATGCTAACCCAGCAGCAATATATTCTGCCTCTGTGGTAGATAACGAAACAGAATTTTGCTTTTTGCTAAACCATGAAACCAAAGCATGTCCAAGAAAATGACATGTACCACTGGTACTTTTTCGGTCTGATTTGCAACCAGCAAAATCTGCGTCACTATAAGATAATAAATCAAATATGCTTGATTTAGGATAAAATAAACCATAATCAGACGTGTGTTTAACATATCTAATAATTCGTTTTACGGCAGTAAGATGTGACATCTTAGGATCTGCCTGAAAACGTGCACACAAGCATACTGAAAACATAATATCTGGTCTACTAGCAGTTAGATAAAGTAAAGAGCCAATCATACCTCTGTAAAGACGTTGATCAACACTCTTACCATTTAAATCTTTGTCTAGTGATGTAGATGTACTCATTGGAGTATGTTTATCAGCAGAAGTTGCTAAACCAAAACGCTTGATAAGTTCTTTGGAATACTTTGATTGATGGATGAAGATACCTTCCTTCATTTGTTTGATTTGAAGTCCAAGGAAGTAGTTGAGTTCGCCCATATGACTCATTTCAAATTCCTTCTGCATAATCTTAGAAAATTCTAAACAAAGAGTTTCATTAGTAGAACCGAATATAATATCGTCAACATATATTTGAATAATAATGATGTCAGATTTTATATTTTTAATAAACAAAGTTGAATCAATTTTACCAATAGAATAACCAGAATTTAAAAGATAACTTTTAAGTCTTTCATACCAAGCACGAGGTGCTTGTTTAAGACCATATAAAGCTTTCTTCAATTTAAAAACATGATTTTCTAAATTTTCATGAATAAAACCAGGAGGTTGTTCAACATAAACTTCCTCCTTAAGAAAACCATTTAAAAAAGCACTTTTGACATCCATTTGAAATAGTTTAAAATCTTTAAAACATGCAAATGATAAAAGCATCCTAATAGATTCAAGACGAGCAACTGGTGCATATGTTTCATCATAATCAATACCTTCTTCTTGATTATAACCTTGTGCAACCAATCGTGCCTTGTTCCTAATTACCTGACCAGATTCATCCAATTTATTTTTGAATACCCACTTGGTACCAATAATTGAATGATCTGTTGGTCTGGGAACTAATTCCCAAACAGTATTTCTCTGAAATTGATTGAGTTCTTCCTGCATAGCAATGATCCAAGAACTGTCTTTGCATGCTTCATTGATATTCTTTGATTCAATGGATGAGAGGAAAGCACAATGCGCCATTTGTTCTATTTGACGTCGAGTTCTTACTCCATCTATAATATCTCCAATGATCAATTCTGATGGATGGTTTGGAACTTGTGCAAATGCCTTAGGAAGATCTGCATTATCTAAAACAGACTCAACAGAGGGTTTAGTAGCATCAATTTCATCAAGATTAATATTATCTAAAGAATTAGATAAAGGTAATATGTTCTCTTCATCATCAATGATGATGTGAGAATTAGATGAAGGATTTTCATCAAATGTGACATGTAATGATTCTTCAACTGTTGAAGTTCTTTTGTTAAATACTCTGTAGGCTTTGCTACGTGTTGAGTACCCAATAAAAATACCTTCATCAGATTTTGAATCAAATTTATCAAGAGCATCTTTAGTATTTAGAATGAAACATTTACATCCAAACACTTTAAAATACGATACGCGAGGAATGCGATCAAAGAATAATTCAAAACAAGTTTTATTAAGCAATGGCCTTATAAGAACTTTATTCATAATGTAACAAGCAGTTGCAACAGCTTCTGCCCAAAAGTATTTTGGTAGATTACTATCACAAAGCATTGTTCTAGCACATTCTTGTAAAGTTCTATTTTTCCTTTCAACTACTCCATTTTGTTGAGGGATACAAGGAAAAGAAAAATTGTGTGTAATGCCATTTTCATTACAAAACTTGGTAAAAGAATCATTTTCAAATTCTCCTTCATGATCACTACGAATAGTGACAATGTTAGAGGATTTGATTTTTTGTATCTTTTTACAAAATATTGAAAATTCTTCAAAAGCATCATTCTTATTTTGTAAGAATATAACCCAAGTATATCTAGAATAATCATCAACAATGACAAATGCATATCTACTTCTATTCAAAGAGGCTACTCTTGAAGGACCAAACAAATCTAAGTGTAGAAGTTCTAATGGTCTCTTTGTTGAGATAATACCCTTTGATTTAAAAGAAGATTTATGCATTTTTCCTTGTTGACAAGCATCACAAAAATATTTGTGTTTGAATGAAATATTTGGCATTCCATTTACTAAATTGTGTTTTGAAATATGTGCAAGATTTTTGAATTTTGTGTGTCCAAAACGTTTATGCCAAAGTAATGTTTCATCAGAAGTAATCATTAAACAATGATTGAGAGTAGTAATAGACATGCATAAGATATAAATGTTATTCTTACGCTTACCACGGAATAAAACAGATGACATATCAGAATTGTAAATGATGCAATCATTTTGTTCAAAAACTACTTTGTAATTTTTATCGCATAATTGACTAATGGAAAGTAAGTTGTGTTTCAAACCGTCAACCAGGTGAACATTCTCAATGATAGGCTGATTTGCATTACCAACTGTTCCAGTGCCTATGATTTTTCCCTTTTTGTTGTCACCAAAGGTAACTGTGCCTCCATCTTTATATATAATGTTAGAAAGCAAGTTGATATTTCCCATCATATGTTTTGAACATCCACTGTCCAAAATCCATCTTTCCTTTTTAGGTACCTGAAAGATAAAACATTAAGCATTGGTACCCTTTGTATGAGGGTCCATGAGATTAGATCTTTGGAAGCCAAACCCAAGTGGAATTTGGCTTTCTAATATAATCATTGGAATAAACAATAGAATGCATGTAAGTAGAAATATAATTATTCCTATCTTTTAAACAAGAATCCTTAGGAACCCATATACAAATTGTAGTAGGTTTCCTAGGAATTGTTTTTGAAATATTAGTAATATTTCTTTGTGTAGAAGAAGTAGAAGTGTTTACTTTCTTCGTGTAAATGAATGCGTGATTCTTCTTTTGTGGTTTAACAAAAGTTGTTTTTCCACAAGAGGAAGAAGTGATACAAGACTTGGGTGCATCCTTATGAGAATATCCCAATCCTTGTCTATGATTTGCTGGAAATTGAATTTTAAGCAGATCATCGAGATTTGTCTTTCCTTTGTTAAATTTATCAATATTGGAAGACATCTTATCGTATTTCATCTTTAGTGATGAAATATTTTTATCCATTTCGGATATTTGTGTATGCAATTCAACATTCTTAGTTTTGAGAATTTCATTCTCTTTACTAAGATCCAAAACTTTAGAAGATGTATTCTCAATATGTATGGAATTTGGTGTAGTGTTCTTAGAAGAAGATAATTCATGATATTTAATAAGGAGATTATCATTATTCTGTTTCAAAGATTTATGTTGACTATTCAACTTTTTGAAACGAGAATAAAGATCTTTTAATGCTTCTAATAATTCTTCATTATTAAAGGAACTTACCTCTTCTTCTTCATCTTGTGCCATAAAACACATATTAGCATTTTCATTAATGTCATCTTCTTCATCTGAAGATTCATCCCAAGTTGCTGCAAATGCTTTCTTCATCTTATTAAACCTTCTTTCTCTTCTGGATTGATCGTTGTTGGAAGTTTTGAACTTTGCTTTGAGAAGTGGACAATCTTTCTTCATATGTCCTGGCTTATTACAATTAAAGCAAAGAGAAGAATCAGTATTTTTAAACTTATTATTATACTTACCTTTTTGAAATAACTTTCTGAAGTTCTTTGCAAAGAATGCCATGTCATCATCTGAGTCTTCATTATCTGATGTTGTGTTGAAGGCGAGTACTTTCTTCTTCTGATTTGATTCTTCTTTCGCATCTTGCAATGTAACTTCATGTGCCATTAGGTTACCAATTAGATCTTCCATTGATAAGGTGGAAAGATCATTGGCTTCCTCAATAGCAGTGATCTTTGGACGCCATTCTGGGGAGAGTACTTTAAGAATCTTGCGTACCTGATCAAGAGAAGTATAAACTTTTCCAAGAGCATTAAGAGAATTAATAATGTTAGTGAACCTGGTGTTCATTTCTCCAATCGTCTCTTTGTCTTGCATCTTGAACAACTTATACTTATGAACCAAAGAGGCGATCTTGGTTTCCTTCACTTTATTGGTTCCTTCATGAGTTACCTCGAGTATATGCCAAATCTCTTTAGCACTTTTAGCCTGAGATACTCGATTAAACTCATGTTTATCCATGGCACAGAATAAAGCATTCATGGCCTTTGAGTTGTTGGTCTTTGCAGTTTTGTCGTTGGTGGTCCAATCAGCAACAGGTGTTTCTGGCTTTGTGTATCCTGTCTCTACGATGTCCCAAATCTCATAATTCATACTTTGGAGATGAATCTCCATTCGTATTTTCCAATATGAGTAATTTGAACCATCAAATAGAGGAGGACGAGTTTGAGAGTGCCCTTCAGGATGCTGATTGTAGTTGTGTGGAACGGCGTTCATGTTTGATGTTGAGGAACTTGCTGCCATCTTAGCCTTGCTCTGATACCAAATGTAATTCTAGCCTGTAAGGATCAAATACACTAGAGGGGGGGTGAATAGTGTATATTTAAAAATGTTGCAAATAAGATGTTAGTACTATTTGCAAAGATGGCAATTAAAATAAAATGACAAGTGCGGAAAAATTAAATCAATCGCAAACACAGAGATTTATCCTGGTTCGGATCCTTGTGATCCTACTCCAGTCCTCTACCCCGTAGAGATTTTCAATCCACTATAACCACTTGCCCCGTAAGCGCAAACTTACAAAAATGGCGACACTCCCCGTGTCCCAAACTTTGTACAATCTCAAAAGAGATTCAAAACCTGTTAAATAAGAAATAGAAAAACACCTATAGCCTTGTTATGAAATTAGAATTAAATTCAAGGATGTTGTTAGAAGATGAACTTCAAGATATAAAAGATATGTTATGAAGAACAATACTTGAAGTTCTCTGGTTCATAAAAGAAGAGAGAGATCAATCGATATCTTCTTACAATTATGAACACAAACAACTTTCTAAATTGATGTTGAAAAAGATCAAAAATTGCTCTAAGGAAGAAAACTTCAATTTCCAAAAGATCTATGATTAAGAATCTTGAAGTTCTTCCGTTCTTATAAGAAGAGAGAAATCTATGGATTTCTTCTTGCAAATAAGAAAAGAGCAACTAAGGCAAGATTGCTTAGAATCAACAATTCTAGTAAGAAAGAGAGAAGAAAGTTGTGTGAAGAAAAGAGAGGGTGTACCCCTCTATTTATAGTATTTTTGGACAGTTATTCTGAGGGAAAATGGGGGGAAAAGGAGTTTCCTACCGTTCACAAACGGTCTGGAAAGTTTCAGAAAAAAACGGACGCAAAATTTCATTAGTCGACTAAAGAAAGTCTTAGTCGACTAAAAGTCAGACTTGGAATTTTTGACTGAAATTTTAACGGTAACTTTCTGATGTTGACTGAAGACTACTCAGAAATTTTCAGGTCAAAATTCGAAGAAAAAGTTTTTAGTCGACTAATGAATGTCTTAGTCGACCAGGACAGAAAAACGTGAATTTTGACTTGTCTGAAAAAAAAGGTTGGTAGGATATGTTATTAGGAACCTAGGACTTAGATGGATTTCATATTCAAGGCTCTGAAATCTATAAATATAAAAAATACATCAGTCCGTAGATTTCCGTAGATATGTATGTTGAGCTTCATGTGAGTAGTTGAAATGCCTTTGTGCAGGGATTCCTTATCAAGTGATTATTGTCCAAGCGTGGATATATTAGGAATCTGCATATCTGCATAGATAAAGTGAGTAGCAATAATAATAGTTGTCACATCAAAATCATATGGAATAGAATAGGAAAGAGAACATGTGATTATGAAATCCCAACAATATATGTATATGGATGTATGTAATGTCTTTTTGCTCCTCCGGCTGGCCTGTGCGATTTTTGGGCGATTGGCGCTTTGCTCCTCCGGTTGGGGCTTCGGCCCATCCCTGTGAACCTTGTTCCTGCTCTCTTATACCCTCTGAGATCCAAGCTACTG
Organism: Scilla litardierei; assembly: GCA_030789695.1. Lineage (NCBI taxonomy): Eukaryota > Viridiplantae > Streptophyta > Magnoliopsida > Asparagales > Asparagaceae > Scilla > Scilla litardierei. The sequence goes on from CM061142.1 coordinate 531,019,166, forward strand.
GTTCCCCCACATGGCCTCGTCTTCCTCCGGAGCGGCCCCGTGGCCTCGTCTTCCTCGGGAGGGGCCCCTTTTTCCGCTGGGCCGCCTGCTGCTTTGGTTGGTTCAGGCGGTCTTCCCCCGGTTCCTCCCAGTTCGCCCTTCCACCGCAAGTTCCTGGCGGTGAGGCACCGTGGATTGCCGTAACGGGCCGTCGCCGCCCAGCCCAACCTGTTGTGACCCACCCCCGACCACCAGTTTCCGGCAGCCGTCAGCGGCGTCTTGCTGGCCGGGCCACTACCCGCTCTTGGGGTGGAGACAGGGCTGCCCCCCAGCCCCTTGGTGATGCGACCAACACTGCCAGCACTTTCTCCGTCGGCCACCAGGTGCTTGGTGGATTACCTCTAAGAAATACAGCTCAAAACCCCCATTCATCTTATGTTACATCGACTACTTTCAGCTCTATTTGTGCCCCCCGTGTCGTTCCTAACTGTGGGTTGGAGTTTTCGCCTCCTATTTCGGTGGAAGGCGGGGTTGTGGCGGACATCTTGCCTGCAGATATTTCTCAGGACGCGGGACGCTGGGCACACACGCTTGTTGGTTACTTCGCGGGCCAGTGTCTGTACTATGGCCAGCTCATGGCCTGGGTTGGTCGAGCATGGAAATCGAGGGGGGGAGTCCATGTCCACTCGCGTGAAAATGGGTTTTTCTTCTTCAAATTTGCCAACGAAGTGGACTGTGGGGACATCCTCAATGGGGGCCCTTGGCTCCTGGATGGTCGTCTCCTCGTACTTAGGCGTTAGGCACCCGACATGGGCCTGGATAGGACTTGCTTTCCTCAGTGCCTATTTGGGTCCGATTTCCGCAACTTCCGATCCAATTTTGGTCTCCCGTCATCCTTGGAAAACTTGCGAGCATCCTGGGTCGACCTATTTTCTCCGATGCTGCTACTGCAAATGCTTCCCGACTCTCCTTTGCTAGGTGTTTTGTTGAGATTGACTCTGTGTCTTCCTTCCCAACCTCCATCTCTGCTCGACTAGCGAATGGGTCCATCATACCGGTGGCCGTTGAGTATGAGAAAATCCCACCGCTGTGTGACCATTGTCGATGCTTTGGACATGATACCTCCCAATGTGAATCGCTTTCGAGACAACAGGTGCCAATTCATCATGCTGCTGCCACCGGGTCTCCCGTAGTTTCCCCTCTCCCAGTCAATCAGAGTAGTGGGGTGCCCCCATCGGATAACCCAGCGATGTTGGTCTCCCCCATAGCTCTGATTGTGTTGCCGGTTGCTCAAATTCCCACTCTGGTCGGCTAGCAGTTGCTGAATCACCCTTAGGGCGCCCATAATGCGGCAGTTTGCGGGTAGCAGTCAGCTCCTCCCGCCCTGGTGGGACTTCAGAGCTCTGCTCCCAGCGGTCAGCAGTCAGCTCCTGATCCTTCTTTGCTCTCGCAGGTAACCCTGTGCCAGGCGTCTCCGTAATTGCAAGCTGACGCTGAGGCCCCCACCTGCCCTTCGCCAGCCCAGCAGCACCTAGTGAGCTCTTCGAAGCTGATATCCGCCTAGACGCCCCTCTGCGTTCCTGTCTCCTTGAGTGCACCGGACGTACAATTGCCTAGATCCTTCGTATCGCCCTCCTTCGTATCGCCCGTGCAGGTGCACCTGCCACCGTCGCCTCGTTGTGCGGTGCCCTCCAATTGCTCTTTGCCCACCCAGGCCTCTATCATGAGCCTACTTGGGGACTCTGCTTGGCCTTTTCACGGGAGTGTCCCCCCTTCTGGCCCCTTAACTTCGCCTGCCAGCCTCGGTTGCAGTGCCCTCCGGCCTTTTTGACACTAGACTCTCTTCTTGGGGTCGACACCTCCTTGCGAGCGGCTTCATCTCCTGCCAATCCCCAGTTGTCCAGTGTTGCCCTTGTTGTGGGGGACTCCCCTCTGGTGGGTGGGCCTTGTTCATCTGATGGGGGGACTCACTTGTGAGTCGGTTGGAAAGCATGGCTCTTCTGTGGGGGAGCTGGCCGTTGAAGATTTTGACAGCCAATTTCCGGTCCTTAGCCCTCCCCATGCTCCTCGACCTAGCCCAAACTCCCTCCCCCAAATCCATGCCCCCATCCCGCCACTATTCCCAACCCCGTCTATGCCCCTCTCCAAAAAATCCATACCCCTATCCACTAAACCAAATATAAGAGGGCCGGCCCCCCTCGTGTGCAGACACGGAGCCAACACCCCATCCCTTGATTATGTCTATCTTCGCCTGGACGTGCGGGGGCTTAATGCTAGTGCTCGTCGAAGGGCTGTGCGGCATCACATTGGTAAATATAAAGCTTCGCTGGTGGGTTTATTGGAGACGAAGGTTCGTGACCCGTTGGGAGATATTGTTTCTTCGTGCTTCCCCAATGGGTGGGTAGCTTTCCACAATTATGAGCATGTTCCTAAAGGGCGTATCTGGGTGATGGCTGACCCGATTGTTTGGGACTGCAAGGTGATATCCTCTTCGGCTCAACATGTCACTCTTGATTGTGTTAACAGTGGTGGGTTTGCTGTCTCCATATTCTTTGTTTACGCTTCCAACTTGGCTTCTGATAGACTTCGCCTTTGGGATTCTCTCCGCATTGACAGCTCTCTTGTGGTTGGTAAGGCTTGGGCGGTCATTGGTGATTTCAATGTCACCAGATTTATTGGGGAGAAGGTTGGGGGTAGATGCCTCGCCTCGGCCATGTTGGCTGACTTCAACCTTTGCATTGAGGACTGCGGGTTGGATGATATTCGATGTATTGGTGACCATCTTAGTTGGAGCAATTGTGCTACTGGCCGCCCACGTATCTCTTGTAGGCTTGACCGGGCCCTCGTGAACCCCGATTGGCTTGCGGTCCTTCCTGATGCATATGCCTCATATCTCCCTCCGGTGACTAGCGACCACTCCCCTCTCCTTATTCAGGTAATCCCTCCTCCTAACTCGGGCCCCAAGCCCTTTAGATTCTATGGTCACTACTTCCAGGTGCCAGGATTCTACGCCCTTCTTCTATCTGTTTGGGGAGGACATTTCTCTAGGTCCCCTATGCTCAGGCTCGTCTCCAAACTCAAGGCCCTTAAGGCGGCCATCCGGGGCTGGCCCGCCGCACGTAGGCCCTACCCCCCTTCCGACTCCATCAGGAGAGACATTGTTGCTATTCGTGAGGACATTGGTTTCCACTCTTGCCCGGATCTATTGCATCAGGTGCGCTCTCTCAGACACATCCTTGCTTCTAGTTTGGCATGCGAGGAGAGCTAGGCTAGACAGAAGAGCCGCCAATCTTGGCTTTCCCATGGGGATAGGAACACTAGGTTCTTCTATGCTGCGGCCAAGGACCGTGCTACTGGTAACAGTCTCTTGCACCTGATTGGGCCTGGGGGGACCCTGTGGCCAAGCTTGACTCTCTTCGTGCTGATGCGGTTGAGTTCTTCACCTCTCTCTTCCATCAGGACTCGTATCCCTCCGTCTTCCCCGAGATTATCCCCAAGCACATTATATCCCCGGGTGCTTATGATTGGCTTGGGGGCCCATTGGTGATCTGGAAATTAAGGAGGCTCTTTTCTCCTTGGACAAAGATAAATCCCCCGGTCTTGATGGTTTCCTTCCCATCTTCTTCCAGGAGATATGGGGGATTGTTAGCAAGGATGTCCTCTCGGCGGTGCACTCCTTCTTTTCGTCCGGTTGTATTCTGAAGCAGATCAACCATACTTTCCTCACTCTGATCCCCAAGGTCCCATTGGCGTCCTCTCTGGGGGACTATCGGCCCATTTCCTGCTGCAATGTTATCTACAAGATCATCTCTAAGGTCCTTAGTAGGAGGATGGCGGCGGTGATCCGAGGACTCATTTCATGGAACCAGTCGGCTTTCATCAAGGGGCGCCTGATCTCTAATTCCTCTCTTCTGGCCCATGAACTTATCAGGGACTACTCTGCTTCTCTGGGATCTAGGGCCTGTATCCAGCTAGATCTGCGCAAGGCCTTTGATTGTGTTAATCGTGGGGTTCTTTGCTACTTCATGGGTGCCTTGGCCTCCCTCCCACGTTCATCCATTGGGTCAAGACTTGCGTGGACTTCCCCTCTTTTTTGGTGCTCGTCAATGGCTCACCTGCTGGTTTCTTTGGGAGCAACAGAGGGATCCGGCAGGGTGATCCCATGTCCCCCTTCCTCTTTGTGATTGTTATGGAGGCCTTCACTATCCTGATGGACACTGCTACTTCTTCTGGTGCTATCTGCCCTCCTAAGAGAGGGGTGCAGGGGATCCCCTCTCATCTTCTCTTTGCTGACGACATGCTTATCTTTTGTAAAGCAGACGATTCCTCCTTTTTGGGCCTTGGCCAGCTCCTGGCATCTTTCCATCTCATGTCGGGCCTCGAGGTGAATAATGGAAAGAGCAAGTTGTTACTTAGTAAAGGGTGCATCATTGGTAGTCAGCTGTCCCTCCTTCTCGGCATTTCCCTTGAGGTTCCTCCCGTCAAATACTTGGGGCTTCCCCTTTCTACTACTTATCCTGCTGCCAGGCTATTCTCGGGGCTCGCTGATAAGTGCAGGGCCAAGATCTCTTGCTGGTCCTCTAGGCTCTTGTCCACGGCTGGTCGCATTGTGCTGGTATGCATGGTTATTCATGGGTTTGTTTCATATTGGCTGTAGTCCTTTCGCATACCTGTTTCTGTCATCTCCGGGATTGACCGTCTGTGCCGTGACTTCATCTGGGGGTCAAAGATCCACCTTTGGAGGTGGGATGACATGTGCCTCTTGCGGTCGAAAGGAGGTATCGGTCTCCGTAGCCTCCACGAGGTGGGCGTTGCCGCGGGGGCTAAGCTCCTCTGGAGGCTCCTTCACTCTCCCTCTCCCTGGGCCTCTAACATGCGATGTGCTTACCTGAAGAGCACCCCTCTCTTCCAGTGTGTCCCTTCAGCTTTGGACTCGGGGACCTGGAAACATATGCTTCGGTGTCGAGACTTGGCATCTACTTGCTGTAGGATCCTGCCAAAACAGAGTTAGGATCGATAAATGAAGTTGAGACTTACGCTTGCGTATGCGGCACGGTAGTCTACGAACTTCGCCTTCGGATTCGCCACGACGGATCGAGTCTTCTCACGAATGGAGTAAGGCTACTAAATCCACAATCTAAATCTCTACTTTTAGATTAAGAACTTGGATAAAGAGAGAGGAAGGACTTCGGCAGAGCTTCGCTAGAATGAAATGCATGCAAGAATGCCATGCAAAAGTGTAAGGAAATGGCTTACCCTTGGGTCTTATTTATAGCCCCCAAGGTAGTTATTTTAGGAGTAATTGTTCCTTTGGAACAATTTAACTAAGGTGTACCATGATACATGGCACATTATAAGCATAAGTTGTACCATATGCATGGTACAAAATAAGCTTAAGATATTACCCCTTTATTAGCCATATGTCGCATGCACTTATGCATATATAATGCGACTTTCCCATCAATCTAGAGATCCTCTCCGCAAGGGAACATATTCCCTTTGCACACGACTTCGTGTACGCGGCGTTTGAGGTCTGTATTCCCTCGTACATCCCCTACAAGGGTGTACTAACGTCTTCCATATCCAACATCTCCCACTCACACTTGAGGGGATTGTAAGAGAACGTCTTTCTCTTAGTTCTTTCATCTATCATACCGAGAAATAGACCGTGCGACCGTCATGCACGTAGAGTCTGTTGTTGTGCACTTGTTAGAGATACACAATGACCTCGAAGGTGCAAAGTTGAGTAGTTCAACGCATGCTTTACCCTAGATTATTTCTTCACATTTCTTATACTTTATATTCAACAATTGAATCCCATCTGGATCACAATTGGCTGGCCAGCTTTGAATCATTAAAGTCCAAATGTGAATATGAAATCAATCTTCCTCTTCTTGCGAACCTTCTGACCTTGACTTGATTCACTTTTCTAACGTGCCCCGCCGAGCCGAATTATCATAGCCCATTAGCAACACGCTAAGATAGCGATCATCTCGTCGAATCTAAAGGAACCAATTGGAGTCCTTGAGGGTAAGAGTTAAGGCCCATATGGCCTTTGAGTCTCACATATTTCTATTAACTCAGTGGTCGTAATGCATACGTGGTATGAACACGTATTACAACATCGCTCCTTTCCCAGGGAGTGTATGTCTCAATGATGTTGTAAGGATGATGATCAGACACCACAATGTCTGACTTTGAGTCCCTTATTCTACTCAATTAATCCTTTGGACTCACATCCCGCATTTAGACAGATAGGATTTCAAAAAATCCTCTTATATCTTTCGTAAGCATCCATATGATGCAGATCTTTCATGCGACCATTTTGTTTAAGTCATGACTCTTAAATCATTCGTCTGATGATTTTGACTTCAAATAGGTCTCATCTCTATTCCATCCGTCTGATAGAATAAGGCGGTTGCTCATGTGAGAGAGTCAACCTCAATCTGTCCGACATACTAGAATTCAACTGAGATTTCAAAAAATGTACACAAACATTTCTTAAGAAATTCATATGCAATGTTTGAAAAAGAACTTATTCTTTTATTAATTTTGATCATTTACAGACATGGAAATTTACATTGGTACAACTCAGCTCTTACGCAATCCTTGAGATGATAAGTGTTTGTAAAACACATCTCTGGGGATAGCTTTCGTAAGCGGATCCGCTATCATCTCATGCGTAGATATGTACCTTATGTCTACCTTCTTGGTCTTATCATAGTCTTTTGCAAATTTGTAGCGGATATCTATGTGTTTGGTCTTACAATGGAATTTCGGATCTTTGACATAGGCTATAGATGCTTGACTGTCGCTGTGTATAGGTACAGCACCTGAGTCACTTGCATTAATTAGCCTGTCTAAGAACTTCCTAAGCCAAACAGCCTCTTGGACTGCCATGCTAAATGCTACAAACTCGGCTTCCATGGTTGAAAGTGCGATGCAGGATTGTTTCTTGCTACTCCAGGATATTGCACCAGATCCGAGTAGAAAAACATATCCTGAGGTCAATCGTCGCTCATCGAGATCACCCGCCCAATCAGCATCAGTGTAGCCTTCGAGCCTCAAGGCATCTCCTTGATAGCATAAAGCAAAGTCTGCAGTTCCTTTGAGATACCGCATTATCCTCTTAACCGCTTTCCAGTGTACTTGCCCTGGGTTGGATTGGTAACGACTTACCATTCCAACGGCAAAACAGATGTCCGGTCTTGTACACATCATATCGTACATTAGACTACCAACTGCACTGGAATATGGAACTTTTTCCATAATCTCCTTCTCTTTTTGGTTCTTCGGACATGATTTCAGACATAAATTGTCGCACTTGCTTATTGGAGTATCAATGGACTTGCAGTCCTACATATTAAAACGTTCTAGAACCTTCCTTATATAAGTCTCCTGTGAAAGAGAGAAGTTTCTTTGAACGATTCCTTGAAATCTTAACTCCAAGGATATATGTGGCTTCTCCCATGTCTTTCATCTCAAAAACTGATGAAAGCCAAGCCTTGATATCCATCACAAAGCCCTTGTCATTTCCGGCTATTAAAATATCATCTACATATAGAGACATAATAACATACTTGTTCTTATTCCTCTTGATATATACACAATTATCTTCATCAAGCATGGAAAAACCATTTGATAAGACAACCTCTTGAAATCGTATATACCATTGCCTCGAGGATTGTTTAAGACCATATATGGATTTAAGAAGTTTACAAACCTTATGTTCGTTTTCTTCTTTTACAAACCCTGTTGGTTGTTCCATATAGATCTCCTCGTCCAATTATCCATTGAGAAAGGTAGTCTTTACATCCATTTGATGTAATTCGAGGTCTAAGCAAGCTACCATTGCCAGAATCAGGCGAATTGAGGTAAAACGAACAACAGGTGAGAAGGTCTCTTCGTAGTCTATCCCTTCATGTTGCGTAAAACCTTTCGCGACAAGGCGAGCTTTATATCTGTCAATAGAGCCATCAGCCTTATGCTTGATCTTGAGAACCCATTTGTTCCCAATAGCTCTACGTCCTCTGGGTAAGTCAACTAAGTCCCAGACTTGGTTAACTTTCATGGATTCTAACTCCTCTTGCATCGCTTCCATCCATTTGTCTTTAGCATGGCAAGATACGGCCTGTTTGAAAGTAGCAGGCTCGTCATCTTCTTGTAGTAAAGTCATAAAGGTTTGCGGAAATTCATCCTCAAATCTTAGAGGAGCCAACCTTGTACGACTACTACATCGTATTTGAGATTCTTCAAGTCCTTGTTGACTTGAGTTTAGATCAATTCTAATATCACTCCCACTTGGAATGTCGTTAGAATTGCTCCCACTTGGATCATTATTCCCGTATGGAATAGGATAATCGTCATTCGTATAATCCATTGGTGAAGGTTGAAACGTATTTTTGTTTTCACCAAGAATTCTCCCACTCGAATGAGGTAATCCTTCTTGATCATAAATCTCAAATAGAGATAAGTCCTGACTTATCTCGCCCTGTCTTGGAAACTCGTTTTCCAAGAAAGTGACATCCCTCGACTCAAACTCAATTAGCCCACCATTGTCTTCCTGACTAACAAAAACATAACCTTTGGAGTTTTCTGCGTATCGTATAAAGATACATTTCCTTCCCCTTGGCCCAAGTTTTCCATACTTATGGGAGGAAATACGTGCGTAGGATGCACAACCCCAAGGTTTCAAAATGTTTAAGTCATGAGACCTTTGGTTCCACAACTCATAATGAGTGGAGCTAACTGATTTCGAGGGTACGCGGTTTAAAATGAAAGCGGCCGTCAAAAATGCATCACCCCAAAAGGTGATTGGCAAGTTAGCTTGCGCCATCATTGAACGGACCATTTCCATTAAAGTCCTATTTCTCCTTTCTGCAACACCGTTTTGTTGAGGAGTATAAGGCATAGTTACCTGATGTACTATGCCTTTTTCATCACAAAGTTCCTTAAAACTTATTGATTGATATTCACTGCCCCTATCGGTTCGCAAGACCTTAATCTTGCGATCTAATTGATTCTCCACTAAACTCATATAGTTTTTAAAGCAAGCCAAAGCTTCACTTTTGTGGGATATCAAATAGATATGTCCGAATCGGGTGAAATCATCAATAAAAGTGATGAAATAGGACTTTCCGCGTCTTGTCTTGACATTCATCGGACCACATATGTCTGAATGGATAAGCTGTAATGGAACCTCGGCCCTTGTGCCGGTTCTAAACGGCTTGCGACAAGATTTCCCCACAAGGCAATGTTCGCAGGTCGACATTTCAACCTTTGAAACATTGGAAAGAAGGCCACGTTTGGCAAGTCTATCCATACGCATTGGTCCAATATGACCAAGCCTTGTGTGCCAACAAATCACATCAGACTCATAAGTCTTAGAATTTGCAATAAGGAAATTTTCATTACATGAGGAATCATACATTGTACTCATTACAATAAATCCTTTAAATACAAACCCAGTACCAATAAGAGTATTATTACAACTTAAGTCCACATTACAATCATGAAAAAACCAGTTATAGCCAAGACCCATTAATACGGCCACAGAAATTATATTCCTTCGATTATCAGGAGCGAAGAGGACATCATGAAGTAGGAGAGTGCGGCCGTTGTCCAAGACTAGCTTGCAAGTCCCAACGCCTTTCACTTCAACACGTGTGTTGTTTCCTACATAGATCCACTTCGTTCCTTGGGGTATCCGGTGATACTCCACGAAGGACTGTCTGTCCCTTGCTATGTGGTCAGTGGCACCTGAATCAATTATCCAAAATGGATTAGATTCCACAAGAAATATTGAACTAGAAACACATATGTAACTAGTATATTTACAAGTTACCTCATCCCCTCCACTCGTACACGAACGATCATAGTGACCGAGCTTGTTGCACTTGAAGCACTTGATCCTCTTCAAGTCTTTCTTCTTGTGCCATTTCTTGTGCCCACCCTTATGTTTGGGTTTCTTGGTAGACTCAGGTTGCTTATTACGTTCATTAGTGAACTTCGAATGATCTTTCTGTTTCTTTCCCCCGTGTGAGGAACTAGCAACCATGTGCACTTCTGCACTTGGCTTGGCAGCCGCAAGCCGCTCTTCCTCTAATTCGAGGTTCTTGGAAACATCGCTGAAGGTCTTGATGCTCTCATTGTGAGTGAGATGCATTTTCATTTGATCCCACCCATTTGGTAGGGAACGTATAACTGCTTGGATTTGTTGCTCATCAGTGAGCACATGACCTGCGTCCTTTAACTCCGAGATAAGATTCGCCATATGTCGCAGATGTTTCCCCATGGAATGATCTGGACGTTTCTTATATGTATCGAACCTTATAGTTAAGGCGCGAAGTTTGGACACCGATGTGCCACCGAACTTCTCCTCTAGCTTGGACCATATGTCCATGGCTAGGTCATGTTCTCGGAAGATGCGCATTATGTCATCAGCCATACTGCTTAATAACGTAATGCGCACTATCTTGTTCTTCCGAGACCAAGCATCAAAAGCTTCCTTATCTCGTCGGTGTTGGGCCGTAGTGCCCAACTCGGGTTCAATCATAACGTTCTTTAGAGTTTCGAGCACTTCTTGCTCCTCTAGAACGTATTGTATCTTGATGGACCAAAGTTTGTAATTATCGCCGTTGAGTTTTTCACCTCTGTTTAACTCAGCGACGATATTCTTTGAAGCGAAAGACATTTTACTTTTAAAATGCTGCAAAAGACATAAAACCAAAGGTTTGATCAAAAAATTGCATTAAAAATTCTTAAAATACATTTCCCATTTGAAGTGATAGTAGAATATCCCATTTGGATAGTTCTAATTTCAACTCCCACTTGGAATGATATTTATAATTTGATAAGTTACTTTCAAAAAATATTGAAGATGTTACTCTAGAATCGGAAAGGTCACTATGTTTCCAATCACCATCTAGAGTAACTTTCAATATTTCTCCCTCACTTTATCAAATGTTAGTACTCTTATAGTACTTCGCAGCGGAAAAGCGTTTTTGAAAACTTATTTTTCCAAAACGTATGAAAACGTATTTTTCAAAAAAAATATTTCAACTTAGTACCCTTATGATACTAGTGAAATATTCGGCACTTCCTGACCATTTGTCGGGAAAGAGCCGTAGCCGTGCCAAGGTCGGATCCCCCTTTTGGGAATTTTTCTACAAACTAACGTCGCCGGCTCCCGTATGGATCCAGGCGTTTCCCCCCGTACGAGAGAATTTTGGCACAGACGACTGTCGTTTGGCCCAGTATGGGTTAGTCGGCACGTTCAAGTTCGACCAAGGCCTTTTGCCGAATTGGTCTGAAACTTCTCCAGCCAGGGCCTCTGCCCTGGCCGGGGCTGGCCAAGGGCCGGCCAGGGCCTCTGCCCTGACCGGCCAGGGGCCCTGGCCCCTCGGCCAGGGCCTCTGCCCTGGCCGAAACCGGCCAAGGCCGGCCAAGCCTTGGCCGAGGCCAGGGAATTGGCCCTGGCCTCTGCCAGGGCCGGCCAGGCCAGCCAGGGCCGGCCCTGGCCTCTGCCAGGGCCGGCCAGGCCGGCCCCTGGCCTCTGCCGAGGCCGGCCACTGCCGGCCTGGCCTTGGCCGGCCATGGCTTGGCCATGGCCGATCATGGCCAAGGCCATTTTTGCCTTGGCCGGCCATGGCACTTTGGCCATGGCCGGCCTCCCCTTGTGTGGGGTGGCCACACACCCCCGCCGGAGGGGGTTGCCGTGGTGGTTATTGGCCGTAGCCAACCCCCTCCGCATGGGGAGGGGGTTGCATGGCCTTCATAGCCCATTTGGCCATGGTGCACATGCACTAAAATTCATCTTCCCCGATGGAAATAACCACCACCTTCTTCTCCGGTGAAGCACCCGTCGTCGAGGAAGTAGTTGTCCTCCAATGGCCGTGTGCCAAAAAATGAACCCACTTCAAAAATTCGTAAACTACGCGCTCCACATGAAGAGAGTTCACATTCCCTATGAATGGAGACTCAGCATCCATGAAGAGAGCGAGCTTGACGATATGAACGGTCGGTTCTTCCCGTCACGGTGAGTTCCTACCATATCCATAATGATAGGATACCCTAACGTGAAAAGAACAACCGCTGCTTTCTCTCCGTCACGAAGCGTTCCTACCATATCCGTAATGGTAGGATACCCATTCGTGAAAAAGACAACGACTCGTTCATAGTTTTGACGGGGCAACGGTTTGACCGGAGCGAATCCGTATGGCTCTGATACCAATGTAGGATCCTGCCAAAACAGAGTTAGGATCGATAAATGAAGTTGAGACTTACGCTTGCGTATGTGGCACGGTAGTCTACGAACTTCGCCTTCGGATTCGCCACGACGGATCGAGTCTTCTCACGAACGGAGTAAGGCTACTAAATCCACAATCTAAATCTCTACTTTTAGATTAAGAACTTGGATAAAGAGAGAGGAAGGACTTCGGCAAAGCTTCGCTAGAATGAAATGCATGCAAGAATGCCATGCAAAAGTGTAAGGAAATGGCTTACCCTTGGGTCTTATTTATAGCCCCCAAGGTAGTTATTTTAGGAGTAATTGTTCCTTTGGAACAATTTAACTAAGGTGTACCATGATACATGGCACATTATAAGCTTAAGTTGTACCATATGCATGGTACAACATAAGCTTAAGATATTACCCCTTTATTAGCCATATGTCGCATGCACTTATGCATATATAATGCGACTTTCCCATCAATCTAGAGATCCTCTCCGCAAGGGAACATATTCCCTTTGCACACGACTTCGTGTACGCGGCGTTCGAGGTCCGTATTCCCTCGTACATCCCCTACAAGGGTGTACTAACGTCTTCCATATCCAACACTTGCTACCGCCGGGTGATTGGCGATGGTCGCTCCACTTCGTTTTGGTATGATCCGTGGCTACCTTGTGGCCCTTTGGCGGACCTTCATTCCCCTCCCCTCCATCTCAGATACCACCGGGTTGCTGACTTCTGGGATGGTGTTGCTTGGTCCCTTCCCTCTGAGCTTGCTCATCTTGCTCCCTTGTTGGCTTCTGGTTCCGTGTCGGATGGCCCTGACGCCTGGGTGAGGTCCATAGACGGGGGGTGCTCTCTCCGCTCTGCTTGTTCCTCTACTCGTCGCTCCTCCCCTCCTGACAGACTTGCACCGGTGGTCTGGTTTCCTGGACACACACCCAAGTTCTCCCTCACTCTCCTGCGTGCCCTCTCTGACCGCCTGCCCACCACCCAGCAGCTGGCCAGGCATGGAATTCGGGAACAGTCTGCTTGTGCACTCTGCGGCCTCTTCCCTGAGTTGGCTCGCCATATCTTCTTCTGCTGTGAGTACAGTGCTTGTGTCTGGGCAGAGTGCAGGCTTTGGCTTGGACTTCCTCCTGGCTCCAAGTCCATCACCGTTGAAGCTCACACGCTGAAACGACGGTTTGGAGCAAGGGGGAAGACCACCCCCAGGGGTAGGCTTTCCTTGATGGTCTTCTCTGCGACGGTTTGGCACATTTGGAGGGAGTGGAACTGCCGCATCTTTAGAGCTCTCAGGTCCCCTGCGACTGCCCTTCTGGCACGAATCTCGTTGGACATCTCGGACGCCCTTGTTGGTTGCATCCTGGATGATTTAGACCATGTGGATACTTCCCTTTTTGAGCGTTGGGGTATCTTGTAGGCCGCCTTTTTATGGGCCCCCCAGCATAGGTTCCTCCCTTTTTCTTATAGTTTCTTGGCTCTCGCCTGGTTAGTTGTGTGCGGGGTGACTGCTTCCCAGCCTCTCCCTCGCCTTAACTTCTTGTTGGCGCTGCCTTGATGTAGCCCTTGTTCATACCTATACATACACACTTACTTTTCAATATATATATATATATACATATATATATCTATTATACATTTGACAACGTTTTTTGAATTTTAGGGCTGACTAGGACAAGATAAAGAGTGGCTGAGATTTAATCTTGGTAAATCAATGGTTGAGATTGGATTTTGTGAAAATTTTGATGGAAAAAGTGTCTTGGGAACCAAAACATTGAAAATTAGAAGTGTCTTGGGAAAGATTGTGGAGATTAAATTTGGTGGGAAAGTGCTTTGGGAACCTAAACTTTGAAATTAGAATTGCCTTGGAAAAGATTGTGGAGATTAAATTTTGGGGGGAAAGTACCTTGGGAACCTAAACTTTGAAATTAAAAGTGCCTTGGGAAAGATTGTGTAGAAGCATGATTTATTAAATTAAACAAAATAAAAAATTTAATATAAAACAATTTAGCGGAACGACAAATTAGTGTAAAAATACTCTGAGTTTTGTTGTTCCGTGCCCGCGCCGAACGCGCCCGCGCCCAAGGCGTCCGCGAAATTTTTTAACGTTAATTTGTTGTTCCACGCCGAAGGCACAGACGCCAAATTTGTTGTTAGGCGCCGAATTTGTTGTTCCACGCTGAAGGCGCCTGCGCCGAATTTTTTGTTCCGCACCGAAGACACTTGCGCCGAAGGTGTCAGTGCCACTAAATATTTTTACGCTAATTTATTGTTCCGCAGGGAAATCTTAAATGATCAATGCCCACGGGCACGGGTTATGACTAGTATATATATATATATATATATATATATATATATATATATATATATATATATATATATATATATATATATATGAGGGATCAAATAAACCCAAAAAATAACCCCAAAACCCCCCTAGCAAAAAGTCTATGCCGCCCTACTTTTCGGAAGATCCGAACCGTTCATCTTGATCTCCACCCTCTAAAACCCTGACACACCAATTTTCAGTCGGATCCCATGTGTTTTGCTCCTTCATCCATCCTTAATTTAACGGTTTCGCATAAACAGAACTTTTGTGAAGGGTTGATGAACGTGCAAACACATGTGATCGGGCTGAAAACTGGTGGGTCTGGGTTTTAAAGGGTGGAGATCAAGATGATCGGTTCGAATCTTCCCAAAAAATAGCGGGGCATAGACTTTTTGCTATGTAGTTTTTTTGGAGGTTATTTTTGGGGGTTATTTGATTCCTCCGTATATATATACACACACTAGTCATAAACCATGCACGGGCACAGTTTATTTAAGATTTTCCCCCACGAAATCTTTGTTCACCTAAAAATTATTAAAATTGAAAAAAAAACAAATTAGCGTAAAAATATTTAGCGGTATGTGCGCTTTCGGCGTGGGTAGCTTCGGTGCGAAAAAACAAATTTGGCGCGGGCGCCTTCGACACGGAACAACAAATTCGACGCGGGCGCCTTCGGCCCGGAACAACAAATTAGCATAAAAAACATGTGCATGCGGGCACGGTTCATTTAAGATTTCCCTCGTGAAATCTTTGTTCTCCAAAAAATTATTAAAACTTAAAAAAACAGCAAAGTAGCGTAAAATTATTTAGCGGCACGGGCGCCTTCGGCGTGGGCGCTTTTGGCGTGGAACAACAATGCGGCACAGGCGCCTTCAGCGCGGAACAACAAATTCGGTGCGGAACAACAAATCATCGTAAAAAATTAAGCGGGTGCCTTTGGCGCATAACAGGTTCACTGGCTGCTTTCAAAGTTGGATCAAATTTCAAAGCTGAACCAAATTTCAAAACTCACATTCATGGTTTCAAAGCTCCCTTTATTTAAAAGTTGGACCAAATTTCAAAGCTGGACCAAATTTCAACAAATGGATTCCCCTCAAAAATTTCTCAAAACTCATCTCAACCTTCCATTCCCCAAGATCAAATCACAACCACTCTTTATCTTGTCCTAGTCAGTCATAGGATTCAAAAACAGTCGTAAAATGTAATATATATATATAATGTAGAAAAGGTGGCACCTGATCTAATAAATCAGGTGCCATAGCACATAATGTTGGAAATTACAAGCCCTACATGGGCTTGTACTTTCCATGGAGCCCTCCTTTTTATGTATTGCACCTGATCTATTAGATCAGGTGCCGCCTAATCTACATGATATATATATATATATATATATATATATATATATATATATATATATATATATATATATATATATATATATGGATTAATGTGTATCATACGCCATATGAGAGCCTCTCTCATACGCCCTCTCACATAAAGCACCCAAGTACAACCAAGTACATGCCCATGTGGGCTTGTACTTTGGTGCTTTATGTGAGAGGGCGTATGAGAGAGGCTCTCATATGGCGTATGATAGCCATTATTCTCATATATATATATGGCAATCTTAGGGTGAGAAAAAACTCGTGCGAAAGCCGTGCGAAATCTTTTTTTTATTTTGTACGAAAAAAAAACCCGTACGAGAGCCGTGCGAAAACATTTTTTTATGTTTTTGAAATTTTTTTCAAAATTTTTTTGATGTTTAATCCATACAATTATATACCCCATGAAAAATAATAAGTGAACCTGTTGGGGATTAGAGCACTCATCCACCCGTTACAATTTAACGGTCTCAAAACGTGCGCATTTGATGAAATGTCTTGATCGAAGGCCAAATGACATTATTTCTCAACGATTATTTTTTGAGGAGGGTATAACAACATATAAAGAAGGTGGAAAAAAGAATTTTTGAAAAAAAATTTCAAAAAAACATCTATTCGCACGGTGCGAAATGTTCTCACATGAAGATTTGACTATATATATATATATATATATGGCAATCTTCGGGTGCGAAAAATCCCGTGCGAAAGCTGTGCGAAAACTTTTTTTTTATTTTTTTGAAATTTTTTTTTCAAAATTTTTTTTTTGATGTTTAATCCATACAATTATGTACCCATGGAAAATAATGGGTGAACCCATTGGGCATTAGAGCACTCATCCACCCGTTACAAATTTAACGGTCGCAAAACGTGCGAATTTGATGAAATGGCTTGATCGAAGGCCAAATGACATTATTTCTCAACCATTATTTTTTGAGGGGGTATAAAAACATATAATGAGGGTGGAAAAAAGAATTTTTGAAAAAAAAATTTCAAAAAAAGATAAAAACATTTTCGCACGGTGCGAAATGGTCTCATTTGAAAATTTTCCTATATATATATATATATATATATATATATATATATATATATATACTAGTCATAACCCGTGCCCACGGGCACGGTTCACTTAAGATTTTCCCTTGCGAAATCGTTGTTCTCCAAAAAGTTATTTCTACAGCCAAAATTTAAAAGAACAACTAATTAGCGTAAACATATTTAGTGGCATGCACACCTACGGCGTGGAACAACAAATTCGGTGCGGACGCTTTCGGCCTGAAACTACAAATTCGACGCGAGCGCCTTTGGTGTGGAACAACTCGCGAGCGCTTTCGATGTGGAACAACAAATTCAGTGTTGTCGCCTTCGACGCGGCACAACAAATTCGACGTGGGTGCCTTCGCGGAACAACAAATTTGGCGTAGAACAACGCGTGAGCGCATTCAGCGCGGAACAACAAATTCGAAGTGGGTGCCTTTGGCGCGGAACAACAAATTAGCGTAAAAAATTTTGTGGTGCCGTTTGTTGGCACGGAACAACGCGCGAGCGCATTCGGTGCAGAACAACAAATTTGGCACAGGCGCCTGTGGTGTGAAATAACAAATTAGCGTAAAAAAATTTAGTGGGTGCATTCGGCGCGAAAAATTACGCGGGTGCCGTTTGTTGGCGCGGAACAACGCGCGAGCGCATTCGGTGCGGAACAACAAATTCTGCGTAGGCGCCTGTGGCGCGGATCAATAAATTAGAGTAAAAAAATTTAGCGGGTGTAGGCGACTTCGACGCGGAACACCAAATTAGGGTGAAAAAATTGCCCGAGCACCGTTTGTTAACGCAGAACAACGTGCGAGCGCATTCTGGGATTTATAGTTGAAACTGTAATTCATTAAAATCAACGTTGAATTGAAGCAAGACAAAGATGAAAGATCTATGGATATTTCTCCTTAGCCTTTGAATGTTAAATAGTACGGGGATGCCGTGTTCATCGTTTAATTATTTGGTAGCAGACTTGAAGAGGATATTAGTACTCACGATGTGCGAACTGAGGAAGTCGTGAAGGTTTCTTCAATTCAAACTAAGATGAAGGTTAATCATTTGGCTTGAATGTGCTACACATGCCAATATGAGTGCCTGGGCTTGCACTGAATGTTTCTTCCATCTAAACTAAGATCAAGGTTAATCATTTGGCTTGATGGTACTGGACAGAAGCAAACTGAAATACCAACTTTCTCCAAATTTCCCCCATGAGGCAAGAAAATATTATGTGAAACCCAACATCACTCCATCAACAACAACAAACAAAAACCCACATTTAAACCAAAACAGTGACCTCATTTCTTCTGGTTTCTAAGCCATTTTTTATATATAACATCTTCTTGCTTTCAAACTCATTCAAACTCATGTAAACTCTCAAAAATATTGCAATGAGTAGACCAATATAACATGAATTTTGTATTTCCCAACAACAATTCAATTGTCAATGTTCTAGTTTCCTAAATAGACAACATCAATAACCCAATTTAGCCGACAAAAACAAAAACCACCCGAGTAATTCCGTCGCACACATAAATGCCCTAAACATCCATCTACACAAACATTAACCCTAACAAAAATAAAAGCCTTCAATAACAAAATAAAACAAAAACCTCTAACAGTAATTTTGTTGCACACAAATGTCCTAACTATCCATCTACACAAACACTAACACTAACTGCCAAATCCGTAGAGGGTGCATCCATGGCACTTGAGGGCATAGATGACGTGTACGGCCATGACGGTCTTCCTCCTGGCGTGCTTGGTGTAGGGGAAGATGTCGCGGATGACGTTTTTGAAGAAGATCTTGAGGACTCCCCTATAGTGAGCCAGGCAACGGATGACCCATGATGTTGTAGCGCATGACTGTACAAAGATGTGTTGCTCCGTCCGTGCCTCATCCCTTCCCACACTTTTCCCGGCCCGAGATTTTCCTCGCTTCACTTACTTTCTGTTTTGCTTTGGGCATTTTTTGTCTATAGGAATTGGAAAGGGGATTTTGTTTTTTTATAGCCAATGGTGGGGTTGATGGGAGTACTGTTGGTTTTATCTGGACCGTTGGATTACACATCAATCCGTGAGAGGGGACTGTGCAGAACCAATGGTGGGATTGATGGGAGAATGCGTTGCGTTTGGTTTTGTGTGGACCATTGGATGAGGCGTCAATCCACAGAGTGAGCGGACAAACCTTTTTCGGGTTCAATCCTTTTGCTTTTCTATGAGATGACGGTGCATTCACTAAATTTTTTTGATTCATCATTAACTAAAAATATTTAATGCATTAGTTGTGAGTTGAAATCAAAATATTAAAATATTTAATGTGTAGTGCATTGATGCGTTAGTGCATTTAGTGATACACAAACGTCAAAGAATTAGTGGGAAAAAACTTTAATGCGTTTATACATTCACCCAAAAATATTTCCACCGATTCCTTTAGTAAACTCCACATGACCTGTTTCATAGATTTAATATGCGCCATTAATGATCGACCGTCTGTTCTCATTCCGCCATCATCCGTTCATTTTTAAATCGCCTTGGTCATCGTTCCGTTCACTTTAGTTATCATTCCCCCAGTCCTCGCCCTGTTCACCGTGTGGGACCCACCTAAGGGTGAGGCTGTAAAGTGTCCCTTGATAGTGCGTATTAATCCTAGCATGATGTGATTGGGGGTTTCCCAAAAATACTTTCCCCCAAATATCTGATTTTCCCTCAAAACTGTACAAACTATCATCTTAGCCTTAAATACTTTCCCCCAAATATCTGATTGATTTCTCTAGATTTCCAATTTCCCTATTTTGGGGAAGAGCAAGAGACCCCTCGTCCCCCACGAAAAGCTCTTCTCCTGTTTATTTTTTTCAAAGCGTGTGATGTCTTTATTCAAAAAAAGTTGGACTCACAAATATCAAAATTTAATCCTAACCGTTCATCATCCAAGATTAAATCCTGGCCGTCTTTTATCAAACAGTTTGTCCTAGTCAGCTTGTCCTAGTCAGCCCTAGGATTCAAAAATCGCTGTCAAATGTATAATAGATATATATATATGGGTAAAATGCGCCTGCACTCAAGCTCAGGTAGGATTCCTGCGCTCGACCCCTCCCTACCGTCCGATTCGATCCCCGGCTATTATTAAAAGCGAAACATGTAGAACTTTTGGTGCAATTACCATCGCGCCCTTTAAGCAAACCGGAACTTTTGGGTCAATTACCATTGCGCCCTTTAAGCCCTTTTAAAAGCAACTTTGTATAACTATTGGTGCAATTACCATAGCGCCCTTTAAGCCCTTTTTAAAGCAACATTATACATAATTACTTACCGTTCTGCGCATTAAGCAATGGGACTACCGTACGATACCACGGATGATTTAAAAATTATACTGGACAGTTGTGCGTGTCGAGTAAAAACGGTGGATTAAATTACTCCCCGCGCACAATGCGCTACAGTCTAACGCATCGTGCGCTGTAATTAAAAAGTTTAGAGGGTAGCGCACAACCCGTTGTGCACGGGGGTTAAATTATTCCCCGTTGTGCATGTTGTGCGTGGGGGTTAAAAGACCTAGTCTGAAGCAATATTCATCCACGTGCACGACAGGCAAAATTACGCCCCGTTGTGCGCGTTGTGTGTATGGGTTAAAAGACCTAGTCTGAAGAAATATTAATCTGCACGCACGACAGGTTAAATAATGCCCCGTTGTGCGCGTTGTGCACGGGGGTTAAAAGACCTAGTGTGAAGCAACATTCATCCACGCGCACGACGGAAAAAATTAAACCCGGTTGTGCATGTTGTGCACGTGGGTTAAAAGACCTAGTCTGAAGCAATATTCATCCACGCGCACGACGGGTAAAATTTCGCACCGTTGTGCGCATTGTGGGCGTAGGTTAAAAGACCTAGTCTGAAGCAATATTCATCCGCACACACGACAGGTTAACTAATGCCCCGTTGTGCGCGTTGTGCGCGTTGTACGCGGGGTTAAAAGACTTAGTGTGAAGCAATATTCATCCGCGAGCACGACAGGCAAAATTATGCCCCATTGTGCGCGTTGTGCGCGTGGGTTAAAAGACCTAGTCTGAAGCAATATTCATCCGGGCACACGATGGGTAAAATTACGCCCCGTTGTGCGCGTTGTGCGTGTGGGTTAAAAGCCTAGTCTGAAGCACTATTCATCCGCATGCACGACGGGTAAAATTATGCCCTGCTGTGCGCGTTGTGCGTGTGGGTTAAAAGACCTAGTCTGAAGCAATATTCATCCGCGCGCACGACGGGTAAAATTATGCCCTGCTGTGCGCGTTGTGCGTGTGGGTTAAAAGACCTAGTCTGAAGCAATATTCATCCGCGCGCATGATGGGTAAAATTATGCCCCGTTGAGCGCGTTGTGCGCATTGGTTAAAAGACCTAGTCTGAAGCAATATTTATCCGCGCAGGTTAAAAGACCTAGTCTGAAGCAATATTCATCCGCGCACACGACGGGTAAAATTACGCCCTGTTGAGCGCGTTGTGCGCGTGGGTTAAAAGACCAAGTCTGAAGCAATATTCATCCGCACGCACAACGGGTAAAATTATGCCCCGTTGTGCGCGTTGTGCACATGGGTTAAAAGACCTAGTCTGAAGCAATATTCATCCGCGCGCACGACAGGTTAAATTATGCCCAGTTGTGCCCGTTGTGCGCGGGGGTTAAAAGACCTAGTGTGAAGCAATACTCATCCGCGCGCATGACAGGAAAAATTATGCCCCGTTGTGCGCGTTGTGCGCATGGGTTAAAAGACCTAGTCTTGAACAATATTCATCCGTGCGCACGACGGGTAAAATTACGCCCCATTGTGCGCGGTGTGCGTGTGGGTTAAAAGACTTAGTCTGAAGCAATATTCATCCGCACGCATGATAGGTAAATTTATGCCCCGTTGTGCACGTTGTGCGCGGGGGTTAAAAGACCTAGTCTGAAGCAATATTCATCTGTGCGTACGACGGGTAAAATTACGCCCAGTGGTGCGCGTCGGGAAAAAATGATTCCGGTGGATTAAATCAGTCCCCGCGCGCAATGCAAATTAGTCCCCACGCACGACAGGTAAAATTATGTCTTGTTGTGCGCGTCGGGAAAAAACGGTTCTGGTGGATTAAATTACTCCCCGCGTACAACGCGCTACAGTCTAACGCGTCGTGGGCGGTAATTAAAAAGCTTAGAGGTTAGCGCACAACCCGTTGTGCACGGGGGTTAAATTATGCCCTGTTGTACGCATTGTGCGCGGTGGTTAAAAGACATAGTGTGAAGCAATATTCATCCACGCGCACAACGTGCAAAATTATGCCCCGTTGTGCGCGTTGTGCGAGTGGGTTAAAAGACCTAGTCTGAAGCAATATTCATCCGTGTGCACGACGGGTAAAATTACGCCACGTTGTGCGCGTTGTGCGCATTGTGCGCGTGGGTTAAAAGACGTAGTTTGAAGCAATATTCATCCGCGCGCACGACAGGTTAAATTATACCCCATTGTGCATGTTGAGCACGGGGGTTTAAAGACCTAGTGTGAAGCAATATTCATCCGTGCATACTACGGGCAAAATTATGACACGTTGTGCGCGTTGTGCGCATGGGTTAAAAGACCTAGTCTGAAGAAATATTCATCCGCACGCACGACGGGTTAAATTATGCCCCGTTGTGCACGTTGTGCACGGGGGTTAAAAGTCCGAGTCTGAAGAAATATTCATCCGTATGCACGACAGGTAAATTTTTGCCACGTTGTGCGCGTTGTGCGAGGGGGTTAAAGACCTAGTCTGAAGCAATATTCATCCGCGGGCATGACAGGTAAAATTACGCCCCGTTGTGCAAGTTATGCGCATGGGTTAAAAGACCTAATCTGAAGCAATATTCATTCGTGTGTACGACGGGTAAAATTATGCCCCGTTCTGTGCGTTGTGCACATGGGTTTAAAGACCTAGTCTGAACCAATATTCATCCGTGCGCACGACGGGTAAAATTATGCCGTGTTGTGGGCATTGTGCGCGTGGGTTAAAAGACCTAGTCTGAAGCAATATTCATCCGGGCGCTCGACGGATAAAATTACGCCCCGTTATACGCGTTGTGCGCATGGGTTAAAAGACTTAGTCTGAAGCAATATTCATCCGCGTGCACGACTGGTATATTTATGCCCCGTTGTGCACGTTGTGCACGTGGGTTAAAAGACCTAGTCTGAAGCAATATTCATCCACGCGCACGATGGGTAAAATTACGCCCCGTTGTGCACGTTGTGCGCGTGGGTTGTAAACCCTTGTCTGAAGCAATATTCATCCGCGCGGACGACATGTAAATTTGTGCCCCGTTGTGCGCGTGCATGGGGGTTAATGTTGAGTATTGGTGTTTCATACCAATCTTATTTTGATGATGATCACAACATTATGTTGTTGCTAATGACTCTCATGTTTAGTCTCACAGTTGCATTTCAAGAATATCTTTTTTGGAGACTAATCACTTGATGCAAGGATGGACATCAAGTGAAGAAGGGCCAAAGCATGGACTCGAGGAGTGCCAAAGCTTGGAGATGATGGAGAGCTTTCAAGGCATCAAGATTGAAGACTTAGACTCTAAGGAAAGCATTGTAATCCATGTAATTTACTTTATTGCTTTCTTTCTCTTTTGAGTCTAGGATTAATGTAATGCCTTGTTAGATGGTTTACTCATTCATGCATATACATTTAACCATCTTAGTGAGCCTTAGGATTATCTTAGAATCCAACCCAATAGGTTCACTTTGTCCAAAGACTCATTTGGAGTCTCTGGCTTTCCATCAGTCGCCTGATGAAGGAATCACAGTCGACTGGGTGATTTCCAGTCGCCTGGAGATCCTTCTACAGTCGCCTGATATGCACAGCTCAAGTCAACATTTCAATTGACTCAAACTTGAGCTTTACGCACAGTCGACTACTGGTTAGTTTACAGTCGCCTGTATATTTACAGTCGCCTGTTGATTGGTCATCAGTTGCCTGAGTAGCGTAAGTGCAATCTCTGCATCTCTCTGTCTTTTCTCCATCTTATTCAGCAGACGACTGATTAAGGTTTTATAGTCGCCTGACTAATAGATAGTCGACTGTATTATTGACATCATTCGCCTATGTGCTTAACTGGAAAAGGAGTGCAGCTCTCTGTTTTATTCCATCCCCTGCAACAGTCGCCTGCTGAAGGATTTACAGGCGCCTGTCTTGTTTTCAGTCGACGGTATTGTCTTCTTCAGTCGACTGTCTTGGCTCAGATTATAGCTGTTGGATATTTTCTAGCCATTGATCAGTCGACCGTCTTTTGATCATCAGTCGACTGTTGCTGTTGTTTTCCCCCAGTTTCTAGCCGTTGTAGCTTTGGGCTGATGGATGTTTTCTTGGGTTTTGAGGGTTGATATAGGATTCCTATATATAAGGGTGTGCTGATTTCTCTAGATCTTCTTGATCAAATTGCAAATCATTTTAGATATTGAAAAGCCACTCTCAAACTCTCTTATTTCCCTCTTTGAGCTCTCATTCCTCTTCATGCATTGAAGTCCAGCTCAAGGGAAATCATCCAAGTGCTTTCAAGTCAATCTCAACATTTGGAGATCATCTTCCATGCCTTGCATTCATTTATGAGTAAGTTCATCTCAAGGCATAGTTAAGAGTATTTGTTTTACTTTGTTATTTCATTGGAACCCTAGCTTTCTGTGTGAGAGCTAGTTACTCTCTGTGTGAGAGTATAACCTTCTGTGTGAGGGTTGGTTAAGTTCTCTCTGTGTGAGAGTTTGAGTCTCTCTGTGTGAGAGCAAAAGTCTTTCTGTGTGACAGCAAGGATTTCTCTGTGCGAGAATCCAAATCCTCTATGTGAGGTATCTCTGTGTGAGATTGTATTCACTTCTCTGTGTGAGAATTATAGTGGATATTCATGTGGCTGGACGTACCCAAGTTTGGGGAACTAGGGTAATTCTTGTGTTTGCATTTGGATTGATTGTGTTAATTAATTCCTCTTGCACTTATTATTCCCCATTTGCAAGTTTAATTTTAATTGCACAATTTATTGCCATTATTCTATTCACCCCCCCTAGAGTGTTTGTTATTAGTATTGCAAGGTAGACGGTCCTTACAATTGGTATCAGAGTGAGGTTGAAGCATGCAACAACGATGGCATACAACGCTTCATCCATGTATCATGAAGAAGGTCTATCAACTGTTCGACCCCCGCTCTTCAACGGAACCAACTACCCAAGTTGGAAGATCAAGATGATGATCTACTTGGAGGGTCGAGACCTTTGGGACATCACAGAGTCGCCATTTGAGGAGCCTACTACACCCGTGGCTTCGAGAACAAAAGCGGAGAAGGACTCGATCAAATTTAATGCGAGGGCTATGAATGCATTCCATTGCCCCCTCACTTCAAATGAGTTCAACCGCATCTCCATGTGCAAAATGGCCAACGAAATTTGGCATACATTGGAGATTTCTCATGAAGAGACTTCGAAGGTAAAGAAATCTAAACAATGCGTATTTAGATCCAAATATGAGTTGTTTAAGATGCAGGAAGGTGAAAACATCTCGGAGATGTTCACAAGGTTCACAGAAATCGTGAACGCTTTGGAAGGACTTGGGAAGGTGATTTTCCAAGAGGATCGAATGGAGAAGATCTGTGACTCGCTCACATCTCAATGGGACTCAAATGCCAACGGTATTTTGGAGTCTTATGACATGTCCACATACACCGTTGAGGAGTGCATTGGGAATCTCATGGCGTATGAAGTAAGCTTCAACATAAGAAAGAGATTCAACCAATGAAGCCCGAGAAGCAAAAGGGGGTTGCATTCCATGCCGAGAAGGAGCCAATCGAATGGAGAAAGAAATTCCATCGGGAAGCTCCGAGTGAAGATGATGGAGAAGATGATGTTAGCGATGATGATTACATCGAGCTTGCCAAGCAATTCAAGGCATTCCTCAAGGGCAAGTAAGGTAAATCTTTGTCAAAGTTTGCCCCCAAGTCTAACAATTCTATTTGTTTCAATTGTAGAGGAAAATGTCATATTCTACCGAATGCCCTTCCAAGCCCGACAAAGAGACTTACAAAGGGAAAGGGAAGAAGCATTGGAAAGGCAAGCCCAAATTCAAGAACCAAAAGAAGGGACTTGTCGGCACATTTGATGATCCGATGAGGACACATCAAGCGATGAAGAAGAGGATGTCAAGGAGCAAGCTCACATGTGCTTTGCGGCTTTTGATGATTCTTCATCAATCTCCTTTAGCTCAAGCGATGAAGAAGTAGAGGCGTGGCTCAACTCCAATGAAGAAATGTGCTTCATGGCTAATGGGAAAGAGTCTTCGTCGAGCTCTAGCGAGGAGGAAGGTGATGAGGAAGTTGAGGAGGAAAAGCTATCCTACGAGGAGCTCGAGTACCGCTTCAATGTGGCCTCCAACTTGGCAAGTAAGTGTGTCGACTCAGATGATAAATTGAAAGCTAAATTTAAGAATGCTATGAGTAGGGTGCATGCTTTAGAATCTACTTGTGTAAATAATCATGATGCTTTGCATGTTTGTGACACTTGTGAGAGAGACACACTTCTCTCTCAAGTTAAGAATTTGAGCTTAACCAATGAAAAATTAGTAGCTCAAAACCTTAGCTTAGAAACTCGCCTTCAACAAATTACGTTGAAATGCGAAGAGGAATCCCAAAAGCTCAAAAGCTTTGTTTATTCTAGGGATTCACTCCACGGTTTGCTTGAAAAACAACATCCGGTAAATCATAGAGGAGGTTTGGGATACACTCCAAAGGTGATTACCAAACCCACCTCTAGTTCTTCTTTTGGTGCAAATTCAAGAAATATTGCTAATGCATCTAAGAAGAATCACCATGCTTTCTTGTATAACAATAACACCAACGAGAAGCATGTAAATCACAAGGTGGTGAGGAAAAATGAAAATCCTTCATTTTTTTCTAAGAAGCAAAATCCTCACTTTATGCATGCTAAGAAAATATTTTCTACACCTAAGCATACCACATCCACCCCTCTTGCAAAGGTAAAACCCTTGCCTAGGAAATCCTTGAGTTTATGGATTCCCACTAAGATTAGTGTGCAAGAGATGGATATTTACATCAACTCTCTAGTTAGGGATGTGATCACCTCATATGATTACATTAGGAAATCAAACTCCTCTTGGGTTTGGTTCCCTAATGTATAGGTTCCTCACACATATGCATATTGCATGGGTATTGTGCTTAAATGTTTAATTTAGCATACCCATTGTTTGTGTGTGTTTCATGATTTTGAAAATGTTTTTCAAATTTATTTTTCATGAAAATGGGAATCTTGGGGAAGATATTGACATGCATGCATTTTTGATCCATATGTATGTCAATAAGGGGAGTTAATATGTGTATGTTTAAAATATTTTAAAACATATTTTGACTCTCATTTCGGGGTCTGTTTGAGATCAATTTTTATAATTGGTTATTTTTTTGGTCTCAACCCAAACCCCTTGGATATTTCCAACTTGTTTCTTGTTATACTTCCTTTTGGCAATATCATTGTGTCTCTTTGAAGCTTGATTTTTCCATATCTATTACTTTGATACACTTGAGGCCCATGGCTCCAATATTGGTATTAGATCCTAGAAGTCAAAACTTGACCATTTCTATGATCTAGGAGGATTATGTGATAGTGAATTGATACCCACTAAAATTTTCAATTAGGTATCATACATCTCTTTATTCTTGCATATTGTCACATCTTGGTTAAGATGACAAAGTGGAATATATTTGATGTCCACCTTTTTGACGATGTCAAGGGGGAGAGATATATGCATTATGTAAATATATAGGGGGAGATATATACATATGCATTTGGGGAGAGATATATCTATGGGGAGAGATATATAAGATTAGATAAACCATTCATGTTTGCATGATATTATCTATTGCAATTGGTTTATGTAATCCATGCCTTTTATATGGCACCATGATCTTATTTGATAGAATGAGTATTTACGTTTGTGTAGCTCATTGTTTAATTGGTGCATATAAGTAGGGGGAGCTCATTAGCATTGTGCTTTAATTCTTTGTATTTTACATAATGTGTGTCATCATCAAAAAAGGGGGAGATTGTTGAGTATTGGTGTTTCAAACCAATCTTATTTTGATGATGATCACAACATTATGTTGTTGCTAATGACTCTCATGTTTAGTCTCACAATTTCATTTCAAGGATATCTTTCTTGGAGAATAATAACTTGGTGCAAGGTTGGACATCAAGTGAAGAAGGGCCAAAGCTTGGACTCAAGGAGTGCCAAAGCTTGGAGATGATGGAGAGCATTCAAGGCATCAAGATTGAAGACTTAGACTTTAAGGAAAGCATTGTAATCCATGTAATTTACTTTATTGATTTCTCTCTCTTTTGAGTCTAGGATTAATGTAATGCCTTATTAGATGGTTTACTCATTCATGCATATGCATTTAACCATCTTAGTGACCCTTAGGATTATCTTAGAATCTAACCCAATAGGTTCACTTTGTCCAAAAACTCATTTGGAGTCTCTGGCTTTCCATCAGTCGCCTGATGAAGGAATCACAATCGACTGGGTGATTTCCAGTCGCCTGCAGATCCTTCTACAGTCGCCTGATATGCACAGCTCAAGTCAACATTTCAATTGACTCAAACTTGAGCTTTACGCACAGTCGACTACTGGTCAGTGTACAGTCGCCTGTATATTTACAGTCGCATGTAGATTGGTCATCAGTCGCCTGAGTAGCGTAAGTGCAATCTATGCATCTCTCTATCTTTTCTCCATATTATTCAGCAGACGACTGATTAAGGTTTTACAGTCACCTGACTAATAGACAGTCGACTGTATTATTGACATCTGTCGCCTGTGTGCTTAACTAGAGAAAGAGTGCAGCTCTCTGTTTTATTCCATCCCCTGCAGCAGTCGCCTGCTGAAGGATTTACTGGCGCATGTCCTGTTTTCAGTCGACTGTATTGTCTTCTTCAGTCGACTGTACTGGCTGAGATTATAGCCGTTGGATATTTTCTAGCCGTTGATCAGTCGGCTGTCTTTTGATCATCAGTCGACTGTTGCTGTCATTTCCCCCTAGTTTCTAGCCATTACAGCTTTGGGTTGATGGCTGTTTTCTTGGGTTTTGAGGGTTGATATAGGATTCATATATATGGGTGTACTGATTTCTCTAGATCTTCTTGATCAAATTGTAAATCATTTTAGAGATTGAAAAGCCACTCTCAAACTCTCTCATTTCCCTCTTTGAGCTCTCATTCCTCTTCATGCATTGAAGTCCAGCTCAAGAAAATCATCCAAGTGCTTTCAAGCCAATCTCAATACTTGGAGATCATCTTCCATGCCTTGCATTCATATATGAGTAAGTTTATCTCAAGGCATAGGTAAGAGTATTTGTTTTACTTTGTTATTTTATTGAAACCCTAGCTTTTTGTGTGAGAGCTAGTTACTCTGTGTGTGTGAGTATCACCTTCTGTGTGAGGGTTGGTTGAGTTTTCTCTGTGTGAGAGTTTGAGTCTCTCTGTGTGAGAGCAAAAGTCTTTCTATGTGAAAGCAAGGATTTCTCTGTGCGAGAATCCAAATCCTCTGTGTGAGGTATCACTGTGTGAGATTGTATTCACTTCTTTGTGTGAGAATTATATTGGATATTTGTGTGGCTGGACGTGCCCAAGTTTGGGGAACCTGGGTAATTCTTGTGTTTGCGTTTGGATTAATTGTGTTAATTAATTCCTCTTGCACTTATTATTCCGCATTTGCAAGTTTAATTTTAATTGTACAATTTATTGCCATTACTCTATTCACTCCCCCCTAGAGTGTTTGTTGTTAGTATTGCAAGGTAGACGGTCCTTACAGTTAATAGACCTAGTCTGAAGCAATATTCATCCGCGCGCACGACAGTTAAAATTATGCTCCGTTGTGCGTGTTGTGCACGTGGGTTAAAAGACCTAGTCTGAAGCAATTTTCATCCGCGCTCACGACGGGTAAAAATACGCCCCATTGTGTGCGTTGTGCGCAAGATTTAAAAGACCTAGTCTGAAGAAACATTCATCCGTGCGCACGACAGGTTAAATTATGACCCGTTGTGCACGTTGTGCGTGGGGGTTAAAAGACCTAGTGTGAAGCAATATTCATCCGCGCGCACGACAGGCAAAATTATGCCCCGTTGTGCGTGTTGTGCACGTGGGTTAAAAGACCTAGTCTGAAGCAATATTCATCCGTGTGCACGATAGGTAAAATTACGCCCCGTTGTGCGTGTTGTGTGCGTGGGTTAAAAGACCTTGTCTGAAGCAATATTCATCCGCACGCACGATATGTAAATTTACGCCCCGTTGTGCGCGTTGTGCGCGGAGGTTAAAAGACATAGTCTGAAACAATATTCACCCGCAGGCACGACGGGTAAAATTATGCCCCGTTGTGCGTATCGGGTAAAAACGGTTCGGGTGGATTAAATGAGTCCCCACGCACAACACAAATTAGTCCCCGCGCTTGACAGGTAAAATTATGCCTTGTTGTGTGCATCGTGCAAAAACGGTTCCGATGGATTAAATTACTCCTCGTGCCCAACGCGTAACAGTCTAATGCGTCGTGCGTGGAAATTAAAAAATTTAGAGGGTAGCGCACAACCAGTTGTGCGTGGGGGTTAAATTATGCCCCATTGTGCGCGATGTGTGCGGGGGATAAAAGACCTAGTCTGAAGAAATATTCATCCGCGCGCACGACGGGTAAAATTATGCCCCGTTGTGCGCGTTGTGCCCGTGGGTTAAAAGAACTAGTCTGAAGAAATATTCATCCACGCGTACGACAGGCAAAATTATGCCCCGTTGTGCGCATTATGCTTGTGGGTTAAAAGACCTAGTCTGAAGCAATATTCATCCTTGCGCACGACGGGCAAAATTATGCCACATTGTGTGCGTTGTGCGCAGGGGTTAAAAGACCTAGCCTGAAGCAATATTCATCCACGCGCACGACGGGTAAAATTACGCCACGTTGTGTGTGTTGTGCACGTGGGTTAAAAGACCTAGTCTGAAGCAATATCCATCCGTGCGCACGACGGGTAAAATTACGCCCCGTTGTGCGCATTGGGCGCGTGGGTTGAAAGACCTAGTCTGAAGCACTATTCATCTGCGCGCACGACGGAAAAAATTATGCCCCGTGTTGTGCGCGTGGGTTAAAAGACCTAGTCTGAATCAATATTCATCCGCACGCATGACGGGTAAAATTACGCCCCATAGTGCGCGTTATGCGCGTGGGTTAAAAGACCTAGTCTGAAGCAATATTCATCCGCGCGCACGACATGTTCAATTATGCCCAGCTGTGCGCATTGTGCACGGGGGTTAAAAGACCTAGTGCGAAGCCATATTCATCCGCGTGTACGACGGGTAAAATTATGCCCCGTTATGAGCGTTGTGCGCGTGTATAAAAAGACCTTGTTTGAAGCAATATTCATCTGCGCACACGACTGGTAAAATTACGCCCCGTTGAGCGCGTTGTGAGCGTGGGTTAAAAGACATAGTCTGGAGCAATATTCATCCGCGTGCACGACAGGTAAAATTACGTCTCGTTGTGCGCGTTGTGCACGGGGGTTAAAAGACCTAGTCTGAAGCAATATTCATCCGCGTGCACGATGGGCAAAATTATGCCCCGTTGTGCGTGTTGTGTTCAGGGTTAAAAGACATAGTGTGAAGCAATATTCATCCGTACGCACGACGGGCAAAATTATACCACGTTTGCGCATTGTGCGCGTGGGTTAAAAGACCTAGTCTGAAGCAATATTCATCTGCGTGCACGACGGGTAAAATTATGCCCCGTTTTGTGCGTAGTGCACGTGAGTTAAAATACCTAGTCTGAAGCAATATTCATCTATGCGCATGACAGGTAAATTTATGCCCCGTTGTGCGCATTGTGTGCGGGGGTTAAAAGACCTAGTCTGAAGCAATATTCATCTGCACGCACGACAGGTAAACTTAGGCCCCGTTGTGCGCGTCGGGTAAAAACGGTTCCGATGGATTAAATTAGTCCCCGCGTACGACGGGTACAATTATGCCTTGTTGTCCGCATCGGGTAAAAATGGTTCTGGTGGATTAAATTACTCCCCGCGCACAACGCGCAACAGTCTAATGCATCGTGCGCGTTAATTTAAAAGTTTAGAGGGTAGCGCACAACCCGTTGTACACGGGGGTTAAATTAGGCCCCGTTGTGCGCATTGTGCGCGGGGGTTAAAAGACCTAGTCAGAAGCACTATTCATCCGCGCGCACGACAGGCAAAATTATGCCCCGTTGTGCGCGTTGTGCGCGTGGGTTAAAAGAGCTGGTCTGAAGCAATATTCATCTGCGCGCACGACGGGTAAAATTATGCCTCGTTGTGCGTGTTGTGTGCGGGGGCTAAAAGACCTAGTGTGAAACAAAATTCATCCGTGCGCATGACGGGCAAAATTATGCCCCGTTGTGCGTGTTGTGCACGTCGGTTAAAAGACCTAGTCGGAAGCAATATTCATCCGCACGCACGACGGATAAAATTACGCCCTGTTGTGCTCGTTGTGCGCGTAGGTTAAAAGACCTGGACTGAAGCAATATTCATCCACACGCACGACATGTTAAATTATGCCCCGTTGTGCGTGTTGTGCGCATTGTGCGCGGGGGTTAAAAGTACTAGTGTGAAGCAATATTCATCCGCGGGAACGACAGACAAAATTATGCCCCGTTGTACGCATTGTGCGCGTGGGTTAAAAGACCTAGTCTGAAGCAATATTCATCCGCGTGCATGACGGGTAAAATTACGCCCCGTTGTACGCATTGTCTGCGTGGGTAAAAAGACCTAGTGTAAATCAATATTCATCCGCGCGCACGACAGGTTAAATTATGCCCCGTTGTGCACGTTGTGCGCACGGGGTTGAAAGACCTAGTCTAAAGCAATATTCATCCACGCGCATGACGGGCAAAATTATGCCCCGTTGTGCGCGTTGTGCACATGGGTTAAAAGACATAGTCTGAAGCAATATTCATCCGCTCGCACGACGGGTAAAATTACGCCCCGTTGTGCGCGTTGTGTGCGTGGGTTAAAAGACCTAGTCAGAAGAAATATTCATCTGTGTGCACAACGGTAAAATTATGCCCCATTGTGCGCGTTGTGTGCGTGGGTTAAAAGACCTAGTCTGAAGCAATATTCATCCGCGCACACGACAGGTAAAATTACGCCCCGTTGTGCACGTTGTGCACGTGGGTTAAAAATTTAGTCTAAAGCAATATTTATCTGCGCGCACGACGGTTAAATTATGCCCCGTTGTACGTGTTGTGCGCGGGGGTTAAAAGACCGAGTCCGAAGCAATATTCATCTGCATGCACGACTGGTAAATTTATGCCCCATTCTACGGGTTGTGCACGGAGGATAAAAGACCTAGTCTGAAGCAATATTCATCTGCGTGCACGACGGGTAAATTACGCCACGTTGTGCGCGTTGTGCGCGTGGGTTAAAATTCCTAGTCTTAAGCAATTTTCATCCGCGTGCACGACTGGTAAAATTATGCACCGTTGTGTGCATTGTGCGTGTGGGTTAAAAGACCTAGTCTGAAGCAATATTCATCTGCACGCATGACGAGTAAAATTACGCCCTGTTGTGTGCGTTGTGCACGTGGATTAAAAGACCTAATCTGAAGCAATATTCACCCGCGCGCACGATAGGTAAATTTATGCCCCGTTGTGCACGTTGTGCGCGGGGGTTAAAAGACCTAGTCTGAAGTAATTTTCATCCGCGCGCACGACGGGTAAAATTACTCCCTGTTGTGCGCATTGTGCGTGTGGGTTAAAAGACCTTGTCCGAAGCAATATTCATCCGTGTGCACGACAGGTAAATTTATGCCCCGTTGTGCGCGTTGTGCACGGGGGTTAAAAGACTTAGTCTGAAGCAATATTCATCCGCGCGCTCAACGGATAAAATTACGCCACGTTGTGTGCGTTGTGCGCGTGGGTTAAAAGACCTAGTCTGTAGCAAAATTCATCCGTGTGCACGACAGGTAAATTCATGCCCCGTTGTGCGCATTGTGCCCCAGGGTTAAAAGACCTAGTCTGAAGCAATATTCATCTGCGCGCATGATGGGTAAAATTACGCCCCATTGTGCGCGTTGTGCGAATGGGTTAAAAGACCTAGTCTGAAGCAATATTCATCCGCACACACGATAGGTAAATTTATGCCCCGTTGTGCGCGTTGTGTGCGGAAGTTAAAAGACCTAGTCTGAAGCAATATTCATCCGCGTGCACGACAGGTAAAATTTTGCTTCGTTGTGTGATTCTGGTAAAAACGGTTCCGGTGGATTAAATTAGTCCCAGCACACAACGCAAATTAGTCCCCGCGCACTACCGATAAAATTATGCCTTGTTATGTGCATCGGGAAAAAACGGTTCTAGTGGATTAAATTACTCCCCGCGCACAACGCGCTACAGTCTAATGCATCGTGTGCGGTAATTAAAAAGTTTAGAGGGTAGCGCACAACCAGTTGTGCGTGGGGGTTAAATTATGCCCCGTTGTGCACGTTGGGCACGAGGGTTAAAAGACCTAGTCTGAATCAATATTCATCCGCGCGCACGACGGGTAAAATTATGCCCCATTGTGCGCGTTGTGCATGTGGGTTAAAAGACCTTGTCTGAATCAATATTCATCTACGCGCACGGTGGGCAAAACTAGGTCCCGTTGTGCGTGTTGTGCACGTGGGTTAAAAGGCCTAGTCTGAAGCAATATTCATCCACACGCACGACAAGTAAATTTAATTTCCCGTTGTGCGCATTGTGCACGGGGGTTAAAAGACCTTGTTTGAAGCAATATTCATCCGTGCACACGACGGGTAAAATTACGCCCCGTTGTACGCGTTGTGCGCGTGTGTTAAAAGACCTAGTCTGAAGCGAAATTACGTCTCGGTGTGCGCGTTGTGTACGTGTGTTAAAAGATCTAGTTTGAAGCAATATTCATCCACGCACACGACAGGTAAATTTATGCCCCGTTGTGCGTGTTGTGCGCGGGGTTTAAAAGACCTAGTCTGAAGCAATATTCAGCCGCGCAAACGACGGGTAAAATTATGCCACGTTGTACGCGTTGTGCGCATGGGTTAAAGACCTAGTCTGAAGCTGTATTCATCCGCGCGTAGGACGGGTAAAATTACGCCCCGTTGTGCGCATTGTGCGGTGGGTTAGAAGACCTAGTCTGATGCAATATTCATCTGTGCGCTGGACGGGTAAAATTACGCCCCGTTATGCTCGTTGTGAGCGTGGGTTAAAAGACCTAGTCTGAAGCAATATTCACCCGCGTGCACGACGGGTAAAATTAAACCCCGTTGTGCACGTTGTGAGCGTGGGTTAAAAGACCTAGTCTAAAGCAATATTCATCCGCGCGCACGACGGGTTAAATCATGCCCCTTTGTGCGCGTTGTGCATGGGGGTTAAAAGAACTAGTGTGAAGCAATATTCATCCGCGCTGGACGGGCAAAATTATGCCCCGTTGTGCTCATTGTGTGCGTGGGTTAAAAGACCTAGTCTGAATCAATATTCATCCGCGCACACGACGGGTAAAATTATGCCCAGTTGTGCTAGTTGTGCTCGTGGGTTAAAAGACCAAGTCTGAAGCAATATTCATCCGCGTGCACGATTGGAAAATTATGTCCCGTTCTGCACGTTGTGCGCGTGGGTTAAAAGACCTAGTCTGAAGCAATATTCATTCGCGCGTACGACGGGTAAAATTACGCCTCGTTGTGCACGTTGTGCGCGTGGGTTAAAAGACCTAGTTTGAAGCCATATTTATCCGCGTGCACGACAGGTTAACTTACGCCCCGTTGTGCGCATTGTGTGCGAGGGTTAAAAGAACTAGTGTGATGCAATATTCATCCACGAGCACGAGGGGCAAAATTATGCCCCGTTGTGCTTGTTGTGCCCGTGGGTTAAAAGACCTAGTCTGAAGCAATATTCATCCACACGCACGACGGTTAAAATTACGCCCTGTTGTGTGCGTTGTGCACATGGGTTAAAAGACCTAGTCTGAACCAATATTCATCCATGCGCACGACGGGTAATATTACGCCCCGGTGTGCGCATTGAGCACGTGGGTTAAAAGACCGAGTCTGAAGCAATATTCATCCACGCGCACGACAGGTAAATTTATGTCCCGTTGCGTGCATTGTGAGCTCGGGTTAAAAGACCAAGTCAGAAGCAATATTCATCCGCGTGCACGACGGGCAAAATTACGCCCCGTTGTGCGCGTTGTGCGCTTGGGTTAAAAGACCTAGTCTGACGAAATATTCATCCGCACGCACGACGGGTAAAATTACGCCCCGTTATGCACGTTGTGCACGTGGGTTAAAAGACATAGTCTGAAGCAAAATTCATCCACGCGTACGACGGGTAAAATTACACCACGTTGTGCGCGTTATGCGCGTGGGTTAAAAGACCTAGTCTGAAGCAATATTCATCTGCGCGCACGACAGGTTAACTTACGCCCGGTTGTGCACATTGTCCGCGGGGGTTAAAAGACCTAGTGTGAAGCAATATTCATCCACGAGAACGACGGGCAAAATTATGCCACGTTGTGCTTGTTGTGCCCGTGGGTTAAAAGACCTAGTCTGAAGCAATATTCATCCGCACGCACGACGGGTAAAATTACGCCCTGTTGTGTGCGTTGTGCGCATGGGTTAAAAGACCTAGTCTGAACCAATATTCATCCCCGCGCACGACGGGTAATATTACGCCCCGTTGTGCACATTGTGCACGTGGGTTAAAAGACCTAGTCTAAAGCATTATTCATCCGCGCACACGACAGGTTAACTTATGCCCCGTTGTGCGTGTTGAGCGCGGGGTTTAAAAGACCAAGTGTGAAGCAATATTCATCCGTGCGCACGACGGACAAACTAATGCCCTGTTGTGCGCGTTGTGCGCGTGGGCAAAAAAAGACCTAGTCTGAAGAAATATTCATCCGCGCGCACGACAGGTAAATTTTTGTCATGTTGTGCACGTTGTGCATGGGGGTTAAAAGACCGAGTCTTAAGCAATATTCATCCGCACGCACGACGGACAAAATTACGCCCCGTTGTGCACGTTGTGTGCGTGGCTTAAAAGACCAACCTGAGGCAATATTCACCCACGCGCACGACAGGTAAATTTATGCCCTGTTATGCGCGTTGTGCGTGTGGGTTAAAACACCTAGTCTGAAGCAATATTCATCCGTGCGCACGACGGGTAAAATTACGCCCCGTTGTGCGCGTTGTGTGCGTGGGTTAAAAGACCTAGTCTGAAGCAATATTCATCCGCGCGCAGGCCGGGAAAAATTACGCCCGTTGTGCTCATTGTGTGCGTGGGTTAAAAGACCTAGTTTTAAGTAATATTCATCTGCACGCACAACAGGTTAAATTATGCCCCGTTGTACGCGTTGTGTGCGTGGGTTAAAACACCTAGTGTGAAGCAATATTCATCCGCATGCATGACGTGTAAAATTATGCCCCGTTGTGCGCGTTGTGCACGTGGGTTAAAAGACCTAGTCTGAAGCAATATTCATCCGTGCACACGACGGGTAAAATTACGCCCCGTTGTGCTCATTGTGTGCGTGGGTTAAAAGACCAAGTCTGAAGCAATATTCATCCGCGCGCACGATAGGTTAAATTATGCCCCGTTGTACGCGTTGTGTGCGTGGGTTGAAAGACCTAGTGTGAAGCAATATTCATCCGCGGGCACGACGGGCAAAATTACGCCTCATTGTGCATTTTGTACGCGTGGGTTAACAGACCTAGTCTGAAGCAATATTCATCCGCACGCACGACGGGTAAAATTACGCCCCGTAGTGCGCGTTGTCCGAGTGGGTTAAAAGACCTAGTCTGAAGCAATATTCATACGTGCGCACGACAGGTTAAATTATGCCCCGTTGTGCGCATTGTGCTCATGGGTTAAAAGACTTAGTCTGAAGCAATATTCATTCGTGCGCACGACAGGTAAAATTACGCCCCGTTGTGTGCGTTGTGCGCGTGGATTAAAAGAACTAGTCTGAAGAAATATTCATCCGCCGCACGACAGGTAAAATTATGCCCCGTTGTGTGCATTGTGTGCGTGGGTTAAAAGACCAAGTCTGAAGCAATATTCATCCGCGCGCACGACGGTAATATTATGCCCCGTGTGCGCATTGTGCACGTGGGTTAAAAGACCTAGTCTGAAGCAATATTCATCCGCACGCACGACAGGTAAAATTACGCCTCGTCGTATGCGTTGTGCGCGTGGGTTAAAAGACCTAGTCTGAAGAAATATTCATCCGCGCGCACGACGGGTAATATTACGCCACGTTGTGCGTGTTGTGCGCGCGGTTTAAAGAACTAGTTTGAAGCAATATTCATCAGTGCGCACGACGGGTAATATTACGTCCTGTTGTACGAATTGTGCGTGCGGGTTAAAAGACCTAGTCTGAAGCAAAATTCATCCGTGTGCACGACGGGTAAAATTACGCCCCGTTGTGCGCGTTGTGCGCGCAGGTTAAAAGACCTAGTCTAAAGCAAAATTCATCTACGTGCACGACAGGTAAAATTATGCCCCGTTATACGCGTTATGCATGTGGGTTAAAAGATCTAGTCTGAAGCAATATTCATCTGCGAACACGATAGGTAAATTTATGCCCCGTTGTGCGCATTGTGCGCGGGGGTCAAAAGACCTAGTGTGAAGCAAAATTCATCCGCGCGTGCGACGGGAAAATTATGCCATGTTGTGTGCGTTGTGCACGTGGTTTAAATGACCTAGTCTGAAGCAATATTCATCTGCGCTTACGACGGGTAAAATTACACCCCGTTGTGCGCAATGTGCGCGTGGGTTAAAAGACCTAGAATGAAGCAATATTCATCCGCGCACACGACGGGTAAATTTATGCCTCGTTGTAAGTGTTGTGTGCGGGGGTTAAAAGACCAAGTCTGAAGCAATATACATCTACGCATACGACGGGTAAAATTATGCCTCGTTGTGCGCATCGGGTAAAAACAGTTACAGTGGATTAAATTAGTCCGTGTACACAATGCAAATTAGTCCACGTGCATGACGGGTAAAATTATGCCTTATTGTGCGCATCGGGCAAAAACGGTTCCGGTGGATTAAATTACTCTCCGCGCACAACGCGCTACAGTCTAACGTGACGTGCGTGGTAATAAAAAAGTTTAGAAGGTAGCGTACAACCTGTTGTGCGCGAGGTTTAAATTATGCCCAGTTATGCACGTTGTGCACGGGGTTAAAAGACCTAGTCTGAAGCAATATTCATTCGTGCGCACGACAGATAAAATTACGCCCCGTTGTGCACGTCGTGCGCGTGGGTTAAAAGACCTAGTCTGAAGCAATATTCATTCACGCGCACGACAGGTAAAATTACGCCCTGTTATATGCGTTGTGTGCGTGGGTTAAAAGAAATAGTCTAAAGCAAAATTCATCCGCGCGCACGATAGGTAAAATTATGACACGTTGTGCGCATTGTGTGCGT
Source organism: Scilla litardierei (assembly GCA_030789695.1). Lineage (NCBI taxonomy): Eukaryota > Viridiplantae > Streptophyta > Magnoliopsida > Asparagales > Asparagaceae > Scilla > Scilla litardierei. The sequence goes on from CM061142.1 coordinate 531,058,585, forward strand.
GGGTTAAAAGACCAAGTCTGAAGCAATATTCATCCGCGCGCACGACGGTAAAATTATGCCATGTTGTGTGCATTGTGCGTGTGGGTTAAAAACCCCAGTCTGAAGCATATTCATCTGCACACACGACAGGTAAAATTACGCCTCGTTGTATGCGTTGTGCGCGTGTGTTAAAAGACCTAGTCTGAAGCAATATTCATCCGCGCACACGACGGGTAAAATTACGCCCCGTTGTGCGCATTGTGCACGGGTATTAAAAGACCGAGTCTGAAGAAAATATTCATTAGCGCACACAACGGGTAAAAATATGCCCTGTTGTGTGCGTTGTGCGTGCGGGTTAAAAGACCTAGTTTGAAGCAATATTCATCCGCACACACGACGGGTAAAATTACGCCCCGTTGCGTGCGTTGTGCACGCGGGTTAAAAGACGAAGTCTAAAGAAAAATTCATACGCGCGCACGACAGGAAATATTACGCCCCATTATACGCGTTGTGAGCGTGGGTTAAAAGACCTAGTCTGAAGCAATATTCACCTGCGAGCACGACATGTAAATTTATGCCCCATTGTGCACGTTGTGCACGGGGTTTAAAGACCTAGTGCGAAGCAATATTCATCCGAGTGCGACAGGCAAAATTAGGCCCTGTTGTGTGCGTTGTGCGCGTGGGTTAAACGACCTAATCTGAAGCAATATTCATCCGTGCGCACGACGGGTAAAATTACGCCACGTTGTGCGCATTGTGCGCGTGAGTTAAAATAACTAGTCTGAAGCAATATTCATCTGCGCTCACGACGGGTAAAATTATGCCCCGTTGTGCGCATTGTGTGCGTGGGTTAAAAGACCAAGTCTGAAGGAATATTCATCCGCGTGCACGATGGTAAAATTATGCCCCGTTGTGCGCATTGTGCGCGTGGGTTAAAAGACAATATTCATTCGCACGCACGACATGTAAAATTACACCTCGTTGTATGCGTTGTGTGTGTGGGTTAAAAACCCTAGTCTGAAGCAATATTCATCCGTGTGCACGACGGGTAAAATTACGCCCCGTTGTGCGTGTTGTGCGCGCGGGTTAAAAGAACTAGTCTGAAGCAATATTCATCCACGCGCACGACGGGTAAAATTACACCCCATTGTACGCGTTGTGCGTGCGGGTTAAAAGCCCTAGTCTGAAGCAAAATTCATCCGCGCGCACGACGGGTAAAATTACGCCCCGTTGCGCTTATTGTGCGCACAGGTTAAAAGACCTAGTCTAAAGCAAAATTCATCTGCGCACACGACATGCAAAATTACGCCCCGTTATACGCGTTGTGCGTGTGGGTTAAAAGACCTAGTATGAAGAAATATTCATCTGCGAGCACGATAGGTAAATTTATGCCCCATTGTGCGCGTTGTGCGTGGGCGTTAAAAGACCTAGTCTGAAGCAATATTCATCTGCGCGCACGACGGGTAAACTTACGCCCCCGTTGTGCGCGTTGTACGCGTGGGTTAAAAGACCTAGTCTGAAGCAATATTCATCCGCACGCACGACTGGTAAATTTATGCCCCGTTCTGCGCGTTGTGAGTTGGGGTTAAAAGACCTAGTCTGAAGCAATATTCATCCGCGCGCACGACGGGTAAAATTACGCCCCGTTGTGCGTGTTGTGCGCGGGTATTAAAAGACCGAGTCTGAAGCAATATTCATTCACGCGCACGATGGGTAAAAATATGCCATGTTGTGTGTGTTGTGCGTGCGGGTTAAAAGACCTAGTCTGAAGCAATAATCATCTACGCGCACGACGGGTAAAATTATACCCCGTTGCGCGCGTTGTTCGCACGTGTTAAAAGATGTAGTCTAAAGCAAAATTCATCTGCGCGCATGACATGTAATATTACTCCCCATTATACGCGTTGTGCGCGTGGGTTAAAAGACCTAGTCTGAAGCAATATTCATCAGCGAGCACGACAGGTAAATTTATGCCCCGTTGTGCATGTTGTGCACGGGGGTTAAAAGACCTAGTGTGAAGCAATATTCATCCGAGCGCGACGGGCAGAATTAGGCCCCGTTGTGTGCGTTGTGCACGTGGGTTAAACGACCTAATCTGAAGCAATATTCATCCGTGCGCACGACGGGTAAAATTACGCCATGTTGTGCGCGTTGTGCGCGTGGGTTAAAATAACTAGTCTGAAGCAATATTCATCCACGCTCACGACGGGTAAAATTATGCCCCGTTGTGCGCATTGTGTGCGTGGGTTAAAAGACCAAGTCTGAAGGAATATTCATCCGCTTTTACGACGGTAAAATTATGCCCCGTTGTGCGCATTGTGCACGTGGGTTAAAAGACCTAGTCTGAAGCAATATTCATTCGCAAGCACGACATGTAAAATTACACCTCGTTGTATGCGTTGTGCGCGTGGGTTAAAAGACCTAGTCTGAAGCAATATTCATCCGAGCGCATGACGGGTAAAATTACGCCCCGTTGTATGCGATGTGCGTGCGGGTTAAAAGACCTATTCTGAAGAAAAATGCATCCATGCGCACGACGGGTAAAATTACGCCCCATTGCGCGCGTTGTGCGCACAGGTTAAAAGACCTAGTCTAAAGCAAAATTCATCCGATCGCACGACAGGCAAAGTTATGCCCCGTTATACGTGTTGTGCGTGTGGGTTAAAAGACCTAGTCTGAAGTAATATTCATCTGCGAGCACGACAGGTAAATTTATGCCCTGTTGTGCGCGTTATGTGTGGGGGTCAAAGACCTAGTGTGAAGCAATATTCATCCACGCGCGCGACGAGCAAAATTAGGACCTATTGTGCGCGAGGGTTAAATTATACCCCGTTGTGCGCGTTGTGCGCGGGGTTAAAAGACCTAGTCTGAAGCAATATTCATTCGTGCGCACGACAGGTAACATTACGCCCCGTTGTGCACGTCGTGTGCGTGTGTTAAAAGACCTAGTCTGAAGCAATATTCATCCGCGAGCACGATGTGGAAAATTACGCCCCGTTGCGCGTGTTGTGCACGGGAGTTAAAAGACCTAGTCTGAAGCAATATTCATTCGCGTGCACGACAGGCAAAATTATGCCACATTGTGCGCGTTGTGTGCGGGGGTTAAAAGACCTAGTCTGAAGCAATTTTCATCTGAGCGCATGACGGGCAAAATTACGCCCCGTTGTGCACGTTGTGCGCGTGGGTTAAAAGAACTTGTCTGAAGCAATATTCATCCGCGCGCACGACGGGTAAATTCATGCCACGTTGTGCGCGTTGTGCTTGGGGGTTAAAAGACCTAGTCTGAAGCAATATTCATCCGCGCGCACTACGGGTAAACTTATGCCCCGTTGTGCGCATTGTACTCGTGGGTTAAAAGACCTAGTCTGAAGCAATATTCATCCGCGTGCACGACAGGTAAATTTATGCCCCGTTGTGCGCGTTGTGAGTGGGGGTTAAAAGACCTAGTCTGAAGCAATATTCATCTGTGTGCACGATGGGTAAAATTATGCCCCGTTGTGCGTGTTGTGCACGTGGGTTAAAAGACCTACTCTGAAGCAATATTCATCCGCGCGCACGACGGATAAAACTACATCCCGTTGTGCGCGTTGTGCCCGTGGGTTAAAATTCCTAATCTGAAGCAATATTCATCCCTCACACGACAGGTTAAATTATGCCCCGTTGTACGCGTTGTGCTCGGGGGTTAAAAGACCTAGTGTAAAGAAATATTCATACGCACGCATGACGGGCAAAATTATGCCCTGTTGTATGCGTTGTCCGCATGGGTTAAAAGACCTAGTCTGAAGCAATATTCATCCGTGCGCACGACAGGTAAATTTATGCCCAGTTGTGCGCGTTGTGCGCGTGGGTTAAAAGACCTAGTCTGAAGCAATATTCATCTTTGTGCACGACGGGTAAAATTATGCCCCGTTGTGTGTGTTGTGCTCGTGGGTTAAAAGACCTACTCTGAAGCAATTTTCATCCGCGCGTACGACGGATAAAATAACGCCCCGTTGTGCGCGTTAAGCGCGTGGGTTAAAAGACCTATTCTGAAGCAATATTCATCTGTCACATGACATGTTAAATTTTGCCCCATTGTGCGCGTCGTGCACGAGGGTTAAAAGAGCTAGTGCGAAGCAATATCCATCCGCGCGCACGACAGGTAAAATTATGCCCCGTTGAGCGCGTTGTGCGCGTGGGTTAAAAGACCTAGTCTGAAGCACTATTCATGCACAAGCACGACGGGTAAAATTACGCCCCATTGTGCGCCTTGTGCGAGTGGGTTAAAAGACCTAGTTTGAAGCAATATTCATCCGCGCGCACGACGGGTAAAATTACGCCCCATTGTGTGCATTGTGCGCATGGGTTAAAAGACCTAGTCTGAAGAAATATTCATTCGTGCGCACGACGAGTATAATTACCCCCCGTTGTGCACATTGTTCACGTGGGTTAAAAGATCTAGAGTGAAGCAATATTCATCCGTGCGCACGACAGGTAAAATTATGCCCCGTTGTGCGCGTTAAGCACGTGGGTTAAAAGACCAAGTCTGAAGCAATATTCATCCGCGAGCACGACGGGTATATTTACGCCCTGTTGTGCGTGATGTGCGCGGGGTTAAAAGACCTAGTGTGAGGTAATATTCATCTGGGCGCACTACGGGTAAAATTACGCCCCGTTGTGCGTGTTGTGCACGTGGGTTAAAAGACCTAGTCTGAAGCAATATTCATCAGCACGCACGACAAGTAAATTTATGCCATATTGTGCACGTTGTGCGTGGGGGTTAAAAGACCTAGTCTGAAGCAATATTCATTCGTGTGCACGACGGGTAAAATTATGCCCTGTTATGCGCGGTGTGCACGTGGGTTAAAATAACGCCCCGTTGTGCGCATTGTGCGCGTAGGTTAAAAGACCTAGTCTGAAGCAATATTCATCCGTCACACGAACGGTTTAATTATGCACCGTTCTGCGCGTCATGCACGGAGGTTAAAAGACCTAGTGTGAAGCAATATTCATCCGCATGCACGACGTGTAACATTACGCCCCATTGTGCGCGTTGTGCACGTGGGTTAAAAGACCTAGTCTGAAGCAATATTCATCCGTGTGCACGACAGGTAAATTTATGCCCTGTTGTACGTGTTGTGCGTAGGGGTTAAAACACCTAGTCTGAAGCAATATTCATCCGCGCACACGACATGTAAAATTACGCCTCGTTATGCATGGTGTGCGCGTGGGTTAAAAGACCTAGTCTGAAGCAATATTCATCCACGCGCACGACATGTTAAATTACGCCCCGTTGTACACGTTGTGTGCGGGGGTTAAAAGACCGAGTCTGAAGCAATATTTATCTGTGCGCACAACAGGTAAATTTATGCCCCGTTGTGCGCGTTGTGCGCGAGGTTTAAAAGACCTAATCTGAAGCAATATTCATCCGCGTGCACGACGGGTAAAATTACGCCCCGTTGTGCGTGTTGTGCGCCCGGGTTAAAAGACCTAGTCTGAAGCAATATTCATCCGTGTGCACGACGTGTAAAATTACGCCCCGTTGTGCGTGTTGTGCACGTGGTTAAAAGACCTAGTCTGAAGCAAAATTCATCTGTGTGCACGACGGGTAAAATTACGCCCCGTTGTGCATGTTGTGCACGTGGGTTAAAAGACCTAGTCTGAAGCCAAATTCATCCGCGCGCACAACGGGTAAAATTACGCCACGTTGTGTGCATTGTGCGCATGGGTTAAATGACCTAGTCTGAAGCAATATTCATCTGTCACACGACAGGTTAAATTTTGCCCCGTTGTGCGCGTCGTGCACGGGGTTTAAAAGAGCTAGTGTGAAGCAATATCCATCCGCGCGCACGACAGGTAAAATTATGCCCCGTTGAACGTGTTATGCGTGTGGGTTAAAAGACCTAGTCTGAAGCAATATTCATGCGCAAGCACGACGGGTAAAATTACGCCCGATTTTGCGCTTTGTGCGAGTGGGTTAAAAGACCTAGTCTGAAGCAATATTCATCCGCACGCACGACAGGTAAAATTACGCCCCATTGTGCGCATTGTGCGCGTGGGTTAAAAGACCTAGTTGAAGAAATATTCATTCGTGTAGACGACGAGTATAATTACCCCCCGTTGTGCGCATTGTGCACATGGGTTAAAAGATCTAGACTGAAGCAATATTCATCCGCGCGCACAACAGGTAAAATTACGCCCCGTTGTGCGCGTTGTGCACGTGGGTTAAAAGACCAAGTCTGAAGCAATATTCATCCGCGAGCACGGCGGGTATATTTACGCCCCATTGTGCGCGATGTGCGCGGGGTTAAAAGACCTAGTGTGAGGTAATATTCATCTGTGCGCACGACGGGTAAAATTACGCCCCGTTGTGCGTGTTGTGCGCGTGGGTTAAAAGACCTAGTCTGAAGCAATATTCATGCGCACGCACGACAGGTAAATTTATGCCTTGTTGTGCGCGTTGTGCACGGGGGTTAAAAGACCTAGTCTGAAGCAATATTCTATTGGGTATTGGACTCTCCGTATTTGGTTTTGGATGATGAGCAAACATAAATAAATCGTGAACTAACACTTTGTGAGCGCAGTTATGGAGATCGTCACCAAATTTACGTGAACATCCAAAGCGACGTCTCAAGAATTCTCAAAGCACATATTCATATGCCTAAAGCTTCGTTGAAGCTTTTGGACCATTTTAGAAGTCATGAAGATTCGATTGAAGCTATTGAAGACGGTATCGTCAAGTTTTATTTATAGTCTTTAAGCTTCTATCGTAGAATGTTAAGCCTTGAGTAGGTGTTACGGTTTATATCTTCATAATGCTCCTATCTTAGCTCTATGATCTTAGTAGAAGTCCATACAAACTTTTCCAAAGCTTCGCACTTCGATTCGCGACTTCTTGTGCATGTTAGTTGGTTCAAGAAGAAGAACCAACCGACTAGATGGTGATCTAGTCGGTCGGAAAAGCTTCTTGGACCGACTAGTTTGTCTCCCAATTCTTAAGCTCTTTACTGTTTACAGTTAGTCGGTCTTAGTTGACTCACCGACCGACTAGTTGGTGAACTAGTCGATCAGTGATGCTTCTTAGACCGACTAGTTGAGCTTTACTGTACATGCCAATTTTTCACCTGAGTTACTGTTTATCGTTAGTCGGTCTAAGAATGTTTGGTGACCGACTAGTTGATGATCTAGTCGGTCAACATTTGTTCTTGGACCGACTAAATCAAGTTGTATTCAGACTAATAGTTTTTGACTCTTAGTCGGTCTAAGTTAACTGACCGACCGACTAGTTGAGAAACTAGTCGGTCGGAAAGTCTTCTTGGACCGACTAGTTATCTAGGTCTGAAATTTCATCTGTTCACTGTTCATCCTTTAGTCGATTCATGTTGTTTCACCGACCGACTAGTTGATGAACTAGTCGGTCAGTGGTTGTTCTTTGACCGACTAATTGCCCCAGATTTCCAACCGTTAGGAGATGACCTAGCTCGATTTTGTGGGACCCTTTAAATACGAAGCTTGGTCATTTCTTTCAAGGTTAGAGCTGCTATTGAGAGACTTATTCAGATTGAAAGAGTTAGAGATTAAAACTCATTTCCAAAGCTCTCTTCCTCACAAGAAATCATTCTCTCCCTCATTTGAGATCTAGAATCCATCTTGAGAGAACTTTGTTCTTGTTGAGCCATCCAAGCTATTGCTTGATTCAAGTCTCCTATTCATTCCTAGGCACCCATTGCTGCTCATATTGGTGGTGCTAGGTCTTGGTGACTTCTCCTTCCTCAAATCCCTCCTTGCCCTTATTTGATAAGAATACTCAAGGTATAGGGTTTGTGGTAAGTTGTTGTTTATTTCATATAAACTCTTTTATTGCTATTGATTCTCTCGGTTGTGAGAGAAGGTTGTGATCCCGGGTTGTGGGATTCACTATTGCTATTGATTGTATGATTTGATCTTGTGAAGGTTTTTCACAAGGTATTCATAGTGGAAATCTTGGGTTATGGTTTCTAACCTAAGTATCCGGAGGGGATCCGGGTGTTCGGGGACGTAGGATCACCGGGTACAAGTTGGGGAGACTTGGGTGGATCCGAACCCATCATATCAATTGTTAGCATTGGATATTTGTTGTTGTCATTTTTAGCTTCCGCATTTGTTGGTAGTAGTTTGCACGAAAATTAGGAATTATACTCCTTGTTATTTTTAAAGTACTATTCACCCCCCCCTCTAGTACTTGTGCAGTAGCTTTCAGGGCATTACATTTGGTATCAGAGCCAGATACTAAGCTATGTCTGCCAACGACAACAAGACCGTGCGTCCACCTCCAGATTATAGCACCTTCAAGAACCGTGAAGGAGCTTCTTCGGTAATGGAAGGACATTCCTCAACGAGGCCTCCATTCTTCAACGGTACCAACTACGGGTACTGGAAATGCCGGATGGAAACTTTCCTCTGGAGTGCTTCACTATGGAGGACCACAATGAAGGAGTATGTCGAGCCCACCGAAGAAGATTTCGAGAAGTGGACTCCCGCGGAGGTCACCGCGGAGGTAAGCAATGCCAAGGCAATGAACGCCTTGCAATGCGCATTGGAGCCCGAGTTCTTCAATAAGATATGCACATGTAAGAATGCATATCAAATTTGGAACTCCCTCCTCATCTTACATGAAGGGACGAGTAGGGTAAGGGACTCTAAACTCGTTGTAGTTAATAAAGATTACGAGATGTTTCATATGCTACAGGGTGAGAAGATGAAGGAGTATTATGCTCGCTTCGTCGACATCATAAAAGAGTTAGAGGCTCTCGGCAAAACCTACACCCAAAAGGAGAAATGTTCGAAGCTTATAGAAGGACTTCCTTCTAGTTGGGAAAAGCGCACCTTCGCCATCGAGGAAGGTAACGATATGAACAAGTATACCGTAGTTCAATTAATGTGTACTTTAATGTCATACGAGGTACGCAAGGATAGAAAGGTGAAGTTACAAGAGAAGATGAAGTCTTACTTGAACCAAGACGCGCCTAAGAAAAAGGCGATTGCGTTCAAGGCGGCTCCATCCACCTCTACCGATGACGAGGACTCGGAAGACGAAATGGACATGGAATCGATTGCCCTCATGGCAAAGAAGTTCAATCGCTTCTTCCGAAAAGGTAACTTCAAATGCAAATCTAAATTTACTTCTACTAACGCCTCTCCTCCTTTGTGCTTTAAATGCAATAAGCGAGGACACATCAAAGCGGATTGTCCACAAAATAAGCAAAAGGAAAAGTGGAAGGCGCCGAAGTACGCCAAATCGAAGAAGTATAAGAAAGGCTACAAGAAAGGATTTGTCGGTTTCACCGATTCCGAAGATGACTCTTCAAGCGGGGAGTCGGATGATGTGAAAGTGGAGCAAGCGCACGTATGTTTCATGGCTAACGAGGAAAATATTCAAGAACCCGCCTCCGATGATATCGAGGATGAAAGCGATGAGGTAACTATGGATGACCTTAGACTAGCTAATGAGCAAATATGGAATAGATATGCTAAATTAGTTGAACGATATAATAAGACTAAAGATGAGCTAGTTAGCATCCAAACCTCACCTAAAACTATAATCACCAACAACGTCACCGTTGTTGAAGGGTTGAAGAATGAGATTGTTAATCTCAAGACTCAACTTGAACATGTTAGTATTGAGGATCCGGAGGAACACAAGATAGCGGATTTGACTTCTCAAAACTCGACCTTGAGTATTGAGAATGAGAATCTTAAATCTCGTGTTTATGTGCTCATATCGCAAGTATCCACTTTGGATGCTTCTATGCGTTCTCTCACCGAGAATATGAGAACACATTAGGCCGAATTAATAAATTCAATAAAGGTAAGGACCATTTGGATAAAATCCTAAGTGACTTACTTCCGGCCAATCACCACATTGGCTTGGGGTATACGATGGGAACTTCATCCAAATCGGCCACTACTTTTGTCAGGCCAACTTCCGGTGCTTCGATGAGTGGTAGCAAACACTCTATTGGTAGTTCATCTACGAATGGTGCTTCCACCTCGTCCACACCCTCTTTCGGAAAGAAACCCACTTTGGGTGGACCTCCAAAGAAGGGCCATGCCTACATGTACACCAATACTATGCCACGTAGGAACACACGTCCTACTCCATCGGCTCACTCATATGATGATTTCTATGCTACACATTCACGGGCACGTGCACAACATGTGAGACACCCTCACGCACGTGTTCCCTCACATGCATATGTTCACCCACATCGTCATATGAATAATTATCCACATGCACCATTTCATCATGTTCCTTTTACCTATCCACGACATGCATCACGTAGAAATCAACAAAGCATGCATGCTCCCAATAGGATTAAGGCTCCCAAAATATTCTCAATTTGGAGCCCAAAGGACACAAGTATGGATGAAAAACAAATCTACATGAATGATTATTTTTTGAATGTAGTGGATAATATTAATTATATTGGGAAGTCTAAGTCCAATTGGACTTGGCTTCCAAAGGTCTAACCTTTGAGGACCCAATGACCTTGGGTACCATGAAATGATATAATCATCTTTAGGTACTCAAGAAAAACAAACGGAGCAACAAAGTCAAATTTGGCTCCAAGGATGGGTGGATACTCGATAGCGGGTGTTCAAAACACATGACGGGCGATGCTCAATTGCTTTCCGGAGTGGTGCCCATTGCTAATGGGAACCGGGTAACCTTTGGAGGCAACGAGAGCGGAACCATCGTCGGTGTTGGTAAAGTGGGTAACCCATCTAAACCCTTAATTAGTGATGTCTATCTTGTTAACGGTTTAAACCACAATCTTATTTCAATAAGCCAACTTTGGGACAAAGGTTACAAAGTTAGATTTGCGAAAGGATTGTGTCACATTTTTAATAATGCTAATAATGATTTATTATTTTCCGGCACATGCCATAAAGATATTTATATTTTGGATTTTCATAAGTCATATGAACAATGTCTCGTTGCCAACACAAGTGAACAACACTTATGGCATCGACGCTTTGGTCATGTGAACTTTGGAACACTTTTTAAGCTTTCAAAATTAAATTCCATTAAAGGTTTTCCTAAGCTTGATTTTGAAAAGAAAAGTTTTTGTGACTCATGTCAACGAGGCAAGCTTCCTAAATCTTCATTTAAACCTAAGAAAAGCATTTCTACTAAACGGCCTCTAGAGCTATTACATCTAGATTTATTTGGGCCAACTAGAGCTGCTTCTTTAGGAAATGCTAGATATGGGCTTGGCATCGTAGATGATTTTTCGAGATTTACATGGGTATTTTTCTTATGTAATAAAAATGAAGCTTTTGAAAACTTCACAACATTTGTGAAGAAAGTACAAAATCTCATCGGAACTACCATTGTCACTATTCGTAGTGATCATGGAGGTGAATTTGAGAATGAGTCTTTCTCAACTTTTTGTGATGATCTTGGAATTACACACACGTTTTCCTTTCCTCGCGCACCCCCTCAAAATGGTGTTGTTGAGAGAAAGAATAGAACGCTTGTCGAGTGTGCTCGCACAATGCTCGATGATAGCCAACTTGGCCATCAATTTTGGGCGGAAGCGGTACACACCGCTTGCTATGTGTTTAATAGAATACTTTTGAGGCCCGGCACCAAACAAACTTGTTATGAATTGTTGTTTGGTAGATTGCCTCAAGTTAAACATTTTCGTGTTTTGGTGCGAAATGTTTTATTAAAAACACTTATGAAAATTTGGACAAGTTTGATCCGAGATCGGATGAGGGGATATTTGTTGGGTATTCCTCACGTAGCAAAGCCTACCGGATATACAACAAAAGATCCTCGACGATCGAGGAATCACTACATGTCTCTTTTAATGAAAATTTTATTCCTTCTAGAATTTCAAATGATGATGATTCAATGGATGTTTTATGTGATTCTATTGATAATTCTAAGTCTATTGATTCTATTGATTCTATTGATACTAACCCGACTAATGAAGTTGTTGAGAATGTTCCTAGTGATCAAGGAATTCCCAAACGGCTTCATACCGTCCGTGATCATCCCCATGAGCAAGTCATTGGCAATATTCATGATAGAGTCCAGACGAGATCGCAAGTCCACCACTTCGCCAATTGTGCCTTTGTCTCCTCGATTGAGCCAAAGAATATAAATGAAGCATGTGAAGATAGTGCTTGGATCCTTGCCATGGAGGAGGAACTCATTCAATTCGAGAGGAATGAGGTATGGGAGCTTGTTCCATTGCCTTCGAAGAACCGCACCGTTATAGGAACGAAGTGGATCTTCAAGAACAAAACCGACGAGAACCAAATCGTCGTCCGGAACAAGGCTCGGTTAGTAGCTCAAGGCTATCGACAAGAGGAAGGTATCGATTTCGAAGAATCCTTCGCTCCGGTAGCTAGATTAGAATCTATTAGATTATTGATATCTTTTGCATGCCATAAAAATTTCAAACTATTTCAAATGGATGTAAAAAGTGCATTTTTAAACGGAGATGTCGTTGAGGAAGTTTATGTTTCTCAACCTCCGGGCTTTATTAATGAAAAATTTCCAAATCATGTTTTTAAACTAAAGAAAGCACTTTACGGTTTGAGACAAGCTCCTCGAGCTTGGTATGATCGCCTAAAGAATTTTCTTTTGGATTTGAATTTTAAAATGGAAGAAGCCGATTCTACACTTTTTGTTAAGCATTCGAATAATGATATACTTTTAGTTCAAATTTATGTTGATGATATCATTTTCGGTGCTACTAACTTCGCTCTTTGCGAAGAGTTTTCTAATGTTATGAAGGAACAATTTGAGATGAGCCACATGGGTGAGCTCAAATATTTCTTAGGTCTCCAAATTCGCCAAATGAACGATGGAATCTTCATCCACCAAACGAAGTACACAGTGGAGTTGCTAAAGCGATTTAGAATGGATAGTGCCTCCGGGAAAAAGACCCCAATGAGCACTACTACGCATCTTGATAAAGATACGGGCGGAAAAGATGTAGACATTCGTCTATATCGAGGTATGATAGGTAGTTTACTTTATCTTACCGCTAGTAGGCCCGATATTATGTTTGTCGTATGTATTTGTGCTCGTTATCAGTCTCAACCTAAGGATTCTCACTTAGTAGCGGTAAAACGTATTTTTCGCTATTTAAGTTACACTTTAGACTTTGGATTACTTTATCCAAAATCTAGCATGTATGAGTTAGTCTCATATAGTGACGCTGATTATGCGGGATGCAAATCCGACAGGAAGAGTACTAGTGGCACTTGCCATTTTATAGGAAATTCTCTTGTCTCTTGGTTTTCCAAGAAGCAAAATTCCGTATCACTTTCAACCACCGAGGCGGAATACATTGCCGCCGGTGCTGCATGTGCCCAGGTTCTTTGGATGAGACACACACACTTAAGGATTTTGGTATACATTGTGATACTAGCCCTATCATGGTGGACAACCAAAGTGCCATTTGTCTTTCAAAGAATCCGGTGCACCATTCCTGTTCTAAACACATAGATGTCCGACACCATTTCTTAGATGATCATGTTGCTAAAAAGGACATCATATTAGTGTACGTTGAAACCCAGAAGCAAATCACCGATATTTTCATGAAACCCCTAAAGGAGGACTCCTTTGTGCGGTTGCGTCGAGAATTGGGGATTATGGGTGAATCCGAGATATAGGATTCATTTTTATTTTAATAATCTTGCATGCTATTCTATTTCACTATATTTGTTCATGCTAGACTTATTGGATTCATTCGGGATTTTTGTGAATTTTTGGAATTTATGCTCGAATTTACTCTTGAACGTCGTATTTAAGTTTTTTTTCGATGATTAATGGGGTAGTTTGATGATTTTTTAGAGTTGAACGATGTTTCGTCCAAGTGCATTTAGGAGAAAACTCATTTATCTATTTTTGGACTCATCTAGTCGGTCTCAGTTCATCAACCAACCGACTAGATGCATATCTAGTCGGTCTGCTAATGAACTCAAACCGACTAGCTCAAGCTTATAGTTTTCCTTTGCTACTGACTTCATTTAGTCTGTCCACGTTCACTTACCGACCGACTAGAATGAAAACTAGTCGGTCAGTACTTGAACTTTGACCGACTAACTCTAGCCCTAAAAACTTTGACTGGCCTCTGTTTCGACTTAGTCGGTTCAAGCTCATTGACCGACCGACTAGATCGTCATCTAGTCGGTCAGTGCGTGAACTGTGATCGACTAAGTGCTCAGGGACAGTCGTGTATTTTTGCATTTCGACCGACTTAAGTTCGTTTCTAATCGATTATTCTTCTTTCTAGTCGATCGACGCTCACTCTCCAGCTCAAAAACCCCGAACCCCCTTCGTCTTCCATCGTCTATTCCACCGTCCGATCGCCGTTTTCCGACCATCAACGGCCGTCGATCTTCCTCCTAGGTATCCCTCCTCTCCTCTCTTGCATCTAGGGTTCTATTCTAGGTCGATTTCACTTCCTAGGGTTTGGTTTCAAGCATATTTCGATTTCGGCTTTAGGGTTTTTGCTTCTAGGGTTCATCGATCTCGTTCTTACGTTGCTTGATCTCGTTTTGTCACACTTATGGCAAGGACGAGAATACCGATCACTCCCTCTGGCCCGTCCCATATGTCTGTTGAGCCACACCCTAGGGATCCTTCGAAACCCAAACGCCGCCCTAAACCAACCCAACCTTCATCGTCTTCGCCTCCTCTGAAGAAGCAGAGGACTGCGACCGCCAAACCCAGTAGACGTTCTCTGTCTAGGAAGCCTACACTCCATACCCCCGCTACTCCATCTGATTCTGACACTGAGTTTAGACCCGAGGATGAGCCTAGACGTCAGGAACCCACTACTCCACCTCATCCTAGGACTCGACAGCCTAAGGGAAAGGCCCCGATGCCAGCAGGTGGTGTCGATATTTCGTTGTGTCGTGATGACCCTTTGTGTCTAGCGGCATACACGCGTATCGAACATTGCCCGCTGTTATTGGAGCATTTCGTTAAATTCTCCTATATCCTTGGCTTAGCAGATCTTCTTTCCTATAGTGGACTCTTAGACTACCTTCGCTTTGACCCTAAGGTGAACCCTCGACCCTATCCTCGCCTGGTCAAACTTTTCTATGCGAACCGTACCCGGGGACAGTACGGTGAGACCCACTCCATCGAGACTACTGTCTTGGGGACTCCTATAGTCCTCACGACAGAAATCTTGGGGGAGTTGCTTGGTTGTTCGTCGTCTGGTCTCCTCCCATCTGATATTTCTGTTGATGATATCTCTTCTTTGGATCAGTCCGTTCTCACAGATATCTTCCATGTGATCCCTCCTGCTTTCATTGGTGTCACATCGAAGTCATTTAAACCAAATGCTTGGGTGCTCAATCTTATCCTGAAGTCGTGCTTACTTCCAAAGTACGGCTCATCATCTCTGCCATCCCAGCCCTTCCTCAAGTTGATTTACGCTCTATTCTTGGGTTGCGAGATTAATTGGGCTCACATTATACTCGATAAGATGGACTCTTCGAGTGTATTCGCAAGTCTGTGAAATCTGCGCATCTCCCTTATCCTTGTCTGTTGACTTTGGTGTTTCGTCATTTCCATGTGCCTTTGCCTCCTGACGATGAGCGTCCACTTGGTCCTCCCCTGAATGCGACGGTCGTAAAGAAATCTCTTGCGGCACTCCGTCACGTGCAGTGGACGACTCCTTCAGCTTCTCAGGGCACATCTTCTGCAGCTGCTACTCCTAGACCTCCCACCACACTTGATGATCTCGCTCGTTCAGTTCGTCGTCTCGAGTCTCGGTATGCTCGCACCGAGGAGATTCTGTGTCATATTGCTCGTGTTATTGGTGTTGAGAGCCCTCCTCCAGTTTCTGAGGATGAGGAGATGGATGATGAGGATATCGATGAGCTCGTTGATTCTCTTGCTCGTGGCGCTGAGGCCACTCCTTCTGCTGCTACCACATCTGTTGCTGGAGCTGCCACTTCTTCAGGTCCTCCAGAGTCTTCTGCTCCAGTGGATGAGTCTACTGCTTCTCCAGAGACGTCTGCTCCTGTTGACGTTCCTGTTGATACCTCTGCCGTTGAGCCTACTGTTGCTGTTTCCACTCCTGCCCCGACGATTCCTTCTGTTGACACACCACTCCTCCCACCAGAGCCTGAGTCCACTCCTTCGACTGGACCTACGGAGACTGCTGATCCTACCACTACTTCTTGAGAGTCTGTTTCGAGGACTCTCCGATGCTCCTTGGATGATTCATCTTTTAGAGAGAGTTTTGGGTTAGGACAGGGTTGGTGGTGTTTGTGATGTTTTTGGATGTGTTGATACTTGATGTCGATGATGTATTTTGACTTTTTGATGTTGATATACTATGTGACATTTTGATGTATGCGATGTACTTTGTGCCTTTGATGTTATGGAGTCGATGTATCTTTTGGTTGTACTCATGATGCTTCATATATATATCTATATATATATATATATATATATATATATATATATATATATATATATATATATATATATATATATATATACATCGTTGTTCTCTTTTACTTTGTTGTGCACATTTTATATTCGTTTTAATGTCTATGATATTCGATTTCATCGCTCGACGATAATGACTTGGTTAAAAAGAATTTATTTCTATGAAAACATAGAATTGTTTTCCATGCACTAATTTAACCAAAATGTTGCGATTGGAGAGCACATTCCTTTACTCAATAAGTGAATTATATTTGGTATTTTGATGATTTCATTTTTCGCTTTTGGATAATGGTCAATTTGGCACACCTTGATTTTCTTCGTGTATTTTTGTTTCTTGGTGTCTTTTGGACCATCGTCGTATTCTTCGACTCCCGATGTTGGATTTTTCTTTAGCCTTGTTGTTGTCGTTGTATGCCCCCCACTCTTTTTGGATAATGCCAAAGGGGGAGAGATAGTAATAATGACAAGGGCAAAATGAAAATTTAACTCTATTGTCCATGAATCTAATTTATTATGTTAGATTCAGGGGGAGTGAAGATATATAAAAATGGATTGCGATCCTAAATTTCAATACTTGGATCATGTTTTATATTTCTCACTTCTGCTTGATGCGTATTATATTTATTCAATTTGGAATTAACGTGTCATCAATGCAGGGGGAGTAAGTATTTTACATTTGTATCATTATTTTTGATTATTATTTATGTTGGTTTGTCATCACCAAAAAGGGGGAGAATGTTGGGTATTGGACTCCCCGTATTTGGTTTTGGATGATGAGCAAACATAAATAAATCGTGAACTAACACTTTGTGAGCGCAGTTATGGAGATCGTCGCCAAATTCACGTGAACATCCAAAGCGACGTCTCAAGACTTCTCAAAGCACGTATTCATATGCCTAAAGCTTCGTTGAAGCTTTTGGACCATTTTAGAAGTCATGAAGATTCGATTGAAGCTATTGAAGACGGTATCGTCATGTTTTATTTATAGTGTTTAAGATTCTATCGTAGAATGTTAAGCCTTGAGTAGGTCTTACGGTTTATATCTTCATAACGCTCCTATCTTAGCTCTAGGATCTTAGTAGAAGTCCATACAAACTTTCCCGAAGCTTCGCGCTTCGATTCGCGACTTCTTGTGCATGTTAGTTGGTTCAAGAAGAAGAACCAACCGACTAGATGGTGATCTAGTCGGTCGGAAAAGCTTCTTGGACCGACTAGTTTGTCTCCCAATTCTTAAGCTCTTTACTGTTTACAGTTAGTCGGTCTTAGTTGACTCACCGACCGACTAGTTGGTGAACTAGTCGGTCAGTGATGCTTCTTAGACCGACTAGTTGAGCTTTACTGTACATGCCAATTTTTCACATAAGTTACTATTTATCGTTAGTCGGTCTAAGAACGTTTGGTGACCGACTAGTTGATGACTAGTCGGTCAACATTTGTTCTTGGATCGACTAAATCAAGTTGTATTCAGACTAATAGTTTTTGACTCTTAGTCGGTCTAAGTTAACTGACCGACCGACTAGTTGAGAAACTAGTCGGTCGGAAAGTCTTCTTGGACCGACTAGTTATCTAGGTCTGAAATTTCATCTGTTCACTGTTCATCCTTTAGTCGGTTCATGTTGTTTCACCGACCGACTAGTTGATGAACTAGTCGGTCAGTGGTTGTTCTTTGACCGACTAATTGCCCCAGATTTCCAACCGTTGGGAGATGACCTAGCTCGATTTTGTGGGACCCTATAAATACGAAGCTTGGTCATTTCTCTCAAGGTTAGAGCTGCTATTGAGAGACTTATTCAGATTGAAAGAGTTAGAGATTAAAACTCATTTCCAAAGCTCTCTTCCTCACAAGAAATCATTCTCTCCCTCATTTGAGATCTAGAATCCATCTTGAGAGAACTTTGTTCTTGTTGAGCAATCCAAGCTATTGCTTGATTCAAGTCTCCTATTCATTCCTAGGCACCCATTGCTGCTCATATTGGTGGTGCTAGGTCTTGGTGACTTCTCCTTCCTCAAATCCCTCCTTGCCCTTATTTGGTAAGAATACTCAAGGTATAGGGTTTGTGGTAAGTTGTTGTTTATTTCATATTAACTCTTTTATTGCTATTGATTCTCTCGGTTGTGAGAGAAGGTTGTGATCCCGAGTTGTGGGATTCACTATTGCTATTGATTGTATGATTTGATCTTGTGAAGGTTTTTCACAAGGTATTCATAGTGGAAATCTTGGGTTATGGTTTCTAACCTAAGTATCTGGAGGGGATCCGGGTGTTCGGGGACGTAGGATCACCGGGTACAAGTCGGGAAGACTTGGGTGGATCCGAACCCATCATATCAATTGTTAGCATTGGATATTTGTTGTTGTCATTTTTAGCTTCCGCATTTGTTGGTAGTAGTTTGCACGATAATTAGGAATTATACTCCTTGTTATTTTTAAAGAACTATTCCCCCCCCTCTAGTACTTGTGCAGCAGCTTTCAGGGCATTACATATTCATCAGTGTGCACGACGGGTAAAATTATGCCCCATTGTGCACAGTGTGCACGTGGGTTAAAATAACGCCCCGTTGTGCGCATTGTGCGCGTGGGTTAAAAGACCTAGTCTGAAGCAATATTCATCCGTCACACGATCGGTTAAATTATGCCCTGTTGTGCGCGTCGTGCACGGGGGTTAAAAGACCTAGTGTGAAGCAATATTCATCCGCAAGCACGACGGGTAACATTACGCCCCGTTGTGCGCGTTGTGCACGTGGGTTAAAAGACCTAGTCTGAAGCAATATTCATCCGTGCGCACGACAGGTAAATTTATGCCATGTTGTACGTGTTGTGCGCGGGGGTTAAAACACCTAGTCTGAAGCAATATTCATCCGCGCACACGACATGTAAAATTACGCCTTGTTATGCATGTTGTGCGCGTGGGTTAAAAGACCTAGTCTGAAGCAATATTCATCCACGCGCACGACAGGTTAAATTACGCCCCGTTGTACACGTTATGCACGGGGGTTAAAAGACCGAGTCTGAAGCAATATTTATCCACGCCCACAACAGGTAAATTTATGCCCCGTTGTGCGCGTTGTGCGCGGGGGTTAAAAGACCTAGTCTGAAGCAATATTCATCCGCATGCACGACGGGTAAAATTACGCCCCGTTGTGCGCGTTTTGCGCCCGGGTTAAAAGACCTAGTCTGAAGCAATATTCATCCGCGTGCACGACGTGTAAAATTACGCCCCGTTGTGCGTGTTGTGCACGTGGTTAAAAGACCTAGTCTGAAGAAAAATTCATCTGTGCGCACGACAGGTAAAATTACGCCCCGTTGTGCATGTTGTGCACGTGGGTTAAAAGACCTAGTCTGAAGAAAAATTCATCCGCGCGCACAACGGGTAAAATTACGCCCCGTTGTGTGCATTGTGCGTGTGGGTTAAAAGACCTAATCTGAAGCAATATTCATCCGTGCACACGACTGGTAAAATTATTCCCCGTTGTATGCATTCTGCACGTGTGTTAAAAGACCTAGTCTGAAGCAATATTCATCCGCGCGCATGACAGGTAAATTTATGCCATGTTGTACGCGTTGGGCACGGGGGTAAAAGTCCTAGTCTGAAGCACTATTCATCCGCGTGCACGCAGGGTAAAATTATGCCCTGTTGTGCGTGTCGGGTAAAAACGGTTCCGGTGGATTAAATTAGTCCCCGCGCACAACGCAAATTAGTCCCCACGCACGACAGGTAAAATTATGCCTTGTTGTGTGCATCGGGCAAAAACGGTTCCGGTGGATTAAATTACTCCCCGCACACAACGCGCTACAGTCTAATGCGTCGTGCGCGGTAATTAAAAAGTTTAGAGGGTAGTGCACAACACGCTGTGCGCGGGGGTTAAATTATCCCCCATTGTCTTCGTTGTGCACTAGGGTTAAATTATGCCCTATTGTGCGTGTTGTGCGCTGGGGTTAAAAGAGCTAGTCTGAAGCATATTCATGCCACGTTGTGCACGTTGTGCGCGTGGATTAAAATACCTAGTCTGAAGCAATATTCATCAGTGCGCACGACGGGTAAAATTACGCCCAGTTGTACGTGTTGTGCACGTGGGTTAAAAGACATAGTCTGAAGCAATATTCATCTGCGCGCATGACGGGTAAATTTATGCCCCGTCGTGCACGTTGTGCACGGGGGTTAAAGGACCTAGTCTGGAGCAATATTCATCCACACGCACGACGGGTAAAATTACGCCCCGTTGTGCACGTTGTGCGCGTGGGTTAGAAGACCTAGCCTGAAGCAATATTCATCCACGCGCACGACGGATAAAATTACGCCCCATTGTGCGCGTTGTGCGCGTGGGTTAAAAGACCTAGTCTGAAGCAATATTCATCCGCACGCACGACGGGTAAAATTACGCCCCGTTGTGCGCGTTGCGCGTGTGGGTTAAAAGCCCTAGTCTAAAGCAATATTCATCTGTGTGCACGATGGGTAAAATTATGTCCCGTTGTACGCGTTGTGTGCGTGCGTTAAAAGACCTACTCTGAAATAATATTCATCCGTTCGCATGACGGGTAAAATTATGTCCCATTGTGCGCGTTGTGTGCAAGGTTTATAAGACCTAGTCTGACGCAATATTCATCCATCAAACTGCAGGTTAAATTATGCACCGTTGTACGCATTGTGCACGGGGGTTAAAAGACCTAATGTGAAGTAATATTCATCTGTGCGCATGACGGACAAAATTATGCCCGGTTGTAAGCATTGTGTGCATGGGTTAAAAGACCTAGTCTGAAGCAAATTCATCCGCGCGCACGACGGGTAAAATTACACCCCGTTGTGCGCGTTGTGCGCGGGGGTTAAAAGACCTAGTCTGAAGCAATATTCATCCGCGCGCACGACAGGCAAAATTACGCCTCGTTGTGTGCGTTGTGCGCGTGGGTTAAAAGACCTAGTCTGAAGCAATATTCATCCGTGTGCACGACGGGTAAAATTACGCTCCGTTGTGCGTGTTGTGCGCGTGGGTTAAAAGACCAAGTCTGAAGCATTATTCATCCACGAGCACGGCGGGTAAATTTACACCCCGTTGTACGCGACGTGCACGGTGTTAAAAGACCTAGTGTGAAGCAATATTCATCCGTGCGCACGACGGGTAAAATTACGCCCCATTGTGCGTGTTGTGTGCGTGGGTTAAAAGATCCAGTCTGAAGCAATTTTCATCTGCGCACACGACGGCTAAAATTATGCCCCATTGTGTGCATTGTGCGTGTGGGTTAAAAGACCTATTCTGAAGCAATATTCATCCGTGCGCACAACGGGTAAAATTACGCCCCGTTGTGCGCATTATGCGCGTGGGTTAAAAGACCAAGTCTGAATCAATATTCATCCATGAGCCCGATGGGTAAATTTACGCCCCGTTGTGCGCGATGTGCGCGGGGTTAAAAGACCTAGTTTGAGGAAATATTCATCCGCGCGCACGACGGGTAAAATTACGCCCCGTTGTGTGCGTTGTGCACGTGGGTTAAAAGACCTAGTCTGAAGCAATATGCATCCGTGCGCTCGACAGGTAAATTTATGCCCTGTTGTGCGCGTTGTGCACGTGGGTTAAAAGACCTAGTCTGAAGCAATATTCATCTGTGTGCACGACATGTAAAATTATGCCCCGTTGTGCGCGTTGTGCTCGTGGGGTAAAAGACCTAATCTAAAGAAATATTCATCCGCGCGCATGACGGGTAAAATAACGCTCCGTTGTGCGCATTAAGCACGTGGGTTAAAAGACCTAATCTAAAGCAATATTCATCCGTCACACGACCGGTAAAATTTTGCCCCGTTGTGCGCGTCGTGCACGGGGGTTAAAAGATTTAGTGTGAAGCAATATTCATCCGCACGCATGACGGATAAAATTATGCCCCGGTGTGTGCATTGTGCGTGTGGGTTAAAAGATCTAGTCTGAAGCAATGTTCATCCGCGCGCACGACGGGTAAAATTATGCCCCGTTGAGTGCGTTGTGCGCGTGGGTTAAAAGACCTAGTCTGAAGCAATATTCATTCGCAAGCACGACTGGTAAAATTATGCCCCATTGTGCGCATTGTGCGAGTGGGTTAAAAGACCTAGTCTGAAGCAATATTCATCCGCGAACACGACGGGTAAAATTACACCCCGTTGTGCGCATTGTGCGCGTGGGTTAAAAGACCTAGTCTGAATCAATATTCATCCGGGCGCATGACGTGTAAAATTACGCCTCGTTGTGCACATTGTGCACGTGGGTAAAAAGACCTAGTCTGAAGCAATATTCATCCGCACGCACGACGGGTAAAATTACGCCCCGTTGTGCGCATTGTGCGCGTGGGTTAAAAGACCAAGTCTGAAGCAATATACATCTGCGAGCACGGCGGGTAAATTTACGCCCTGTTGTGCGCGATGTGCACTGGGTTAAAAGACCTAGTGTGAGGTAATATTAATTCGCGCGCACAACGGGTAAAATTATGCCTCGTTGTGCGCTTTGTGCGCGTGGGTTAAAAGACCTAGTCTGAAGCAATATTGATCCGCACGCACGACAGGTAAATTTAAGCCATGTTGTGCTTGTTGTGCGTAGGGGTTAAACGACCTAGTCTGAAGCAATATTCATCTGTGTGCACGACGGGTAAAATTATGTCCCGTTGCACGGTGTGCACGTGGGTTAAAAGACCTAATCTGAAGAAATATTCATCCGCGCACACGACGGATAAAATAACGCCCCGTTGTGAGCGTTGTGCACGTGGGTTAAAAGACCTATTCTGAAGCAATATTCATCCGTCACACGACAGGTTAAATTATGCCCTGTTTTGCACGTCGTGCACGGGGGTTAAAAGACCTAGTGAGAAGCAATATTCATCCGCCCACACGACGGGTAAAATTACGCCCCGTTGTGCGCATTGTGCGTGTGGGTTAAAAGACCTAGTCTGAAGCAATATTCATCTGTGCGCACGACAGGTAAATTTATGCCCTGTTGTACATGATGTGCGCGGGGGTTAAAAGACCTCGTTTGAAGCAATATTCATCCGCGTGCACGACATGTAAAATTACGCCTCGTTGTGCATGTTATGAGCGTGGGTTAAAAGACCTAGTCTGAAGAAATATTCATCTGCACGCACGACAGGTTAAATTATGCCCCGTTGTACACGTTGTGCGCGGGGGTTAAAAGACCGAATCTGAAGCAATATTTATCCGCGCGCACTACAGGTAAATTTATGCCCCGTTGTGCATGTTGTTCACAGGGGTTAAAAGACCTAGTCTGAAGCAATATTCATCCGCGTGCACGACAGGTAAAATTACGCCCCATTGTGCGCGTTGTGCGCGTGGGTTAAAAGACCTAGTCTGAAGCCATATTCATCTGCGTGCATGACGGGTAAAATTACGCCATGTTGTGCATGTTGTGCACGTGGGTTAAAAGACCTAGTCAGAAGAAAAATTCATCTGTGCGCACGACGGGTAAAATTACGCCCCGTTGTGCGTGTTGTGCGCGTGGGTTAAAAGACCTAGTCTGAAGAAAAATTCATCCGCGCACACAACGGGTAAAATTACGCCCCGTTGTGTGCATTGTGCGCGTGGGTTAAAAGACCTAGTCTGAAGCAATATTCATCCGCGCACACAACGGGTAAAATTATGCCACATTGTGTGCATTGTGCACGTGTGTTAAAAGACCTAGTCTGAAGCAATATTCATCCGTGCGCACGACAGGTAAATTTATGCCGCGTTTTGCGCGTTGGGCACGGGGGTAAAAGACCTAGTCTGAAGCAATATTCATCCGCGTGCACGATGGGTAAAATTATGACATGTTGTGCGCGTCGGGTAAAAACAGTTCCGGTGGATTAAATTAGTCCCCGCGCACAACGCAAATTAGTCAACGCGCACGACGGGTAAAATTATGCCTTGTTGTGTGCATCGGGCAAAAACGGTTCCGGTGGATTAAATTACTCCCCGCGCACTACACGCTACAGTCTAACGCGTCGTGCGCGGTAATTAAAAAGTTTAGAGGGTAGCGCATAACCTGTTGTGCGTGGGGGTTAAATTATGCCTCGTTGTGCGCGTTGTGCGCGAGGGTTAAATTATGCACTATTGTGCGAGTTGTGCGCTGGGGTTAAAAGACCTAGTCTGAAGCATATTCATGCCACGTTGTGCACGTTGTGCGCAAGGGTTAAAAGACCTAGTCTGAAGCAATATTCATCCGCGCGCAGGACGGGTAAAATTACGCCCAGCGTACGCGTTATGCGCGTGGGTTAAAAGACCTAGTCTGAAGCAATATTCATCCGTGCACACAACGGATAAATTTATGCCCCGTTGTGCGCGTTGTGCACAAGGGTTAAAGGACCTAGTCTGAAGCAATATTCATCCGCGCGCACGACAGGTAAAATTACGCCCCGTTGTGGGCGTTGTGCGCGTGGGTTAAAAGACCTAGTCTAAAGCAATATTCATCCGCGCGCACGACGGGTAAAATTACACCCCATTGTGCGCATTGTGCGCGTGGGTTAAAAGACCTAGTCTGAAGCAATATTCATACGTGCGCACGACGGGTAAAATTATGCCTTGTTGTGTGTGTTGTGCGCGTGGGTTAAAAGACCTAGTCTGAAGCAATATTCATCCGTGCGCACGACAGGTTAAATTATGCCCTATTGTGCACGTTGTGTGCGTGGGTTAAAAGACATAATGTGAAGCAATATTCATCCGTGCGCACGACGGGCAAAATTATGACCCGTTGTGCGCGTTGTGCGTGTGGGTTAAAAGACCTAGTCTGAAGCAATATACATCCGCGCGCACGACGGGTAAAATTACGCCTCGTTGTGCGCATTGTGCGTGTTGGTTAAAAGATCTAGTCTGAAGCAATATTCATCCGCGCGCACGACGGGCAAAATTACACCCCGTTGTGCGTGTTGTGTGCGTGGGTTAAAAGACCTTGTCTGAAGCAATATTCACCATCGCGCCCGACGGACAAAATTATGCCCCGTTGTGCGCGTTGTGCGCATGGGTTAAAAGACCTAGTCTGAAGAGATATTCATCCGCGCGTACGACGGATAAAATTACGCCCTGTTGCGCGTGTTTTGTGCGTGGGTTAAAAGACCTAGTCTGAAGCAATATTCATCCGTGTGCACGACGGGTAAATTATGCCCCGTTGAGCGTGTTGTGTGCGTGAGTTAAAAGACCAAGTCTGAAGCGATATTCATCTGCGCACACGACGGTAAAATTATGTTCCGTTGTGCGCGTTGTGCGCGTGGGTTAAAAGACCTAGTCTGAAGCAATATTCATCCGCACACATGACAGGTAAAATTGCGCCCTGTTGTGCACGTTGTGCAGTGGGTTAAAAGACATAGTCTGAAGCAATATTCATCTGCGCGCACGACAGGTTAAATTATGCCCCGTTGTGTGCGTTCTGCATGGGGGTTAAAAGACCGAGTCTGAAGCAATATTCATCTGCGCGCACGACAGGTAAATTTATGCCCTGTTGCTCGCGTTGTGCGCAGGGGTTAAAAGACTTAGTCTAAAGCAATATTTATCTGCGCGCACGATAGGTAAAATTACGTCATGTTGTATGCGTTGTGCGTGTGGGTTAAAAGACCTAGTCTGAAGCAATATTCATCCGCGCACACGACAGGTAAAATTATGCCCCTTTATGTGCGTTGTGTGCGTGGGTTAAAAGACCAAGTCTGAAGCAATATTCATCCGTGCGCACGACGGGTAAAATTACGCCCCGTTGTGCAGGTGGATTAAACGGCCTAGTCTGAAGCAATATTCATCCGCACGCACGACGGGTAAAATTACGCCCCGTTGTGCGCGTTGTGCGCATGGATTAAAGGACCTAGTCTTAAGCAATATTCATCCGCGATCACCACGGGTAAATTTATGCCCCATTGTGCACGTTGTGCGCGGGGGTTAAAAGACCTAGTCTGAAGTAATATTCATCCGTGCGCACGATGGGTAAAATTACGCCCCGTTGTGCGCGTTGTGCGCGTGGGTTAAAAGACCTAATCTAAAGCAATATTCATCCACGCATACGACGGGTAAAATTATGCCTCGTTGTGCGCGTTTTTTGCGTGGGTGAAAATACCTAGTCTAAAGCAATATTCATCCGCGTGCACGACGGTAAAATTATGCCCAGTTGTGCTTACGGGTTTGCCATCGCTCTTTTTCCATTTTTCACCCCGTGTTTTTTGCACTTTAGTCCCTGCTTTTACGCCTCTGTGACGACTGACCCGGTGTTTCTTTTCACAGTCAGTATTACGCCCGAGAGACGACTGTCACCATCGTTCTTGCGCCCCGGAGACGACTGTCCCCATTGGCATTTCGTCCGTGAGTCGGATGTCCCATTTGGTTTCGCACCCGGGAGACGGCCTTTGACGTGCCCTCTGGTCATAGACATTCACTAGTCTATTATACATTTGATGACATTTTTTGAATCTTTGTCCTACATTGCACCCAAAATATAACTAAGACAAACTTTGTTAATGATTAGGACAAAGCTTCAAGCCATCTTATGCTGAATTAAAAGGGTTAAAAGAATGGTTTGAATTGTATTTGAGTGAAAGGATTTGAATCTTTGGGGTGAAACTATATGGGAGAAATTCTAATATTCTGAAATTTGAGCAGAAAGTTTGAATTTTGTCCTATTAGGACAAAGGGTTGTCCACGGTGGCATCCATTTTTCTTACTAGGACAAAGTGTTTGGGAGAGTAGGGGCACATTAGGGGGTGGGTGAGTGGTTGGATATGGAGTAAGGTTTTTTGGTGGAACTCAACAAAAGCCCACCACATTCCCCTTATTTGCAAGCTTGTCATTGCTTTTTCATACCAAAGACCCATCATCTTCTCCCTATTTACGTGTTTGCCATCGCCCTTTTACCCCTTGTTTTTTGCGCTTTAGTCCCTGCTTTTATGCATTTGCAACGACTGGCCCGGAGTTTCTTTTCGCCGTCAGTATTGCACCCGGGAGACAGATGTCCCCACCGTTCTTGCGCCCAGGAGACGATTGCCCCCATCGGAATTTTGTCCGTAAGCCGGCTGTCCCCTTCGGTTTCGCACCCGGGCGACGGCCTTCATCGTGCCCTCTGGTCACGGGCATTTGATAGTCAATATACAAATTAGGACCAGTTTTCTAAAGAAATGTAGAAGTTCTGCATTTCTTCCTTCTATCTGATAGAAGCACTAAGCACATGAATATCTTCGTAAATATCTCGAAATGTGAGGACTTTGTGTTTGCTAATGTTACTAAACACCCTTCTATTTCTTTCATGCCATGAATGCCTAATCACCGAACATATATCACGATGAGCAATACCAATAATTTTTACCCTACTCTTGAAGAGATCTCGAATTATTAGTACTTCATCTATGAGAGTCCCAATAGGCCCAGGATGTAGACTAAACTGTAGACGACATAATTCTTATAAGTATGATGTAAAGGGACACTCAAAGAAAAGATGGTTTGTAGTCTCCATAAACTGCTGGCAGAGAACACAAAAACTATTGAAAATATGTATATTGCACTTCATCAAGTTCGCATACATAAGCAACTTGTCATTAAGTGCCCTCTGCAGACAAATAGAAATTTTTGGGCTACATTGAGCAAACCAAACCACATCATAATATGGTACCGCCGTGGACTTAGTACGAACAAAACCCCACACTGAGCAAAAAAAACGGGTGATAGTTTCCAACAAAGAGTTAGAATTGTAGGGTCATTACTCACCTCAAAGAAAGAGGCTGCCAAGTTCTTGGAGGACAAAATGAACTTCCAAGTGCCCGGATGCGATGGAGATAATGGAAGAGCGCCTCCATCTTTTGTGTAAGTACATCGCGTAAAAGTGGCCCATAGAGAATCTGAGTGCGTAAACCTCCAAAAAGGTGAATGCATGCTGATTTGTTTATGTCTGCCAATTTTGAAGGCCAAGTCCAACCTCCTTTTTAGGTCTGTAAATACTACTCCATCTCCAAATATGTAGCTTGTTATTCCAAAGAAAAGAGGCACATAGCTGCATATTGATCCGAATGCTAAAGTTAGGCAGCATGAAAGAGAGACTCCAATATGATGTTAAATTGTAAATGACTGATAGTATTAGCTCCACCATATGCCATCGATAGGTGTTGAGACGTCCAACCCTCTAAAAACTTTCTAGACTTATCAATAAGTGGAGAGAAGTGTCTCACCTTCAGATAGGATATAGAGAGAGGGCGGCCCAGATAGCGAATTGGGAGTGATCCAAATGGCACACCAATAACCGTTGTAATCTCACGAGGGTTTAGACACCCATTACTACAAAAAATATTAATTTTATCTTTGTTAATGTGTAAACCAACTGTGTTGCCCATAGAATCACAGAGGCTATTTAGATTCTCTGCAATCTTCAAGTCCCCATGACAAAAAACTAATAAGGCATCATCAAACAGTAGCTGTGATGGTGTCAGAATAGGATATCGTTTCATTGGCTTAATCAACCCATTGAGCACAGCCAAGTCCATCATAATAAAGAAGAATTCCATTACCAATATAAACAAATATGGTGATAGAGGATCACATTGTCTTATCCTACGATTATTTGAAAAGAATCCTGATGGTGAACCATTAATGAGTACAGAAAAAGGGTTGGATATGCACTCTTTGATCCAATCTATACAACGAGTAGGGAACCCCATGTGATGCATCATGAAATATATGAACTCTATGTTGACAAAGTCAAAAGCTTTTCTAAGGTCCACCATGAGACATAATCGGCTACCAAGTGGTTTATTCAAATCTCTGACAAATTCATGAGCCAATAAAGAGCAATCACTAATGAGACAACCATTTAGAAAAGTAGATTAATGTGGAGATATAAGCTCAGCTATAACACTATGAAGTCAGTTGTAGAGGACTTTAGGTATGATCTTGTAGAGTACATTGTAATAAGAAAGAAACAAGTAGTCATTTAATGAAGAAGCCCGTTGTTTCTTAGGGACCATAGAAAGGTATGATTAAGTTCCTTCAAAAAAATTCCCTGAGATGAAGAAAGACTTCACTGCATTTATCAGATCACATACCACCACCCTTCAATTATACCGATAGAAGAATGCATTGTAACCATCTGAGCATGTTGCCTTATCAGCTCCCATTTGAAAAACCACCTAATCTTATTTCCTCCACAGATACCTGTCAAATAAGCCAAGCAACAGCTCCATCAATTAACCGTCTCTTAATTAGAAAGTAAGGAAAGACATTCCAATAGTCTCAGTGGTTAAAGAGAATATTGTAGTAGGATGGAGCTGTGATACGAACGTTTGCACCACGATCTATTGGTTTGCAAATGAAGGATGTTTTTGAATAGGTTCACTGATTAGGATAAAAAGATTGGTAGAAAGACAATAAAGATTTAATCTTAAAGAATCAATGGTTAGGATAAGAGTTTGTGAAAATTTTGAAGGGAACTAAATCTGGATGGAACTAAAAAATTAAATTTTGGAAAAACTAAATCTAGAGGGAACTAAACTTGGAGTGGATAAATTTTAAGGGAACTAAATTTTAAATTTTGGGAGAAACTAAACCTGAAGGGA
Source organism: Scilla litardierei (assembly GCA_030789695.1). NCBI lineage: Eukaryota > Viridiplantae > Streptophyta > Magnoliopsida > Asparagales > Asparagaceae > Scilla > Scilla litardierei. The sequence goes on from CM061142.1 coordinate 531,088,533, forward strand.
ACTAAATTTTGAAGGAACTAAATTTTCTAGTGGAACTAAATTTAGTTTGACCATGTTTAAATTTTACTTATGTGGGGATATTTTGAAGGTGGCAGCAAATTTATTTAGTGGGTGTTTGAGACTGCAAATTTTTTTAAGGTGTAGAGATTGTGAATGGATAAAAAAATTTGAGAGTTTGAATGCCTCGTGACATATGGTTGTGGATTAAGACAAATATGTGCGTGTAGAAAATTGGGTATCAGCTTCCGAAGGAGGAAATTTTTCTCCTTGATAGCGAATACCCACACACATCCTCTATTTTTTAAAAAAAATTTGAGAGTTGTGATACACATGATGGATGATCACCATACCGAAAATCAAGTGAATCGACCATTGATATAACCGTTACAAATTAAACTGTTTCAGAATATAGAACTATTTCATCCTTTTCTTGTTGGATCTTGTTGTGCTTGGGGCTCTTTTTTATTACTTTACCCTTCCATGCAGTACGCGTCTGGTAGAATTCGACGATGCATAATGCATTAGATTTCTGCACTTAGGTTTGCTTACGCATATTCATTTCATATTCACATCTGATTCGCTTACTGAAAATCTATATGCATGCTCTTTCAAACCCTAAATTCAACCCTCGTATTGAAGCATTCCCATAATCAAATTTATACACATAATGTTAAGAGAGGGATTGAACAAATAGATTTTCTAATTTTATATATATATATATATATGGGTAAAATGCGCCTGAGCTCGTGCTCAGATGGGATTCCTGCGCTCGACCCCTCCTGACCGTCCGATCCGATCCCACGGCTGTTGTTAAAAGAGGAACATGAGGAACTTTTGGTGCAATTACCAACGCGCCCTTACGCGTCCGGAACTTTTGGGGCAATTACCATCCCGCCCTTATAGCCCCTATGAAAGCAACTTTTTAGAACTATTGGTGCAATTACCATACCGCCCTTTATATCCTTTCAAAGAAATAGTTTACATTATACGGCACCGTTGTGCGCGTCGACCCAGAACGGAGTATATTACTCCCCGCGAACAACGCGCTACTGCCTACGCGTCGTGCGCGGCGTGGGCTTAAAACGCACAAGTGTTGAGATGTTACCAACCGTGCGCACGACGGGCAAAATTACCCCCGTCGTGCGCGAGGGGGAAAACGCAACGTGTAAAGAAATTTCCATCCGTGTGCACGACGGGCAAAATTAACCCCGTCGTCCGCGGGGGTTAAAACGCCTAGTGTGAAGCAATTCACATCTGCGCGCACGACGGGCAAAATTACCCCCGTCGTGCGCGTGGGTTAAAATGCCTAGTGTGCAGCAATTTCCATCCGAGCGCACGACGGGCAAAATTAACCGCGTCATGCGCGGGGGTTAAAACGTCTACTGTGTGAAGCAATTCACATCTGCGTGCATGACGGGCAAAAATAACGCCGTCATGCGCGTCGTCCATGGGGCATAAAACGCACAAGTGTCGAGCAATTTCCATCCGCGCGCACGACGGGCAAAATTACCCCCGTCGTGCGCGTGGGTTAAAACGCCTAGTGTGGAGCAATTTCCATCCGAGCGCACGACGGACAAAATTAACCCCGTCGTCCGCGGGGGTTAAAACGCACAAGTGTGTAGCAATTTCCATCCCGCGCACGACGGGCAAAAATAACCTCGTCGTGCGCGTCGTCCGCGGGGCATAAAACGCACAAGTGTCGAGCAATTTCCATCCGCGCGCACGATGGGCAAAATTACCCCCGTCGTGCGCGTGGGTTAAAACGCCTAGTGTGGAGCAATTTCCATCCGAGCGCATGATGGACAAAATTAACCCCGTCGTCCGTGGGGGTTAAAACGCACAAGGGTGCAGCAATTTCCATCCGCGCGCACGACGGGCAAAAATAACCTCGTCGTGCGCGTCGTCCGCGGGGCATAAAACGCACAAGTGCCAAGCAATTTCCATCAGCGTTCACGACGGGCCAAATTACCCCCGTCGTGTGCGTCGTGTGTGGGCAAAAGCACAAGTGTGGAGCAATTTACGGCCGTACGCACGACGGGCCAAATTACCCCCGTCGTGCCCGAGGGGGAAAATGTAATGTGTAAAGAAATTTCCATCCACGCGCACGACGGGCAAACTAACCCCGTCGTGCGCGGGGCTTAAAACGGACAAGTGTGGAGCAATTTCCATCCGGCCGCACGACGGGCAAAATTAACCCCGTCGTCCGCGGGGGTTAAAATGCCTAGTGTGAAGAAATTTCCATCCGCGCGCACGACGGGCAAACTTACCCCGTCGTGCGCGGGGCTTAAAACGGACAAGTGTGGAGCAATTTCCATCCGGCCGCACGACGGGCAAAATTAACCCCGTCGTCCGCGGGGGTTAAAATGCCTAGTGTGAAGCAATTCACATCCGCGTGCACGACGGGCAAAAATAACCCCGTCGTGTGCGTCGTCCGCGGGGCTTAAAACGCACAAGTGTCGAGCAATTTCCATCCGCGCGCACGATGGGCAAAATTACCCCCGTCGTGCGCGTTGTCCGCGGGGCTTAAAACGCACAAGTGTAGAGCATTTTCCAGCCGCGCGCACGACGGGCAAAAATACACCCCGTCGTGCACGGGGGTTAAAACGCCTAGTGTGAAGCAATTTCCATCTGCGCGAACGACGGGCAAACTTACCCCGTCGTGCGCGTCGGTTAAACACCTATTGTGCAGCAATTTCCATCCGAGCGCACGACGGGCAAAATTAACCCCGTCGTGCGAGGGGGTTAAAACGCCTAGTGTGAAGCAATTACCCCCGTCGTGGGCGTCGTGCGCGGGAAACGCACAAGTGTGGAGCATTTACCAACGGTGCGCACGACAGACAAAAATTACCACCATCGTGCGCGAGGGTTAAAACGCAACGTGTAAAGCAATTTCCATCCGCGCGCACAACGGGCAAAATTCCCCCGTCGTGCGCGGGGCTTAAAACGGACAAGTGTGGAGCAATTTCCATCCGGGCGCACGACGGGCAAAATTAACCCCGTCGTCCGCGGGGGTTAAAACGCCTAGTGTGAAGCAATTCACATCCGCGCGCACGACGGGTAAAAATAACCCCGTCGTGCGTGTCGTCCGCGGGGCTTAAAACGCACAAGTGTCGAGCAATTTCCATCCGCGCGCACGACGGGCAAAATTACCCCCGTCGTGCGCATGGTAAATAGCATGGCAGCTATTTACCAACAATGCGCACGACATGCAAAAATTACCCTCATCGTGCGCGAGGGGTAAAACGCAACGTGTTAAGCAATTTCCATCCGCGCGCACGACGGGTAAAATTACCCCCGTCGTGCGCGTGGGTTAAAACGCCTAGTGTGGAGCAATTTCCATCCGAGCGCACGACGGGCAAAATTAACCCCGTCGTCCGCGGGGGTTAAAACACACAAGTGTGACGCAATTTTCATCCGCGAGCACGACGGCAAAATTAACCCCGTCGTGCGCGTTGTCCGCGGGGCTTAAAACGTACAAGTGTAGAGCATTTTCCAGCCGCGCGCACGACGGTCAAAAATACGCCCCGTCGTGCACGGGGGTTAAAACGCCTAGTGTGAAGCAATTTCCATCTGCGCGAACGACGGGCAAACTTACCCCGTCATGCGCGTCGGTTAAAACGCCTATTGTGCAGCAATTTCCATCCGAGCACACGACGGGCAAAATTAACCCCGTCGTGCGCGTGGGTTAAAACGCCTAGTGTGAAGGAATTACCCCCGTCGTGGGCGTAGTGCGTGGGAAACGCACAAGTGTGGAGCATTTACCAACCGTGTGCACGACAGGCAAAAATTACCCCCGTCGTGCGCGAGGGGTAAAACGCAACGTGTAAACCAATTTCCATCCGCGCGCACGATGGGTAAAATTCCCCCGTCGTGCGCGGGGGTTAAAACGGACAAGTGTGGAGCAATTTCCATCAGGGCGCACGACGGGCAAAATTAACCCCGTCGTCCGCGGGGGTTAAAACGCCTAGTGTGAAGCAATTCACATCCGCGCGTACGACGGGCAAAAATAACCCCGTCGTGCGCGTCGTCCGCGGGGCTTAAAACGCACAAGTGTCGAGCAATTTCCATCCGCACGCACGACGGGCAAAATTACCCCCGTCGTGCGCGTGGGTTAAAACGCCTAGTGTGGAGCAATTTCCATCCGAGCGCACGACGGAAAAAATTAACCCCGTCGTCCGTGGGGGTTAAAACGCACAAGTGTGCAGCAATTTCCATCCGCGCGCACGACGGGCAAAATTAACCCCGTCGTGCGTGTCGTGTGCGGGCAAACGCACAAGTGTGGAGCAATTTACAGCCGTGCGCGCGACGGGAAAAATTACCTCGTCGTGCGCGAGGGGGAAAACGCAATGTGTAAAGCAATTTCCATCCGCGCGCACGACGGGCAAACTTACCCCGTCGTGCGCGTGGGTTAAAACGCCTAGTGTGCAGCAATGTCCATCCGAGTGCACTACGGGCAAAAATTAACCCCGTCGTCTGCGGGGGTTAAAATGCACAAGTGTGAAACAATTTCCAGCCGCGCGCACGACGTGAAAAATTACCCCCGTCGTGCGCGTGGGTTAAAACGCCTAGTGTGGAGCAATTTCCATCCGAGCGCACGACAGGTAAAATTAACCCCGTCGTCCGCGGGGGTTAAAACGCACAAGTGTGCAGCAATTTTCTTCTGCGCGCACGACGGGCAAAATTAACCCCGTCGTGCGCGTCGTGTGCAGACAAACACACAAGTGTGGAGCTATTTACAGCCGTGCACACGACGGGAAAAATTACCCCCGTCGTGCGCGAGGGGGAAAACGCAATGTGTAAAGCAATTTCCATCCGTGCGCACGACTTACCCCGTCGTGCGCGTTGGATAAAACGCCTAGTGTGCAGCAATTTCCATCCGAGCGCACGACGGGCAAAATTAAACCCGTCGTGCGCGGGGGTTAAAATGCCTAGTGTGAAGCAATTACCCCCGTCGTGGGCGTCGTGCGCGGGAAACGCACAAGTGTGGAGCTTTTACCAACCGTGCGCACGACAGGCAAAAATTACCCCCGTCGTGCGCGAGGAGTAAAACGCAACGTGTAAAGCAATTTCCATCCCCGTCGTGCGCGTGGGTTAAGACGCCTAGTGTGCAGCTATTTCCATCCGAGCGCACGACGGGCAAAATTAACCCCGTCATGCACGGGGGTTAACACGCCTAGTGTGAAGCAATTCACAGCAGCGCGCACGACGGGCAAAAATAACCGCGTCGTGCGTGTCGTCCGCGGGGCTTAAAACGCACAAATGTCGAGCAATTTCCATCCGCGCGCACAACGGGAAAATTACCCCCGTCGTGCGCGGGGGTTAAAACGCCTAGTGTGAAGCAATTACCCCCGTCGTGGGCGTCGTGCGCGGGAAACGCACAAGTGTGGAGCTTTTACCAACCGTGCGCACGACCGGCAAAAATTACCCCCGTCGTGCGCGAGGGGTAAAACACAACGTGTAAAGCAATTTCCATCCGCACGCACGACGTGCAAAATTCCCCCGTCGTGCGCAAGGCTTAAAACGTACAAGTGTGGAGCAATTTCCATCCGGGCGCATGACGGGCAAAATTAACCCCGTCGTCCGCGGGGGTTAAAACGCCTAGTGTGAAGCAATTCACAGCAGCGCGCACGACGGGCAAAAATAACCGCGTCGTGCGCGTCGTCCGCGGGGCTTAAAACGCACAAGTGTCGAGCAATTACCATCCGCGTGCACGACGGGCAAAATTACCCCTGTGGTGCGCGTGGGTTAAAACGACTAGTGTGAAGCAATTACCCCCGTCGTGGGCATCGTGCGCGGGAAACACACAAGTGTGGAGCATTTACCAACTATGCGCACGACAGGCAAAAATTACCCTCATCGTGCGCGAGGGGTAAAACGCAACGTGTTAAGCAATTTCCATCCGCGCGCACGACGGGCAAAATTACCCCCGTCGTGCGAGTCGTCCGCGGGGCTTAAAACGCACAAGTGTTGAGCAATTTCCATCCACGCGCACGACGGGAAAAATTACCCCCGTCGTGCGCGTGGGTTAAAACGCCTAGTGTGGAGCAATTTCCATCCGAGCGCACGACGGACAAAATTAACCCCGTCGTCCGTGGGGGTTAAAACGCACAATGATGCAGCAATTTCCATCCGCGCGCACGACGGGCAAAATTAACCCCGTCGTGAGCGTCGTGTGCTGGCAAACGCACAAGTGTGGATCAATTTACAGCCGTGCGCATGACGGGAAAAATTACCCCCGTCGTGCGCGAGGGGGAAAACGCAATGTGTAAAGCAATTTCCATCCGTACGAACGACGGGCAAACTTACCCCGTCGTGCGCGTGGGTTAAAACGCCTAGTGTGCAGCAATGTCCATCCGAGCGCACGACGGGCAAAAATTAACCCCGTCGTCCGCGGGGGTTAAAACGCACAAGTGTGAAGCAATTTCCATCCGCGCGCACGACGGCAAAATTAAACCCGTCGTGCGCGTTGTCCGTGTGGCTTAAAACACACAAGTGTAGAGCATTTTCCAGCCGCGCGCACGACGGGCAAAAATACGCCCCGTCGTGCACGGGGGTTAAAACGCCTAGTGTGAAGCAATTTCCATCTGCGCGTACGACAGGCAAAATTTTCCCTAGTCGTGTGTGTCGTGCACGGGGCTAAAACGTACAAGTGTGGAGCATTTTCCATTCGCGCGCACGACGGGCAAAATTACCCCCGTCGTGCGCGCCGTCCGCGGGGCTTAAAAAGCACAAGTGACAAGTGTGGTGAAATTTCCATACGAAGGTAGCAATATGGGTAAACATATCTTTTAATTTCTTACAACAAGTGATTATTTTGCACAAAACCTAACATCAATTTTATACCGAATTTTTTTCAATATCAACATTCTTGTTGTCCCTTTTTACTCGGTGACGTGCATTATAAATTGATTTGCATGGAAGGTTGGACTTTCAAAATCTCAGCCGGCCTCAGCGTGCTATTTGCCAAATCTCTCAATGATCCATCTCCATTCCCTGCTACTGCCCTTCATCGGAATGGCCCTCGACATAATTAGCAGCTTGATGGTTGTGCCTGCCCTCAACGACTGTTAACCTTCACTCCTTACCGCCAACGCCGACGCCCACCATTACCACGTAATGAGAACAGATATTGACACTTCTTGGTTTTAAATGGCCTGTCGGTCGTTTTTTCCTTTCGGTGTCACCTGTAAACCCCGCTTCTTTCACATGCAAAGTAAACAGCAGGAATCCTATTGGAAGTTTTACATGCAAAGCGACAACATTCTTGTTGTCCCTTTTTACTCGGTGACGTGCATTATAAATTTATTTGCATGGAAGGTTGGATTTTCCTACAGGACTGTCAAAATTTCAGCCGGCCTCAGCGTGCTATTTGCCAAATCTCTCAATGATTCCATCTCCATTCCCTGCAACTGCCCTTCATTGGAATGGCCCTCAACATAATTAGCAGCTTGATGGTTGTGCCTGCCCAGCTGCCCTCAACGACTGTTAACCTCCACTGAACGCTGGATTTTTTTACGACATAAATAGTACCTTGGATATTTGTACCTTCTCAAGCAATCTCAACCGTATCTGCATGCATGTAAAATCACCAAATTTCTACATCATTTTCCACCCAATTGAATAAGAATTACACCTATAGTGTATTTAAAAGTATATACTTACCAAATGGAATACCTCGAAAATCCCTACTTTCACACCCAAGAAAGGAAGAAAATGATCATGTATCCTAGAAGGTCTGCTGACCACTGAGATCTTCTGGGAAGATTTGAAGGTGCATTTTGGTTGCAAATGCTACTGTATCCTAGAAGGTACGCTGACCGCTGAGATCTTCTGGGAAGATTTGAAGGTGCATTTTGGTTGCGAAGTTAGACTGATTTCATTGAAGTCATCTTCTACCGCCATCCCATTCTCTTTACAGGCATCTACATCATGAAGGAAATGGTCCACATTGAAATAGCAGGAGTAACTTTCAATTTTATCTTCCATTTACCATGGTATATATATACATCAAGCAGAACGAAGCAATGGTTAGAATTTGTCTGGTTAAACTTAGAAACAAATATATTGTAAGAAAAATACGTAGAATACCGTGGCTATACGAGGAAGATCCGAGAAGCAGAATACTTAGCAGATGTAATTGAAACCGCTGTGGCGCGACCTCGGTGGTAATCGCTGTTGCCGGTTGCTCCCGAAGGTTATCACAGCAGCCCCTGGCCGCGTCCACACTTGGCCAGAGACTTTGGATTTTGCATAGTATAGCTACCCAGGAGAACGGGATGAAGCAAAGAAGAATTTTTGGAGGAAGCAATTTTTCCGTGTATTTTCTTGAGGAAAGCAGTGGGATATAAATAGAGTTCAAAAAATAGCTGTTATGAATTCAAACGGTCAAATATTAAACGAGTATTAAAATAGGCTTTGAATGCTGCTGACGTGCGCTTATATTTCATATATTCACGCACGTTTTCTTTTGTGTTTCTCCGTGTTTTCCGCCGTCTCTTATTCGTTTTCGTATATTTTCCCGTTTTCTTTCACTTTTCTTTGTTTATCCATGATTGCAGGAGTTCGACCACGTAGGGGACGTTTTACGATGATATCCCAAGTCCCCGGAGCAACGGGAGAAGTCACGCATGATCCAGGGGGTCAAACGTCGAAGAATTCATCTTTCAGCCCCTCACCCGGTCGGTTGATCATCTTCAACCGATCGGGTGATGCACGCGTGCACCACCCGGTCTCTACCGCAGCTCACAAAGAAGTCACCCGACCGGTTCACAGACCGGTTCTGCGGGCGGCTGTTCTCTGTTTTTTCGAGCAGAATTCCAACCGATCGGGTGACTCTCACCCGATCGGTTCATCTGTAGCTGAGGAAAAAGAGCTGAAGACACGGGCGTCGAACTGACCGGTTCACCCGACTGCTCCAAGATCCAACCGATCGCCCAAGAACTCACCCGATCGGTTCATGAGGTCGGGTGAAAACCCGTTGTTTTCTGTTATTTATCTGTAACGGATCAACCGACCGGTTGACTTGTCAACCGATCGGTTGATGCGTAAGTCTATATATAGAACCCCTAGGGTTCCAGAAACGAGGGCTGTTGTATTTTTTACTGTTTTATTTCCTTGTGACGGCTGTAATTGTTACTCTTAAGTAAGTTTTCAGATCTTTCTAAAATTTTAGTATTGTCTTTATTACTCCTTTACTTCCGTATTGCAATTGTCCGATTATGATTTCAACGGTTAAATTTCATTTAGATTGCTTTTTCATGAATTTTTGTGAGTAGTTCCCAAATCTGGGATTTTGGTGGAAACCCCTTCGGGGGCTCTCCCCGATGCGTCCATAGGGTTAGGAAATCGATAGGGAGTAAGAATCTAACGGTTACGCGGTGTGTTTCATTGTCATCGGCGGGAAAAAGACCGCCTTTGACCGTTGGGCCAAGGGGGAATAAACTTGGCGGTTGACTCCCTAGCCATAGCTCACGCCTTTAGCGTAGACGCCAAATCCTAGCACGCGGGAGCGGCAGGATGAGACGTTGGGAGATATCGTTGCGGACTTAGTGCTCCCGGGATCGATCAGTGTTAATGGACACGGGAGTGCCCACTGATCGAATCCGGGAAGTCCGGTGTATCATCCTGGGCACCGACCGGAATATCGGGCCCATGGGACGCCGGTACCACTTTCAGAGGCAACGTCTCACCATTAGACCCTAATCCCGATCGATATCCATACCCGTAGGCCGTATCGGCGAGAGTCTCTCGTCGGGTTGGAAACCAAAGTCCCGAGTTTACTTTCTTTTTGTTCTTACGCTTTTATTTCCTTTCGTGACAACCATCCACCGATTCGGGCTAGCTCGCCCCTCGGGGTGATTTAGGTCCTACCTGACCCAAGCACAACCTCGCCTCCCTGAGTTCGATATTCCCGCACCCTACACTAACCGTGAAACTTGCGGTAGACGACACCGCGCCGCCGCGATGCAAGCGGGGCGCCGGTCAAGTTTATGGCGCTGTTGCCGGGGAGGCAACGTGCTTGATTATTTTAGGACCTCTTGAACCCTCGTGTCTAGCTCACATCCCTACCTCGCGATAATTTTCGCATTCTCCTTTTTCTTTTTTATTTTTCTTATTTTTATTTCTTATTTTATCTGTCTCTTTCCCACTTGTCGCTGCACGGGTGTTTGTTGTTTTTCATGCGCAGGAGTTCAAGGAGTCTTGACGACTTGATCCCCCTCGATCCAGAGATTAACGCCACCCTTAGGCGCTTGGCCGCCGAGAAGCGGAGAAGGGAAGATCCCGAATCCATGGAGGAAAACACCCCGCCTCAAAAGTCTCTGCTGGAATACTCGATGCCATCTATCGAGTCCACTTCCGCCATCCGTCCTCCAGCTATCACGGCCCAAAGCTTTGAGCTAAAGCCGTCATTGGTGACGTGGATCCAGCAGGATCAGTTTGCGGGTGCACCCATGGAGAGCCCGATCGAGCATCTAGACTCGTTCTTGGAGAAGTGTGACACCTTCCGGATCAATGGTGTCACGACAGAGGCTATCCATCTGAAGCTGTTCCCCTTCTCTTTGCGAGACAAAGCAAAGCAATGGCTAAGGGGGAAGGACCCCAACACTTTCAACACCTGGGAGAAGCTCTCCAACGCTTTTCTGACAAAGTTCTTTCCTCCGGGGAAGACCATGAAGTTGAGGAGTGAGATCTCCTCCTTCTCCCAGGCCAGCCACGAGTCCTTGCATGAAGCTTGGACGAGATATAAAGAGATGCAAAGAAGATGCCCTCACCATGAGCTTCCGAAGTGGCAGATTATTAATCTGTTCTACAATGGGTTGAGGGATGACCTGAAATCTTCTATGGACGCCGCGGCTGGGGGTTCCTTCATGTCTAGAAGTGAGGAGGATGCCGGGCATATTCTGGAAAATATGGCATCCAACAATGAGCGGTGGTGTGACGAGAGAGCCACACCAAGATCTGGGGGTGTACACAGAGTCGAGGACGTCGACAAACTTTCAAGCAAGTTTGACTTGCTTTCGACCCAGATCTCCGCACTAATGGTTGGAGCCGGTGGGGCCGATACACAGCAGATTTCAGCAGTAGAGTCCGGATTCTTCGGGGAATTCGACGGTGGTGACATCTCACCACCGTTGGATCAGGCGAGCGCACTATTTTACAACCCTACGGGAAATGCGCCATACCCGCCAAGGACAAATTCCAACCCGGCCTACTCTCCAAACAACCGGAACCACCCGAACTTCAGTTACCGGCCGCCATTTCAGCCCTGGCCGCCTCAGCAGCCGCAGCAACAAGCATATCAGCCAGCTAGGCCATAGCAAAGTCAGTTTCAACAGCAACAATATCAGCAGTAACCATCTCAGCAACAATCTTACGCCCCCGGGAATCAGCAGCCGTTCCAGCAGCAGCAGCAGTATGGCCAACAGAGGGCCGTCTCTCCGGTTGAGTCTCTCTTGACTCAATATATTACCAACCAGGAGAGGATCAACCAGAAGCTGGAAATGGGTCAGCGGACCCTCACGGACCAAGTAACCCAGCTGGGGTTACAAGTGGCGAACCTTGCAAGGTCACAAAACCAATTACCGCCACAACCGGAGGTGAACCCGAGGGGAGTAACCCAGACATCGGCACTCTTGCACGAGCACGCAAATGTGTCTGCTATCGTTCTGAGAAGCGGGACACAAATTCCTACTAGAGTGCCCCCTAGTAACCCGGAAGCACCGTCGGTCGTTGAGAAACCGATCGAAAAATCAAACGACGCCGGTGCTTCGTCATCAAATCCTATGACTCCGAAGGGAGTCTCTGAAGAAGAGAAAGAGAAGAAGGAGGAAGAGAGCCCTAAAGTGTATAAACCCGTTGTGCCATTTCCACAACGGTTGGCTCAGGCAAAAATTGATGAGAAATATGGCAAGTTCTTCGCCATGGTCAAGGACCTGAGTTTGCAGATCCCCTTCTTAGAAGCAATCGAAACAATCCCCTCCTATGCAAAATTCTTGAAAGATTTGGTGACTAGAGGGTCTAGGAAAGAGAAAGTAGTGTTGGCGGCGGAGTGTAGCGCTCTTATCCAGAGGGCAAATCCGCCGAAACTTAAAGACCCGGGGAGCTTCTCTATTCCTTGCACGATCGGGGTAGTGAAGATTCATCGCGCACTCGTCGATCTCGGAGCGAGTGTTAGTTTGATGCCCTTGTCGATGTACAGAAGGATAGGATTGGGTGATTTGGAGCCCACCGGTATGACCCTACAACTAGCTGACCGATCGGTCAAATATCCGGTGGGAGTTGTGGATGACCTTTCCGTGAATGTGAGAGGGGTGCATGTGCCTGTGGACTTTGTAGTGATGGACATGCCCGAAGACGCACACACCCCCATTATCCTGGGACGGCCTTTCATGGCCACTGCTGGCGTTCTAATAGATGTGAAGAACGGAAAACTATCTTTGAACGTCAGCGGAGAGAAAGTTGAGTTTGACCTGGGATTATCTATGAAGCACCCCGATCCCCCTGATGACCCTGGATGCAATTTGCTTGAGATAGAAGAAGAAAAAGCTGTAGAGGAGAGCTCCTGGGAGATTCTCCTGAGAAACCCCCCCCCCCCCCCCCGATGACTTGGGGGATTTAGAAGATGAAGAAGGCCCCGAAGACAAAGAAGCTGCTGGAAAACCAAGTGCAGCGAGAACGACCCCTCCCGGGTTCCCCAAGACTCCTCCTGCGAGGAGAACGGGGAAAGAGCCCATGGATCTCACTAAAGACGAGGTCCGGATCCTGAAAAAGATGGCGGGAAGCGCCAACACCAAGGAAAAGCCCCCGGATCCCAAGAACAAGGGGAGGGTAGTCGAGCAAGTATTTTTCTAGCCGCTGACTACTCCAAGTTCCTTCAGCTCCAATGAAGAAGAGATGCCGAACTTTGGGCATCACCCGTACCAACCACCATGAGCATCTCTTGCGGGCGTCGAGCCAACGACGTTAAACAAGTGCGCTTCATGGGAGGCAACCCATGTTCTAAACTTTTTCTCCAATTTTTAGCGTTATTTTTTACTTTATTTTATCTATTTTTATAAATAAAATCAGCCGCGAGAGCATCCGTTCGGGGACTTAAACAAATCTATTGGTTTTTGCAGAAAACAAGCCCCAACCGATCGGGTGACAACTCACCCGATCGGTTGGGATGTATCAGATACATGCCGAGGTCTGTCCCCATGTGACCTGATCGGTTGAGTAACGAAGAGACCGGGTGGCAGACCGGGTGAGCTGGGAAGAACTCTCGGGAAATTTTGGGGATATCAACTGTCACGCCCCGCTTCCCAAAAATACGGAGGCGAAGCGTGACTAAGGCCCGCTTAGGCCGGAGCTGTGAAGCTCGGACCCAATAAGCGTCTGTAGGGGTACCATTTCAAAAGTTTCCAGGTTCTTGCATTAATAAAGTTCGAAACAACAGAAGTACAGAAAGGAAAAAGGCATTCATTAAATTAGAGATATAATATCCAACTGGTATAAAGTCAAAAAAAAGAAAGCCTAAGCATGGCAACAACCTAACTAAAAGCAAACTAAAAGCAGTAACCTCTGAAAGTGACGACTAAAAGACCTCAAGGTCTGGTCCTCATCAGGCACGTACTCTGGGTCGATGTCCTCGGCTCCTCGTACTCCAGTGAGTCTGCCTCGTCCACGAACTCTGGCTGAACACCTGACGTACAGCACCCAAGAAAAAGGAACTGTACGTCAGGTAAAGTCTACAAGAAGGGTTAGACTTTACTGCAAGTGCACCGAACTTTAAACAACGGTTTACTGGTTGATTAACATGCTGAGGTTCTTTTACGCAACAGTTTACTGGTTGAATAGCATGCCGTGGTTATGACAGAGTAACACGAAAGGAAGTAACGTAGCAGGAAAGTAAAACGGGACAAGTAGTAGTCGTAGCGTGTGCTACCAACTACGGGACTAACCTACAGGTGTCAAGACAAGACAGGATAAACAGGACGGAACAAGACGAAACGTGGCAAGACAGGACAATTGTGACATGAAGGGTTCACGCCTTACGGTTCGAGGGGGATCAGACCCTCTTGCCGTGCGCACGCTCAACCCTACCCCAAACCCCAGAACTCAGGACAAGACAATATAGGGCCACTCACTCTGCTAGGTGAGTGCCTCTATCCCCACGATTGGTAGTGTATCGCTTACTCTGCTAGGTGAGCGACGAACGCCTCGTATGTGAAACCGTACAACTGTATAGGACCACTCACTCTGCTAGGTGAGCGTCTCTATCCTCTCGGTCTGCTGGGACACTCACTCTTCTAGGTGGGTGTCGAGCTTCCCGTGGGCTGAGAATCAGTACAAGGGATCACTCTCTCTAGCTTGGAGAGTGTCCTATTGCCCGCAGGCTGTGCAAAACGGGACGGGACGTGTCAAGACGGGAAGAGTTATTCTAAGGTGTCCACACACACGCACACACATGGTAGCCCTACGATGTCAAAAGTTGTTGTTGTCGGGCTCAGACTTCGTCGTCAAGCCTGAGCCGTCAGGATCGTCCCGGACGCTATCATTTCACGTCCGGTTTTATTTGTTCACAGTTAACAATTCTAACCAACTAAGGCCTAAGCACGGCCAAAAGTGCAAGTGGATACACTTGCCTGCGATGGCGAGTGTGTCGTCCTCCGGATACGTCTCGTCCAAGCGTCTCATATGCGGAAGTCCGTCTGAAACAGTGTCACGTCGACGGTGTCAGGCCTCGTTTTCAGAAATTCCTATTTAGGTTCGTTTCTAGTTTGTCGGGACTACCCTATTCGTTAAAGTCACGATTTTTGGTGTTTTATCAACCTAAATCGACCACTACCCTATGTGCACAGAAAATTGTCCGATGGTCGATTTTCTATAGTGACAACATTTTACTGATGCGAAAAAGTAAATTTAATTGTAGTTGTCCAGTTTTAGTTTAGGGTTCAGTTTTGCTACGGTGTGGGTTTTACTACTCGTTAGGGAAACTAACCTCGTAATGTCGTCCAACAAGCGGAAGTCGGGTCTGAACGGCGAAACGTCGACGTCGTCTGGAACTCCTCGACCGTGGGTAGCGTAGTGAGGTACCTCTGGACAGTGGGGTGATGACGTGAAATCAGCGAGCTAAACAGCGATCTCCTTCCCGTTGCGAGTAGCGCAACGGTTCTTCACGATAACAGCGACGTTGGCTAAAAGTACGTGCATGCGGCAACGCACGCGAACTCCCAGAGTCCAAGGGGGCTGTAGATAGATGAAGTGGGACCAAAGGAAGATGCTCGGCCCGGTGGGTGGCCGACGGCGTGAGCGCACGGCGGTGGGCGGCCGTGAGAAGCCGGGGAGGACAGATTCGCGCCACGTCCGTTGTCGCGCGTCTCAGTGAAATTTCAGAGATGAACAGCGGAAACGGGAATTTGCAGTGGGTAAAGGACTTCAAGACGAAGCCAACGGCAGTGGAGATGTCGCCGGGGGTGGTCGGAGGTGGCCGTGCGCGGGCGGCGAAGTTCAGCTTCCAGATCTGTGAAAAACAGCGGATGCGACGTGTTCCGACGAGGATTCCGGGAGCTACAGGTGGGCTATGAGCGTGAGGAAAATTGCAGTTGGTAGGTGGTTTCGATAGGAATCCAACGGCAGTAGGGTGGTCGTCGTAGGTGGCCGGATGGCCGGTGGGCGTGAGTTTTTTCGGTGGTGGCGCAGATCTGTAAAACTGTCGTTTGGGTTGTGTTTGAAAGCGTTTTGAGGGAGATAGAGATGAGGGAAAAGGGTAAGGGGAGGTGGAGATGCTTGGGGGGTCAGAGAGGAGTTGATCGGGGGTGGTGGTCGCCGGAGGGGGTGGCCGGAGGTGGCCGGCCGGCGGTGTTTTCCGGCGGGGTGCAGTTCTGGCCTGGGCTGTGTTTTGTGTGGTTTTCATGGAGTTTTTGATGTCTTGGAGAGGTGGAGATGGAGGAGAAGGAGGAGGAGAAGGTGGTGGCCGGAGTTGGGGAGCTTGGGGGGCTGCCGTGGTGGCCGGAGGAGGAGCAAGGCGGCTGCAAATGGGTTCATGCGTGGCCTCCTAGGGTTTTGGTTTGGGTTTGTTAAAAGGGAAGAGAAACTTGATATATGGGTGTTAAAAAGAGTGTATTTAGGTGACTAGGAGAGAGAGTATGTGAGAGGAGGGGGTGTAGTTTTGGGTGTGGGTAGTGGAAGAAATCCCACATGCATGATACGTAGGGATTCTCCAAAGATTTGATTAGGATTTGATTTTAAATTTGAAATTCAAAAGATTAGTGGCTAATCAACGGTTGAAATTGATTAGGGGATATCTTCCACTACGGGCATTGGAAAATTAATCCGAAAATACCGGGACGATCGTGGAGAAGAGAAGTACGGGGCTACAGTGTCCGATTGCATGTTACACCTACCAAAAATTATCGTAAAATCAGGAACCGCGTATTGGTGCCAAAAGACCAAAACGCCCCTATCTTTCAAAATCGTTTTGCGAGAAAACGAGCCGTGAAAAGACGTTCCCAAATATTACTATAAAATTCTACACTCCCAAATGATCGCAACGGCATATCGCATCGCTCATGCCGGAGGTCAGAAATAGCCAAATAGAATACGTGCACGATAAAGCACGTGCACGCAGGAAATACGAACGGCCGGAAAGCGGCCGTTACATTCTACCCACCTTAGAAATGATTCCGTCCTCGGAATCACTCATACTATCAATAATAACCTCTATATAACCTTATACCCCAAAACTCTCATGACTACGCCTATAGATCGCTAATCTTATAACTTCAACCAATGTTCTTTAATTAATCCTTCATAACTCTTCTTTTCACTGAATAATGCCGCGACTAATCTCACATCCTAAGACTTAACCATAGACCCATCATTGCTGTTGAAATTTCCAACTCCAAGTCCTTACAAAAGAATAATAATCATCTTCTCATACCATACCACTCTATAAAACATCATCGCTCAAAAACAATCTTTTAACTTTTTATCTCTTCCCAATATTAATCAATCGCTAAAATGATGTTCTAGTCAATCACCAACCCAAAACAAAAACTATGTCTATCTTATAACACCTTCACAAATCAACTATCGTCGTGTCCTCAATACGTTCCTTGTCATATCTTCCCATAAATTCATCCGCCAAATAATTGAACTATCAAAATCATATCTTATCCTACTCACTATAATTAATCTTAAGCAATATTAAGTCCGACTACCTAACCAGCCATTCATCTCAACACGTCATGTCATTCTCAATGTCTTCTCACGTCAACTTGACAATCAAGTCTTGATGCTTTAAATGTTCTACTCATTCTTATGATCACCCCAACTCATACTATACTCCGCAGTTACTCCTATCTACCACTCGTCTAATCCTCAAGTCTGATAAGTTATCACTTCCTCGCATATAATTTCATCCGACCAAAATTCTCCATTGAGTCCGTCACACATCGGTATTATAAACAAGTCTCGGACAGCTCATTCTTTTCATCCGAAAGACATCTATTCCAATATCCTGTTGTTCCAAAAATGAATTAATCATTGCTATACTAAAACTCATCTCACCCTGAGCCTACTCGCAAACAAAATCCTATAACGATAATAGCTAGTCCCTAATAATATAACAATCATAAACACACACACACACACACACACACACACAAAATTTCTAAGGGAGAAAGAAAGAGAAGAGAAAGAGGGACTTAAGGCCAACGACACATTTTAAAACATTTGAAAAAAACGTGTGGGGTTGTGGTAATGGATGAGGGAGGATAAGTGATTTGTGATCTTGTGAGCTAGTTTCAAAAACATTAAGGATTTGGTTTAAAATAAAACAA
Source organism: Scilla litardierei (assembly GCA_030789695.1). NCBI lineage: Eukaryota > Viridiplantae > Streptophyta > Magnoliopsida > Asparagales > Asparagaceae > Scilla > Scilla litardierei. The sequence goes on from CM061142.1 coordinate 531,106,355, forward strand.
GAGTTTGATACAATCACATGCAGCCAAGGTAAAATATTCATTAATATAATGACTAAGTCTAAGGAACTTTCTGCCATGACAATATTCACAAATATGTATACCGTCATTCAGACAACTCAAGCGTATCACGGTTAACACTGAGTACACATCCAAGACACGAGAGGCAAACATCAGAATCCTAAAGATAACACACTCATACAGGTTTACACTCTCTATCTATACTCATGCACTACGACGACATCACCTACCAAAAGGCCCACTACTCACTAGAGATGACATAGTTAACTACAGGCACTAATGTCTAAACAATAGAAGGGAAAACTAGACCAAAAGAGAAACGAAATAGGATCGGAAAGAACGAGTTCAATTAAGGCGGGGTAAGGAGATAGCTGGTTGGATGGAAAAATATTTCTCAAAATAATCAGATAGGTGAAAGAAGAATTTTGTGCAAAATATGGTATCATATACCTTTTAAAAACATATATATTTATATACTTAAAAGTGAGCAGATGTAACAAATTAAAACTTTGGAAAAAGTAAGACGAAGAGAGGATGGGTAGGGTGAGGTAGCGGTTGCTTTGCAAATGAAAGTAAGTTTAAACAAAGATTTTTGAAGTATGAGCACGATGAACATAGAAGTGTTTATACATATACAAGAAGACATTTAAGGTTCTCTTTGGTTTAGAAAAATATTTTAAAAGTTCAGCTTCCAGATCTGTGAAAAACAGCGGATGCGACGTGTTCCGACGAGGATTCCGGGAGCTACAGGTGGGCTATGAGCGTGAGGAAAATTGCAGTTGGTAGGTGGTTTCGATAGGAATCCAACGGCAGTAGGGTGGTCGTCGTAGGTGGCCGGATGGCCGGTGGGCGTGAGTTTTTTCGGTGGTGGCGTAGATCTGTAAAACTGTCGTTTGGGTTGTGTTTGAAAGCGTTTTGAGGGAGATAGAGATGAGGGAAAAGGGTAAGGGGAGGTGGAGATGCTTGGGGGGTCAGAGAGGAGTTGATCGGGGGTGGTGGTCGCCGAAGGGGGTGGCCGGAGGTGGCCGGCCGGCGGTGTTTTCCGGCGGGGTGCAGTTCTGGCCTGGGCTGTGTTTTGTGTGGTTTTCATGGAGTTTTTGATGTCTTGGAGAGGTGGAGATGGAGGAGAAGGAGGAGGAGAAGGTGGTGGCCGGAGTTGGGGAGCTTGGGGGGGCTGCCGTGGTGGCTGGAGGAGGAGAAAGGCGGCTGCAAATGGGTTCATGCGTGGCCTCCTAGGGTTGTGGTTTGGGTTTGTTAAAAGGGAAGAGAAACTTGATATATGGGTGTTAAAAAGAGTGTATTTAGGTGACTAGGAGAGAGAGTATGTGAGAGGAGGGGTGTAGTTTTGGGTGTGGGTAGTGGAAGAAATCCCACATGCATGATACGTAGGGATTCTCCAAAGATTTGATTAGGATTTGATTTTAAATTTGAAATTCAAAAGATTAGTGGCTAATCAACGGTTGAAATTGATTCGGGGATATCTTCCAGTACGGGCATCGGAAAAATAATCCGAAAATACCGGGACGATCGTGGAGACGAGAAGTACAGGGCTACAGTGTCCGATTGCGTGTTACACCTACCAAAAATTATCGTAAAATCAGGAACCGCGTATTGGTGCCAAAAGACCAAAACGCCCCTATCTTTCAAAATCGTTTTGCGAGAAAACGAGCCGTGAAAAGACGTTCCTAAATATTACTATAAAATTCTACACTCCCAAATGATCGCAACGGCATATCGCATCGCTCATGCCGGAGGTCAGAAATAGCCAAATAGAATACGTGCACGATAAAGCACGTGCACGCAGGAAATACGAACGGCCGGAAAGCGGCCGTTACATCAACCGATCGGTTGAGTTCGAGCGCGATCGGTTGACCTGACCGGGTGAGCAGCCCTAAGTTCTCGGGAAAATGAGTGGAGCGGCCAACCGATCGGTTGACAAGTCAACCGATCGGTTCGCCTGTAGCATTTCTTCGGCAAGATTTTCGACCTAACCGTCAACCGATCGGGTGACAAGTCACCCGATCGGTTCGACTTAAAACCCTATATAAACCCCCCCCGACACCCGTTCATTCCCACCCTCGCCCGATCGCCCGAACTGCCGCCGTTTCGACTCCCCTCGTGCGCCTTCCTACTTTCTTCCCCAAGATCAGCCTCGATCTTCTTCCCCAGCCATTTACCTACCCATCCACCATCATTTCTCTCCATTCCCCCGCCATCTCCTCCACACAAACCCTAAATTTCATCCACCCCCCAAGCGTCGGAACTTGTTGAAGAGATCGCTGCGGCTTCACATCGTGCTCCAATCGAGTAGCATCGGGGCACCTACGATCGACTATCTTCATCTCATTTGGGTAAACTCGTTCATTTGCTTAATTTTAATCTATTCCATTTGCTTGTTGGTCGTATTTTGTGTCTGCATTGAATTCATTGTATTCTCGCACACCTACGCGCACAAACAACACCTACACAATGCCTCCCCGCCGTATTAAACCCACCGACGCCAGCTCTTCGAACCCTAGGCCTAACCGTCGCGCTCGTCGCGCACAGCCCCCCGCTCAGCCCACCACCTCCAACCCACCTGCCCCCGACCAAGACCAAGACCAAGCCGATCGATTCATGGCCATGATCCTCCTAGCCGGGCAGGGTGGTCGAATAACCCAGGAGTCCGTGGATCGAGACCTCCCCTTCCTTCAAAGCTTCGTTCGCCACATCCGCGAAGACCCACCCGACGTCTCCGAGCTCCACATTCCACCCCCCACGACCCCTGGTCCACAGCGCAGGCCCCCGTCACCACCCCCAGAGGGTGGTGCCCCTGCTTGATTTTTCTCTCCCGCTTTTGCCCCCCCCCCCACATTTGTGCCCATCTGTCTTTTCGGGTCCCGCTTTGTCTCTGTCAGAGGGAGGGGACTATTTGCGTGTTGTTTTCTAGATTCACCCCTTTTGTTTTTGACTCCCCCTTGCACATATCTGGATTTCATTGATCATATCATTTCGCTAGAACTTTCTGGTCTAGCTTGGGGGAAGTCTATTTTGGTGTGCTGTCGTGTTTTGTTTGTTTTTCTCTTTTCTTTATGTGTGTGCTTGTTTTTCATTTTTTTTTGAATGTCGTGTCGTGTGGTTTTATCTTTATGTTTATTTTTCGTTTTGTTTGATTTTGATTTTGATCTTTCTTTCTTTTTCAATTTTATCTATGTGTTTTCCTCGTTTTCAATTCTTTTTGTGTCAGTGCGTATTCCCCCCCCCCCCATTTTCATTGCCCTCCCGTGCTCACTCATATTGCATTGAGGGCAATGCAAACTTCAGCTTGGGGGAGTCGCACTGTGTGCGTCGTTTGAGTCCTTTTTTCATATTTTTTGTGTCGTTTTCATCGTGTTTTTATTTTTTCTTGTTTTTCCTTTTTTTTTAGCTCTTTCTCCTAGAAATGACTCCTATGATGAATCGCCACAAAGTCACACACACCTAGCATTGCATCGATGATCACACTCACTAACCCTAGGATTTCGAGTCCTCTTGCATTTCACGCGTCGCAGGTCCACTTAGCTTTTTGTGAGTCGTGTGTCGTGACTAGCATTTGGTGTGCTTCTGCTTTTTGATTTTACTTTATATACCTGTCCAGGAATGACCCCTAGATTGTCATGCTCCGATCTGAATATGCGGTATATGTTTCCACTGTTTGCATGCTATATTTATATCGTATAATTCAATTCACATGCGTCGGGATTCCACAACTACGGACTTGGATAACCCATTTAGCCTACGCTCTATTTAGCGAGAATAGTTTCCTTTGCCCAAGTGTTTAGATTTCGACTTCTTTTTTGTTTTACTTGGTGCAAATCCCCTCGTCGTGTACCGTTCTCCCACTTGGGAGAGTACACATGTGTATAGCCAATATCCCAAAAATCCAAAAAAAAGAGAAAAGAAAAGAAAAACCCAAAAAGAAAAGAAAAGAAAAATCTTGTATAGCCCAAAATTCAAAAAAAAATACAAATACCCAAAACCCAAAAAAATTTCCGTGTGAATATTTTTTTCATACTTACCAAGAATAAAGGGAAGGCGAGAATTTGCACCGAGTGTCCTTCTCCACATCATCTCAACCCCCGTCGTTATCAAAAACACTTGGCTTAGGAACTTTTTAGCTAGTATCTAGGCTATAGTGGCGTGATTTCCTTAACCCTAGTTGTGGAGTCCCCGATGCATGATACGCTTCTATTCTAACTCTTCTCGTGCATGCTTGAACTTATATTCACCGCTTATTTCAATTCGGATCGATATTTTGGGTCATATCTTGGATTTGTGTATATCGAGCATCACAGCACATCGTAGAAAGCATCACTGTTTGCTAGCACACGACGACGCTCACTCGCGCTTCACTGCGTGGACCCACGGCACTTATTTGGACTCGCTTTCCTAGGTTTAGTGGTGTGATTTGGCGTTTGCTTGCTTGGTGTGTCGTTTCTGATTTTGGTGGCTCTGATGGACGATCTAGGGTTTAGAGTTTTCTTTTTCTTTCTTCCTCTCTATTTTCCCCTTCCGAGCTCCTACTCTCACTCGTCTTCCTCGAGGACGAGGAAGAGTTCAGCTTGGGGGATTTTGACGTGCGCTTATATTTCATATATTCACGCACGTTTTCTTTTGTGTTTCTCCGTGTTTTCTGCCGTCTCTTATTCGTTTTCGTATATTTTCCCGTTTTCTTTCACTTTTCTTTGTTTATCCATGATTGCAGGAGTTCGACCATGTAGGGGACGTTTTAAGATGATATCCCAAGTCCCTGGAGCAACGGGAGAAGTCACGCGTGATCCAGGGGGTCAAACGTCGAAGAATTCATCTTTCAGCCCCTCACCCGGTCGGTTGATCATCTTCAACCGATCGGGTGATGCACGCGTGCACCACCCGGTCTCTACCGCAGCTCACAAAGAAGTCACCCGACCGGTTCACAGACCGGTTCTGCGGGCGGCTGTTCTCTGTTTTTTCGAGCAGAATTCCAACCGATCGGGTGACTCTCACCCGATCGGTTCATCTGTAACTGAGGAAAAAGAGCTGAAGACACGGGCGTCGAACCGACCGGTTCACCCGACTGCTCCAAGATCCAACCGATCGCCCAAGAACTCACCCGATCGGTTCATGAGGTCGGGTGAAAACCCGCTGTTTTCTGTTATTTATCTGTAACGGATCAACCGATCGGTTGATGCGTAAGTCTATATATAGAACCCCTAGGGTTCCAGAAACGGGGGCTGTTGTATTTTTTACTGTTTTATTTCCTTGTGACGGCTGTAATTGTTACTCTTAAGTAAGTTTTCAGATCTTTCTAAAATTTTAGTATTGTCTTTATTACTCCTTTACTTCCGCATTGCAATTGTCCGATTATGATTTCAACGGTTAAATTTCATTTAGATTGCTTTTTCATGAATTTTTGTGAGTAGTTCCCAAATCTGGGATTTTGGTGGAAACCCCTTCGAGGGCTCTCCCTGATGCGTCCATAGGGTTAGGAAATCGATAGGGAGTAGGAATCTAACGGTTACGCGGGGCGTTTCATTGTCATCGGCGGGAAAAAGACCGCCTTTGACCGTTGGGCCAAGGGGGAATAAACTTGGCGGTTGACTCCCTAGCCATAGCTCACGCCTTTAGCGTAGACGCCAAATCCTAGCACGCGGGAGCGGCAGGATGAGACGTTGGGAGATATCGTTGCGGACTTAGTGCTCCCGGGATCGATCAGTGTTAATGGACACGGGAGTGCCCACTGATCGAATCCGGGAAGTCCGGTGTATCATCCTGGGCACCGACCGGAATATCGGGCCCATGGGACGCCGGTACCACTTTCAGAGGCTACGTCTCACCATTAGACCCTAATCCCGATCGCTATCCATACCCGTAGGCCGTATCGGCGAGAGTCTCTCGTCAGGTTGGAAACCAAAGTCCCGGGTTTACTTTCTTTTTGTTCTTACGCTTTTATTTCCTTTCGTGACAACCATCCACCGATTCGGGCTAGCTCGCCCCTCGGGGTGATTTAGGTCCTACCTGACCCAAGCACAACCTCGCCTCCCTGAGTTCGATATTCCCGCACCCTACACTAACCGTGAAACTTGCGGTAGACGACACCGCGCCGCCGCGACGCAAGCGGGGCGCCGGTCAGCTGCGTATTAAAGAGAGGCTTTAACTGCGTATTTATTAAGAGGTTTTGAATGCTGCAATCAAATTAGCAGTTACCAACATTTTAGAATGAGACGCCATTTATTATAGACGATTTGGACTACCCATGGATGAGGATGAGACTACAGTTGATTTACTGTGAGTCATGGAAAGAACCCGTGAGTCTACAGTTGTTGAGCTCGTGAATATACAGTATATAAAGATGTTGCGGTGTGAGTAATTTTTGAGGGTAATCTCAAACACAAAGCGAAATTTTTGAGGGCGTTCACGGTCCATTTATAGTGAAATTGACCATTCAAATTGATGAGTATAAGTCTGTTATCCTACAGCGAGCCCTTCATTGCAAACATCTACGTAGACAATCATATGTATTAGTTTGTAAGAGCATAGGCTAATGAATCAGTTTGGGTCTGTATCAGTATGTACATCAATATAGTTGAATTCGATTGAATATGCCTTCAGCTTGAATAAGTATCAGATTTAATTTTAAAGTTTGCATGTAGTTTCTGAGTCAGAGTGAATAAGTATCCGGTTTAATCTACAATGTTTTCAGATTGAACAAGTATAATAAGACTTAAATCTAAAAGCTTGCATGTAGGCTTGATTGGGATTCAGAATAAGTATGATTAAATTTATTCCCGTGGTCGTGTTGAGAAAATTTGTCATCGATGAAACATCAGCTTAACGCGCACAACGAGTAAATTCTGCTGGTTGTGCGCGTTAAACAATTGTTCATAAAATACCTTAGATACTCAAAGCGAACAGCTGGCTCTGGCTGTGCTTGTTGTGCACTTTGCGCAATTAAAGTAACCATTATAAATATGATCAACGCGCACAACGGCCATAAATTAGTTGGTACTGGGCATTGAGCAATTATGTAAGCGGCTATTAATTTTTCCAGCTCACGTCCCACCGACCGGTCAAACATTCTTGAGAAATGCACATGTCTGGTATCAATCAGCTGTAGATTTACGAACAGTCTTTTGTATATTCACGAGAACGCCTCAGTTTGTAAGAGCATAGGCTAATGAATCAGTTTGGATCTGTATCAGTATGTATATCAATATATTTGAATGGCTGGGTCATTTTCAAAATGTCATCAATTTGAATATGTAAGAGATTTAATCTAAAATTTTGCATGCAGTTTCTGAATTCGATTGAATATGTCTTCAGATTGAAAAGGTATCAGATTTATTTTTAAAGTTTGCATGTAGTTTCTGAGTCAGAGTGAATAAGTATCCGGTTTAATCTACAATGTTTTCAGATTGAACAAGTATAAGAAGACTTAAATCTAAAAGTTTGGATGTAGGCGTGGTTGGGATTCAGATTAAGAATGATGAAATTAGGAATTTGATTGATTCACTGCGGTAGCGCGCATTGGGATTAAAATTATAGCAATTCACAAATATGCTCAAAGCGCAAAACGGTCAAATTTATTCCCGTGGGGGCGTTGAGCAAATTTGTCATCGACGCAACTAAAGAGCTTAACGCGCACAACGGGCATAATTCTGCATGGTGTGCGCTTTGCGCAATTATGTTAGCCATAACAAATTTGCTGAACGCGCACACCGGCTCAAAGTGAACACCTGGTGATACTTGTTGTGCGCTTTGAGCAATTTTTTAAACCATTAAAAATTTGCTCACCGCGCACAACGGGCATAATTTTGTATATTCACGAGCACCCCTCAGTAGCTTGACGGGGTCTTCGATGTAGCCACACAGTAAATATGGTACTGCAGCATCACATCCTCATTGACCTATCTGCGTTGCGCGCATTGAGCAATTCCCGTTTTCCATGCGTTTTGCGCGATGATCAATTATAATAGTTTCTCTCTTCTGTATTATTTAGCCCGGGTTGCGTGTCGAATAAAATGTATTAAAAAATCTTAGTGGAGAGTAGTATTGTTGGGAGTAAGTTTCCTATTAGCATCAATGTTGATCAAGGCGAAAAATCGTTGAGTTTCATTGTTATGCGCGGAGAGTAATTAACCTATTTTGATCCAGATGCTAAAATAATTGGGATTACGCGATTTTCGCGTTGGTATTACGCGGTTTGCGCGTTGAGTAAATAATTGTTGATTCCCGAGATCCATTGCATTACTGTAGGATCAAGGACTTATTATACGCTTCATTTTGATTGCTCCAATTCCCCTATAGCAACTCCAACCCAAATCTCTTAAAAGCCCCCTTCAAAATGGAATATCTTTAAAAGATGCTATTTTTGTGGATGGGCAACTCCAACCCACCATCTTCAAATCCTGTTTTCTCTTTGTTTAAGCATTACTAATGAAAAATATTTATCATTATAATGGGTTAATAGAATACATTGTTTCTGCATGAAAGAAAACTATAAATAATATTATTCTTCAATGTTAATTTTTTTAATTTTTAAGTATTTAGTATTTCTTGTAATGTTGTAAATATTTTAAAATTTGCTCGAAAAATATCCAATATTGGTCTCAGGTAGTAGGTATAATTGAGATATTTCCATCGGTACTAAACTTATTAAATTTGGTCATTTGATTTGTAAAATACATTTGTAATAAATAGCCGTTACCAAGCTATGACGGTAATAAACGCAACGAAGGGCTGATATCAATTATCCGTTGTGCGCGTCGTGCGCGGTGGTTAAAAGTCATAGTGTGAATCAATATCCATCCGCTGTACACACACGGTCTCACATCTGAGGACTCCACATTACACACAAGGGCTTATAGTGGAACCAATTAACCCGCACGCACAACAGAAACAATTTGATTGTTTTTGTTGCGCTGGAAAATAAATAATTTTTCGAGTGTTTGACGGAGAGTAATTCAAGGCGCAAAACGGTTCGGTATCCTTGTCGTGTGGGGAGAGTAATTTGCCTCTTTTTCAGCTGAGCCTAAAATACTTAGGATTACGCGTTTTTCTCGGTGGGATTACGCGTTGAGTAAATAAGATGTTCATTCCCGAGATCCTTAGCATTACTGTAGGATAACGGACTTAATACTCATCAATTTGATCGGTCGTTTTTCACTATAAATGGACCGTGAATGCCGTGAATGCCCTGGAGAAGCGTATGAAATCGGAGGACTACAGGCTGATGCAGTCGCGTCCTGAATATGCTTCTCTCCCTGGTCTGCGAAGAGAAGAGTGGCCCCCCGGGCCTTTGCACCCTGGTTGGCTGCTCTGGGTCAATTAGGTTGGCGGTGCATGTCTACCGTCTCTCTGAGGCACAAGCACTCCCTTCTGTTCTTTTCGATCTCTTGGCTCGCAGCCAAATTGGCCAAATCTGACTGTGGATGAAGCAGATCATAATTGTCCCTTTCCTCCTGGGGATTTCAAATTTTGGATGCGAGACAAGAGATCGAAAAGAACAGGAGGGAGTGCTTGTGCCTCAGAGGGACGGTAGCCATGCACCGCCAACCTATGTGACCCAGTGCAGACATCCAGGGCGCAAAGGCCATGGGGGCCATTCATCTCTTCACAGACCAGGGATAGGAGCATATTCGGGAGGCGACAGCATCAGCTTGTAGTCCTCCGCTTTCATATGCTTCTCCAGGGCATTCACGGTCCATTTAGTGTGAAATTGACCATTCAAATTGATGAGTATACTCTGTTATCCTACAGCGAGCCCTAATGCCTGATGCTTACGATAGAAATGGACGATGGAATTCAACCAGTTCTCTTTTCACGTAAAGCTAAATGGTTGATGTTTGAAACTTACGCAATGGTGGTAATGAACGCAACGAAGGGCTAGCGTCCATTTATAAACATGCATGCCCGATGAATGCCTTCCATATGTGAGCATTTCGCCTTCCACTCCTCGACTATACACTCCATATCCATCTCCTCTTTATAAACTCCATCCAAACCATTAAATCCTTCATCATTTCACTATACCTCGTCTATGACACACAAACACTCCCTCCTGTCCTTTCCGATCGCGAAGATAAAAAGCTCATTCTATTTGTTATGCAACCATTTGGTGTTGTTCGACGCCTCATGTGAATCGGAGTTCCTTGGTGTCTTTGAAACGGCTACATACCCGACTGCAGGTTACACCGACGCATGCTATGTCTACACTCATATCTAGCCAATGATGGCAGAAAATCGGCAACGACGGTAATAAACGGAACGAAGATGGTCGCCCAATGAACTCGCGGAAGTTGACGGGGAAGCATGCAGATCACACCGACAATCACATGTTTCAGTTTGTAAGAGCATAGGCTAATGAATCAGTTTGGATCTGTATCAGTATGTACATCAATATATTTGAATGGCTGGGTCATTTTCAAAATAACATCAACTAGAATATGTATGAGACTTAATTTAAACTTTAGCTAAACGCGCACAACAGGCATAATTCTGCTGGTTGTGCGCGTTTAAGTATGATGAAATTTGGAATGTGATTGATTCACTGCACTGGTGCGAGGTGGAATTAAAATTATAGCATCTCACAAATATGCTCAAAGCGCAAAACGGTCAAATTTATTCCCGTGGGGGCATTGAGCAAATTTGTCATGACTTTAGCTAAATGCGCACAACGGGCATAATTCTGCTGGTTGTGCGTGTTTAACAGTTTAAGTATGATGAAATTTGGAATTTGATTGATTAACTGCGGTGGTGCGTAGTGGGAGTAAAATTATAGCATCTCACAAATATGCTCAAAGCGCAAAACGGGCAAATTTATTCCCGTGGGGGCGTTGAGCAAATTTGTCATCGACGCAACTTTTGCGTAACGCGCACAACCGGCATAATTCTGCATGTTGTGCGCTTTGCGCCATTATGTTAACCATTACAAATTTGCTGAACGTGCACACCGGCTCAAAATGAACACCTGATGATACTTGTTGTGCGCTTTGAGCAATTTTTTAAACCATTAAAAATTTGCTCACCGCGCACAACGGCCATAAATTTATTGGTACTGAACGTTTAGCAATTATGTAACGGCTATAAATTTTTCCACCTTACTTGCCACCGGTAATAAATTCTTGGGAAAATCATATGTCTGGTATCAATCAGCTGTAGATTCAGGAGCAGTAGTTTGTTATTCACGAGCACCCTTCTGTAGCTTGACGGGGTCTTCGATGTAGCCACACAGTTAATATGGTACTGCAGCAGTCACATCCTCATTGACCCATCTGCGTTTTGCGCATTGAGCAATTCCCATTTTCCATGCGTTTTGCGCGAGGATCAATTATAATAGTTTCTCTCTTCTGTATTATTTAGCCCGGGGTGCGTGTCGAATAAAATGTATTAAAAAATCTTAGTGGAGAGTAGTATTGTTGGGTGTAATTTTCCTATTAGCATCAATGTTGATCAAGGCGAAAAATCGATGAGTTTCCTTGTTATGCGCGGAGAGTAATTAACCTATTTTGATCCAGATGCTAAAACAATTGGGATTACGCGATTTTCGTGTTGGTATTCCGCGGTTTGCGCGTTGAGTAAATAATTGTTGATTCCTGAGATCCATTGCATTACTGTAGGATCAAGGACTTATTATACGCTTCATTTTGATTGCTCCAATTCCCCTATAAAAATGGCGGACAATGAGCACTCATCTTCTCACAACTTCATCTACTTTTTTCCATCATCTTCTTCTTTATTTGCCCCCACAACCTTCGTATTGAAACAGTAAGTCCTTCAGCTGTTCGTGCATGCTTGATATAGATATCAGATATGGACGATAGCATTCATTCAGTTGTTCGTTCATTTATAATCAGGCATTCCTGAAAAAGGGTTTCCATATGACCGTCCCCGACACTGGGCACCCAGGTCAGCCGCCCAAGAAGTACTGGTCAGGGGGACATAACCAGCACATTGTGTCAAGTATGATACATACTTGACAGCCGGTTACAATGACGCGTGCAATGACGACACTCCTATCATGTTTCACGGTTGCCGACAGTCGGCAACGACGATAATAAACGTAACGACGATGGTCGACCGAGGTAACTAGATGGTTATAGATTGTTATGGACGCCTCCCCCAAGCTTTTAACTGATGACTAAATTTTTTCATCTCCCTTGCTTCGCCCAAATTCTGAACTAAACCCTAACCCTAGATCCATCTACATCTGTCCGATCGAGTTTGCTTGCACTTATGCAATCGATTGATCTGCGCGTCCTTCTTTTTTGTTGAAAGGTATCGATCACATTTCATTTTTTTGCTTTTAGCGATCGAGGATCATCTCATCCTTCCTAAGATCATCGAACTTTGTCTGCTCCTTCGGAATACCCTTCAAGATTGAAGCACGAACAACGTCCTCGGGCCCAGGAAGTATCGAAATTACTGTAACCATTGATCCAGACGTTCTAGAATGCTTCGTTGGATGCGAGCCGTTGCGCCCGCCTATGTTCCAGGTTCAAAAATCCATGTTTTTTTAACTTATTGAAGTTTCAATAAGTTAAAAAAACATGGATTTTTGAACCTGGAACATAGGCGGGCGCAAGGGCTCGCATCCAACGAAGCATTCTAGAACGTCTGGATCAATGGTTACTGTAATTTCACCATATTCCCACTCGATTGTTCTTCATTTTCTTATTCAATTTGGATGCGAACCAAGAGATCGAAAACAAAAGGAGGGAGTGCTGTTGCCTCAGAGGGACGGTAGACATGCACCGCCAACCTATGTGACCAAGGGCCGCCATCCAGGCTTAATCATATGTATCAGTTTGTAAGAGCATAGGCTAATGAATCAGTTTGGATCTGTATCAGTCTGTATGTACATCAATATATTTGAATGGCTGGGTAATTTTCAAAATGTCATCAATTTGAATATGTATGAGATTTAATCTAAAATTTTGCAAGCAGTTTCTGAATTCTATTGAATATGCCTTCAGATTGAAAAGGTATCAGATTTATTTTTAAAGTTTGTATGTAGTTTCTGAGTCAGAGTGAATAAGTATCCGGATTAATCTACAATGTTTTCAGATTGAACAAGTATAAGAAGACTTAAATCTAAAAGTTTGGATGTAGGCGTGGTTGGGATTCAGATTAAGAATGATGAAATTAGGAATTTGATTAATTCACTACGGTGGCGCACAGTGGGAGTAAACTTATAGCATCTCACAAATATGCTCAAAGAGCAAAACGGGCAATTTATTCCCGTGGGGGCGTTGAGCAAATTTGTCATCGACGCAACTTTTGCGTAACGTGCACAACCGGCATAATTCTGCATGTTGTGCGCTTTGCCTCATTATGTTAACCATTACAAATTTTGCTGAACGTGCACACCGGCTCAAAATGAACACCTGGCGTTACTTGTTGTGCGCTTTGAGCAATTTTTTGGTACTGAACGTTGAGCACTAATGTAACGGCTATAAATTTTTCCACCTTACTTGCCACCGGTCATAAATTCTTGGGAAAATCATATGTGTGGTATCAATCAGCTGTAGATTCAGGAGCAGTTTTTTCTTATTCACGAGCACCCTTCTGTAGCTTGAGGGGGTCTTCGATGTAGCCACACAGTAAATATGGTACTGCAGCAGTCACGCCCTCATTGACCTATCTGCGTTGCGCGCATTGAGCAATTCCCGTTTTCCATGCGTTTTGCGCGGTGATCAATTATAATAGTTTCTCTCTTCTGTATTATGTAGCCCGGGGTGCGTGTCGAATAAAATGTATTAAAAAATCTTAGTGGAGAGTAGTATTGTTGGGAGTAAGTTTCCTATTAGCATCAATGTTGATCAAGGCGAAAAATCGTTGAGTTTCATTGTTATGCGCGGAGAGTAATTAACCTATTTTGATCCAGATGCTAAAATAATTGGGATTACGCGATTTTCGCGTTGGTATTACGCGGTTTGCGCGTTGAGTAAATAATTGTTGATTCCCGAGATCCATTGCATTACTGTAGGATCACGGACTTATTATACGCTTCATTTTGATTGCTCCAATTCCATATAGAAACTCCACCACAAATCTCTAAAAACCCCCCTTCAAAATGGAATATCTCTAAAAGATGCTATTTTTGAGGATGAGCAACTCTAACCCACCATCTTCAAATCCTATTTTCTCTTTGTTTAAGCTTTACTAATGAAAAATATTTATCATTAAAATGGGTTAATCTAATACATTATTTCTGCATGAAAGAAAACTATAAATAATATTATTCTTCAATGTTAATTTTTTTTTAATTTTTAAGTATTTAGTATTTCTTGTAATATTGTAAATATTTTAAATTTGCTCGAAAAATATCCAATATTGGTCTCATGTAGTAGGTATAATTGAGATATTTCCATCGGTACTAAAATTATTAAATTTGGTCACGTGATTTGTAAAATACATTTGTAATAAATAGCCGTTACCAAGCCATGACGTTAATAAACGCAACAAAGGGCTGATATCAATTAGCCGTTGTGCGCGTCGTGCGCGGTGGTTAAAAGTCATAGTGTTAATCAATATCCATCCGCTGTACACACACGGTCTCACATCTGAGGACTCCACATTACACACAAGGGCTTATAGTGGAACCAATTAACCCGCACGCACAACAGAAACAATTTGATTGTTTTTGTTGCGCTGGAAAATAAATAGTATTTCGAGTCTTTGACGGAGAGTAATTCAAGGCGCAAAACGGTTCAGTTTCCTTGTCGTGTGGGGAGAGTAAATTGCCTCTTTTTCAGCTGAGCCTAAAATACTTAGGATTACTCGTTTTTCTCGGTGGGATTACGCGTTGAGTAAATAAGATGTTCATTCCCGAGATCCCTAGCATTACTGTAGGATAAATGGATCGTGAATGCCGTGAATGCCCTGGAGAAACGTATGAAATCGGAGGACTACAGGCTGATGCAGTCGCCTCCCTAATATGCTTCTCTCCCTGGTCTGCGAAGAGAAGAATGGCCCCCGGGCCTTTGCGCCCTGGTTGGCTGCTCTGGGTCAATTAGGTTGGCGGTGCATGTGTACCGTCTCTCTGAGGCACAAGCACT
Source organism: Scilla litardierei (assembly GCA_030789695.1). Lineage (NCBI taxonomy): Eukaryota > Viridiplantae > Streptophyta > Magnoliopsida > Asparagales > Asparagaceae > Scilla > Scilla litardierei. The sequence goes on from CM061142.1 coordinate 531,121,429, forward strand.
CCCTCCTTTCTTTTCGATCTCTTGGCTCGCAGGCAAATTGGCCAAATCTGACTGTGGATGAATCAGATCATAATTGTCTCATAATGCAGAAGCTGGAAGCCTGGAACCTGTGCGGAAACACAAAAGGCATGGTTGTCTCAGATTTCCAGAAAATCAAATGATGTGAAGAGTCACACATCCATTTCCTCGTCCGAACAGATGATGTTGATGATGCTCAAGTAAAGCGACAGAAATTACAAAACGAGCAGGGAAGTGACTGTAATGACACGCCAATGACGGCATGTCGCGCCTTTGAACTATTTGAATTGGAAAATGTTTTGAACTATTTCAGTCTTTGGATAATTATCGGAGGAAGCCATCTTATGAACACTTTCCTTGTGTATGCGTGTGCGGAGGCCCATGTCCAGTAGTGCACATATCATATTGGTCTCTTATATTGGTCTCTTACATGCGGTGAAGATCTTCTCTGGATTAAGCTTTTACTTCACCGATCAGTTCGAGCCTCCTTAAAGGGGCTTCCTCGAAAAGGTGGATCTAGCTGCCGGTCGAACGGTCGGGAAGAATGTTGACCTGGTGATGGACGCATCAAATGCCAGTGTGTTCTCCGTAGGATCCGCCTTCATTGTCTACAACGAAGATCCTCCACCTACGTGCGCCTTAGCCGATCTTGAGGAGGTTGTAACGAAGAGATACGACGAGGTTGGGGCCGCATGCAGTGTTTAGTATTCTCTTACTGGAACACATCGCCGCATGCAGTTCTGCATCTGAGCTTGTAAGTTGTTCAAAGACCAGCGGTGTTTAGTATTTTGATCTGTTGGTGTTGTTCGACGCCTCATGTGAATCGGAGTTTCTCTCGGTGTCTTTGAAACGGCTACATACATGACTGCAGGTTACACCGACGCATGCTATGACTACACTCATATCCAGCCGATGATGGCAGAAAATCAGCATCGACGGTAATAAACGGAACGAAGATGGTCGCCCGATGAACTCGCGGAAGTTGACGGGGAAGCACGCAGATCACACCGACAATCACATGTTTCAGTTTGTAAGAGCATAGGCTAATGAATCAGTTTGGATCTGTATCAGTATGTACATCAATATATTTGAATGGCTGGGTCATTTTCAAAATAACATCAACTAGAATATGTATGAGATTTAATCTACACTTTAGCTAAACGCGCACAACGAGCATAATTCTGCTGGTTGTGCGTGTTTAAGTACGATGAAATTTGGAATGTGATTGATTCAATGCGCTGGTGCGCGGTGGAATTAAAATTATTGCAATTCACAAATATGCTCAAAGCGCAAAACGGTCAAATTTATTCCCGTGGGGGCGTTGAGCAAATTTTTCATCGACGCAACTATAGAGCTTAACGCACACAACGGGCATAATTCTGCATGTTGTGCGCTTTGCGCAATTATGTTAGCCATAACAAATTTGCTGAACGCGCACACCGGCTCAAAGTGAACACCTGGCGATACTTGTTGTGCGCTTTGAGCAATTTTTTAAACCATTAAAAATTTGCTCACCGCGCACAATGGCCAAAATATAAATTTTGCCAGCTCACTTGCCACCGGTCATACATTCTTGGGAAAATCATATGTCTAGTATCAATCAGCTGTAGATTCAGGAGCAGTATTTTCTTATTCACGAGCACCCTTCTGTAACTTGACGGGGTCTTCGATGTAGCCACACAGTTAATATGGTACTGCAGCAGTCACATCCTCATTGACCCATCTGCGTTGTGCGCATTGAGAAATTCCCATTTTCCATGCGTTTTGCGCGAGGATCAATTATAATAGTTTCTCTCTTCTGTATTATTTAGCCCGGGGTGCGTGTCGAATAAAATGTATTAAAAAATCTTAGTGGAGAGTAGTATTGTTGGGAGTAATTTTCCTATTAGCATCAATGTTGATCAAGGCGAAAAATCGATGAGTTTCCTTGTTATGCGCGGAGAGTAATTAACCTATTTTGATCCAGATGCTAAAATAATTGGGATTACGTGATTTTCGCGTTGGTATTCCGCTGTTTGCGCGTTGAGTAAATAATTGTTGATTCCCGAGATCCATTGCATTACTGTAGGATCAAGGACTTATTATACGCTTCATTTTGATTGCTCCAATTCCCCTATAAAAATGGCGGACAAGGAGCACTCATCTTCTCACAACTTCATCTACTTTCTTCCATCATCTTCTTCTTTATTTGCCCACACAACCTCCGTATGGAAACAGTAAGTCCTTGAGCTGTTCGTGGAAGGCGAAATCCTCACATCTAGAAACCCTTTTTCGGGCATGCCTGATTATAAATGGACGAACAGCTGAATGAATGCTATCGTCCATATCTGATATCTATATCATGCCCGTTACTCTGTGGTGTCTCTTGCCGAAGATGAAAGAACTCACCCTCAAATGGATACCCTGCACAACAACCACGTTTTCAATCATGTCATGCTTGCTGAATAGCTGCCCGAACCTGGAGGATCTAGTCATTGGAGTAAGTACAAATTTTCTAATTATTTCCTTTGAATTATTCAAAACTACGTATGTATGTATGATGGCATTAAGCATTCTATTTTGTTATCAGGATGAAATGTTTGATTTTCCAGACCCGGAAGCTTCAGCGCTAGAATACTGGGATCAGCAGATGCCTTCGGATTGCATGACAAATACGCTAAGCACGGTAACTATAAACGTGGTCGATGTACACCGCAAGGGCTCGCATCCAACGAAGCAGTCTAGAACCTCTGGATCGATGCTAACATGAATTTCACCTTTTTTCATATTCCCTCTAGATTCTTTGTCATTATCTTCTTCAATTTGGAATCGAGCCAAGAGATCGAAAACAACAGGAGGCAGTGCTTGTGCCTCGGAGGTACGGTAGCCATGCACCGCCAACCTATGTGTCCAAGGGCCGCCATCCAGGCTTAATCATATGTATCAGTTTGTAAGAGCATAGGCTAATGAATCAGTTTGGATCTGTATCAGTATGTACATCAATATATTTGAATTCGATTGAATATGTCTTCAGATTGGTTGTGCGCATTAAACAATTGTCTATAAAATACCTTAGATGCTCAAAGCGAACACATGTTAAAGCGCACAACGACTCAAAGCGTCTACACCTGTCGTTTCTTGTTGTTCTCTATGAGCAATTATTTAAACCATTAAAAATTTTCTCATCGCGCACAACGGCCATAAATTCGTCTGTTCTTAGCTTTGTGCAATTATGTCAGCGGCTATTAATTTTTCCAGCTCACATCCCACCGGCCGATCAAACATTCTTGAGAAATGCACTTGTCTGGTATCAATCAGCTGTAGATTGACGAGCAGTCTTTTGTATATTCACGAGAACCCCTCCTATAGCATGACGGGGTCTTCGATGGAGCCACACATTAACTCTACTTCGGTCGCATCCTCATAAACCAATACAATACGCTGCCATGCGTTGTGCGTTTTGCGCCTTGAGCAATTCCAGTTTTCCATGCGTTTTGCGCGGTGAGCAATTCTGATAGTTTGTTACTCCCTTCTGTATTATTTAGCACGGTGTGCGCGTCGAATAAAATGTATTAAAAAGGATTAGTGGAGATTAGTATTGGTGGTAGTAATTTTCCAATTGGCATCATTGTTGATCAAGGCGAAAACCCGTTGAGTTTTATTTTGATTGGTCCAATTCCCCTATAAAATGGCGGACAAGGAGCCCTCATCTTCTCACAACTTCCTCTACTTTCCTATATCATCTTCTTCTTTTTGCCCACACAACCTCCGTCTGGAAACAATAAGGTCTTCTTATGTTCGAGAATGATGCATGAGGTAGAAATGGACGAGATGGAGATGGATATGGGGTGTAAAGATGAGATTGTCTTCTACTGTTCGGGCCTAATGCTTGAGATAGAAATGGACGATAGAATTCAACCAGTACTTTTTTCACGCATGCACGTGGAACGGCCATCTCCTCTTTACACTATCTTCTCCTCCATCCCCTTCATCTTTATACTATAGATCGTCTAAGACACACAAACACCTCCTACTGTCCTATCCGATCTCGAAAATGAAAATCTCATTCTATTTATAACAAACCATGTGTTGGTGTTCACCGCCTCTTGGGAATCGGAGTTCTTTTCGGTGTCTTTGAACCGTCGTCATACTTGACAGCCGGGTACAACGACGCCTTCAACGACGACACTCCTATAAGGGCTACGGTGGCAGAAAGTTGGCAAACACGTCCATAAACTCAACGAAGATGGTCGCTTCGTTACGTTAGTTAACGTCGTTGCCGGCTTTCGGCAACCGTAGGCAGGATAGGAGTGTCGTCATTGCAGGCGTCGTTGTAGGGTGAAGCACGCAGATCACGCCGACAATTTATCCGGTAAAAAGCCCCTTCATTGCAAACATCTTACGAAGACAATCATATGTATCAGTTTGTAAAGAGCATGGGGTAATGAATATGTTTTGTTCTGTATCAGTATGTACATCCATATAGTTCAATGGCTGGGTCATTTTGAAAATGTCATCAATTGGAATATGTATGAGATATAATCTAAAAAATTTCAATCAGTTTACGAAGTCGATTGAATATGTAGCCGATTTAATCTAAAATGTCTTCAGATTGATTATGTATCAGAGATAATCTAAAAGTTTGCATGTAAACAAGTTAATTTTATCATAGACGGAATTTAACAACTTGCTTGGAGGGACATTTTCGCGTTCTTTACAATACGTCGATAAAGACGCCAGTGGTTGAAGGCAGGCCGTTGGATGGCTGACGTGTTGCCACGCTGGCAGTGAGCCGCGCGGCACGGGGGTTTAGATATTTGTAACTGCAAGCGCACGGTGTTGTAGTGTGGCTTGGGGGTCGAACACAGGGAGGCTAGGATGTGCTTGTGTCAAGGAGGACCAAAATCACCCCGTGGGCGAGCTAGCCCGAATCGGTTGATGGGTTGTCACGATATAGGAATGCAAGGTATGAACAATAAGAAAATAAACCCGGGACTTTGGTTTCCACTCCAACGAGTGACTCTCGCCGATGCGGCCTACGGGTAGGTTGGCGATCGGAATTAGGTTATAATGGTGAGACGTTGCCTCTGAAAGTGGTACCGGCATCCCATGGGCCCGATATTCCGGTCGGTGCCCAGGATGATACACCAGACTTCCCGGATTTGATCAGTGGGCACTCCCGTGTCCATTAACACTGATCGATTCCGGGAGCACTAAGCTCGCAACGATAACTCCCAACGTCTCATCCTGCCGCTCCCGTGCGCTAGGATTCGACGTCTACGCTAAGGGCGTGAGTTATGGCTAGGGAGTCAACCGCCAAGTTTATTCCCCCTTGGCCCAACGGTCAAAGGCGGTCTTTTTCCCATCGATGACAATGAAACACCCCGCGTAACCGTTAGATTCCTAATCCCTATCGATTTCCTAACCCTATGGATGCATCGGGAAGATCCCCCGAAGGGGTTTCCGCCAAAATCCCAGATTTGGGAACTACTCACAAAAATTCATTAAAAAGCGATATAAATGAAAATGAACCGTTGGAATCATAATCAGACGATTGGAATGCGGAAGTAATAGAGTAATTAAGACAATACTAAAATTTGAGAAAGATCCGAAAACTTACAAAAGAACAGTAATTACAGCCGTCACAATAGGAGAAAACAGTAAAAACTAGCAGCTCGCCCGTTTCTGGAACCCTATGGGTTCTATTTATAGGCTCTCGTATCACCCGATCGGTTGACAAGTCAACCGATCAGGTGATCCGTTACAGATAATAACAGAAAACGGCGAACTTTCACCCGGTCATATGAACCGGTCGGGTGAGTTCTTGGAGTGACCGGTTGGATCTTGGCGCCATCGGGTGAAGGGATCGGTTGGGTGCCCGTGTCTCCGGCTCCTCAGCATCAGCTACAGATGAACCGATCGGGCGAGAGTCACCCGATCGGTTGGAATTTGGCTCGAAAAGACAGAGAGTTGGCCCCCGTTGAACCGGCCTGTGAACCGGTCGGGTGACTTTCACTTGAGCTCCGGCTGAGACCGGGTGGTGCACGCGTGCATCACCCGATCGGTTGGAGATGACCAACCGACCGGGTGAGGGGCTGAAAGATGTATTCTTCGTCGTTTGACCCCCTGGATCACGCGTGACTCCTCCCGTTTCTCCGGGGACTTGAGATATCGTCGTTAAACGTCCCCTACGCGGGCAATCTCCTGCAAACATGGAGAAACAAAGAAAAGTGAAAGAAAACGAGAAAATACGAGAAAACGAATAAAAGACGGTGGAAAATACGGAGAAACACAAAAGAAAACGTGCGTGAATATATGAAACATAAACGCACGTCAAAATCCCCCAAGCTGAACTCTTCCTCGTCCTCGAGGAAGACGAGTGAGAGTAGGAGCTCGGAGGGAGAAAATAGAGAGAAAGAGAGAAAAAGAAAACTCTATATCCTAGATCGCCCGTCAGAGCCAACAAAAATCAAAAACGACACACCAAGCAAGCAAATGTCAAATCACATCACTAAACCTAGGAAAACGAGTCCAAATAAGTGTCGTGGGCCCACGCGGTGAAGCGCGTGTGAGTGCGGTCGTGTGCTAGAAAATGGTGTCGCTTTCTACAATGTGCTATAAGCTCATATACGCAAATCCAGGAGATGACCCAAATACCGATTCGAATTTGAAATTGCGGTGAATATTAGTTCAAGCATGCATGAGAAGAGTATAAGAAGTGAAACGTATCATGCATCGGGGACTCCACAACTAGGGTCAAGGAAATCACGCCACTATAGCCTAGATACTAGCTAAAAAGTTCCTAAGCCAAGTGTTTTCGAAAACGATGGGGGTTGAGATGATGTGGAGTTAAACACTCGGTGCAAATTCTCGCCTTCCCTTTATTCTCGGTAGATAGGAAAAATATTCACACTTGCAATTTTTTTTGGGTTTTGGGTATTTGTATTTTTTTGGCTTTTTGGCTATACAAAATTTTTCTTTTCTTTTCTTTTTGGGTTTTTCTTTTCTTTTCTCTTTTTTTTGGATTTTTGGGTTTTTGGCTATACACATGTGTACTCTCCCAAGTGGGAGAACGGTACACAACAAGGGGATTTGCACCAAGTAAAACAAAAAAGAAGTCGAAATCTAAACACTTGGGCAAAGGAAACTATTCTCGCTAAATAGAGTATAGGCTAAATGGGTTATCCTAGTCCTTAATTGTGGAATCCCGACGCATGCGAATTGAAATATACGATATAAATATAGCATGCATATAGTAGAAGCAAATACCGCATATTCAAATCGAAGCATGATAATCTAGGGGTCATTCCTGGACAGGTATATAGAGTAAAATCACAAAGTAGAAGCACACCAAATAGCTAGGCACGACGCACGACTCACAAAAAGCTAAGTGGACCCACGATGCGTGAAATGCAAGAGAACTCGAAATCTTAGGGTTAGTGAATGTGATTATCGATGTCATGCTAGGTGTGTGTGATTTTGTGGAGATTCATCATAGGGTTCATCTCTAGGAGAAAGAGATAAAAAGAAGAAAAGAAAAAGAAAAAGAAAAAATAAAAAATAAAAAACACGATGAAAACGACACAAAAACGAAAAAGGACTCAAATGACGCACACAGTGCGACTCCCCCAAGCTGAAGCTTGCATTGCCCTCAATGCAATATGAGTGAGTACGGGAGGGAAATGGAGATGGGGGGGAATACGCACCGACACAAAAAAAAGAAATGAAAACGAGAAAAACAAAGAGATGAAACTGAGAATAAAGAAAAATCAAAATCAAACCACATGACACGAAAATAGAAATAAAACCACACGACACGACACTCAAAAGGGGGAAAAACAAGCATACGCACAAAAATGAGAAAAAAACAAAAGAAAACACAACAACACACCAAAATAGACGTCCCCCAAGCTAGACATGACAGTGCTAGCAAATAAAATGTGATCGTGAAATGCAGAAATATGCGAGGGGGAGTCAAAAACAAACAAGGTGAAATTAAGAAAAGTAAAAAGGAAGTGATGCGACTCGTGAATGGGTCACCCCCGACCGATATAAAGCAGGGCCCCGCAAAGACAGATGGGCACAAACGTAGGGGGGATCAAAGGCGGGATGGGAGAAATCAAGCGGGGGCACCACCCTCTGGGGGTGGTGATGGGGGCCGGTGCTGGGGTCCAGGAGTCATGGGGGGTGGAATGTGGAGCTCGGTGGAATCGGGTGGATCTTCACGGATGTGGCGGATGAAGCCTTCCAGGAAGGGGAGGTCTTGGTCGACGGACACCTGGGTTACCCGACCGCTCTGTCCAGCTAGGAGGATCATGGCTGTGAATCGGTTAGCCTCGTCGTCGTCTCGGAATTGCATCCCATAGTTGGGATCGTAAATGTAAGGCGGGGGAACGGTGTGTGGGGTGGTAGATGGTTTGGAGGTGGTGGGTTGGGTGGGGGGTCATGTGCGACGAGCACGACGGGTGGGCCTAGGGTTGGAAGAGCTGGCGTCGGTGGGCTTAACACGGCGGTGAGGCATTGTGCGAAAGTCGTGTGTGTGCGTGAGTATGCGAAATACAATGAATAAACACAAACACGACCAACGAGCAAATGGAATATTTTAGGGCAAAATTAAGATTGAGTTAAGGAGCGAGTTTACCCAAGCGAAATGGCGAAGCTTGCTCGTAGATGTCCCCACGTCGTGCAATGAGAGTAACGTGAAGCCACGGCGACCTCTTTCAGCAAGAATTTTCGAAATGGGCGTTGTTTGGGGGGAATTAGGTCAGAAACTCGAAATGAAAGGAGAGAGGGAGTGTAAATGATGGAGAGATTGATGGAGGAGGTGGGGAGATGGAGTATTGGAGGAGTGGAGGACGTGGGGGAGTGAATCGGGCTGTTGGGGAGCAGAGGCAGGCGAAACGACGACGGAAATTGCGATCGGGCGAGGGCGGAACGAACGGGTGGTCGGTGGGTTTTTATAGGGTTTTAAGTCGAACCGATCGGGTGACTTTTCACCCGATCGGTTGACGGTTAGGTCAAAAATTCTCACCGAAGAAGTGCTACAGGCGAACCGGTCGGTTAACTTGTCAACCGATCGGTTGGCCGCTCTACTCATTTTCCCGAGAATTGAGGGTTGCTCACCCGGTCGCCTCAACCGATCGTGCTCTGACTCAACTGATCGGTTGGTGTTTCCCAAAAAATTTCCCGAGAATTCTCCCCAGCTCACCCGGTCTGTCACCCGGTCTCTCCATTCTTCAACCGATCGGTTCATTTGGGGACAGATTTCGGCTTGTATCTGATACATCCCAACCGATCGGGTGAGTTATCAACCGATCGGTTGGGGCTTTGCTTCCTGCAAAAACCAACAGTTTGTCTAAGTCCTTGAACGGATGCTCTTGCGGCTGATTTTATTCATAAAAATAGATAAAATAAAGTAAAAGATAACACTAAAAAGTGGGGCAAAAGTTTAGAGCATGGGTTGCCTCCCATGAAGCGCACTTGTTTAACGTCGTTGGCTCGACGCCTGCAAGTGATGTTCACGGTGGTTGATACGGGTGATGCCCGAAGTTCGGCATCTCTTCTTCATCGGAGCTTAAGGCCTTTGGAGTAGTCAGTGGCTGGAGAAATATTTGCTCGACTACCCTCTCCTTGTTCTTGGGATCCGGGGGTTTCTCTTTCGTATTGGCGTTTACCGCCATCTTCTTAAGGATCCAGACCTCGTCTTTGGTGAGGTCCATGGGTTCTTTCCCCATTCTCCTCGTAGGAGGAGCCTTGGGGAACCCGGGAGGGGTCGTACATGCTGCACTTGCTTTCCCAGCAGCATCATTGTTCTTGGGGCCGTATTGGTCTTCTGAATCCCCCAAGTCATCGGGGGGGTTTCTTAAGAGAATCTCCCAGGAGCTCTCTTCAGCAGCTTTATCTTCCTCCACCTCCAGCAAATTACACCGAGGGTCATCTGGGGGATCGGGGTACTTCATGGACAACCCCAGATCAAATTCAACCTTTTCTCCGCTGACGTTTAGCGAAATTTTTCCGTTCTTCACATCAATCAAAACGCCAGCAGTGGCCATGAAAGGCCGTCCCAGGATGATGGGGGTGTGTGCGTCTTCAGGCATGTCCATGACTACGAAGTCCACTGGCACATGCACCCCTTTTACATTGACGGGGAGGTCATCCACAATCCCCACCGGATATTTGACCGACCGGTCAGCAAGTTATAGGGTCATACCGGTGGGCTCCAAATCACCCATTCCTATCCTTTTATACATCGACAAGGGCATCAAACTTACACTCGCTCTGAGATCGACGAGTGCACGATGAATCTTTACTGCCCCGATCGTGCAAGGAATTGAGAAGCTCCCCGGGTCTTTAAGTTTCGGCGGATTTGCCCTCTGGATGAGAGCGCTACATTCTGCCGTCAACACTACTTTCTCCTTTCTAGACCCTCTCGTCACCAAATCTTTCAGGAATTTTGCATAGGAGGGGATTATTTCGATTGCTTCCAGGAAGGGGATTTGCAAGCTCAGGTCCTTGACCATGGCGAAGAACTTGCCATATTTCTCGTCGATTTTGGCCTGAGCTAACCGTTGTGGAAAAGGCACAACGGGTTTGAACACCTTCGGGCTCCCTTCCTCGTTCTTCTTCTTCTCTTCTTCAGAGACTCCCTCCGGAGTCGTAGGATTTGATGACGAAGCACCGGCGTCATTTGATTTTTCGATCGGTCGCTCGACGACCAATGGTGCTTCCGGTCTGTTAGGGGGCACTCTAGTAGGAATTTGTGTCCCGCTTCTCAGAACGATAGCGGACACATTTGTGTGCTCGTGCACGAGTGCCGACGTTTGGGTTGCTCCCCTCCGGTTCACCTCCGGTTGTGGCGGCAATTGGTTTTGTGACCTTGAAAGGTTCGCCACTTGTAACCCCAGCTGGGTTACTTGGTCCGTGAGGGCCCGCTGACCCATTTCCAGCTTTTGATTGATCTTCTCCTGGTTGGTTATATATTGAGTCAAGAGAGACTCAACCGGAGAGACGGTCCTCTGTTGGCCATACTGCTGCTGCTGCTGGATTGGTTGCTGATTCCTGGGGGCGTAAAATTGTTGCTGAGGTTGCTGCTGATATTGTTACTGCTGAATCTGACTCTGCTGTGGCCTAGCCGGCTGATATGTTTGTTGTTGCGGCTGCTGAGGTGGCGAGGGCTGAAATGGTGCCCGGTAACCAAAGTTAGGGTGGTTCCGGTTGTTTGGAGAGTAGGCCGGGTTGGAATTGGTTCTTGGTGGATACGGCGCATTTCCCATGGGGTTGTAAAATAGTGCGCTCGCCTGGTCCAACGGTGGTGAGACGTCACCACCGTCGAATTCCCCAAAAATTTCAGATTCTACCGCTGCAATATGTTGTGCACCTGCCCCACTGGCTCCTACCATTAGTGCGGAGATCTGGGTCGAAAGCAAGTCGAATTTGCTTGAAATTTTGTCGATGTCCTCGACTCTGTGTATACCCCCAGACCTGGGTGTGGCTCTCTCGTCACACCACCGCTCATTGTTGGATGCCATATTTTCCAGAATATGTCCGGCATCTTCCTCGCTCCTTGACATGAAGGAACCCCCAGCCGCGGCGTCCATAGAAGATTTTAGGTCATCCCTCAGCACATTGTAGAACAGATTAATAATCTGCCACTTCGGAAGCTCATGGTGAGGGCATCTTCTCTGCATCTCCTTGTATCTCGTCCAAGCTTCATGCAAGGACTCGTGGCTGGCCTGGGAGAAGGAGGAGATCTCACTCCTCAACTTCATGGTCTTCCCCGGAGGAAAGAACTTCGTCAGAAAAGCGTTGGAGAGCTTCTCCCAGGTATTGAAAGTGTTGGGGTCCTTCCCCCTAAGCCATTGCTTGGCTTTGTCTCGCAACGAGAAGGGGAACAGCTTCAGACGGATCGCCTCAGTTGTGACACCGTTAATCCGGAAGGTGTCACATTTCTCCAAGAAGGAGTCTAGATGCTCGATCGGGCTCTCCATGGGTGCACCCGAAAACTGATCCTGCTGGATCCATGTCACCAAAGACGGCTTTAGCTCAAAGTTTTGGGCCGTAATAGCTGGAGGACAGATGGCGGAAGTGGACTCGATAGATGGCATCGAGTACTCCAGCAGGGACTTGCGAGGCAGGGTGTTCTCCTCCATGGATTCGGGATCCTCTCTTCTTCGCTTCTCAGCGGCCAAGCGCCTAAGGGTGGCGTTAATCTCTGGATCAACTGGGATCAAGTCGTCGAGACTTCTTGAACTCCTGCGCATGAAAAACAACAAACACCCGTGAAGCGACAAGTGGGAAAGAAACAGATAAGATAAGAAATTGAAAAAATAAAAAAAAGAAAATAAAAAGGAAAAAGGAGAATGTGAAAATTATCGCGAGGTAGGGATGAGAGCTAGACACTAGGGGTTCAAGAGATCCTGAAATAACAAGCACGTTGCCTCCCCGGCAACGGCGCCATAAACTTGACGTGTTACCACGCTGGCGGTGAGCCGCGCGGCACGGGGGTTTAGATATTTGTAACCGCAAGCGCACGGTGTTGTAGTGTGGCTTGGGTGTCGAACACAGGGAGGCTAGGATGTGCTTGTGTCAAGGAGGACCAAAATCACCCCGTGGGCGAGCTAGCCCGAATCGGTTGATGGGTTGTCACGATATAGGAATGCAAGGTATGAACAATAAGAAAATAAACCCGGGACTTTGGTTTCCACTCCAACGAGCGACTCTCACCAATGCGGCCTACGGGTAGGATGGCGATCGGAATTAGGGTCTAATGGTGAGACGTTACCTCTGAAAGTGGTACCGGCATCCCATGGGCCCGATATTCCGGTCGGTGCCCAGGATGATACACCGGACTTCCCGGATTCGATCAGTGGGCGCTCCCGTGTCCATTAACACTGATCGATTCCGGGAGCACTAAGCTTGCAACGATAACTCCCAACGTCTCATCCCGCCGCTCCCGCGCGCTAGGATTCGACGTCTACGCTAAGGGCGTGAGTTATGGCTAGGGAGTCAACCGCCAAGTTTATTCCCCTTGGCCCAATGGTCAAAGGCGGTCGTTTTCCCGCCGATGACAATGAAACACCCCACGTAACCGTTAGATTCCTAATCCCTATCGATTTCCTAACCCTATGGATGCATCGGGAAGAGCCCCCGAAGGGGTTTCCGCCAAAATCCCAGATTTGGGAACTACTCACAAAAATTCATTAAAAAGCGATCTAAATGAAAATGAACCGTTGGAATCACAATCAGACGATTGGAATGCGAAAGTAATAGAGTAATTAAGACAATACTAAAATCTGAGAAAGATCCGAAAACTTACAAAAGAACAGTAATTACAGCCGTCACAATAGGAGAAAACAGTAAAAACTAGCAGCTCGCCCGTTTCTGGAACCCTAGGGGTTCTATTTATAGGCTCTCGTATCACCCGATCGGTTGACAAGTCAACCGATCGGGTGATCCGTTACAGATAATAACAGAAAACGGTGAACTTTCACCCGGTCATATGAACCGGTCGGGTGAGTTCTTGGAGTGACCGGTTGGATCTTGGCGCCATCGGGTGAAGGGATCGGTTGGGTGCCCGTGTCTCCGGCTCCTCAGCATCAGCTACAGATGAACCGATCGGGCGAGAGTCACCCGATCGGTTGGAATTTGGCTCGAAAAGACAGAGAGTTGGCCCCCGTTGAACCGGCCTGTGAACCGGTCGGGTGACTTTCACTTGAGCTCCGGCTGAGACCGGGTGGTGCACGCGTGCATCACCCGATCGGTTGGAGATGACCAACCGACCGGGTGAGGGGCTGAAAGATGTATTCTTCGTCGTTTGACCCACTGGATCACGCGTGAATCCTCCCGTTGCTCCGGGGACTTGAGATATCGTCGTTAAACGTCTCCTACGCGGGCAATCTCCTGCAAACATGGAGAAACAAAGAAAAGTGAAAGAAAACGAAAAAATACGAGAAAACGAATAAAATACGGCGGAAAATACGGAAAAACACAAAAGAAAACGTGCGTGAATATATGAAACATAAACGCACGTCAATGGCGGGCTGGGGTGCCGTTCCACTTTACTGTAAACTGCATCAGGATGTGCGACGGGAGGTCGAGGAGTGGAAGGCAGGCCTTTGGATGGCGGTCGGGGGTTTTGTTCCAATTTACTATAACCTGCACCAGGATGTGCGATGGGGGGTCAAGGAGTGGAAGGCATGCCGTTGGATGGCGGGCTGGGGTTTCGTTCCACTTCAGGATGTGCGACGGGAGGTCGATGAGTGGAAGGCAGACCGTTGGATGGCGGAGGGACCCGTTGTCTGGGAACGGTGGTGCCCAGTGGGGTGATTGGCATGGCGATGCCTTCACCGATGATTTGGACCGACAACCCGCGGGCGGCGACGCCTCCCCCGGGGGTGGAGGTCGTCACGGAGTAGGCGTTGGAGGGGAGGAGCGGTTCGCCCTAAGTCCCCTGGTGTAATTTCTACAAGGGAAGTCGGGGAGTGGAAGGCGGGCCGCTCCATGTGTAAGAGTAATAACTCGTTGGCGATCCGCCTGTAAGAGGAAGAATTCGTCGGGAAGGAGAGGTCCGGTATCAACGGAGGGCCTATCCAACGATCGGGCCAACGGGAGGTTTCTTTTGAGAGGGGAGGAGTGTCTAGAGGCAAATCGTCCCTAACACCCTGGGATTGTGAGGAGAGATCGAATACGGGGGCGTCTCGCCCCCTTTCAAACTTCATGGTAAGGCTTTTCTTTCTTTGCTTTGATCAATTATGTCTCAGCATTGAGCAATTAAATAAGCGGCTACAAAACCACTCATACCTCAGAATTACTCACCGCACACAACCACTCAAACTCAGAATAAGCTCACCGCACAAAACCACTCAAAACTCAGAATTGCTCAGCGCACAAATCCACTCAAAACTCAAAATTGCTCATCGCACAGAACCACTCAAACTCAGAAGTGCTCACCGCACACAACCTCTCAAAAATCAGAACTGCTCAGAGCACAAAACCACTCAAACCTCAGAATTGCTCACCACACACAACCAAATTTATCGCAGTGAGGGTGAACTGCCACAAAGTTCTCCACTGGGTCACAGTTGCTCTTGCTTTTGAGGACATTTGTGTCATTTTTCGGGTCAAATGTCTCCCTGAGAGCTTTCAAATCGCTCCAGCTACATCAATTCTCTCCCATCGCAATTAAAGTCTCTTCATATTTCTGACATCAATCCGCTGTAGATGAGCAGTCTTTTGTATATTCACGAGAACCCCTCTGTAGCATGACGGGGTCTTCGATGTAGCCACACATTAACTCTACTTCTTCTCATCAATACAATTCGCTGTCATGCGTTCTGCGTTTTGCGCATTGAGCAATTCTCGTTTTCTAAACGTTCTGCGCGGTGAGCAATTATGATAGTTACTCGCTTCTGTATTATTTAGCCCGGTGTGCGCGGCGAATATAATGTATTAAAAAATCTTAGTGGAGAGTAGTATTGTTGAGTGTAATTTTCCTATTATGTGATCAAGGCGAAAAACCGTAGGGTTTCATGGTTTTGCGCGGAGAGTAATTAACCTATTTTTTCCACATTCTAAAATAATTTAGGGAGCCCCTTTGGAGATGCTTAAATGTTGATTCCCGAGATCCATTGCATTACTGTCGGATCACGGACTTTTTATACGCTTCATTATGATTGGTCCAATTTCCCCTATAAATGGCGGACAAGGAGCACTCATCTTCTCTAAACTTCGTCTACTTTCTTCTATCATCTTCTTTATTTGCCCACACAACCTCCGTATGGAAACAATAAGTCCTTCAGCTGTTCGTGCATGCTTGATATAGATATGGACGATAGCATTCATCCAGTACTCTTTTCACGTAAAGGTAAAAGAGTACTGGATTCATCCAGCATTCATCCAGTACTCTTTTCACGTAAAGCTCATTCTATTTGTTATGCAACCATTTGGTGTTGTTCGACGCCTCATGTGAATCGGAGTTCCTCAGTGTCTTTGAAACGGCTACATACCCGACTACAGGTTACACCGACGCATGCTATGTCTACACTCATATCCAGCCGATGATGGAAGAAAATCGGCAACGACGGTAATAAACGGAACGAAGATGGTCGCCCGATGAACTCGCGGAAGTTGACGGGGAAGCACGCAGATCACACCGACAATCACATGTTTCAGTTTGTAAGAGCATAGGCTAATGAATCAGTTTGGATCTGTATCAGTATGTACATCAATATATTTGAATGGCTGGGTCATTTTCAAATTAACATCAACTAGAATATGTATGAGACTTAATTTAAACTTTAGCGAAACACGCACAACGGGCATAATTCTGCTGGTTGTGCGCGTTTAAGTATGATGAAATTTGGAATGTGATTGATTCACTGCGCTGGTGCGAGGTGGAATTAAAATTATAGCATCTCACAAATATGCTCAAAGCGCAAAACGGTCAAATTTATTCCCGTGGGGGCGTTGAGCAAATTTGTCATGACTTTAGCTAAATGCGCACAACGGGCATAATTCTGCTGGTTGTGCGTGTTTAACAGTTTAAGTATGATGAAATTTGAAATTTGATTGATTAACTGCGGTGGCGCGCAGTGGGAGTAAAATTATAGCATCTCACAAATATGCTCAAAGCGCAAAACGGGCAAATTTATTCCCGTGGGGGCGTTGAACAAATTTGTCATCGACGCAACTTTTGCGTAACGCGCACAACCGGTATAATTCTGCATGTTGTGCGCTTTGCGCCCTTATGTTAACCATTACAAATTTGCTGAACGCGCACACCGGCTCAAAATGAACACCTGATGATACTTGTTGTGCGCTTTGAGCAATTTTTTAAACCATTAAAAATTTTCTCACCGCGCACAACTGCCATAAATTTATTGGTATTGAACGTTTAGCAATTATGTAACGGCTATAAATTATTCCACCTTACTTGCCACCGGTAATAAATTCTTGGGAAAATCATATGTCTGGTATCAATCAGCTGTAGATTCAGGAGCAGTAGTTTGTTATTCACGAGCACCCTTCTGTAGCTTGACGGGGTCTTCGATGTAGCCACACAGTTAATATGGTACTGCAGCAGTCACATCATCATTGACCCATCTACGTTGTGCGCATTGAGCAATTCCCATTTTCCATGCGTTTTGTGTGAGGATCAATTATAATAGTTTCTCTCTTCTGTATTATTTAGCCCGGGGTGCGTGTCGAATAAAATGTATTAAAAAATCTTAGTGGAGAGTAGTATTGTTGGGAGTAATTTTCCTATTAGCATCAATGTTGATCAAGGCGAAAAATCGATGAGTTTCCTTGTTATGCGCGGAGAGTAATTAACCTATTTTGATCCAGATGCTAAAACAATTGGGATTACGCGATTTTCGCGTTGGTATTCCGCGGTTTGCGCGTTGAGTAAATAATTGTTTATTCCTGAGATCCATTGCATTACTGTAGGATCAAGGACTTATTATACGCTTCATTTTGATTGCTCCAATTCCCCTATAAAAATGGCGGACAATGAGCACTCATCTTCTCACAACTTCATCTACTTTTTTCCATCATCTTCTTCTTTATTTGCCCCCACAACCTTCGTATTGAAACAGTAAGTCATTCAGCTGTTCGTGCATGCTTGATATAGATATCAGATATGGACGATAGCATTCATTCAGTTGTTCGTTCATTTATAATCAGGCATTCCTGAAAAAGGGTTTCCATATGACCGTCCCCGACACTGGGCACCCAGGTCAGCCGCCCAAGAAGTACTGGTCAGGGGGACATAACCAGCACATTGTGTCAAGTATGATACATACTTGACAGCCGGTTACAACGACACGTGCAATGACGACACTCCTATCATGTTTCACGGTTGTCGACAGTCGGCAACGACGATAATAAACGTAACGACGATGGTCGACCGAGGTAACTAGATGGTTATAGATTGTTATGGACGCCTCCCCCAAGCTTTTAACTTATGACTAAATTTTTTCATCTCCCTTGCTTCGACCAAATTCTGAACTAAACCCTAACCCTAGATCCATCTACATCTGTCCGATCGAGTTTGCTTGAACTTATGCAATCGATTGATCTGCGCGTCCTTCTTTTTTGTTGAAAGGTATCGATCACAGTTCATTTTTTTGCTTTTAGCGATCGAGGATCATCTCATCCTTCCTAAGATCATCGAACTTTGTCTGCTCCTTCGGAATACCCTTCAAGATTGAAGCACGAACAACGTCCTCGGGCCCACGAAGTATCGAAATTACTGTAACCATTGATCCAGACGTTCTAGAATGCTTCTTTGGATGCGAGCCGTTGCGCCCGCCTATGTTCCAGGTTCAAAAATCCATGTTTTTTAACTTATTGAAGTTTCAATAAGTTAAAAAAACATGGATTTTTGAACCTGGAACATAGGCGGGCGTAAGGGCTCGCATCCAACGAAGCATTTTAGAACGTCTGGATCAATGGTTACTGTAATTTCACCATATTCCCACTCGATTGTTCTTCATTTTCTTATTCAATTTGAATGCGAACCAAGAGATCGAAAACAAAAGGAGGGAGTGCTGTTGCCTCAGAGGGACGGTAGACATGCACCGCCAACCTATGTGACCAAGGGCCGCCATCCAGGCTTAATCATATGTATCAGTTTATAAGAGCATAGGCTAATGAATCAGTTTGGATCTGTATCAATCTGTATGTACATCAATATATTTGAATGGCTGGGTAATTTTCAAAATGTCATCAATTTGAATATGTATGAGATTTAATCTAAAATTTTGCAAGCAGTTTCTGAATTCTATTGAATATGCCTTCAGATTGAAAAGGTATCAGATTTATTTTTAAAGTTTGTATGTAGTTTCTGAGTCAGAGTGAATAAGTATCCGGTTTAATCTACAATGTTTTCAGATTGAACAAGTATAAGAAGACTTAAATCTAAAAGTTTGGATGTAGGCGTGGTTGGGATTCAGATTAAGAATGATGAAATTAGGAATTTGATTGATTCACTGCGGTGGTGCGCAGTGGGAGTAAACTTATAGCATCTCACAAATATGCTCAAAGAGCAAAACGGGCAAATTTATTCCCGTGGGGGCGTTGAGCAAATTTGTCATCGACGCAACTTTTGCGTAACGTGCACAACCGGCATAATTCTGCATGTTGTGCGCTTTGCCTCATTATGTTAACCATTACAAATTTTGCTGAACGTGCACACCGGCTCAAAATGAACACCTGGCGTTACTTGTTGTGCGCTTTGAGCAATTTTTTGGTACTGAACGTTGAGCACTAATGTAACGGCTATAAATTTTTCCACCTTACTTGCCACCGGTCATAAATTCTTGGGAAAATCATATGTGTGGTATCAATCAGCTGTAGATTCAGGAGCAGTTTTTTCTTATTCACGAGCACCCTTCTGTAGCTTGAGGGGGTCTTCGATGTAGCCACACAGTAAATATGGTACTGCAGCAGTCACGCCCTCATTGACCTATCTGCGTTGCGCGCATTGAGCAATTCCCGTTTTCCATGCGTTTTGCGCGGTGATCAATTATAATAGTTTCTCTCTTCTGTATTATGTAGCCCGGGGTGCGTGTCGAATAAAATGTATTAAAAAATCTTAGTGGAGAGTAGTATTGTTGGGAGTAAGTTTCCTATTAGCATCAATGTTGATCAAGGCGAAAAATCGTTGAGTTTCATTGTTATGCGCGGAGAGTAATTAACCTATTTTGATCCAGATGCTAAAATAATTGGGATTACGCGATTTTCGCGTTGGTATTACGCGGTTTGCGCGTTGAGTAAATAATTGTTGATTCCCGAGATCCATTGCATTACTGTAGGATCACGGACTTATTATACGCTTCATTTTGATTGCTCCAATTCCATATAGAAACTCCACCACAAATCTCTAAAAACCCCCCTTCAAAATGGAATATCTCTAAAAGATGCTATTTTTGAGGATGAGCAACTCTAACCCACCATCTTCAAATCCTATTTTCTCTTTGTTTAAGCTTTACTAATGAAAAATATTTATCATTAAAATGGGTTAATCTAATACATTATTTCTGCATGAAAGAAAACTATAAATAATATTATTCTTCAATGTTAATTTTTTTTAATTTTTAAGTATTTAGTATTTCTTGTAATATTGTAAATATTTTAAATTTGCTCGAAAAATATCCAATATTGGTCTCATGTAGTAGGTATAATTGAGATATTTCCATCGATACTAAAATTATTAAATTTGGTCACGTGATTTGTAAAATACATTTGTAATAAATAGCCGTTACCAAGCCATGACGTTAATAAACGCAACAAAGGGCTGATATCAATTAGCCGTTGTGCGCGTCGTGCGCGGTGGTTAAAAGTCATAGTGTTAATCAATATCCATCCGCTGTACACACACGGTCTCACATCTGAGGACTCCACATTACACACAAGGGCTTATAGTGGAACCAATTAACCCGCACGCACAACAGAAACAATTTGATTGTTTTTGTTGCGCTGGAAAATAAATAATATTTCGAGTCTTTGACGGAGAGTAATTCAAGGCGCAAAACGGTTCAGTTTCCTTGTCGTGTGGGGAGAGTAAATTGCCTCTTTTTCAGCTGAGCCTAAAATACTTAGGATTACTCGTTTTTCTCGGTGGGATTACGCGTTGAGTAAATAAGATGTTCATTCCTGAGATCCCTAGCATTACTGTAGGATAAATGGATCGTGAATGCCGTGAATGCCCTGGAGAAACGTATGAAATCGGAGGACTACAGGCTGATGCAGTCTCCTCCCTAATATGCTTCTCTCCCTGGTCTGCGAAGAGAAGAATGGCCCCCCGGGCCTTTGCGCCCTGGTTGGCTGCTCTGGGTCAATTAGGTTGGCGGTGCATGTGTACCGTCTCTCTGAGGCACAAGCACTCCCTCCTTTCTTTTTGATCTCTTGGCTCGCAGGCAAATTGGCAAATCTGACTGTGGATGAAGCAGATCATAATTGTCTCATAATGCAGAAGCTGGAAGCCTGGAACCTGTGCGGTAACACAAAAGGCATGGTTGTCTCAGATTTCCAGAAAATCAAATGATGTGAAGAGTCACACATCCATTTCCTCGTCCGAACAGATGATGTTGATGATGCTCAAGTAAAGCGACAGAAATTACAAAACGAGCAGGGAAGTGACTGTAATGACACGCCAATGACGGCATGTCGCGCCTTTGAACTATTTGAATTAGAAAATGTTTTGAACTATTTGAGTCTTTGGATAATTATCGGAGGAAGCCATCTTATGAACACTTTTCCTTGTGTATGCGTGTGCGGAGGCCCATGTCCAGTAGTGCACATATCATATTGGTCTCTTATATTGGTCTCTTATATGCGGTGAAGATCTTCTCTGGATTAAGCTTTTACTTCACCGATCAGTTCGAGCCTCCTTAAAGGGGCTTCCTCGAAAAGGTGGATCTAGCTACCGGTCGAACCGTCCGGAAGAATGTTGACCTGGTGATGGACGCATCAAATGCCAGTGTGTTCTCCGTAGGATCCGCCTTCATTGTCTACAACGAAGATCCTCCACCTACGTGCACCTTAACAGATCTTGAGGAGGTTGTAACGAGAGATGCGACGAGGTTGGGGCCGCATGCAGTGTTTAGTATTCTCTTACTGGAACACATCGCCGCATGCAGTTCTGCATCTGATCTTGTAAGTTGTTCAAAGACCAGCGGTGTTTAGTATTTTGATCTGTTGGTGTTGTTCGACGCCTCATGTGAATCGGAGTTTCTCTCGGTGTCTTTGAAACGGCTACATACATGACTGCAGGTTACACCGACGCATGCTATGACTACACTCATATCCAGCCGATGATGGCAGAAAATCGGCATCGACGGTAATAAACGGAACGAAGATGGTCGCCCGATGAACTCGCGGAAGTTGACGGGGAAGCACGCAGATCACACCGACAACCACATGTTTCAGTTTGTAAGAGCATAGGCTAATGAATCAGTTTGGATCTGTATCAGTATGTACATCAATATATTTGAATGGCTGGGTCATTTTCAAAATAGCATCAACTAGAATATGTATGAGATTTAATCTACACTTTAGCTAAACGCGCACAACGAGCATAATTCTGCTGGTTGTGCGTGTTTTAGTATGATGAAATTTGGAATGTGATTGATTCAATGCGCTGGTGCGCGGTGGAATTAAAATTATTGCAATTCACAAATATGCTCAAAGCGCAAAACGGTCAAATTTATTCCCGTGTGGGCGTTGAGCAAATTTGTCATCGACGCAACTATAGAGCTTAACGCGCACAACGGGCATAATTCTGCATGTTGTGCGCTTTGCGCAATTATGTTAGCCATAACAAATTTGCTGAACGCGCACACCGGCTCAAAGTGAACACCTGGCGATACTTGTTGTGCGCTTTGAGCAATTTTTTAAACCATTAAAAATTTGCTCACCGCGCACAACGGCCAAAATATAAATTTTGCCAGCTCACTTGCCACCGGTCATACATTCTTGGGAAAATCATATGTCTGGTATCAATCAGCTGTAGATTCAGGAGCAGTATTTTCTTATTCACGAGCACCCTTCTGTAGCTTGACGGGGTCTTCGATGTAGCCACACAGTTAATATGGTACTGCAGCAGTCACATCCTCATTGACCCATCTGCGTTGTGCGCATTGAGAAATTCCCATTTTCCATGCGTTTTGCGCGAGGATCAATTATAATAGTTTCTCTCTTCTGTTTTATTTAGCCCGGGGTGCGTGTCGAATAAAATGTATTAAAAAATCTTAGTGGAGAGTAGTATTGTTGGGAGTAATTTTCCTATTAGCATCAATGTTGATCAAGGCGAAAAATCGATGAGTTTCCTTGTTATGCGCGGTGAGTAATTAACCTATTTGATCCAGATGCTAAATAATTGGGATTACGCGATTTTCGCGTTTGTATTCCGTGGTTTGCGCGTTGAGTAAATAATTGTTGATTCCTGAGATCCATTGCATTACTGTAGGATCAAAGACTTATTATACGCTTCATTTTGATTGCTCCAATTCCCCTATAAAAATGGCGGACAAGGAGCACTCATCTTCTCACAACTTCATCTACTTTCTTCCATCATCTTCTTCTTTATTTGCCCACACAACCTCCGTATGGAAACAGTAAGTCCTTCAGCTATTTGTGGAAGGAGAAATCCTCACATCTGGAAACCCTTTTTCGGGCATGCCTGATTATAAATGGACGAACAGCTGAATGAATGCTATCGTCCATATCTGATATCTATATCATGCCCGTTACTCTGTGGTGTCTCTTGTCGAAGATGAAAGAACTCACCCTCAGATGGATACCCTGCACAACAACCACGTTTTCAATCCTGTCATGCTTACTGAATAGCTGCCCGAACCTGGAGGATCTAGTCAATGGAGTAAGTACAAATTTTCTAATTATTTCCTCTGAATAATTCAAAACTACGTATGTATGTATGATGGAATTAAGCATTCTGTTTTGTTACCAAGATGAAATGTTTGATTTTCCAGACCCGGAAGCTTCAGCGCTAGAATACTGGGATCAGCAGATGCCTTCGGATTGCATGACAAATACGCTGAGCACGGTAACTGTAAACGTGGTCGATGTACACCGTAAGGGCTCGCATCCAACGAAGCAGTCTAGAACCTCTGGATCGATGCTAACATGAAATTCACTTTTTTTCATATTCCCTATAGATTCTTCGTCATTATCTTCTTCAATTTGGAATCGAGCCAAGAGATCGAAAACAACAGGAGGGAGTGCTTGTGCCTCGGAGGTACGGTAGCCATGCACCGCCAACCTATGTGTCCAAGGGCCGCCATCCAGGCTTAATCATATGTATCAGTTTGTAAGAGCATATGCTAATGAATCAGTTTGGATCTGTATCAGTATGTACATCAATATATTTGAATTCGATTGAATATGTCTTCAGATTGGTTGTGCGCGTTAAACAATTGTCTATAAAATACCTTAGATGCTCAAAGCGAACACATGTTAAAGCGCACAACGACTCAAAGCATCTACACCTGTCGTTTCTTGTTGTTCGCTGTGAGCAATTATTTAAACCATTAAAAATTTGCTCATCGCACACAACGGCCATAAAT
The DNA here is from genome assembly GCA_030789695.1 of Scilla litardierei. Classification (NCBI taxonomy): domain Eukaryota; kingdom Viridiplantae; phylum Streptophyta; class Magnoliopsida; order Asparagales; family Asparagaceae; genus Scilla; species Scilla litardierei. Next base: position 531,145,512 of record CM061142.1, read on the forward strand.
TCTTCTGTTCTTAGCTTTGTGCAATTATGTCAGCGGCTATTAAATTTTCCAGCTTACATCCCACCGGCCGATCAAACATTCTTGAGAAATGCACTTGTCTGGTATCAATCAGCTATAGATTGACGAGCAGTCTTTTGTATATTCACGAGAACCCCTCATGTAGCATGACGGGGTCTTCGATGGAGCCACACATTAACTCTACTTCGGTCGCATCCTCATAAACCAATACAATACGCTGCCATGCGTTGTGCATTTTGCGCCTTGAGCAATTCCAATTTTCCATGCGTTTTGCGCGGTGAGCAATTCTGATAGTTTGTTACTCCCTTCTGTATTATTTAGCACGGTGTGCGCGTCGAATAAAATGTATTAAAAAGGATTAGTGGAGATTAGTATTGGTGGTAGTAATTTTCCAATTGGCATCATTGTTGATCAAGGCGAAAAACCGTTGAGTTTTATTTTGATTGGTCCAATTCCCCTATAAAATGGCGGACAAGGAGCCCTCATCTTCTCACAACTTCCTCTACTTTCCTATATCATCTTCTTCTTTTTGCCCACACAACCTCCGTCTGGAAACAATAAGGTCTTCTTATGTTCGAGCATGATGCATGAGGTAGAAATGGACGAGATGGAGATGGAAATGGGGTGTAAAGATGAGACGGTCTTCTACTGTTCGGGCCTGATGCTTGAGATAGAAATGGACGATAGAATTCAACCAGTACTTTTTTCACGCATGCACGTGGAACGGCCATCTCCTCTTTACACTATCTTCTCCTCCATCCCCTTCATCTTTGTACTATAGATCGTCTAAGACACACAAACACCTCCTACTGTCCTTTCCGATCTTGAAAATGAAAATCTCATTCTATTTATAACGAACCATGTGTTGGTGTTCACCGCCTCTTGGGAATCGGAGTTCTTTTCGGTGTCTTTGAACCGTCGTCATACTTGACAGCCGGGTACAACGACGCCTGCAACGACGACACTCCTATAAGGGCTACGGTGGCAGAAAGTTGGCAAACACGTCCATAAACTCAACGAAGATGGTCGCTTCGTTGCGTTAGTTAACGTCGTTGCCGGCTTTCGGCAACCGTAGGCAGGATAGGAGTGTCGTCATTGCAGGCGTCGTTGTAGGGTGAAGCACGCAGATCACGCCGACAATTTATCCGGTAAAAAGCCCCTTCATTGCAAACATCTTACGAAGACAATCATATGTATCAGTTTGTAAAGAGCATGGGGTAATGAATATGTTTTGTTCTGTATCAGTATGTACATCCATATAGTTCAATGGCTGGGTTATTTTGAAAATGTCATCAATTGGAATATGTATGAGATATAATCTAAAAATTTTCAATCAGTTTACAAAGTCGATTGAATATGTAGCCGATTTAATCTAAAATGTCTTCAGATTGATTATGTATCAGAGATAATCTAAAAGTTTGCATGTAAACAAGTTAATTTTATCATAGACGGAATTTAACAACTTGCTTGGAGGGACATTTTCGCGTTCTTTACAATACGTCGATAAAGACGCCAGTGGTTGAAGGCAGGCCGTTGGATGGCGGGTTGGGGTGCCGTTCCACTTTACTGTAACTGCACCAGGATGTGCGACAGGAGGTCGAGGAGTGGAAGGCAGGCCTTTGGATGGCGGTCGGGGGTTTCGTTCCAATTTACTATAACCTGCACCAGGATGTGCGACGGGGGGTCAAGGAGTGGAAGGCATGCCGTTGGATGGCGGGCTGGGGTTTCGTTCCACTTCAGGATGTGCGACGGGAGGTTGATGAGTGGAAGGCAGACCGTTGGATGGCAGAGGGACCCGTTGTCTGGGAACGGTGGTGCCCAGTGGGGTGATTGGCATGGCGATGCCTTCACCGATGATTTGGACCGACAACCCGCGGGCGGCGACGCCTCCCCCGGAGGTGGAGGTCGTCATGGAGTAGGCATTGGAGGGGAGGAGCGGTCCGCCCTAAGTGCCCTGGTGTAAGTTCTACAAGGGAAGTCGGGGAGTGGAAGGCGGGCCGCTCCATGTGTAAGAGTAATAACTCGTTGGCGATCCGCCTGTAAGAGGAAGAATTCGTCGGGAAGGAGAGGTCCGGTATCAACGGAGGGCATATCCAACGATCGGGCCAACGGGAGGTTTCTTTTGAGAGGGGAGGAGTGTTTAGAGGCAAATCGTCCCTAACACCCTGGGATTGTAAGGAGAGATCGAATACGGGGGCGTCTCGCCCCCTTTCAAACTTCATGGTAAGGCTTTTCTTTCTTTGCTTTGATCAATTATGTCTCAGCGTTGAGCAATTAAGTAAGCGGCTACAAAACCACTCATACCTCAGAATTACTCACCGCACATAACCACTCAAACTCAGAATAAGCTCACCGCACAAAACCACTCAAAACTCAGTATTGCTCAGCGCACAAATCCACTCAAAACTCAAAATTGCTCATCGCACAGAACCACTCAAACTCAGAAGTGCTCATCGCACACAACCTCTCAAAAATCAGAATTGCTCAGAGCACAAAACCACTCAAACCTCAGAATTGCTCACCACACACAACCAAATTTATCGCAGTGAGGGTGAACTGCCACAAAGTTCTCCACTGGGTCACAGTTGCTCTTGCTTTTGAGGACATTTGTGTCATTTTTCGGGTCAAATGTCTCCCTGAGAGCTTTCAAATCGCTCCAGCTACATCAATTCTCTCCCATCGCAATTAAAGTCTCTTCATATTTCTGACATCAATCCGCTGTAGATGAGCAGTCTTTTGTATATTCACGAGAACCCCTCTGTAGCATGACGGGGTCTTCGATGTAGCCACACATTAACTCTACTTCTTCTCATCAATACAATTCGCTGTCATGCGTTCTGCATTTTGCGCATTGAGCAATTCTCGTTTTCTAAACGTTCTATGCGGTGAGCAATTATGATAGTTACTCGCTTCTGTATTATTTAGCCCGGTGTGCGCGGCGAATATAATGTATTAAAAAATCTTAGTGGAGAGTAGTATTGTTGAGTGTAATTTTCCTATTATGTGATCAAGGCGAAAAACCTTAGGGTTTCATGGTTTTGCGCGGAGAGTAATTAACCTATTTTTTTCCACATTCTAAAATAATTTAGGGAGCCCCTTTGGAGATGCTTAAATGTTGATTCCCGAGATCCATTGCATTACTGTAGGATCACGGACTTTTTATACGCTTCATTATGATTGGTCCAATTTCCCCTATAAATGGCGGACAACAAGCACGCATCTTCTCTAAACTTCGTCTACTTTCTTCTATCATCTTCTTTATTTGCCCACACAACCTCCGTATGGAAACAATAAGTCCTTCAGCTGTTCGTGCATGCTTGATATAGATATGGACGATAGCATTCATCCAGTACTCTTTTCACATAAAGGTAAATGGTTCATGTTGGAAACTTATGCAACGAAGGGCTATCGTCCATTTATAATCAAGCATCCCCGACAATGCTGGGGGGGTGTTGCAACTGCGTTGAGAAAATTTGTCCCAAACAACACTATGAAAAATGTGTACGATGATCATACCATATTCTTTTGGGATGATATTGGCTATGCTGTCTCACATGTTTCAGGAAAGCTGCTGGGTGTTGTACCATGATAGATTGTTATTCCCTCCTATTATGAATTATGGCTATGTATTTGTTTTGCGTGTCTTGCTATACACTCCATATCCATCTCCATCTCCTCTTTATACACTCCATCTCCTCCATCAAACCCTTCATCGTTTCACTATACATCATCTTTGACGCACAGACACTCCATCTTATCCTTTCCGATCTCTTACACTCCCAAACACAACTTCTTATACAACCCTGTGTTGTTTAACATCGTCTCCGGTAACGGAGTTCCAATCGGTGTCTTTTGTCCTGACTTCATGTTACAACGACGACAGCAATGACGGTAATAAGCAAAACGGTCTGCCGACTTTCGAATTCACGGGGTCTCCTACAAAGGACAAAGTTCCATGTCATTGCACACATCTGGTATGACAATCATCTTGAGCAGATCAGGGCAGAAATTCGGCAACTGCAACGTAGATGTGGAGCGCATTGCCCGTGTCGTACATCGCCACAGGGGAATCAGGGTTCCAGGCGTTGTGTTTGACACGGCTACATACTTGACTGCAGGTTACAACGACGCGACACTCATATCCAACTATCCAAGGACGTTAATAAACGCAACGAAGATGGGCGCCCGATGAACTCACGGAAGTTGAAGGGGGAAACACGCAGATCACGTGCCACTTCATTACAAACATCTGCGAAGACACTCAAATGTATCAGTTTGTAAGAGTAAAGGGATATGTATCTGTTTGGATCTGTATCTGTACGTACTTCAGTATGTTAGAATGGGTTGGCCATTTTGGAATGGTCACCGTTTGAATATGTATCAGCGTTAATATAAAGGTTTGCATGCAGTTTCTGAATCAGATTGACTAGGTATCAGATTTTATATAAAATGTCTTCAGAATGAATAAGTATCGGTCTTAATCACAATTAGGTAAAGTTTCTAAGTGAAGTTTGACTGTTGGCATATTGCGGAATCACAATTTTAGTATGATGAAAATAGGAGTGTGAATGATTGACCGTTGGAACAAAAATTACAGCATCCAACAAATATGCTCAAAGCGCACAACGGGCAAAATTAGTCCGTGCGGGGCGCGTTGAGCAAATGCGCTATCGTTGCAACTTTGCTCAACGCGCACACCGGGCATAAGGCTACTAGGTGTGTGCGTGTTTAACAATTGTTGATAAACTACCTTTTATATGCTCAAAAAGCGAACCACCGGCTTTCCTTTTTGCCCGTTGTGCGCGTTGTTTTGCCCGTTGTGCGCGTAATTTTTGCCCGTTGTGCGCGTTGTTTTCCCGTTGTGCTCGTAATTTTTCCCGAGCCTAAGGGCATAATTTTGGCTGTTGTGCGCGTTGGGCTATTTTTTTAGTGGCTACAGTTTATCCCAACGCGCAAAACTTAGGCAGGCATTAATCATTATAGAGCAGAACATCCGGCTGGTAGCAATCCGCTGTATATTAACGATCCCTGCTCTGTATGTTCACCAACACTGCTCTGCAGACTCGAGGGGTCTCTTAGACTATTAGTAAGACCAAAGGTTCCAATATATCGCCGTTGTGCGCTGTGAGCATTTCTGTTAACCATTAAAAATTTGCACGGTGCGAGCAGCAATAAATGTGGATATATCAGCAAATTTTATTGAGTGGACGAGTAGGAGTTTTTTTTCGCACTAACAAAATTGCTCACCGTGCACAACCGGCCAAAATTATTTGTTCTGATCGTGGTGAATGGTGAGCAATTGTTGTAACCACTAACAAATTGGCTAATAAATCCGCTGTATATTAACGATCCCTGCTCTGTATGTTCACCAACACTGCTCTGCAGACTCGAGGGGTCTCTTAGTAAGACCAAAGGTTCCAATATATCGCCGTTGTGCGCTGTGAGCATTTCTGTTAACCATTAAAAATTTGCACGGTGCGAGCAGCAATAACTGTGGATATATCAGCAAATATTATTGAGTGGACGAGTAGGAGTTTTTTTTCGCACTAACAAAATTGCTCACCGCGCACAACCGGTCAAAATTATTTGTTCTGATCGTGGTGAATGGTGAGCAATTGTAGTAACCACTAACAAATTGGCTAATAAAGGCGCTCAACGGGCAAAACTTATCAATGGGAGTTTGTGGTAAGCAATTTTGTCAGACAATAACATATATGATACAACAACCCTACTCTCACTTGGAGTATTGGACACACTAACAATGACACATTCTCATCGCATAACAATTTGGAACAAAGGTTGATGTTATTAAAAATACCCAGAGCGCAAAACCGGCACTAATATTGCCAGTTCTGTGCGTTGATCAATTTGGTAGGTAAAGACATAATTACTCAAAGCGCAAAACGGGCAATATTACTGCAGTGTTGCGCTCGGTGTAATTGGTATGATACACAACATCAATCCATACCGATGATGACATTTGCACATTTCGGAAGCCATGATAAAATTTCATCCGCCAAAGTGGTCCATTTTTATACCAAAAAAAACTTATTACATTGATAAACGTTTTATCTTACAGATACTAAAAAGCATCAGCGGTAGCAATATACGTACCTTTTACCCTATCAACGAATGACTGCATCCTCTGCTCATAACCAGCCGGCCATCCATCGGCCACAGTGTCATGCGATCTTGTCCACACAACTGAAGTCGGAGGGACGTCACCTATTGGTTCAAGTTGAAGGATAAAAAAGTGATTTCTGTTCACATAACCCAACGTTATGTGGAGTCTGGAGGCTCGGTTTACTGGAGGACTTCTCAATGGAAAAAATGTCACACACATATCACCTGCAATCAAATGTACTACACAGTTGTAGCATGAGGCAATGACATGTCCCATGTCTGGCATCTGCATCCAATTTTCCTCTCCTGCACCTTTATCAGTAATAAAATAGTTCACTACCTTCAAATTATTATTATATGAAACCTCACTCAGAACACGCCTGTACAAGACGCTGTATGTCCGCATCTCACGGAGCAAATCAGCTCTGACAGTCCGCCAATCGGATTGATCCAAGCCCAACTGAACTGCCACAGCCATGTACCCACAGTTGCCATCTGAAGCCACGTCTTCACCGCCCACTATGAGGGATTGTAGCTTGGGATGAAAATCCAAATAATATGGTATGAGGAAGTTGGCAGGCAAATCATCAACATAATCATCACGGGGAAATGAAGGTTTCGGCTTCTTTATTTGAAGTTTCGGACGCCTACTACTTTCCTTCGAAGGCCGCCTCTTCCATTTAGGCTTCTCCTTCGCCGCCGCCGTAGGCTCCGCAATTGAATGCAACCGTGGAGCCTTAACAGGCTTCCTCATAACTGTAGGCATCTCCATCACATCCGAAAAATGATCAGAAATCTCATCAACCAGGGGAGAAAGTTGTTTAAGCATGCCATCCATCTCCTCGTGCTCATCAAAATACGAGGCCACAGCCGTCTCCTCCTCCCTCCCAGCAGTCTGAGCATCCACATTATGATCCCCCGTCTCCACCGTCACCCCCAACTCCAACGTAAGCTCAGCTTGCATCGACCCAGCATCCTCTATCTTCTCATCCTCCACATCCTCCACATTCGCCTCATCCTCCTGCGGCTCCTCATTCTCCCCAGCTGCATTCTCCCCCTCATCCATCTCAGCAGTCTGGTCAGCCACATTACGTTCCACCGTCCCCGCCGTATCCACCAACTTCCCAGTATGCTCCTCAGCAATCAAATCAGTAGCCACTTCCTTATCATCCTCCTCCTCGTTCTCCTTCTCCTCATACACCTTCGGCTCCACAGTCTCAGCCGCTGCATTATCCTCCACCATTACCTCCTCAGCATTCTGCACCTCCACGTTAAGGGCAACCGTCTCCTCCGTCTCCACCATCTCCCTAATAACATAATCATCTACAGTCAACTCAGCAGTCACTGCATTCTCAGCCTCATCATCCCCATAAACATCATGCACCCTCGGCTCCACATTCTCATCCGCTGCATTAACCTCATCCTCCTCTGCAGCATTCTGCTCCTGCCCACTAAGAGCCAACTTCTCATCAGCCTGCTCTATCGCATTACGATCCACCACATCATCCTGCCAATAAGCAGCCAATGCAGTCGCCTCCTCAGCCTCATCCACCTTCTCCTCATCTCCCTTCTGCTCCTCCTCAACATTAACACATGCACCACAAGCTCATCACCCACAATTCTACACGGTGATGCTAACTCCTTCAACTTGTTTACCATACCCACACTCTGCCCCCTTAGTAATCGGGAACGTGCATTATAAATTGAATTGATTGGTGTTTCATTGAAGGATTTAATTTCCTTCAGGCCTTTCAAAATTGCTGACGCGGCACCTTTCTATTTGCCAAGTCTCGCAATGCTTTCACCTCTTTTCCCTGTAACATCTCGTCGTCGGAATGGCCCGCGACATAATTAGCAGCTTGATGGTTGTGCCTGCCATCAACAACCGTTAAACTCCACTCACTGCCATCGCCCACCTCATTACCACGCAATTTGAACTGGCATCCACACTTGTTGGTTCTAACTGGCCGGTTGCTCTTTCGTACTGGTCGGTGTCCCCTGTAGTTCCCGCTTCTTGCACATGCATAGTAGGCAGCGGGAGTCCTATTCATACTCGATGCACTGGTAACAATCACATGCCCATGTTGTCGTCCGACGCTCTTTATCCACTGAAAGAGCTCGTCTCTACTTTTAAAACGTTGAATCGTTGTAAATTCGCCTGTATAATCCATATACACCTGTATCAAACAATTCATACAACTAATTGGACCGGAAACCAAACATTAGTTACATTATTGACGTAAAGAAAAATCAATATTACCTCGGAATTTTTTAGCATCTCCATCAATCTCAACTGTATCTGCAGGCAAGTAAAAACCAAAAATTTCTCCTCCTATTTCTACACATTGTAATTGTAATAAGAATATCAAATAAAATGTACTTAACATTGTATACTTACCAAATTACGATTTCGACAAATTTAGGTTGAAAACCCCTAAATCGATTGCTATAGCTTCACCGATTTGTTTGAATGCAGCAGTTGCCACTGTGATGTAAATGTCGAGCCCAGTAATAAAAATCAAATCTTTGGAATTTCCGTCTGTGCACCTTGAGCAATCTACGAAAAACTTGCCGTTTGATATTCCGCCTTGAGCAATCTGTGGAAGGTTAAGGCTGTGAGCGGTGAGCAGAATTTATCAAGGGATGAAAGAGGGTCCTAACGGGTCAAAACGGGTAAAAATTTTAACCCGTTGTGCGCTTCGAGTAAATTCGGTGGTTTAGTTGGCTTATTTTACTCAGCGCGCACAACTGTTATATTTTAACACGATTTGAACCGTTTTGCGCGCTGAGTAATCTTACATGGATTGTCAGGATTGACATTAGTAACGGTAATCGTTATTAATCGCGACGCTGAGAACGATTTTGACCGTGGTGCGCGCTGAGGAGTTCTAAATTTTGTTTTTAATATTTATTCTATTGGATTACTCATATTCTTATGCCGATGTTAACAACACTATTGATACGTATAAAATAATATAATACCAACGTGATAACTATTATTAGTTGTATTAATTAACACCCTTAAGAAAATTTGGATAGATTGCGTGTGTTATTAAGCATTCAAAATCCAGTATATATCAGTTTGTACCCGTTCACCAAAAAGTTAGTAAGAGGCAAACTTGATTAGTAGGTCTATCGTTGAGCATAACTTATAGATACGATACACCACAGCACGGCATACAGATGATAACATTTGCACATTTAGGCAGACATGATAAAATTTCATGCTACCAATCTGTCAATATGAAATAAACAATCCATAGTAAAATGATACAACGTTTTATCCTACAATATTTCAATAACATCAACGGTTGCAATATCGTGACCAAATACTATTGACTGGAATTGATGCATCCTATCCTCATAAGCAGCCGGCCATCCGGCTGACACATCGGAACGGTATCTTAGCCACATACTTGAAGTCGGAGGGACAGGACCATATGGGGCAAGTTTAACAATAACGAAGTGATTATTGTTCACATGACCTAACGTTATGTGGCGTCTGGATGATAGGGGTACTGGAGGAGTTCTTAAAGGAAAATATGTCACACACTGATGAGGTGCAAGAATATGTACTACACAGTCGTAGCATGAGGCAATGACATGTGCCATTTCTGGCATCTGCATCCACTATTTAGCTTTTGGACGGTCTAACAAATGGCCCAGTGCCACTACATTCTTTTTAAATTCCACGGCACCCATAAGTTGCCGATACAAGCTGTCGTGGTTCTGCATCTCTTCTCGCAAGTCATATTTCACATGCCTCCATTCGTCCTCACCCAGTCCCAACTGAGCTGCCACAGCCCTATACCCACAGTTTCCGTCTGCTTTCACATCTACGACATGCACTATAAGTGGTCGTAAACACTCAGGAAAAGCGTTCCAATATGGTATTATTATGTCGGCAGCCAAGTCCTCGTCACTATCATCATGTGAAATTGATTGTTTCTGCTTCTTTATTGTACGTTTCCACAACGGTCTACTTCTTCCCTTACCCGGCTTACACGTCAATGTAGACGTATCTGTTATCTCAGCATGCTTCTTAGTAATCTCCGCTACCAGGGTAGAAATTTGAAGACGTAGAACCTCATGCTCCTTCTCAAAGGCCTTAGCCACTGCATTCTCATCATCATCCTCCTCCTCCTCAGCAGTCTGCTCCGCCTCATTACGATCCACCTTATCATCCTCCCCACCCATCTTCCCAGTATGATCCTCCTCCTGCAACTCAGCAGGCACTGCATTCTCCCAAAACGCCTCCCCCACCTTATGATCCTCCCCCTCATTATTCACAGCCTTCACATTCTCAGCACCCACAATTTTATCAGCTGATGCTAACTCCTTCAACTGTTTTACAATACCAACCTTCTTCCCCCGTTGTAACCGGTTTCGTGCATTATAAATTGCTTTGATTGAGGTTGCACTGAAGTTTTTATTTGCCTTCAGTACTTTCAAAATTTCAGCTGGCCGAACCTTGCTATTTGCCAAGTCACGCACTGTTTCCATCTCCATTCCCTGCAACGTCCCGTCATCGGAATGGCCATCGACATATTTAGCTGTTTCATGGTTGTGCCTGCCACAAACGACTGTTACCTTCTACTCCGCCCACGCCCACCATATAACCACGTAATGAGAAAGGACATGAACACTTCTTGGTTTTAACAGGCTGGTTGGTCTTTTTTAGCTTTCGGTGTCCCCGATACTCACCGCTTCTTTCACACGCAAAGTACACAGCATGATGCCCTTTGGCCGTTTTACTTAATCTCCCCGAACGTGTAACAATCACATGCCCATGACTTAACCCGACGTTTTGTATCCACTGAAACAGCTCTTTTCTATCCTTGAACAGTTGATTGGTGGTAAAGTCGGTTGTAAAATACATAGTATCATGTATCAAACAATTCATAACATGATCCTCAAAGATTTAATGCATTATTGCCGAGAAGATAAATCAATATTACCTTGGATTTTTGTACCGACTTCATCAACCTCAACCGTGGATGAATGCATGTAAAATCAAAATAAGAAAGGCAGATAAACTGTACTTAAAAGTATAGACGTACCAAAGAGTCGATGTTGATAAATTTAGGTCAAACCCCCTAAATCCATTTCTCTCGATTCAGCTCTTTGTTTGATCTCACCAGTTGACTAAGTGATGTATCCTTCGAGCAATTAAATAAAAATCAAAGATTTTGGATTTCGGTCTGGGCGACTGGAGCGATCTTTGAAAATACTTGCCGTTTGAAATTCCGTCGTGAGCAATCTGTGTAATTGTCTGTCAGTTCGCTGCGAGCAGAAGGTATCACGGGACAATTTCGGGTCCTACCGGGTCATATCGGGTCTACAATAATTTACCCGTTGTGTTGGTTGAGTAAACAAGTCTAGTTTGAAATATTACTAGCAAATAACCCATCCACATGTGCACGTGGACTTGACCAAAACGGTTGTGTGCGGTGAGCAATTACGGGTTTTGAGTGGTTGTGTGCGCTGAGCAATTCCGAGTTTTGTGTGGTTGTGTGCGCTGAGCAATTCCGTGTTTTGATTGGATGTGAGCGGTGAGCAATTCCGAGTTTTGCATGGTTGTGTGCGCTGAGCAATTCTGTGTTTTACGTGGTTGTGGGCGGTGAGCAATTCCCAGTTTTGCGTGGTGGTGTGCGGTGAGCAATTCTGAGTTTTACGTGATTGTGTGCGGTGGGCAAACAGCTAGATGGTTCACAGAGGAGATCTTTTACATTTTTGCCCTCCCAGTGTTCGCGATGAGTAATTTACACTATGAACCAATATTTTTACGCATCCGTATATACAAATGCATCATAACAGCTTCCATATGAGATCAGTTTTGTGACCTAAGGTGAGAAAAGCAACGAGATAGGGTTTGATCAACAGAAATTATTCTAATTCGCTGATGTATATAGACTATAAGAGTTCCTGCTTATATCAAACGAAGGTCCTTAAGGCAGAGCAAAAGATTTGTGTCATTTGGTTGGGGTGCCCTAAAATAGTCGACTGCAGACGCATTGCATCGTAAAGTTGGTAAGCCATTAATTGATGCTAATTAATTTGGTATTTTTTAATAATTTCAGAAATTGATTGCTACAATGTACATTTGGTACATGATTGCGTAGAAATTACGAAGATTGAGATGGACTCGGTACACATTGAGGGGATCTGGGATGAAGCGGACAAAGAAGCAAAGGTTTGAAATTATTTTGCTTTGTTAACTGACTAATTTACTAGAAAATAAAGCTTAACATTTAGTGACTATATTGGTATCTGGTACTTAATTCAGCGTATTGTTGAAGGCTCAGAGGTAAATGAAGATTATACAAATCAGTTCACAACAAATAAAATTTTCCCCAGCATAGAAGAGCTTGGTAAATGGGTAAAAGGGGTCGGTGTGAAAACCGGGAATTTGGTTGTTACAAAATCATCAAATATGAGTACAAAGGGCAATAGGGTCCCAACTTATTATTTTTGTTGTGAAAGAAGTGGGACATATCGGCCACACAGGCCGGATATATCGGCCAAAAAATCAACTCGAAGCAAGAAGTGTTCATGTCCCTTCTACTTGAGGGCTAATGGTGTGGCAACAGATAAGTGGATTTTGACAGTTGTACGTGGCAATCACAACCATAAACCCGCAATGTACATCGAGCGACATCCAGATGAGAGGAGGTGCGGAGGTGGGAGATGGCCACGGTGAGAGACTTGTCAAATAGATTGCTTAGGCCAAGGGAAATCTTGAAATACCTGAAGGAAAAGGATAATGCAACATCTACCACAATCAACACTATTTATAAAGCCAGATAGAGGGTGAAGGCAGGGGAAATGGCCTGGAGAGCAGAAATGCAGCTATTCCTTAATCTACTGACACATCGTAATTACATTGTGTATCATGAAGTGGACGAAGTGACAACTACAGTGAGGACTATATTTTGGGCACATCCGCAGTCGGTTGAGTTATTACGAAAATTTCCAGAAATTCTGGTTATGGACTGCGCGTTGAAGACCAACCGCAACAGGCCACCATTGGTGGAGATGTATGGGGTGACGTCCACAGATATTCAGTTCGCAGCTGCATTTTGTTACACGGAGGCCGTACGTGAGGAGAACTACTTGTGGGCCTTGGGGAAGTTGAGCTCTTTGCTGCATGGATACAGGATGCCACGTGTAATTTTGTCAGCACTGGAGCCAGCACTTATGAATGCCATTGGCCATGAATTTCCCCTTGCGGTGCACCAAATATGTAGAATGCACATATCCAAAAATATTGCCAAAAATTGCCAGCCCTCTTTTGAAGATCAAGAAAAATGGTTAGGTTTCATCTCTAGCTGGAATTTATTGGTGGGGGCACGCAAGGAGGAGGAGTATGTTGCTAAACTGAAGGCATTGGAGACCGAGTACAAAGATTACACAAGGGTCGTGAGCTATGTGAAGACATCTTGGTTGGACAAGTACAAGGAGAAGTTTATTTCTGTATGGACAGATGGCAATCTCCACTTTGGAAATGTCAGTACCAAAAGAGCGCAGACCAAAAGAGCCCAGACTGAACATTCTAAGCTTAAAAAGGCATTGGGTTCATCGGCCTTCAATTTATCCGCTTCTTGGCCAACCATACATGAATCATTAGAGGGGCAACATATCGAGATCAAGGCATCATTCGAGAAATCTAAGATCATGTTGCAACATAATGTGCAAGGGTTCTTGTTCAGGGAGCTGATAGGATTTACAGCCGCTGCGGCGTTGAAGATAATGTCTGTGGAAGCTGATAAATCTGAGCCTATGGGAACGGACCAATGCACAGGTGATTGTCTAGCTAGAATGATTTATGGTGTACCATGTGCCAATGAGATTGGCGAATTCACAAGGGAGAATCGCCCCATTCCCTTAGATGCCGTAAATTCTCATTGGAAGCAGCTAGACATGGAGGCTAAGACGGAATTGATGTCTGAAAAAGATGGGCTTATACATGCTGACTTAGAGCGCATACACAAGCTCTATGCTCAACTTGATGGGCCGATGAAGCAGGAGTTGTTAATTAAGTTGAAGGAGCTAGCTACCCCGGCGACAAATCTGATTACAGAGCCGCAAGTTAATGTCGTGTTCAATGGAAGAAGAAAAAGGGATAATAATTTGACAAATGAAGATACAGCCACCCCCATTCATCCTGCTCATTTTGATCATGTCTTAGCTGATGCGGATAGTTGCTCTGCTCAAATTCCAACTGAATTCTCATCGAAACAAGAAAGCGTCGGCCGTGTCCAACCGAGACGGTCCCAAAGGATCAAAAATACGTCTGACCCACCAATTCCTGCTCAACTTGCTAGAAAGAAACCAACTGTCAAAGCCGCGACATCTGGCAGTATGACTGTGGTTTCTGCTACAGCTTCATTTGCAGCAGCAAATTATGAAGCAAAGGACGCTAGAGCCGTTCAAGGAGGCATACCTTATCTTGATCAATTCCCCGTTGCAATCGCCAAATATATATCGAACGTCACAGATGTGAAGGCAGATGGGAACTGTGGTTACAGGGCTATATATTCACATCTAGGGATGGGAGATGACCAGTGGAAGGTGGTCAGAAGAGAGTTGCTTCAAGAGCTGCGTGACCACTATGATGTGTACTCAAAGGTGATGGGTGAGGAAAGTGCACAAGAACAGGTAGTGTCAATTAACTATATGGGTGACCACCCCCCGATGCAATATTGGATGACATTCCCTGAAGTTGGACATATAATCTCAAGTCGTTATAACTGTGTAATACATCTGCTGTCAATGCAACAATGTCTTTCATTTTTTCCGTTAAGATCAGGACCAGACCAAGGTACGAAACGTGGTCCCTTCACCATAGGTTTTGTAAATAATAATCACTTTGTAAAGATTCAACTTAAAGATAGAAGCCCGGTCCCACCGGTAATAAGGCATTGGAAGGCTAACCGCCTGCCTGCGGCCAAAGGATGGGTGGAAGGCCTTGAAGAGAGGATGCGACAATTCGAGACATTATTCTGTAAAGATGTAGGCAAATCTCCCACTGTACTTACCGTATCATCAGATGATTGAATTTATAATTTTGTGCAAATGTAGTGTCTGAGTTTATAATGAAAGAATATACTGAATTTTTTGGGATTTTTGTACAAAATTTATGGGATTTCTGCACAACGGGAACTCAACGCGCCATCATGTCTTTGCTTGTTGTGCGGTTTGAACATTTATGTTATGGGATACAGTTGCTAAATTCGCACGACTGGCATAATTTTGCCCGTTGTACGCTTTGAGCAATTTATGTTACAGCATTAAAAATTTGCTCACCGCGCACAACGGACATAAAGGAGAATGCTAAGAGTTGGACTCATAATTGTGTGCTTTGGTTTGTTATTGATGTTGAAGACCGTATACTGCATTAAATGTGTTATTTATGTTGCATGAAGTGATTTCCACCTCTGCGTATTCTTGAATCTTTCTCTCCTTGACGATGGTCTACTTGAATTTATGGCATAAGTCCAATATCCCAAGTTCGTTTAAAGGAAAACTCTATACGTAACAATCTCGATGCATGTAGAGGCTATGTGAATGCTACAAAAAATGACTCCAATGAAACACACTGACAAATCAGATTCATCCATACACATCAGGTAAAAGGTGGGACCGGTGTGAGCAATGAGAAAAAAATTGTATATCTGGTACACTGTGATGCTAAGCTCAATTCCAACGCAGTTCACGTGTACTAAGTATATTCCCGGGCAACTTCGATATTTCACACCATCCTTGTCCATTTCTGTGATGGATGTATGCTAATAGTTTTAATATCCACAAGAAATTAAGCAATCGGTGTATGAAGATCGCTAATGGTTGGAAAATAGATATTTAAACTAACAAGTGGTAAAAGACTGCACCAGACGGTGTTCATTGCCAATTGAATGTTCGGGGTTCATTACTAACGCATAAACCATCACATATTCACCTCTCAAAATATGAAAACCATTTGGTGTACTAAGATGGCCACGATTCACACAGACGCCTCGCTGGAGGGCGCGTTGGTAGCCAAACCGTCCTACGTTTGGGCCGATCCTCCACCGGACTCCCGACCAGATCGCTGACGCTTCCTCGCCTCAGCCTCATGCCTCACGTCTGCAATCGAGTTTGGAGGAAGCGAGTTTCTCTCCAACTCGGCTATACGAGCCAGGAGACTGCTCTTCTCTACGTACCATCGCTCTTCGAAGCTCTTCCGAACCGCTGACATAGAGGCCGCCCGATCTTTAGCTTTCGCAACCTCCCACTCTGCCTGAGATCTACGGTCTCTCTCTTTCATCAGCTGCTCCTTCAAATCCTTATGTTGAGATTCAAAGGAAACCGCCTTTTTCCGCTCAGCAATCAACAATTGCACCACTCGGCAACGCAGTTCCGCCCCGACCAATGATGTCTGCAGGGAATCATGGATAAGTAAGACTGTAAGAGTAAGGCAACAGCACAACGAGACGACATTAGTACTTAACCTGGTAACTGCCATAAACGACTGAGTTAGCGAGCCTTTCAATGTCAATTTGACCCAGGACACTTTGGTCAATGGGAAGGATGGAGTTCTCCACCAGTCGACTGGCCACCCCCCTATCCACCAATGCAGACTCGCCGTCCCAGATGGGGAAGAAGGGTCGGTGACGGTTCCCCCTAGTACCTTCCGATGGAACGTCAGTGGGCGGATTCAACAGCAATGCCCCCTCATACGCCGGGGGGACATAGCCTGCCGGAACGAAACCTCCCCATGGCCACGTATCCCTTAGGGGAGTCTCAGGCAACTGCGGCCGCACATCCCCCCTGTCATGAAGGGAACGGTTATCATCTACGTCACCGTCTCTTCTTCCCTCTGAAGACTGGCCTTGCAAAGTTTCTTCGTCCCACTGACACGATTTCTCAGCCATATCTGCAGTGAAGGCACAAATCAAGGCGAATGGTGATATATCCCCAAATTTGGCGGGATAAATATCCTCCACTTGACCGGACGCATGGCGGGGTTTTCTGGGGTCTTCGCGGGGTTTTTTTGCGGTCTGCTACATTAATACTCCGAGTTTGGCGGCAACTCAAATTTTTTGCCGGGTCCGGCATTATGGGTGGCCATCTTGATTCTTGACTCTCTCGCTCTTCCGTTTGTTATTACAAGTATAAATAAACGGAGGATTAATTACTGAGCGCGCAAAACGGGGCAAAATTTGAACCGTTGTGCGCGGTGAGCAAACATAATTTAGTCACGCGCAGTATATGCGTAAATGAGGGATAGTTGTGCGCGGTCGAATATTTGGATTTATTATACGAATTTCCTCATCGCGCACAAATGGCATTACTGTATACAGTTGTGTGAGGAGATATATTAAATGACTAAAATGTTTTACTTGTCAGAATGGATACAAATATTCACTGATATGGCGCTTACGTGAAAAACTTTTCTCAAACAAAGTACCAGTAAATTCGGCAGATGGATGAGTAGATGACCGGTCGAATTCTTGTTTGTGGTCCCACCAACCTCTCACCTCATCCACCTCATCCATCTCTATGTACCATCGCTTTTCGTCTTATTAATAGTAACACATGAAAGTGGAGCCTACAGAGGGAAAAAGATAGAATTTTTCAACGCAGCACAGCGGAATGACGCGAAACCTACTGCAAAAAGCCCAGTTAACAACATTCGAACGTGAAGGTACACATATTGTTTAGCGGGCCCCACAATATA
Source organism: Scilla litardierei (assembly GCA_030789695.1). NCBI lineage: Eukaryota > Viridiplantae > Streptophyta > Magnoliopsida > Asparagales > Asparagaceae > Scilla > Scilla litardierei. Next base: position 531,163,372 of record CM061142.1, read on the forward strand.
TTCTCGAGTCTCGACACCCCACTATCCAACCCCATTGAATCTAGTTGGTAGATGATGTGACATTTAATTAGGTATTTTTCCCATATTTAGTTTACGTGAATTAAGCTATATTCGACGACTCCATACAAGTCTAAGCGGAAGTTGGCCGGTTATATCATCTCCAAACCACACTGCAACAACACGTCAAATATGGCGTTTTCCCTCCATCAACCGCCCTGCAAAACTGGAATCATTTTGCCGGTTTGCTACAGGGCCATCCAAATTTGGAGAGTCAATGTAGCAACCTCCGAGGCTCCGATGTATAAAAAAACAGTGTAGCAACCTACATCCAGTTTTTGTATGTCTGTTTATTAGACCATACCTAGAACATTCATTATGATTCTGTTTGTTTATTTCGATCCCCCTATGGCATTATCCAAAAGGCGGGAGTAAAATAACAACAATCGTGCCAAATAAGAGTCTAAATATATATAAAATCCAAAAAATGATAAAACCACATTATAAACTTAGGTGATAAGAGGAACGAAAGTCCAATATCAACATTGAGATACACGAAGGAAACTTAACGTCTCAAATCACAACACATATAGAATATAGCATACATGGAGACCATATCACAAAATTCACACATATATGATATATGATAAACAAATATAGTGCAGAATTAAAATTAAACCCAAATAATAAACAAATGCAAACGCAATTATGTTTCAAGGGTTCGGATTACCCAAGTAAATTCCCGCCTTGTTCCCGGTTATCCTACGTCCCTTCCACCCGGATACCTCCGGATACTCAAGTTAGAACCCAAACTTGAGATTGCCTTTAAACCCACTTGTAGTAACCCTACAAGTGAAATCGAATACAATCGAGGTCCTTCACTCCTACAACTTGGGAGTAAGCAAACCGCTCTCGCAAACCTAGCACAAAAACAAAATAACGACCGTTATGAAATTATGAAAGCAACACTTACAATCCCATATGCCTTGAAGTAGAACTTGAAGGAGAAGTGTGTTGTGTGTTGAAGACTCTCTTGGAAGAGAGGAGAAAGCTCTTTCTCTTGACTGCACCTATTACCTTGACGATCACTACCGTTTGAATACACATCGCTCCTGCCTTTGCACCGGCTCCATTATATCAGTTCCCGCCTGTTAATCATGAATCCCTGTCAATAGAGAGGACTACTGCCGTAAAGGTGGAGGCCGAGGTAATAGATCAGGTGCCAATCGGCGGCTCAAGGCTGGACCGATATACGAGCACCTCATGGGCATTTACAATCTGTTTGAATACACATCGCTCCTGCCTTTGCACCGGCTCCATTATATCAGTTCCTGCCTGTTAATCATGAATCCCTGTCAATAGAGAGGACTACTGCAGTAAAGGTGGAGGCCGAGGTAATAGATCGGGTGCCAATCGGCGGCTCAAGGCTGGACCGATATACATGCACCTCATGGGCATTTACATTCCGTTTGAATACACATCGCTCCTGCCTTTGCACCGGCTCCATTATATCAGTTCCCGCCTGTTAATCATGAATCCCTATCAAAAGAGAGGACTACTGACGTAAAGGTGGAGGCCGAGGTAATAGATCGGGTGCCAATCGGCGGCTTAAGGCTGGACCGATATACGTGCACCTCATGGGCATTTACATTCCGTTTGAATACACATCGCTCATGCCTTTGCACCGGCTCCATTATATCAGTTCCCGCCTGTTAATCATGAATCCCTGTCAATAGAGAGGACTACTGTCGTAAAGGTGGAGGCCGAGGTAATAGATCGGGTGCCAATCGGCGGCTCAAGGCTGGACCGATATACGTGCACCTCATGGGCATTTACTTTCCGTTTGAATACACATCGCTCCTTCCTTTGCACCGGCTCCATTATATCAGTTCCCGCCTGTTAATCAAGAATCCCGGTCAATAGAGAGGACTACTGCCGTAAAGGAGGAGGCCGAGGTAATAGATCGGGTGCCAATCGGCGGCTCAAGGCTGGACTGATATACGTGCACCTCATGGGAATTTACTTTCCGTTTGAATACACATCGCTCCTACCTTTGCACCGGCTTCATTATATCAGTTCCCGCCTGTTGATCATGAATCCCTGTCAATAGAGAGGACTACTGCCGTAAAGGTGGAGGCCGAGGTAATAGATCGGGTGCCAATCGGCGGCTCAAGGCTGGGCCGATATAAGTGCACCTCATGGGCATTTACATTCCGTTTGAATACACATCGCTCCTGCCTTTGCACCGGCTCCATTATATCAGTTCCCGCCTGTTAATCATGAATCCTTGTCAAAAGAGAGGACTACTGCCGTAAGGTGGAGGACGAGGTAATAGATCGGGTGCCAATCGGTGGCTCAAGGCTGGACCGATATACGTGCACCTCATGGGCATTTACATTCCGTTTGAATACACATCGCTCCTGCCTTTGCACCGGCTCCATTATATCAGTTCCCGCATGTTAATCATGAATCCCTGTCAATAGAGAGGACTACTGCCGTAAAGGTGGAGGCCGAGGTAATAGATCGGGTGCCAATCGACGGCTCAAGGCTGGACCAATATACGTGCACCTCATGGGCATTTACTTTCCGTTTGAATACACATCGCTCCTGCCTTTGCACCGGCTCCATTATATCAGTTCCCGCATGTTAATCATGAATCCCTGTCAATAGAGAGGACTACTGCCGTAAAGGTGGAGACCGAGGTAATAGATCGGGTGCCAATCGGTGGCTCAAGGCTGGACCGATATACGTGCACCTCATGGGCATTTACTTTCCGTTTGAATACACATCGCTCCTGCCTTTGCACCGGATCCATTATATCAGTTCCCGCCTGTTAATCATGAATCTCTGTCAATAGAGAGGACTACTGCCGTAAAGGTGGAGGCCGAGGTAATAGATCGGGTGCCAATCGGCGGCTCAAGGCTGGACCGATATACGTGCACCTCATGGGCATTTACATTCAGTTTGAATACACATCGCTCCTGCCTTTGCACCGGCTCCATTATATCAGTTCCCGCCTGTTAATCATGAATCCTTGTCAATAGAGAGGACTACTGCCGTAAGGGTGGAGGCCGAGGTAATAGATCGGGTGCCAATCGGCGGCTCAAGGCTGGACCGATATACGTGCACCTCATGGGAATTTACTTTCCGTTTGAATACACATCGCTCCTGCCTTTGCACCGGCTCCATTATATCAGTTCCCGCCTGTTAATCATGAATCCCTGTCAATAGAGAGTACTACTGCCGTAAAGGTGGAGGCCGAGGTAATAGATCGGGTGCCAATCGGTGGATCAAGGCTGGGCCGATATACGTGCACCTCATGGGCATTTACTTTCCATTTGAATACACATCGCTCATGCCTTTGCACCGGCTCCATTATATCAGTTCCCGCCTGTTAATCATGAATCCCTGTCAATAGAGAGGACTACTGCCGTAAAGGTGGAGGCCGAGGTAATAGATCGGGTGCCAATCGGCGGCTCAAGGCTGGACCGATATATGTGCACCTCATGGGCATTTACATTCCGTTTGAATACACATCGCTCCTGCCTTTGCACCGGCTCCATTATATCAGTTCCCGCCTGTTAATCATGAATCCCTGTCAATAGATAGGACTACTGCCGTAAAGGTGGAGGCCGAGGTAATAGATCGGGTGCCAATCGGCGGCTCAAGGCTGGACCGATATATATGCACCTCATGGGCATTTACATTCCGTTTGAATACACATCGCTCCTGCCTTTGCACCGGCTCCATTATATCAGTTCCCGCCTGTTAATCATGAATCTCTGTCAATAGAGAGGATTACTGTCGTAAAGGTGGAGGCCGAGGTAATAGATCGGGTGCCAATCAGCGGCTCAAGGCTGGACCGATATACGTGCACCTCATGGGCATTTACATTCTGTTTGAATACACATCGTTCCTGCCTTTGCACCGGCTCCATTATATCAGTTTCCGCCTGTTAATCATGAATCCCTGTCAATAGAGAGGACTACTGCCGTAAAGGTGGAGGCCGAGGTAATAGATCAGGTGCCAATCGACGGCTCAAGGCTGGACCGATATACGTGCACCTCATGGGCATTTACATTCCGTTTGAATACACATCGCTCCTGCCTTTGCACCGGCTCCATTATATCAGTTCCGGCCTGTTAATCATGAATCCCTGTCAATAGAGAGGACTACTGCCGTAAAGGTGGAGACCGAGGTAATAGATCGGGTGCCAATCGGCGGCTCAAGGCTGGACCGATATACGTGCACCTCATGGGCATTTACTTTCCGTTTGAATACACATCGCTCCTGCCTTTGCACCGGCTCCATTATATCAGTTCCCGCCTGTTAATCATGAATCACTGTCAATAGAGAGGACTACTGACGTAAAGGTGGAGGCCGAGGTAATAGATCGGGTGCCAATCGGCGGCTTAAGGCTGGACCGATATACGTGCACCTCATGGGCATTTACATTCCGTTTGAATACACATCGCTCATGCCTTTGCACCGGCTCCATTATATTAGTTCCCGCCTGTTAATCATGAATCCCTGTCAATAGAGAGGACTACTGCCGTAAAGGTGGAGGCCGAGATAATAGATCGGGTGCCAATCAGCGGCTCAAGGCTGGACCGATATACGTGCACCTCATGGGCATTTACTTTCCGTTTGAATACACATCGCTCCTTCCTTTGCACCGGCTCCATTATATCAGTTCCCGCCTGTTAATCAAGAATCCCTGTCAATAGAGAGGACTACTGCCGTAAAGGTGGAGGCCGAGGTAATAGATCGGGTGCCAATCGGCGGCTCAAGGCTGGACTGATATACGTGCACCTCATGGGAATTTAATTTCCGTTTGAATACACATCGCTCCTGCCTTTGCACCGGCTTCATTATATCAGTTCCCGCCTGTTGATCATGAATCCCTGTCAATAGAGAGGACTACTGCCGTAAAGGTGGAGGCCGAGGTAATAGATCGGGTGCCAATCGGCGGCTCAAGGCTGGGCCGATATAAGTGCACCTCATGGGCATTTACATTCCGTTTGAATACACATCGCTCCTGCCTTTGCACCGGCTCCATTATATCAGTTCCCGCCTGTTAATCATGAATCCATGTCAAAAGAGAGGACTACTGCCGTAAAGGTGGAGGACGAGGTAATAGATCGGGTGCCAATCGGTGGCTCAAGGCTGGACCGATATACGTGCACCTCATGGGCATTTACATTCCGTTTGAATAAACATCGCTCCTGCCTTTGCACCGGCTCCATTATATCAGTTCCCGCATGTTAATCATGAATCCCTGTCAATAGAGAGGACTACTGCCGTAAAGGTGGAGGCCGAGGTAATAGATCGGGTGCCAATCGGCGGCTCAAGGCTGGACCGATATACGTGCACCTCATGGGCATTTACATTCCGTTTGAATACACATCGCTCCTGCCTTTGCACTGGCTCCATTATATCAGTTCCCGCCTGTTAATCATGAATCCCTGTCAATAGAGAGGACTACTGTCGTAAAGGTGGAGGCCGAGGTAATAGATCGGGTGCCAATCGGCGGCTCAAGGCTGGACCGATATACGTGCACCTCATGGGCATTTACATTCCGTTTGAATACACATCGCTCCTGCCTTTGCATCGGCTCCATTATATCAGTTCCCGCCTGTTAATCATGAATCCCTGTCAATAGAGAGGACTACTGCCTTAAAGGTGGAGGCCGAGATAATAGATCGGGTGCCAATCGGCGGCTCAAGGCTGGACCGATATACGTGCACCTCATGGGCATTTACATTCCGTTTGAATACACATCACTCCTGCCTATGCACCGGCTCCATTATATCAGTTCCCGCCTGTTAATCATGAATCCCTGTCAATAGAGAGGACTACTGCCGTAAGGGTGGAGGCCGAGGTAATAGATCGGGTGCCAATCGGCGGCTCAAGGCTGGACCGATATACGTGCACCTCATGGGAATTTACTTTCCGTTTGAATACACATCGCTCCTGCCTTTGCACCGGCTCCATTATATCAGTTCCCGCCTGTTAATCATGAATCTCTGTCAATAGAGAGGACTACTGCCGTAAAGGTGGAGGCCGAGGTAATAGATCGGGTGCCAATCGGTGGATCAAGGCTGGGCCGATATACGTGCACCTCATGGGCATTTACTTTCCATTTGAATACACATCGCTCCTGCCTTTTCACCGGCTCCATTATATCAGTTCCCGCCTGTTAATCATGAATCCCTGTCAATAGAGAGGACTACTGCCGTAAAGGTGGAGGCCGAGGTAATAGATTGGGTGCCAATCGGCGGCTCAAGGCTGGACCGATATATGTGCACCTCATGGGCATTTACATTCCGTTTGAATACACATCGCTCCTGCCTTTGCACCGGCTCCATTATATCAGTTCCCGCCTGTTAATCATGAATCCCTGTCAATAGATAGGACTACTGCCGTAAAGGTGGAGGCCGAGGTAATAGATCGGGTGCCAATCGGCGGCTCAAGGCTGGACCGATATACATGCACCTCATGGGCATTTACATTCCGTTTGAATACACATTGCTCCTGCCTTTGCACCGGCTCCTTTATATCAGTTCCTGCCTGTTAATCATGAATCTCTGTCAATAGAGAAGATTACTGTCGTAAAGGTGGAGGCCGAGGTAATAGATCGGGTGCCAATCAGCGGCTCAAGGCTGGACCGATATACGTGCACCTCATGGGCATTTACATTCTGTTTGAATACACATCGTTCCTGCCTTTGCACCGGCTCCATTATATCAGTTTCCGCCTGTTAATCATGAATCCCTGTCAATAGAGAGGACTACTGCCGTAAAGGTGGAGGCCGAGGTAATAGATCGGGTGCCAATCGGCGGCTCAAGGCTGGACCGATATACGTGCACCTCATGGGAATTTACATTCCGTTTGAATACACATCGCTCCTGCCTTTGCACCGGCTCCAATATATCAGTTCCCGCCTGTTAATCATGAATCCCTGTCAATAGATAGGACTACTGCCGTAAAGGTGGAGGCCGAGGTAATAGATCGGGTGCCAATCGGCGGCTCAAGGCTGGACCGATATACGTGCACCTCATAGGCATTTACATTCCGTTTGAATACACATCGCTCATGCCTTTGCACCGCCTCCATTATATCAGTTCCCGCCTGTTAATCATGAATCTCTGTCAATAGAGAGGACTACTGCCGTAAAGGTGGAGGCCGAGATAATAGATCGGGTGCCAATCAGCGGCTCAAGGCTGGACCGATATACGTGCACCTCATGGGCATTTACTTTCCGTTTGAATACACATCGCTCCTTCCTTTGCACCGGCTCCATTATATCAGTTCCCGCATGTTAATCATGAATCCCTGTCAATAGAGAGGACTACTGCCGTAAAGGTGGAGGCCGAGGTAATAGATCGGGTGCCAATCGGCGGCTCAAGGCTGGACCGATATACGTGCACCTCATGGGAATTTACATTCCGTTTGAATACACATCGCTCCTGCCTTTGCACCGGCTCCATTATATCAGTTCCCGCCTGTTAATCATGAATCCCTGTCAATAGAGAGGACTACTGCCGTAAAGGTGGAGGCCGAGGTAATAGATCGGGTGCCAATCGGCGGCTCAAGGCTGGGCCGATATACGTGCACCTCATGGGCATTTACTTTCCATTTGAATACACATCGCTCCTGCCTTTGCACCGGCTCCATTATATCAGTTCCCGCCTGTTAATCATGAATCCCTGTCAATAGAGAGGACTACTGCCGTAAAGGTGGAGGTCGAGGTAATAGATCGGGTGCCAATCGGCGGCTCAAGGCTGGACCGATATACGTGCACCTCATGGGCATTTACTTTCCGTTTGAATACACATCGCTCCTGCCTTTGCACCGGCTCCATTATATCAGTTCCCGCCTGTTAATCATGAATCCCTGTCAATAGATAGGACTACTGCCGTAAAGGTGGAGGCCGAGGTAATAGATCGGGTGCCAATCGGCGGCTCAAGGCTGGACCGATATACATGCAACTCATGGGCATTTACATTCCGTTTGAATACACATCGCTCCTGCCTTTGCACCGGCTCCATTATATCAGTTCCCGCCTGTTAATCATGAATCTCTGTCAATAGAGAGGATTACTGTCGTAATGGTGGAGGCCGAGGTAATAGATCGGGTGCCAATCGGCGGCTCAAGGCTGGGCCGATATAAGTGCACCTCATGGGCATTTACATTCCGTTTGAATACACATCGCTCCTGCCTTTGCACCGGCTCCATTATATCAGTTCCCGCCTGTTAATCATGAATCCCTGTCAATAGAGAGGACTACTGCCGTAAAGGTGGAGGCCGAGGTAATAGATCGGGTGCCAATCGGTGGCTCAAGGCTGGACCGATATACGTGCACCTCATGGGCATTTACATTCCGTTTGAATACACATCGCTCCTGCCTTTGCACCGGCTCCATTATATCAGTTCCCGCCTGTTAATCATGAATCCCTGTCAATAGAGAGGACTACTGCCGTAAAGGTGGAGGCCGAGGTAATAGATCGGGTGCCAATCGGCGGCTCAAGGCTGGACCGATATACGTGCACCTCATGGGCATTTACTTTCCGTTTGAATACACATCGCCCCTGCCTTTGCACCGGATCCATTATATCAGTTCCCGCCTGTTAATCATGAATCTCTGTCAATAGAGAGGACTACTGCCGTAAAGGTGGAGGCCGAGGTAATAGATCGGGTGCCAATCGGCTGCTCAAGGCTGGACCGATATACATGCACCTCATGGGCATTTACATTCAGTTTGAATACACATCGCTCCTGCCTTTGCACCGGCTCCATTATATCAGTTCCCGCCTGTTAATCATGAATCCTTGTCAATAGAGAGGACTAGTGCCATAAAGGTGGAGGCCGAGGTAATAGATCGGCTGCCAATCGGCGGCTCTAGGCTGGACCGATATACGTGCACCTCATGGGCATTTACTTTCCGTTTGAATACACATCGCTCCTGCCTTTGCACCGGCTCCATTATATCAGTTCCCGCCTGTTAATCATGAATCCCTGTCAATAGAGAGGACTACTGCCGTAAAGGTGGAGCCCGAGGTAATAGATCGGGTGCCAATCGACGGTTCAAGGCTGGACCGATATACGTGCACCTCATGGGCATTTACTTTCCTTTTGAATACACATCGCTCCTGCCTTTGCACCGGCTCCATTATATCAGTTCCCGCCTGTTAATCATGGAACCCTGTCAATAGAGAGGACTACTGCCGTAAATGTGGAGGCCGAGGTAATAGATCGGGTGCCAATTGGCGGCTCAAGGCTGGACCGATATACGTGCACCTCATGGGCATTTACTTTCCGTTTGAATACACATCGCTTCTGCCTTTGCACCGGCTCCATTATATCAGTTCCCGCCTGTTAATCATGAATCCATGTCAATAGAGAGGACTACTGCCATAAAGGTGGAGGCCGAGGTAATAGATCGGGTGCCAATCGGTGGCTCAAGGCTGGACCGATATACGTGCACCTCATGGGCATTTACATTCCGTTTGAATACACATCGCTCATGCCTTTGCACCGGCTCCATTATATCAGTTACCGCCTGTTAATCATGAATCCCTGTCAATAGAGAGGACTACTGCCGTAAAGGTGGAAGCCGAGGTAATAGATCGGGTGCCAATCGGCGGCTCTAGGCTGGACCGATATACATGCACCTCATGGGCATTTACTTTCCGTTTGAATACACATCGCTCCTGCCTTTGCACCGGCTCTATTATATCAGTTCCCGCCTGTTAATCATGAATCCCTGTCAATAGAGAGGACTACTGCCGTAAAGGTGGAGCCCGAGGTAATAGATCGGGTGCCAATCGGTGGCTCTAGGCTGGACCGATATACGTGCACCTCATGGGCATTTACTTTCCGTTTAAATACACATCGCTCCTGCCTTTGCACCTGCTCCATTATATCAGTTCCCGCCTGTTAATCATGAATCCCTGTTAATAGAGAGGACTACTGCCGTAATGGTGGAGCCCGAGGTAATAGATCGCGTGCCAATCGGCGGCTCTAGGCTTGACCGATATACGTGCACCTCATGGACATTTACTTTCCGTTTGAATACACATCGCTCCTGAACGTGCAGTGGCTACTAAACAATAGATATTTATAGATCGGTTGCAAGACGCAATCGGTATGCCACGTAATGATGAAAGTACAACCGCCACCTCGTACAATCTCATTTCGGAGGTACGTAATGATGACAGTAAATGATTCTGCTTTCTTCTCAACAATGTTCACGTGTGGTAACTGGAGAATGAGTCAAGTAAAACCTCGGTTTCTGTGTAAGCCCTTCATTATGATTTTTTTGCCCATCCGAACGGATGCTTTACCCCAGCCATCTGATGAAATCGTTTTATTCAGTTCCACTTCCATATGTAATCCAGCGACTGAGATTAAAATAACCAATCGTTATATATATATGGAGTCAGTAGACCAGGGGTTTCGCGGAAAATTTCATTCCTCTTTCCTTTGGTCTGTCATTCTGTTTTCTTCTTCATCTCAACACTCTCGCATTTCGTACTCGGGTTTCTTCATGCCGCCAAAACGATCTCGTGAGTCGACTTCTTCTGACTCTTGGGGAGTTAGTGATGATGATTCACCGTCACCTGAACACGATGATCCCCTTCCCTCATCGTTCCCGGCCAATAGACCCATTCTGCGTGATTCGCTTTCGCTTGGTCCAACTCAAGGTGAACACAATGTGCTGTTGCCTCCTCCTGGGTTTCCTCCTTTACATGCAAGTTCATCAGTTCCATCTCCGACTGAAAAAGCCCCACTCGAGGACAACAGTAACGGCCTCCTCTCTATGGTTGGGATGTCTCGTCGTCAGGACTCTGTTCTGCACAACCTCCGTAGCAAACTCGAGGAGCTTACTACGTCTGTCTCTGTACTTACAGATGAACAACGTCAGCTTAAGGATATACTCATAGGCAATGTAAGCCCCGCATCTGCTGCTTATCATCCTCCCATCAGCCGGTGAACTTTACTCGTAGATTAGGAGAAATTGAAACCCATCTCTCCAACACCAATCTGGCGATCTCACTTCTGCGTAGCGACTTCGACACTATGATGCTCATAATGTCGAACATACAAGAGAAGATGGAGACTCTGGTGCCCTGTCACGCCCCGCTTCCCAAAAACGTGGAGGCGAAGTGTGAGAAGGTCCGCTCAGACTTGAAGCTACAAAGCCGCAAGTCCGATAAGCGTCAATCACTTTAAACTGCAGGTCCTTGCAACGCGAAACGAAACAAAGATAATAATAACGAAAAGAGACAAAAGTACATCTCAGAATATCCATAATAATAAATCTCATCATCGCAGAAAAAGCCACCAGGCTCCAAATAAAAGAGTCTAAAAGAGGCCCAGCATGGCCAACAAAAGTACAAAGTACGAAAACAAGGAAGGGTGCAAGCACCGACATCTAACAGCAACCTAAAGCAAAAGCAAGTAAAATTAGTCTCTAAGACTGGTCTCCGGTGTCCTCAAACTCCTCGACGAACGTAGGCTCGGGCTCAGCGTCAGCAAACACCTCGTCCTCAGCAACTGTCTCTGGCTCAGGGTCTAACATGTGACACCCAAAAGAGCAAGGGGCACATGTCAGCAAGTCTGGAAGACTTGTGCAAGGAAACTGGAAGTGGGAAAAGTAAAGCAACCTAGCAGTTCTAGCATGAATGCGACGACATGGCAGTTTAAAGTATGAGTGCAACAGGTAAAGAAAAGTAAAGTAAAGTACGAGCATGGCATGGCATTCACAAGACAAGTACAAGACAAGTAAAGAAAACACCTCGTGCACAGAGATTCCGCCTTTTGGCTAGAGTGGCTGCGCGGGCCAACTCCTAAGCTCAAGCGAACGTTTATCCCTACCCCTCCACGTGTATCGAGCCAGGGCATTACCCCCGAACTTGGAATGCTCGCTTCTGGACCACGAGCCAGGAAGTGTGTAAACAAGTATGGCGTAGGGGTGCACCTAGCCGGACAAGTAGTACAAGGACAAGTATTGTAGCGTGTGCTACGATGCAACAATCAATGCATGGATGACATGGCATGGCAAGTAGTAAAGCGTACAAGTAAGAAAGTAAACGTGACAGTTTAGCATGCATGAATGACAATTTTAATGGTTGGATCTAGCTTCGTTGTCAAGCTAGATCATTTAGGTGACGGATCTAGTTTCGTTGTCAAACTAGATCAAGTAGGCGTCTAGTCAGCTATCATTTCACCGACTAGTCTCTTTTACGCTAAAAGCAAGTAAGTGGCCTAAAAACATGGCCCTACACAAAAGTTGGCAAGTTTCACTTGCCTGCAATTATCACGTCAAGAAAACACCGTCCAACGAGTCCAAGGTCACGATTCCTACGTGCACAAGTCCACCGGCCTACATCCGTTTTATTAATCTTGATTAGTGATTTCTAAAACATTTAAAATACTTTAAAAATACTGATTTTTAGTCTTGATTAGCATGCAATTGGGTTGGGGGTCCTAGGGGTGCAAAACGTTACCTCAACACGACGCGAAAGCTACACCGGCGTCGGGTAGCGACGCCGGGGGTTGGAATAATAGAACGCGCTCCAAGTCCTGATTCCAATATAGTTTCCTTGCTGGAAGGTTCAGAGCATCAACCCGGGCGACGATTCCAGATTCCAAAGCTCGCACGTGCGACGACGGGCTACGACGTGCGACGACGTCGTACGCGACGAATCCTCGAAGAGCAAGCACCTTGGTGGGGCCCACAGTACTCCTAGGGGCCTTTGGGGGACCCACAATAACTCTGGAGAACTTGGGGGGCCCACGGTGGCAAGCGGTGCGACGGGTGCGGGGTTGCGACAAGTGGCCGTCGGTCGTACCCCTCCAATGCGGGAGAAACCCTCGGTCGTGCGCTGTGAATGCGGGGGCTGCGACGTTGGGGTGTGCAGCAGCTGCGGGCGATGCTTGGTGCGGGGTTTCTCTTCGGTCTGGTCGATGGGGAGCTTCGGTCGTGCGGGGTGTGGAGCGGGGCGACAAGCGTTGCAACGTTGCAAGCGTTGCAACGTCGCGGGCTTCGGCGATGGCGGGCGGGCGCCTCGGTCAGATGCGGGCGACAGCTGCGGGCGATGCAGCGATGCGGGGAGCGGCTGTGAGCGGGGGCGGCCATCGGTCTGACCGAGAGATTTCCTCGGTCGGACACAGCTGCAGCGGGGCGACGGCCGTGCAAGCGAGCGGAGCGGGAGAGCGGGCGTTGGCAGCGGTCGGTGCGAGGAAAACGGGCCCGTTCTCTCGGTCGTGCGCGGGGGTTGAACGTCGCAACGTTGCGACGAATCGTCGCAACGTCCAAAATGAGTTTGAAAGGGGCTAGGGCTAATTTCTTTGGAAAATAGGACTTGCTAGGGGTTGCTTATATAGTATAGGTGGGTTGACTTGGTCTAGGGCTAAATCTAATAGGATTAGAAGTTCAAAAAGATTTGAAATTTGAATTTAAACTTCTCCAACCCAATCTAGGATTTGACCTGGTCCAAATGAGCTGGAAATTGGCTCAAAAATTCTTTAAAACGTTTTAAACTCAAATAAATTTTATTTGGCCGAAATTAATTTAAAAATAAATTATTAAAAATATTATAAAACTTGTAAAAATTATAAAAGTGGTCAAAAGAACTCCAAAAATTATAAAATAAATATCAGGGTGATCGTGACGACGAATGTGAGCTAACTAAGAAGACGGATCTCAAATTCGACGTCGGACGACGAAACTAAAAATAGAAACGTCTCCCGTCAAAAGTGAAAGTCGTCACGTCTCATCGAGTAAGTTTAAATTGTGGAAAAACGACTCGAGAAGTGTCGTTTCAAGATAGTGCCACTATTTAATACTCTCAGAGTCGTTCGCAACGGCATATCACACAAAAGTGTTCACAAACAAATAAAGTCTAAAGCAAACACGTGCACGGCCAAAAGCACGTGCACGAACAACGTACGACGAAAAAGTGGTCGTTACATCCTCCCCACCTTAGAATAAAGTCCGTCCTCGGACTTTCTAATATATCTAGTCGCTCTAATAACTACCCCAAATCAAGTCACATTATATTTCAAACCAAGTATAGTCATTACAAGTGCTCATATATGCACTAGGTAGTCAAACATTATTATTACCAACACGTATATATATACATTCACGTACGTATACACTTATACCTATTATAGTCCGTCAACTTCATACATGTATTTCAATCAGGTATACAAACATTCATCCCTTATATAACTGCTACTACTTACCTAAACACAAAACAATATTTCAGATACTTATATAAAGATAGTTTCACGCTTAGCCAATACAATCATCGCTCTACCTATATGTAGCTACCTATGCACAAACATCAAGGGTATACTACCCTCTAATAATCCCTAGTATTCATCCAACACCAAACACATCAACACATGTAGTCACACCATACTATAATTAAGTCAAGTTCACTATATCTAATATACATTCACCGCTACTATAATTTCACAATATATAGTCATTCAAATACATGCAAATAGTTCACCATGTATTCACATCACGTACGGTCCTATAACTGTATTTACGACACGCCACATATACCATAGTCATCAAAACCTATAACTAAGCACATACTTACCCGTGCATGGTGCACACCCATACACGCTAACATTTCATTTACATACACCAATCATACCATTATATAACTAGCACACATACATACCTAGTTTCAGCTAGTACACATACGTTCACATAACAAGTCCTTAGTATTTAGCTATATCACAAGACCAACACCTATAACTATATACTGGCGTAGCGACCCACAATCATGTGCGTAGCACAACCAGGCACCAACACTTCTATCACCATACATACATCAAGCATTTCTATATTCAAACTACAATCATACATTCAATATACTTAGAGTATACTCACTCAAGCTTGAGTGAGACTCAATACACATATCATGATATTCTATACACGTAGCACGGCATTCATACCTATACCAATACCATTCCAATATTTATACGTCTACCAATACACCCATATACATTCCCTAGATCAATCACACTTAATATTTAGTCAGGCAATACTCACGTAGTTCAATCAATTTATACACCATAATAATAATAATATAGACATCAACATACGTATAATTATAATACGCTCCCTAATACATGCATACGTATTCATCGTATAGTCTCACACATGTAACATATATATTCACACCATAGCCTACTACCTATAATTAGTATTCTAACACATCCACACGTACATAATTAAGATGTGCAATAGTCGTGTATACCTCACGGTATGCACGTATGCAACATCCCGTAAAAGCAACTATACCAATCAAAATTATAACCCTATTACTATATGTATATCACATATATACTCAGGCAACAAAACATAACTACTTACGTCTAAACACTATATATATCTACCTACGAGCACATACTCACACGTAATAATATATAGATCACTCAATAGGCCTACATACTTATCTATAAGTTCACACATTATCATCACACCTAGCATATACATAGCTTTACCAATCATTTTATTTCAACCATTATAAGTATCTCTTACTCCATACACAACTTAGATATTCCAACGCTAATTCAAATATACACAAGCATCCCTAGTATAGTATATCTAACCACTCACAAGTCTATACATTCTAGCACACAAACAACTTCATAATATCACGAATAACTCCAAGTACATATATATATCACACAATAGGCAAGCATCAATATACTATGGGGGTACACTCATTCAAGCCCACGTACACAACTTAGGTACGTGCACAACGACACCTCACAAGGGTCCAAGGGTCTACTAACAACTAAGGGTTGACACAGACATTGACGGTCCCTAAGGCCTAAGCAATAAAGAGAGATCGAGGGCGAGACGAGGGAAGGATCGACAAGCACGAGTTCAGATAGGACGAATACGAGGAGACGGCTTGGTTGGACGAAACATTGACTCAAAGGTGAGGTTTAGGTTGAGGGAAAAAGGAGATGTAGTGATGCTTGAATAGAGTACAGAAAAGCAACTAGGATAAATAGCATAAGCTAAAATACGCGAAATCGAAAACGGTTGTACTTTAAAATCCTCGTCTGAGAAGAAATGTTTGGGGATCGATAAAACGAGTTGTTCAAAATAAATCTGAGTCGAATATTCTTAATAAGAGAAAATGGTCTATTGTTTCTAAAAATCATTTTGAAAGGAAGTAAAATCATTTACGCGAATATTAAGGACATGGTTTAGAAAATTCTATCAGTCAGTAATTTAATAAAATGTTGCCAAAAGTTTTTGAAAGTCAAAGAATGGAATCAAGCAACAGAAGAATTTAAAATCAGGTTAAATGCTTTCAAAACTTTTAGGCCATGGAAAGGTAATCAATTTTGAAACTTCTTTTAGGAAACCATGGTTCACCAAAAGTGGAAAAACCGATTTACACAAGGTTCTTAATATACGAGCACAATGAACCTGGTACGGATAAAGTAATTAAAATTCATTTTAGTCTAGAAATTTTTTCTAAAAGCACGTAGGGTGAGTGGAAAGATAATAATTATAACTTGATGGTGGAATTATCAAAATTGGTAGCAACTTTAAAATCGAATCATGGAGGGTCTAAAGCAGGAAGAGGTTATGAAAATAGTAATTTTGCAAAAATCTGGAACAGTGAGAACGACGAGCAAAGACCATCTTGCTGAAATCTGAAATTCTATGTGACTTGAAAAGTATATTAAAAGTAAACACGATGTATTATTCAAATAAGAAAGGAAAATTTTAAATCAAATTGGACAAATGGTTCAGAAAAAAATTAATATATGGAAAGACGACATGAGTACGAAAACATAGGCTGGGAAAAATATTATAAGCTAGAGTTCAAAATTCCGACAAACGTTTTTTTTTAAAATTTAAATCAATGAAGAAGTATGAAGTATAAGTATATTAAAATTTTGAACAAAATTAAACTTAGGAAAAAGGAAATCGTAAAATACTTTCAAGAGTTTCAAAGTTCATAATGGAGAGTTTCGAAAAAGGACGACGATCGTCATGAGGCGATCTCGTGATTCGAGGCAAGGAAATTGGTCAGGTGATCAAAACATTCGTACGCCTAGGATATGACTCAGGAGAGGCTACGGGAAACTCCTACGGTCGACCAACTAAAGATTAAAGCTAAACGCTAAGACTTCTAAAGGTTAGACGGTAAAGAAGTGCGTTCAGCTTGGTCCGAAATCGATGACCCCAAGCGAACGACAAAAGGAAATTCTAGAAGTCTAATATGGTCAGAGGTAGACAAGGACCACTAAGGTAACTCCTACGACGATCAAGTCAATTGCTAGAAGGGAGTCTAACTAACAATCAGGGGCCTCTAACTATCAAGCACAGACGTTTAACTAAGTCTTCTAATCACCTAGTGTCCTAAAAACGACTAGACTCAGGGCTTCTGACTCGGATGTTGCAATTTATTTAATGGACATTCTGTTATTATCGTTGTTTCGTTAATTCGCAATTGCAAGACTGGACCTGCATGGGCCACCAACAAAACCTGTCACGCCCCGCTTCCCAAAAACGTGGAGGCGAAGCGTGAGAAGGTCCGCTCAGACTTGAAGCTACAAAGCCGCAAGTCCGATAAGCGTCAATCACTTTAAACTGCAGGTCCTTGCAACGCGAAACGAAACAAAGATAATAATAACGAAAAGAGACAAAAGTACATCTCAGAATATCCATAATAATAAATCTCATCATCGCAGAAAAAGCCACCAGGCTACAAATAAAAGAGTCTAAAAGAGGCCCAGCATGGCCAACAAAAGTACAAAGTACGAAAACAAGGAAGGGTGCAAGCACCGACATCTAACAGCAACCTAAAGCAAAAGCAAGTAAAATTAGTCTCTAAGACTGGTCTCCGGTGTCCTCGAACTCCTCGACGAACGTAGGCTCGGGCTCAGCGTCAGCAAACACCTCGTCCTCAGCAACTGTCTCTGGCTCAGGGTCTAACATGTGACACCCAAAAGAGCAAGGGGCACATGTCAGCAAGTCTGGAAGACTTGTGCAAGGAAACTGGAAGTGGGAAAAGTAAAGCAACCTAGCAGTTCTAGCATGAATGCGACGACATGGCAGTTTAAAGTATGAGTGCAACAGGTAAAGAAAAGTAAAGTAAAGTACGAGCATGGCATGGCATTCACAAGACAAGTACAAGACAAGTAAAGAAAACACCTCGTGCACAGAGATTCCGCCTTTTGGCTAGAGTGGCTGCGCGGGCCAACTCCTAAGCTCAAGCGAACGTTTATCCCTACCCCTCCACGTGTATCGAGCCAGGGCATTACCCCCGAACTTGGAATGCTCGCTTCTGGACCACGAGCCAGGAAGTGTGTAAACAAGTATGGCGTAGGGGTGCACCTAGCCGGACAAGTAGTACAAGGACAAGTATTGTAGCGTGTGCTACGATGCAACAATCAATGCATGGATGACATGGCATGGCAAGTAGTAAAGCGTACAAGTAAGAAAGTAAACGTGACAGTTTAGCATGCATGAATGACAATTTTAATGGTTGGATCTAGCTTCGTTGTCAAGCTAGATCATTTAGGTGACGGATCTAGTTTCGTTGTCAAACTAGATCAAGTAGGCGTCTAGTCAGCTATCATTTCACCGACTAGTCTCTTTTACGCTAAAAGCAAGTAAGTGGCCTAAAAACATGGCCCTACACAAAAGTTGGCAAGTTTCACTTGCCTGCAATTATCACGTCAAGAAAACACCGTCCAACGAGTCCAAGGTCACGATTCCTACGTGCACAAGTCCACCGGCCTACATCCGTTTTATTAATCTTGATTAGTGATTTCTAAAACATTTAAAATACTTTAAAAATACTGATTTTTAGTCTTGATTAGCATGCAATTGGGTTGGGGGTCCTAGGGGTGCAAAACGTTACCTCAACACGACGCGAAAGCTACACCGGCGTCGGGTAGCGACGCCGGGGGTTGGAATAATAGAACGCGCTCCAAGTCCTGATTCCAATATAGTTTCCTTGCTGGAAGGTTCAGAGCATCAACCCGGGCGACGATTCCAGATTCCAAAGCTCGCACGTGCGACGACGGGCTACGACGTGCGACGACGTCGTACGCGACGAATCCTCGAAGAGCAAGCACCTTGGTGGGGCCCACAGTACTCCTAGGGGCCTTTGGGGGACCCACAATAACTCTGGAGAACTTGGGGGGCCCACGGTGGCAAGCGGTGCGACGGGTGCGGGGTTGCGACAAGTGGCCGTCGGTCGTACCCCTCCAATGCGGGAGAAACCCTCGGTCGTGCGCTGTGAATGCGGGGGCTGCGACGTTGGGGTGTGCAGCAGCTGCGGGCGATGCTTGGTGCGGGGTTTCTCTTCGGTCTGGTCGATGGGGAGCTTCGGTCGTGCGGGGTGCGGAGCGGGGCGACAAGCGTTGCAACGTTGCAAGCGTTGCAACGTCGCGGGCTTCGGCGATGGCGGGCGGGCGCCTCGGTCAGATGCGGGCGACAGCTGCGGGCGATGCAGCGATGCGGGGAGCGGCTGTGAGCGGGGGCGGCCATCGGTCTGACCGAGAGATTTCCTCGGTCGGACACAGCTGCAGCGGGGCGACGGCCGTGCAAGCGAGCGGAGCGGGAGAGCGGGCGTTGGCAGCGGTCGGTGCGAGGAAAACGGGCCCGTTCTCTCGGTCGTGCGCGGGGGTTGAACGTCGCAACGTTGCGACGAATCGTCGCAACGTCCAAAATGAGTTTGGAAGGGGCTAGGGCTAATTTCTTTGGAAAATAGGACTTGCTAGGGGTTGCTTATATAGTATAGGTGGGTTGACTTGGTCTAGGGCTAAATCTAATAGGATTAGAAGTTCAAAAAGATTTGAAATTTGAATTTAAACTTCTCCAACCCAATCTAGGATTTGACCTGGTCCAAATGAGCTGGAAATTGGCTCAAAAATTCTTTAAAACGTTTTAAACTCAAATAAATTTTATTTGGCCGAAATTAATTTAAAAATAAATTATTAAAAATATTATAAAACTTGTAAAAATTATAAAAGTGGTCAAAAGAACTCCAAAAATTATAAAATAAATATCGAGGTGATCGTGACGACGAATGTGAGCTAACTAAGAAGACGGATCTCAAATTCGACGTCGGACGACGAAACTAAAAATAGAAACGTCTCCCGTCAAAAGTGAAAGTCGTCACGTCTCATCGAGTAAGTTTAAATTGTGGAAAAACGACTCGAGAAGTGTCGTTTCAAGATAGTGCCACTATTTAATACTCTCAGAGTCGTTCGCAACGGCATATCACACAAAAGTGTTCACAAACAAATA
Source organism: Scilla litardierei (assembly GCA_030789695.1). Classification (NCBI taxonomy): domain Eukaryota; kingdom Viridiplantae; phylum Streptophyta; class Magnoliopsida; order Asparagales; family Asparagaceae; genus Scilla; species Scilla litardierei. The sequence goes on from CM061142.1 coordinate 531,183,689, forward strand.
AAGTCTAAAGCAAACACGTGCACGGCCAAAAGCACGTGCACGAACAACGTACGACGAAAAAGTGGTCGTTACATGCCCTCTCCTAGAGACATCCGTACTGTTGCCCCACCATCACCACCACCTCCTCTGCCTCCGCCTCCAGGTTTTTGAGGTGGCCGGGCCTTTGGCGCGCAAGCCTCTCTTGTCTTATAATGTATTTTTGATCATCGACGGAGAAGAGTGTTTGTGGGTAGATATTCTTTGGTGTTTTATGTCATTATGTACGAAATGTAGTTTCAAATTTGTTGTGGTATGTACAGTATAACGTATAAATGTTGTAGTATGATAGAATTCAGACCTTAATACACTGTCATTTAATTTGATACAATTGCATGACATTACGAAATTGATATATGTGATATATACATCGATGCTTACTTGAATCAATGTCCGAAATTGAAATTGCCTATGTAAAAACTTTTTACCGATATATGATTTACCCAGCGAGCACAACGGGCATAAATTGTGACCGTCCTTATATACGTTATGATAAAACATTTACGTTTGCACACAATTACTCAGCGCGCACAACGGTCACATAATGTGTTTGACCGATGTGCGGGCTGTGAGCATACCCGTATCTGATTATCCATAATTACTCAGTTCACACAACTGCACGTAATTGTGACCTTTTTGCGCGCGGAGCCAAACTATTCTATATTACAATTGAGAAAAGCTTTTGAATTTGTCCTATGTGGCAGTGTCATGTCAAGTTTTGGGGGGAAATATCTTGGATTGAGAAAATATGTTGGGAATACACAAAAGGATTGTAGAGAAATTAGTTGGGAGAATACAAAAGCTTTTCTTTTTTGAAATTGGTAGCATTAGCACTTAAGTCTTAATATATCCACATTGAAGCAAATAGATGGGTGTAGATACATACTCCTTCCCCTTTTGTATTTAGGTCCTGTCCTTTTGGCATCCGTATTTATGACACGCACACCCGACGCTGACGACATGCACACCCACACTTTCCTCTCCTTCCCAGTTTCGCGTGTTAACCGCTATCGTGTTCATGGGGAATTATTTTTGCTCCGTGCACAATTTGCACGGGAAATTTCTAGTATACATATAAGTGAAAAGACAACATATATCGTACTGTTTACAGAATAAGACACCATATATCTTTGTGAATGATACTCATCTGTCACGCTGTTGGATTTGATGGTGTCCCATTTTGTAACGTCCCATTATGAGTAATATTGTACAAACATAAATAATTTGCTCAACTTGCACAACAGCCATTATTTTCCCCGTTGTGCGCGTTGAGCAATTTTGTTATTGGCCTTCAAGTTTGCTCAACGCGCACCGTAAAGGCCAAACCTTCTTGGGAACATCATCTGGCTGGTAACAATATGTTGTAGATTCACTCGTCTTTATGTCCAATACAATATCACGCACAGTGAATCTACTGTAGTCTATCGTCCTCATCAATGGGCCAGTCCAATTCGTCTATAAATAGCCTCTCTTCCCACTAGACCTTGTCAACCACTGCACTTCTTAATGATAGTATTCTAACTGATTCTATCTGTTTCTACTTCATACACTATTTTTTCTTCACAATGCTAAATATTTCCCGTTGTTCATCACTGCTTCGTCTTCAACACACAAAGATGAACAATATACTACCGAAAATTGACGTGTACTGGAAGATGTTATTTGTTCCTTCATATGTTCTACTACAGCAGCGGATTCTTCCGAGAAGAAGCAACCGTGATATATTTTTATATCAGTGCCTAAACGTAAAGTTGCATGTCTTTATACCCTATTTTTTTACTTAAATATGATTTTTATCGTTCATAATTGATGCTTCTTCAACGCATACAGTGGCATGTGCTGAAGAATCCAGATCAGCCAACTTCGTTAAAGTAGTGGCTACTTATACCGTTATGGACGATCTGGATGCTAGTGATGATGGTGTGTGCTATTAGAGCTGATCATAAATGCCATCTTGCTTGAGCTGTTCAGCATGACTATCTGAACAGTTTTGCATAGTGGGATTCAATGTACCATTAGGATATTCCCGTGATTGAATTTCATACCAGTTCCAAACTGTGAAGTTGCAAAATGTTTAGCTATAGTTACAACTTTGTTGTGTAATGTACAGAATAATGCATATATGTTGTAGTATTTTGGAATTCAGACCCTAATACAATGTCATTTTATTTGATACAATTGCAGGACAATACAAAAAGGATATAGGTGATATATACGTCCAACACTGATATTACTGAGCAAAATTGTTTACCGAACTATAAATTACATTTATGCATTATGTACATTATAAAGCATAATGCTGTAGTTTGTTAGAATTCAGGCCTTAATACTATGTCATTTAATTTGATACAATTACAGGACAATACAAAATTGATATAAGGTGATATATACATTAATGCTTACTTGAATCAATGTCCGACATAGATATTACTGATCAAACACTGTTCACCGAACTATAAATTCCCCAGGGCGCACAACAGGCTCATGCTATATGTTGTGATAAATGATCGCTCCGGGATGTGACCCAAAAGAACGGTTGTAGTTTTACCGCAAGTGCACGGTGTAGCAGCGAGCGGGATATCGAACACAGGGAGGACGAATGACCGTGCTTGATCCAATCAACCTGGCTATTTAAGAGAGAAATTTGCCTTTGGCGATCCTGTCACAATCGTCAGACAAAAATGCGGAAATATCAAATCAAATAAAGAACGTCAAGGGAATGGGGAATCCCCGCTACTCACCGTATTTCATAAATGCGGTTTATCGGTATCAAAATTGCTTGAATGAGAATTTGGATGAACTAGTTACAACTGAATGTAGAACCAAGCTCACGCTCTCGCGCTGTTGCCGGTCTATAGCTATCCTAGGTTCGGGTCCAATCTCTTGCAAACCCTAGCCTAGGTAAGCTAGCATTAGGATCAACATCATCGTCCAATCGCGCACCGAGCCCAATCTCTTGCAAACTCGGTCCACAACCTAGATTGGGATAGTTCCTACCCATCCAATCTCTTGCAAACGAGTATCGGCATGGAATTGCAACCGGAAATTCTAGTATCGGTCCAATCTCTTGCAAACCGATACTTCGAAAATCCGACTCCAACCCAACTCGGATTTCTAGGGTTTCCTATCAAATTGGGATCCAATCTCTTGCAAATCCCAATTGATATGAATACCTAGCCATCCGTAGTAAATTGATCCCAATCCAATCCCTAATAACAATTCTAGCACAATTTCTACCAATTTATCACAAATATGAAAATGGGCTTGTAGGGTTCATCCCCACGCCCCAAGACGTGGAGACTACTCACAAATCATAGCAAGATCACAAAAATAATCGTTGAAATAGGCGATGGGATTCATCACAATATTGAGATAAGCAATAAAAATAGAATTTTTAAGGAAAAGAGATGCAAACCAATGGAGTTCTTCAATTGAATCCAACAAAATTCCAATCTTTGTCTCCTCTCCAATCTCAAGAATAAAGTTAAAAACTAATCTAAAAAGCTGCAAAAAATCTAAGAGAGAGGCTCTTCAAAACTAGGGTAAAAACTGGGGTTAAATAGCCCCCAAAATCGTCCAAAAACTGTGACCAAAATACCCCTGCACAGCCTGTTTTCCGCAGTTTTCGCTACAGGCAGCGCATCGCACTCGGCCGAGTGACAAAATTCGCTCGGCCGAGTGAAAACCCTGTAATTTTCCAGTAAGTCGGGGCCTTCATGGGTCTCTACTTCGGGGGCGGCTCGGCCGAGTGAGTTGTCGTCACTCGGCCGATGGCTTCATTGTACTCGGGCGGACGGGATTAACCACTTGGCCGAGTGGGTCTTCTGAAGCTCAGGCAGCCGAAAAACAGTAACTTGGATGTTTTGGAGGGGCTTCGTCTGGACGCCACTCGGGCGGACGTGATGTCGTCACTCGACCGATGTGGTCTTCGGTGCTCGGCCGAGTGCACAGGTAAATTGTGTCTGATCTGGTCGGCCGAGTAGTGTCTCGCTGGTCGGCCGAGTGGCTCCTCCACTCGGCCGAGTGGGACACAAAAAATGCCCAATCTGCTTGTTTCGGCCTCCTCGTCGCTCCTGTGACGTCTGTTCTTCTTCCGCTCCTCTCCAACAGCAAAATACCCCTCGGGGAGGTCGTCGGTGACCGTCTAGAGTAAGCGCATCTCGAGATCACTCCAAATCGCGCCAAATCACTTGAAATGCGACAAAAACAACAAATCGTGAAAAACATTGCAATATCGTCGATATATCGTGAAAAACATGATTTGGGCGATCTAAATGGCATGCAAATATGCGGGAAAAAGGTGTAAAATAAGGAGTGATCAAAATCCCCCAAGCTTGCCTCTTACTCGTCCTCGAGGAAGATAAGTAAATGGCGAACCCGGTGGATTCGGAAAACGAAAACGGCGAAAAACGAAAAAATGAAAAACGAAAAACGAAGAAGAGTGAAATCGAAATAAAATAAAGAAGAAAGAAAGAAGCGAAGAGGTAGGATACTAGATCATTTTCTCAGGACGTGGGTTTCACTTACTCATATAGCATGCACTGAATGAAAAATACATGTCGAAGGATTTTATTTTGATATCATAGTATAATAGTGCAAATAGAAATAGAAAACCCACGGACAACGATATAATCATGAAAACTGAATAATTCTAAAATTAACATCGTCTGAATCATTTAAAGCGGTATACAAATCACAGATCACACACTTTTCAATTGGACGCTTTCTATCAGGAGTATAAGAGTATCACACTATAGAATAGAGAGAATAGAAAAGTATGGATTTCATGAAATGAACGCTAGGCTTAGATTTCTGGATTTCGTAAAACCAAAAATAATCTCACCGAGTATAGGATATTACTTAGCCTAGGTTGTCGTGCGATGTCAAGTAGTCACTCTCTCACACATCAATGGATCCCCTCCCCCAAGCTTATCTATAAGCGTGGTGGCATAAAAAATATTCACATCCCCATTTTTATATAGCTCCAAAGGTAATAAGAAGAAAGAAGAAAGAAAGGAAGTGAGATGGGATCTTTTATTGAGGATTTTTCCTCTTTTCTTTTCTTTTTTTTCATATAGCATATATACACAACGATCCCAACTCAAAGAGAGATAATGATATACAAGAATGTTTTTCTCTCTTTTATTATTATTATTTTTTTTTAGAGAATAAGAGATTTGGAGCTAGGAATTAATAGCGGGGGAAATGCCATATAATAGAATCGCTAAGGGGAGATTCACCAATGATTATAAAAGTAGAGAAATGATGTTCAAGATTTGTGGAGAAAGAAATAAATATATCACTCGGTTCACTCTATAAGACATGCACGACAACTTCAGCAGGGTAATCTAATCTACTCAGTTTCGATCACAAAAAAGCTAACTAATCCAGATTTATCATAGCTAACATCATTCAATCATCCTGAAGTGAAGTGTACAATTCATGCATATAGAAGTGATATAGGAAAAAGAAATCAGTACTCCAGATATAAGCATTCAATGCGTGAATCTTGGTGTGTTTTCTGTGATAGCATACATATGAATATTCAGACTCAGCTAATAATAAAATTTCATCCATTTTCATGCGGAAAAAAAGTGTGGGTTACTATCTCTAAATGCAAGGCAAGTCATAGCATATGGTATCAGGAATAAAATCTAAGACATGACAAATATAGCATGCATATAAAGTAAGCTAAATCCAACGTCATCAACATCATAGAAAAGTCATCTCTAGCATGAGATGAAAAAAGAAATAAAGATAAAGGGGAAAAAAACTATGCAATGCGGCACACAGAAAAATAAGAAAAACGTGATGCATGGCAAAATAAAAGAAAAATGATGAAAAATAAGTGCAAAAGCGAAAAATGGTGTGAAAAACTAAAAATAAAGGTGGCAAATCGAAAAAAGAACGTGAGAACTCACTCCCCCAAGCTAAATGGCACAGTGTCCTCAATGTGCAAAGTGTGGCACACCGAGAGACAAGAAATGTGAGGGGATGGTGAGGATGCATGCATGATGAAAAGGAAAATAAAAGGATAATAAAGAAATGAAAATATGATGCGGACATGATGCGGACATGATGCATGCGCAGATAGGAGTGATACAGATATATAAGTGGCACCAAAAACTCTCCCTCTCTCCCAAAAAGATATATAAAGATATGATCTAAAAGCGAATCCCAAAATAAGTGAGGGGAGGGGGTGGACAAAAATGCATCAGGACCCAGCAGAAACGGGCAGCACAACGGCAAGGATAATCGATGGCATCAAGGGTGCCTAAGAAGGTGGTGCTGCACCGTCTCCGTCCTGAGGCGGAGGTGGTGGTGGCTGGACAGGTCGCTGAGCGGGTGTGGGTGTGGAAGTGGTAGCAGGTCGGGTGTGTGTGGAAGTGTGGGCGGGAACCTGCTGGGTGGGTGGGGGTACGCGCGGGAGACGCTCCAGAACCTGGGTGAGACAGTAGTGAATCTGGGGGAGCAGCTCGAAGCGGCCAGCCATCGCAGAGACGGTGTCGGACAGGGTCCTAAGGTCGCCTCGGAGGCCACTCACCACCCCCTCTAGAGCACGAATGCTCTGAAGTATAGTGTCGGGGGGAGGTGGTGCAGAGGGACGCACCGGTCGGGGCTGTGCAGGGCGTGGCTGGCGAACTCGGGTCGCGTATGTGACTGGCTCAGCGGGGAAGGGAACAAAAGGTGCTGCGCCTGCGAATGTGGGCCTGGCCTCAGTGTGAGGCCGGGGCACCGGCTGGTGGGAAGTGGAGGCAGCAGCAGCGAAAGAAGAGTGCAAAAATGGCAGCGAGGCGGCCAGAGAGGTCAGTGGCACAGAAGTGTGGACAGACGCCACGACGCTCTCGGAAAATACAGCATGGGTGGAGACAGAGGTGACTACCGCTGGGGTGGAAGTGTGTGGACCAAAAGGCGCAACCCCAGCGGAGATCATGCTAGCCATGGTCTCCACGACCGCGGCAAACGAGGGATCTCCACTCTCAACAAAGGTCGGTGGGCGCTCGGGGAGTGCGGAGCAAAGAGGCTCGACGGACAGAGGGCCCGTGGTGGTGGTGGGAGTGGTGGTGACAGCCTCGGAAGTGGTGGAAGTGGTGGAAGTGGGCTCAGCTGAGGTGCTCTCGACACCGACAGAGGTGTCAAGAGCAGCGGAAACGTCAGGTATGGGCTGAGGGGCCACTGGGTCAACAGGCTCGGCAGCAGGCTCGGCAGGGTGTGCAACAGGGTCTACATGGGCAGCGTGGGCCTGCTCGGCCTCCTCGGCCTCGAGCACGTAAGCAGCGGGGATGAGAACATCCATCGCAGGGAGCCAGTCAACGTGGGCTGGTGCAATCTGAGTCCGAGCAGGGCTCAGGAGAATCATGTAATCGGCCCCGTAAGGGCCGTGCAACCAGACCCAGTGACGCTCACCGTGCGGACGAAGCATCTTCATCCGGGCCATAACATCTATCGACAGAGAAGTGGGGCCCGGGACGCGTCGCAAGTCGTCAGGGAAGTCCTTACCGGTCATAAGAGCAAGCAAGGTGATCAGGCCGCCGCAGTATATCGGTGAGCGAGCGCCCACCGATACAATGATGCGGTCTAAAAACCATGCAGCGATATCGATCACGACGGCGGGGACAAGCTCAACGCCATCCCTAGATAGAGCTCTGGGACGTGTCATCGCGTAGAGCATGTAGAGCTCTGGCGTAGACATCGTGCCCGGCTCATATCTGGCCAAAAAGGTCGTCGCCATAAGGCGCTGTGCAATACGTAGGCAGGGGTGGACAATGGCCGAGGCCTTGGCCCTACTAGGGTCAAAGGCAGCGTGATGACCCGTAATCCGGGCCCAGAAGGCACCGGCGTCGAAGGAAGGTGGGGGGATATGGGTGGGGCCGTAGCCGTGATCGGCTCCGGGGACAGCGGGCCACGAGAAAAACGCTCGCATCATATCAAGAGTGACCTGGCACTCTCGATCCATGAACCGGAACGAGCATCCCTCGTCGGTCCGGGCGATCGAACTCAGAACCTCAAGTGTCGGGCGGGTAAACGTATCCACCGACACCTGCAGAAAATCTCGCCAGCCCACGTTGTCGTACAACGTGAGCATCCCCTCAAGTACCCCCAGGCGTCCTAGGTCAGCGAGGTGTGCAAACCTGGAGGGTACGATCGAGCGCTGGGAGATACGGTCGAAGACGGCGCGGTGTGCATCGTCTCGGAACGTAATCCCGAGCGGCCCGACCAGTGGAGCCGGAGGTGGTGGCTGTGGGTCGGCAGGGAGAGGCTGTACGGGCTGTGGGTGCACTACAGGCTGTGCGGGGTGTGCGGGGCCTGCAGGCTGTGCTGGGTGTGCGGGGTGTGTGGGGGACGGTGGAGGAGAGTCCTCCAACTCGTGGGAGGGGCCGGCATCATCCGACCGCTTCCGCTTGGCGGAAGCTCTCTTCGACCGAGGCCGTGTCCGGGGCGGTATATCGGCCCCGAGCGCGCGCCGAAAAACGTGAAAAGTGTGGCGTGTGCAAAAATAATGGAAAGAGTGTACCCCGACACGCCGCGAGTGCTAAGCAGTGGAAGCGTGCGAAGTCAGCGCCTCCGCGAAGTCCAGATCAGCCCGTAGAAGCTCCCTTGGGCTCCCCTAAGCTCCAAAAAACAACCTGCGCATGAAATGGCGATATCAGTGGGTAATATTCAAAATGTATGGAGCATTAGGGGTATAATAGATAGATATAGGAATTGATTTCGGTTTGGGGGTCGTTTAACACATGGATCCTCAAAAATACTCAAAAAGAGGAGAAAAGGCAATAAAATCGATACCGAAGGTGGTAGGGGCGGCGGTCGCCGGCGGCGACTCGGGCGAGTCACGGCGGGTGGTCGGCCGGCGGTGGCTGGCCGAGCGGCGGCGATCGGGCGGCCGGTCGGGTGAGTGGGGGTGTTGTGCGAAGCGAGTGGGCGAGGGAAACCGAGGGGTCGCACGGTTTGAGAATTTTCTTCGTTTCGAAAATTGTGCCGCCCCCTCAGTCCCTTATATAATAAAAGTTACGACTCGGCCGAGTGAAGTGGTCACTCGGCCGAGCGAGACCAAATGAAAATTTCCTCCCCGCTATCGCTTCGGCCGAGTGGCCTTGCCAGCCTCGGCCGAGTGGAGTAAGTCCATTCGGCCGAGTGGCTCAAGCTACTCGGCAAGACTCGCCCTAGGAGGGTATCCGTTTTACTCGGCCGAGTGAACATATATACTCAGCCGAGTAGCAGTTATACTGAAATCAGGAAAATAAACAGAGAGTTGGGTACAGCAGACTTCCCTCGTTCGTGAGCGGCTCGGCCGGACGAACTTCTGTACTCGGCCGAGTGACTAGTATACTCGGCCGAGTGAGCCTTAATCTCTGCTGTTTGTCTTCGTTTGGGCTCTAAACTCCGTCTTTCTTCCTCCAGTCGATTTCATCTTCCTCCTAAGCGTCGAGCGCCTTCTTGGGGCGCTCCTTGTCATCTCGTTCCTACTCCTCATGATGGATTTACCTATCTCCTCTCCTGTCAAGAAAAATAGGACCCGTTATCACAAAATTTTTGGGCGAACGACTCAAAAAATTAAAAAATTTTAAAACGAAAATAAAGAAAAAGTGAAAATAAAGCAAAAACCGTCGGGTTGCCTCCCGACAAGCGCTCGTTTAAGGTCGTGAGCTCGACCCCCTATGATTTTCAATTAATGCGGGATGTTTGGTGCATATGAAATGCACCCATCGAACTTTCTGGGGAGAATGCTTTGATTGGGAAGTTGCGGCGTCGTATTCTCCCGCGGTGGTCTCTCGTCTCAAATAGTGTTGGGGGGAGGCTCCCCCAAGCTAGCATTTGCTCCGGTCAACGGCTTTACCGGTGACGCCGATTTCCGTGCCGGAGGAGCTTTCTTTGGAGACTTTAGTTTTGAGAGCTTGCAGAGCTCTCGAATCCTTGCGACATCAGCGTCGCCTTCATCATTTTCAGCGGAGAGGTCGGGGGAATCATCTTTCTTCTCATTTTGGCCTAAATCCGGGCCTTCCTCGAAATCTTCATCGAATAGAGCGCCAATAGAGTGGGGGATCGCCTCCTCTATCACCTCATCAAGGAGGTCCATGTAGTCAAGTTCCTCGTGGTAAGGCATGTGCTTCATAGCCTTAGGAATGTGAAGCTCCACCTCGATGTTGCCGACATTTAAAGTTAGGGTACCTTCGCGCACGTCGACAATCACTTCGGCGGTGGCGAGGAACGGGCGTCCAAGTATCAATGAAGTATTTCCCTCCTCCTTAACGTCCATGATCACGAAGTCACATGGCAAGCATATCCCCCCCGGGACTTGTAGCGGGATGTCTTCGGCGATCCCCACCGGCCTTGTTATCCGTCCATCGGCTAATTGAATGCGCATGTCGGTGGGTTTCAACTTTGTCCCGGTGTTTAGCCTTAAGAACATGGAGAGAGGCATGAGGCTCACACTAGCCCCTAGATCAACCAACGCCTTTTGAAGAGGGACGCCGCCCAAGGTACAAGGAATCCGAAAACTCCCCGGATCTTTAAATTTTGCCGGTTCCTTCTCTCTCTTGGTGAACCAAGAGCCCTCCTCGGCTAGCATGATCTTCTCCTTCCTCTTTCTCCCCGAAATCAAGTCCTTTAAGAATTTAGCATATGTGGGGATTTACACGATGGCGTCGAGGAAGGGAATATTGAGGCTAACTCCTCTTAGATACTCGAGAAACTTCGCTAGCCTTTTCTCCATTTTCGCTCTAGCGAGCCTTTGGGGGAATGGGACCGGTGGCATGAAGCGCCTTTCCTCAATCAATTGTTCCGCTCTAGATTTCTCCTTATCTTGTGGATCCTTCTCCTTTTCAACTTCAACTATCGGCTCAATTGGCTCCAAGCTTTCCTCCACAGGCTCCTCGGTAGGAATCATGGCGGGGGAGGTATCCTTCCCGCCTCTAGTGGTAACGGCAACTACGGCATTGATGTGGCCGGTGTTGCTCCGTGGGTTTTGCTCGGGTTGCGCTGGCAATCGTTGAGTGTTTCGATTGAGCAACGCCAATTGCTCCGATATTTTAGCCACAACGGTATTAAGGGAGTCTTGCCCCGCCTTCAAGGTAGCATTTACCTTATTTTGCTCGACCATGAACGCCTCCACTCTAGCTTCGAAGTCGGATCGTTGTTGAGCTTGTGGAGGGTTTTGATTTTGATTCCTCCACCCGTGATTGTATCCGGGCGGCCTATATGGTGGAACTTGTTGCTTCGGTTGAAATTTTTGTTTAGTAGGCCCCCTCGGTGGATAGTTTTGTTGTTGGGGTGGTGGTGGTCAGGCTTGTTGAGGTGGTGGTTGTGGCGGGTTCAAAGCTCCTTCATTGTTGGCGTAGGAGAATCCGGGATGATTTCTTGCGGCCGGATTGGCCCAATATCCTTGGTTCCCCGCGACATATTGTACTTGCTCCAAGGATCCTTCTCCTTGCTCTCCTCCCGAGTACATGGCTTGAGATTGGTCTTGCCAATCACACATTTGGTTGGTTGGAGCGGAGGTGGAAGGGCTTCCTTGGGGCTCCGTGATAAACTTCTCCAATCTCTCCACTACCTTGTGGAGAGAATCAAACTTGCTCGTAAGCTCCGCTACGGCCTTCGCCTCGTAGATGCTAGTTGGTTTTAAGGAGGACGTAGAGTGTCCTCGCTCATCGCCCCATTGTTGATTATTTGAGGCCATCTCCTCAATTAGGGCCGTAGCTTCCTCGGGAGTCTTTGACAAGATAGCACCATTCGTCGCGGCATCAATAATTTGTTTGGTCCCCGGTTGGAGACCGTTGTAGAAGCTATGAACTAGCTCCCAGTCTTCTATGCTGTGGTGCGGGCATTGATGCTGCAAATCCTTAAAACGCTCCCAAGCCTCATAGAGCGTCTCATGTGGTCCTTGCTTGAAGGACATGAGAGCGCTCCGGATCTTCACCGTCTTGGATGGCGGATAGAACTTGTCAATGAATGCACTCGCCAACTCGTCCCAAGTGGTGAAGACACCCTCAGCTTGCGTCCTCAACCAGTATAGTGCCTTGTCCTTTAGCGTGAAAGGGAAGAGACGCAGTCTGATGGCATCGATGGAGACCCCCGGCATCTGAAATGTGGCGCACTTCGACAAGAATAGTTGGATGTGGTAGTGGGGGTTCTCATGGGCGTTCCCATGAAATGGGTCTTGTTGCATCAAAACCACCAATCCAGTCTTTAGCTCGAAGTTCTTGTCAGCCGCTAACTCTGGCATGGCAATGGATGAGGTAGTAGAAGAAGTCTTAGGCCGAAGCCTATCGCGAATAGAAATTAGCCTCGCCATCCTTGCCGCCAATTGTTCAGGAGTTTCCGGGTTGGTCATAAACCGCCCTTCCGTATTTTGTCTCCTTTCCGCTCTAAGTCTCCGCGCGGTACGTTCGATCTCGTGATCAAATAAGATAGCTGCAGGGTCCGCCGTAGATCTCGTGTACATGCACAGGGGAAACAGAGTTTCAAAGAAATGATTAGTACCGTGGAAGGGTTAGGTAAGAAATAAGAAATAAAAATAATGATAATAATAATAAAAAAAGAAATAGCTAGGGTGAGAAAGAATCAAACGCAATCGCCTCCCCGGCAACGGCGCCAAAAACTTGATCGCTCCGGGATGTGACCCAAAAGAACGGTTGTAGTTTTACCGTAAGTGCACGGTGTAGCAGCGAGCGGGATATCGAACACAGGGAGGACGAATGACCGTGCTTGATCCAATCAACCTGGCTATTTAAGAGAGAAATTTGCCTTTGGCGATCCTGTCACAATCGTCAGACAAAAATGCGGAAATATCAAATCAAATAAAGAACGTCTAGGGAATGGGGAATCCCCGCTACTCACCGTATTTCATAAATGCGGTTTATCGGTATCAAAATTGCTTGAATGAGAATTTGGATGAACTAGTTGCAACTGAATGTAGAACCAAGCTCACGCTCTCGCGCTGTTGCCGGTCTATAGCTATCCTAGGTTCTGGTCCAATCTCTTGCAAACCCTAGCCTAGGTAAGCTAGCATTAGGATCATCATCATCGTCCAATCGCGCACCGAGCCCAATCTCTTGCAAACTCGGTCCACAACCTAGATTGGGATAGTTCCTACCTGTCCAATCTCTTGCAAACGAGTATCGGCATGGAATTGCAACCGGAAATCCTAGTATCGGTCCAATCTCTTGCAAACCGATACTTCGAAAATCCGACTCCAACCCAACTCGGATTTCTAGGGTTTCCTATCAAATTGGGATCCAATCTCTTGCAAATCCCAATTGATATGAATACCTAGCCATCCGTAGTAAATTGATCCCAATCCAATCCCTAATAACAATTCTAGCACAATTTCTACCAATTTATCACAAATATGAAAATGGGCTTGTAGGGTTCATCCCCACGCCCCAAGACGTGGAGACTACTCACAAATCATAGCAAGATCACAAAAATAATCGTTGAAATAGGCGATTGGATTCATCACAATATTGAGATAAGCAATAAAAATAGAATTTTTAAGGAAAAGAGATGCAAACCAATGGAGTTCTTCAATTGAATCCAACAAAATTCCAATCTTTGTCTCCTCTCCAATCTCAAGAATAAAGTTAAAAACTAATCTAAAAAGCTGCAAAAAATCTAAGAGAGAGGCTCTTCAAAACTAGGGTAAAAACTGGGGTTAAATAGCCCCCAAAATCGTCCAAAAACTGTGACCAAAATACCCCTGCACAGCCTGTTTTCCGCAGTTTTCGCTACAGGCAGCGCATCGTACTCGGCCGAGTGACAAAATTCGCTCGGCCGAGTGAAAACCCTGTAATTTTCCAGTAAGTCGGGGCCTTCAGGGGTCTCTACTTCGGGGGCGGCTCGGCCGAGTGAGTTGTCGTCACTCGGCCGATGGCTTCATTGTACTCGGGCGGACGGGATTAACCACTCGGCCGAGTGGGTCTTCTGAAGCTCAGGCAGCCGAAAAACAGTAACTTGGATGTTTTGGAGGGGCTTCATCTGGACGCCACTCGGGCGGACGTGATGTCGTCACTCGGCCGATGTGGTCTTCGGTGCTCGGCCGAGTGCACAGGTAAATTGTGTCTGATCTGGTCGGCCGAGCAGTGTCTCGCTGGTCGGCCGAGTGGCTCCTCCACTCGGCTGAGTGGGACACAAAAAATGCCCAATCTGCTTGTTTCGGCCTCCTCGTCGCTCCTGCGACGTCCGTTCTTCTTCCGCTCCTCTCCAACAGCAAAATACCCCTCGGGGAGGTCGTCGGTGGCCGTCTAGAGTAAGCGCATCTCGAGATCACTTCAAATCGCGCCAAATCACCTGAAATGCGACAAAAACAACAAATCGTGAAAAGCATCGCAATATCGTCGATATATCGTGAAAAACATGATTTGGGCGATATAAATGGCATGCAAATATGCGGGAAAAAGGTGTAAAATAAGGAGTGATCAATAAACTATTTACGTGTGCACACAGTTACTAGCATGCACAACGTTCGTATCGATTTGTTTGACCGCTGTGCGCGATGAGCAAAACCGTATCTTGTTATCAACAATTACTCAAATCACACAACTGGACGTAGATGTGACCCTTTTGCTCACAGAGCCAAACTGTTGCAATTAAATACAATAGACCATCGCACACAACAGTCAGATGCCATGACCGTTGTGCGTGCTGAGCAAAACTGTATTACATGCTCCATTACCCACAGTTAATCATCCCGCCATATGGGCAACATAAGGTAAGGTTACGAGCACTGATCAAATTACACCCACCTGGGCGCGTTGAGCAAAACGGTCGTAACGAATAATTGCTCTGCGCGCAAAACGTTCAATAAAAAATCCCAAAATATAAAAGAAACACAAAATCGGGCGAGAATTAAATACTGTTCAGTCTTACATTATTTAAAAAATCAAAGTTGAAGCAAATTTGATGCGCAGCAGTTGATTGATGGGTGTAAAGACATTTAAGTGATAAGACAACACATATCCTACTGTTTACATAATAGGACATCAAAAATATCTACATTTCTTTGATTTGTTTAAAAATATACATTTTGGATATATAATACAGCGCGCACAACGGATCAAAATACACCCAGCTGTGCGCGTTGAGCAAAGTGGACGTTACGAATAATTACTCTGCGCCCACAACGTTCAATACAAAATCTCCATAATTAATAACTTCAGCGCGCACAACGTTCAATAAAAAATCCCAATAATAAAGAAGAAAACAAAATTGGGGGAGAATTAATTAATGTTCAGACTGACAGGCCAGTTAAAAAAATTACCATTGAAGCAAATCTAATGCGCAACAGTTGATTGATGGTGTAAAGACATTTAAGTGATAAGACAACACATATCAGACCGTTTACAGAATAAGACAGCAAAAATATCTACATTTCTTTGATTTGTTAAAATTTGATCCTTATTGTGGGGTATATAAAAAGGTATACATTTATAAAATATAATACAACGTGCACAACGGATCAAAATACACCCAGCTGTGCACGTTGAGCAAAACGGTCGTAACGAATAATTCCTCTGCGCGCACAACATTCAATACAAAATTACCATAATTTATTACATCAGCGCGCACAACGTTCAATACATTTAAGTGATAAGACAACACATATCCGACTGTTTACAGAATAAGACAGCAAAAAGATATACATTTCTTTGATTTGTTTAAATTTGTCCCTTAGTGCGAGGTATATAAAAAGGTATACATTTAGAATATATAATACAGCGCGCACAACGGAACAAAATACACACAGCTGTCCGCGTTCAGCATAATGGTCGTAATGAATACTTACTCTGCGCGCACAACATTCATTACAAAATCCCCATAATTAATAACTTCAGCGCGCACAACGTTCAATAAAAAATCCCAATAATAAAGAAGAAACACAAAATTTTGGGAGATTAATTACTATTCATACTGACATGCAAGAAAAAAAAATCAAAATTGATGCAAATATAATGGCAGCAGTTGATTGATGGGTGTAAGGAAATTTAAGTGATATGACAACACATATCTGATAGTTTACAGAATAAGATTGCAAAAATATTCACATTTATTTGATTTGTTAAAATTTGAGTTTTAGTGCGCACCGTGCGGGGTTTTTAAATTGTATACATTTTGGATATATAATACAGCGCGCACAACGGATCAAAATACACCCAGCTGTGCGCGTTGAGAAAAACGGTCGTAACGAATAATTACCATGCGCGCACAACGTTCAATACTAAATTCTCATAATTAATATCTTCATCGCGCACAACGTTGAATAAAAAATCCTAATAATAAAGAAAACACAAAATTGAGTGGAGAATTAATTAATGTTCAGACTGGCATGCCAGATAAAAAAATCAAAATTGATGCAAATATAATGCGGAGCAGTTGATTGATGGGTATATAGACATTTACGTGATAAGACAACACATATCCGACAGTTTACAGAATAAGATAGCAAAAATATTCACATTTCTTTGATTTGTTTAAATTTGAGTCTTAGTACGGATTGTGCGGGGTATTTAAAAAGGTATACAGTTTGCATATATAATACAGCGCGCACATCGGATCAAAATACACCCAGCTGTGTGCGTTGAGCAAAACAGTCGTAACGAATAATTACTCTGCGCGCACAACGTTCAATACAAAATTCCCATAATTAATTACCTCAGCACGCACAACGTTCAATAAAAAATCCCAATAATAAAGAAAACACAAAATTGGGGGAGAATTAAATAATATTCAGACTATTGGGTGTACAGACATTTAAGTGATAAGAAACACATATCTTATTGTTTACAGAATAAGATATAAATGGATGGGTGTACAGACATTTAAGTGTTGATACTCATGGGTCACGCTGTTTGATTTGAGGTGTTCACATCGCTATAAATGGATTTATGAGTAATATTGTATAAACATAAATAATTTGCTCAACTCGCACAACTGCCATATTTTTACCCGTTTTACGCTTTGAGCAATTTTCTTAGAGGCAATCAATTTTGTTAGCGTCAATTTTTGTAGCCCACAGTAACCCAACTGTAGTCTCAGCCTCATCTATGCGGACCATACCCAGTCCAATTCGTCTATATAAAGTGATTCACTTCCCTCTAGACATCGTCAACCACTACTCCTCTCGATGATAGTGTTCTATATGGTTATACCTATACAATATGTTTTCTTTTACATGCTAAATTTTTGTTCTTACTAATGAATGCTTCGTCTACGACACACAAAGATGGCCAGCCAATAAACTTTCGGCAATTGCCGTGATGCTGAAATTGAATTCGTCACATTTATATGGGCATCAAAGATGGAGTCTGCTACTTCAGATATCATCAACGATGGTGTTGGCTCCTTCAGAAGAAGCACACGATGTTTTCGAATGCTTCACATTTCCATCAACCTGAAGGTGCCACCAAGGTATCGGCTCTCAAACTGCGTAATCTTCTCTGAAACTGTGCATCCTCATTTGTATCCATGCTCAGAAGAATTTCTTACGAGTGCCATTATTGCATTTCATACCAGTGCAAAAATGTGAAGAATCTCTATTGGAGCTGCTCATAACTGCAATATCCACAGGAGACACAGTCACGGCATGAGAACTTGTCGTATGAGCAAAACTGTATTCCATTGCTCAAAGTTAATCAGCCCGTCCTACGTGCAAAAGTAGTTGCCTTTGTGTCCACTAAGCAAAAATATTTACTATATACTGTGATTTGTTACAGTTATTGTCTTCTGAGATGATGTTGTATGTTTTTTTTTTGGAAAAACTTGGACAAGCACCGCAAGAGTATCGGTGTATTTAGATTTTGCCCTTTCCTAATCGAAACCAGATGTTTTTTTTACCGTTGTGCGCGTTGAGTATAAAAAGGTATACCTTCAAGCAATTTTTCTCTTCGCGCACCACCGCAGTCGAATACTATTTGGAACAACGTCTGGCTGGTATCCATCTGCCATATATTCACGAGCACGAACTGTTACTCTACGGTGTTTCCATCCTCGTACTTGGTCAGTCCAACTCGTCTGTATATGGTTTCCATACCCACCAGACCTCATCAACCACTACCCCAGGTGAATATAGTTCCTTTATCTGATTCTCTCTGATTCTTCTAATACAATGTTTTTTCTTCAAATTTGTAATTTTGTTGTTGTTCATGAGTGCGTCGTCTACAGCACACAAAGATGGCCAATATACTAGCGGCAAGTGCCGTGATGCAGAAATTGAATACATCACCTTTATATGGCGACGAAGATGTTCTTTTGCTCCTCTTGGCATGATCTGTTCATCTTCATTGCAAACCTCAAATGAAGGCAAAGATGTTCTTGCAATCATTACAGCTTCATTCTCGTCCATGCCAACTTGTAAATATTCTTTGACCCTTCGTAAGTTCCGTTCAGATTCATTGCATACATAACTGCTTGATGATAACAACTGTTCTATCTTATATCTATCTAAGTCTAATTATATTTACTTTTTTATTCTATCTTTTCCTATGGGAGTTTGTACCTGCTGGTATCCCTCCTGCTCCCAAGGGTGTTCGAAGTGTCATTGTTTGCCTTGAGATAGATGCCGACGGTATCTTGAATGCCTCTGCAGAGGAAAGTATGTGTGCAGAAAAATAAGATCACTATCACTAACGATAAGTGCCACGTAGACCCAGGAGGAGATTGAAAGGATGTTCCTTGAGTCAAAGAAGTATAAAGCAGAAGATGCAGCGAACAAGAGAACGGCGGAGATGGAGTGTCATGTTCATTGGAATGCATAAATATTGTAGTATGTTGGAATTCAGACCTCAATATAATGTCATTTAATGTGATACATTTGTAGCCCATTACACAGACCTTAATACAATGTCATTTAATGTGATACATTTGCAGCCCATTACAAACTTGTGATTGGTGATATATACATTGATGCTTGCTTAAATCAAATTCCAACAATGAAATTTAATGGGAAAAATTAGTGAAAGTAATATACTAAGATTTACACAGCGCGCACAACTGGCAAACGGCGTGAACGTTGTGCGCGTTTAGAAATTTTGATCGAGGCCAACGATTATGCTCACATCGCTCAGCACGTCAGTGGATCTTTATTTGGGAACAGCATCTGTGTAATACATACAATAAATACCCGAGGTACAAGATTATTCTGTATATTCACGAGAAATCGTCTGTTGACTTTTATTTAGTAGAAGTGCTACTTTTGTTTATACCAGCTTCCATTTACCCCTGGACACTAATTAATCATCCCACATAATTGCTCAGCGTGCACAACTTGCAACAGAAATGAAAGGTGTTCGCGCTAAGCAACGCTTTCTACAATTACCGAGTTTTGCTCGTTGCGCACAACGGTGTTATTTAACAATCCGTTGTGCGCTCGGAGCTAAACTGTATACAATTACACAGTACATACAATTACTCATCGCGATCATATACGGAAGGTCATTCTCCCGCCAGTCTCGTCCTCGGTGACGGGGCCGTGTCGGCCGTCCAACAGGGTTCCCGGGTGTCGACCTGGAATCAGGGGGAGGAAGTAAACGCTCTCACTCGGCGTCTGTTGCAAAAATTCCCTTCATTAAATTCTGAAAAAATTACATATGACTCGCTCGCGAGCAGCAGTCTTACAAAAGTAACGATTCCCAAAATTTAGGAAGACGATGCACCGTCGGCTGTAAAGAGGTCCTTTATCCCTCTCACCACCCTTTCCATCTTGGCGGTGGCCCGAGCTTTGAAATCGTCGACCTCTTGCTCCTTCTCGAGAAGCTTGGCCTGAAGGTCAGCAACCTCCTTCCTCGATGCCTCAAGATCAGCTCGGAGTTGAGAATGCTCTCTACCCCACTGATCTTCCAACTGCTTCTTGGCGCTTGACAAGGCGGCGAGGCTGGATGTCGCCTCCGAGGCCGCCCAATCCGACTTGCCCTTGGCGGCCATTATCTTCCCCAAATCTTCCTCCAGCTTCTTCACCTGAGCTCTGAGCTCAGAAGCCTCGTTCTCGGCATCCGCCACCTGGCGCTGCCCCTCGATCAGTTCGCGGGCTCTGCGGCGCAGACCTGCCCCAAAAATGGTCATGCTAGGCGCTAGGCGTTCGGATTGCTAGCGCCTAGCGCCCAGAGCATTAATCGGGGATTAATCGGGGATTAATCGGCCTAGGCGGATTTGTAGTTTTTAATTATTTTAATTATTTTAATATAATATATTTATGTTTATATATAAATATGTATATATTATTTAAAATACATCAAATATTTAATACATACTAAATCAAATCCAGTTTACCTACTTTAGAGTATTTGTGTGCAACAAAATAAAATTTAAAAGATACTCTTGTGCAATTAAGCCATTTACCAAAAACGCCCAGAAACGCCCAGAAACCGCCTAGGAACCGCCCAGGAACCGCCTAGGAACCGCCCAGAGCGCCCAGACACCGCCCAGAACGCTTAGGCGGCCGATTAATCCCAAAAACGCCCAGATTGACCACCCAGGCCATAATCGGGGCGTTTACTGGCCGCCTAGCGCCTAGGCGCCGCCTAGGCGGCCGCCCAGGCCGATTTTTAGAACACTGCCTGCAGATGGCGACAATCAGCAAAACCAGAAGGGGAAGCAAAATTCGGAATGCACATTGGCAACGAACCTGAAGGCCACTGCGAACAAAGCAGTTGGCCATCGTCTCAAGGTCGACACCATTCAGGAAATCGACATCCCTTGGCAGAGTGATATTCTCCGCCAGACGAGCCCATGTCCCAAAGTCCAGGAGGGCCGACTCGGCCGTCCCCACGATGTACGGTGGCCGATAGGTCTCCCCGTGAATCTCCCCATGATGGCCAGACCCAATGCGGTTCGACTGCAGAAGGTGGCCGAACTCTGGAGGTATGGGGCCGACGGAAGGGACCGGAGGATCAATGTCCTCGTATGGCCACCCGTCGTGTGGCGTGCTGGAGGACGATGCGCCCCCAACTCGAGGATCATAAGGAGCCGCCTTCAAAGATCACGCAGCTTGACTTGAGGAGCATCCAGCCTCCCCCAACTCCAGCATGAGGTTCCCTGATTCCTCCGATTCCTCCCATTCCTCCCATTCCTCCTCTTCCTCCTCTGCCCTCTTCCTCTTACGGCCTTCTTCATTGGCCCGCTCCATCGCTGAAGTAACCTCTCTGTATGCTCCTCCCGCCATTTTTGTTTCTGGAAGAAATAATAAGATGATGAGATTTCCTCGGAGCGCAAAAGCCATTGGCCTCACCTCCCATTTCTTTTATTACGCGAACGAATGGACAAGATGATCGACACGTGTCGGAATTTTGGCAAAAACAACGGTTGAGATATGCGAAAGGTTTTGGCGTCCTTAATCCAAATTCGATGCTTCGAATGCCGTGCCCTATTAAAGGAAATTACCTATCAGTCGGCCTCGATCTGCGTTTATAATCGAGAACGAATCACGGGGGCCAATGTTGAACCCGTGTACGGCGCCGAAAAGGCATGGGTTATTGCTCATCGCACAAAACGACTCAAACCCTATAATTGCTCTCCGCACACGCCCACTCAAAACTCACAATTGCTCACAGCACACAACCATTTTTTTCCCCATCCACGTTTACATGTGAAAGGGTAAATTTATTATTCGTATCACCGTTGCATAATTGTTAAGAAATTCCATGTCACAACTAGTCCTTACATAAAGTTTGGAAATGGTGCATGTCAGCAGGCAGAGTGTATGTCATGGCATATACATCTACTGTAGTAAAGGCAGTAACAACTATACTTATGAACATGTGAAAGCGTGCACGTGCAACAGGCAAGGTGTACAAAAATGGATCGACACATGCAACAGGCAGAGTGTAATGCAAGACTGAGGTGCATTCAATCATTGATATACAAAAACAATCAATTCAAAGTGTCAAATAATACATCTTATGCATATGGGTAATGCTAAGTGCACCGCAAACCATGCGGTGCACTGTACTTTTTTTGCTTTTTTGAGTTAAAAAAAAGATAAATCAAGGTCTCATCATGAACATTGGTTTTATTTTTTTCCAAAAAAAGACTAAAAGTACAGTGCCCCGATACTAAAAGTACAGTCTACCCGTACAATATTTTTACTTAATTATGCTTTGTTATGTGTTCATCACTGATTCTTCTTCAACGCAGACAGGGGGACGGATGGCCAAGATACAAAGAAGCAAGTGACGCTGATGCAGCTGATGGAGCAGCTCATAAATGGCAACAAAGTTTAAATTTTTTTCATGGTGGGAATCCCTGTATCCCTAGTATAGTCTAGTGCTTTAATTGCTTAGTCGGGCAAAAACTGTGATGTTGCAAAATGTTTAGATGTAGTTTCTACTTTGTTGTGTTATGTACATTTGAATGCATAAATATTGTAGCATGTTGGAATACAGATCTTAATACAATGTCATTAAATTTGGTGCAATTGCATCACATTACAAAATTGCGTGATGCTAACTTGAAGTACCCACAATTACTCAGCTCGCACCAACGGCAACAGCATTGAACGTTGTGCGAGCTGAGCACAACTGTCTACGATTACCAACATTTACTCAACGATCATAACCGTCAAAGTTATTAACTGTTGTGCGCGTGGGGCTTAACTGTTTACAATTACCCATATTACTCAGCGCGCACATCCGTAACATTATTAAACGTTGTGTGCGCTTATTAGGAAGCCTGTAAAATTACCAAGTTTTGCTCAGCGCGCACAACTGGTAAAAGTTGTAAACGTTGTGCGCACGGAGCTAAACTGTATACAATTACCCACCATTACTCATCGCGGACAGCTACATGCCTCATTCTCTTGAATCTTCATTCTCTTCAGCTCTTCTGCTTCTGCTTCTTACTCCTTAATCCCATTAATTTTCTTGACATTTGTCAGGTTCTGCAGCAACAGAGAAATTATAAGATATGAGATCTGCAGCATCGGATATAGGTCTCGAATGATAGGCATCATCCTCATAGGCTTATAACCAAGACTTAGTGTTTTAATGTTCAATTTGGACCCCCAGCCCTATTAATTCAACTCCACGATGGCTGCATTTTGGACTAAAAATATAGGAGGCTGCCGTTTTCAGATGACCATTTTTAAAGAGAACCAGTTTACTTACAACCCATTTACACTGATATGTCCGTGACAGATGCATGTAGTATATTTCTTCCAAGCTGATACAAAATTGTTGCCTTTAGGATATAAAAATGTCGGCCTTCATATCACAGCCTTGTTAAGTCATCGGGCGAAGATTTTTCCTACAGAGATTATGGAGCAATGATGTTACAATAATTTATACTAGTATATAAAATAGTAACTAGCTGTGCTCATATATACCTTATTTCTACCAGCTGTGCTCATACGACAAGTTCTCATGTCATGACCCTTTTCTGCACAAACACTGCATGTCCTTGTTCTTGTTTGACTTTGTTCTTGTGAGACTTGTATTCCAGACGGAATCCTTGACGCCACTCGTGGTCGGCCTTTAGTTCTAGCTTTTGCAGGATCATGCATAATGACATCATTTACTCCCACTTCTTGTTTGATAGGTGCACTGGACCCCACCTGTGATCTTGGCTCTTCAGAAGCAGTTTGCGCTTTATTAGTCATATTATGCTGGTCCAAAAAACTGTTTGTCCACCCAAAGACGACATCAAACAGAAGGGGATCTCTTGTTACCGCCTCCACGACTTTATCGAATGATGAACGATTAACAGGCGGGAACTGATATAATGGAGCCGGTGCAAAGGCAGGAGCGATGTGTATTCAAACGGAAAGTAAATGCTCATGAGGTGCACGTATATCGGTCCAGCCTAGAGCCGCCGATTGGCACCCGATCTATTACCTCGGCCTCCACCTTTATGGCAGTAGTCCTCTCTATTGACAGGGATTCATGATTAACAGGCGGGAACTGATATAATGGAGCCGGTGCAAAGGCAGGAGCGATGTGTATTCAAACGGAATGTAAATGCCCATGAGGTGCACATATATCAGTCCAGCATTGAGCCGCCGATTGGCACCTGATCTATTACCTCGGCCTCCACCTTTACGGCAGTAGTCCTCTCTATTGATAGGGATTCATGATTAACAGGCGGGAACTGATATAATGGAGCCGGTGCAAAGGCAGGAGCGATGTGTATTCAAACGGAATGTAAATGCTCATGAGGTGCACGTATATCGGTCCAGCCTTGAGCCGCCGATTGGCACCCGATCTATTACCTCGGCCTCCACCTTTACGGCAGTAGTCCTCTCTATTGACAGGGATTCATGATTAACAGGCGGGAACTGATATAATGGAGCCGGTGCAAAGGCAGGAGCGATGTGAATTCAAACGGTAGTGATCATTAAGGTAATAGGTGCAGTCAAGAGAAAGGGATTTCTCATCTCTTCCAAGAGAGTCTTCAACACACAACACACTTCTCCTTCAAGTTCTACTTCAAGGCATATGGGATTGTAAGTGTTGCTTTCATAATTTCATAACGGTCGTTATTTTGTTTTTGTGCTAGGTTTGCGAGAGCGGTTTGCTTACTCCCAAGTTGTAGGAGTGAAGGACCTCGATTGTATTTGATTTCACTTGTAGGGTTGCTACAAGTGGGTTTAAATGCAATCTCAAGTTAGGGTTCTAACATGAGTATCCGGAGGTATCCGGGTGGAAGGGACGTAGGATAACCGGGAACAAGGCGGGAATTTACTTGGGTAATCCGAACCCTTGAAACATAATTGCGTTTGCATTTGTTTATTATTTGGGTTTAATTTTAATTCCGCACTATATTTGTTGATCATATATCATATATGTGTGAATTTTGTGATATGGTCTCCATGTATGCTATATTCTATGTGTTGTGATTTGAGACGTTAAGTTTCCTTCGTGTATCTCAATGTTGATATTGGACTTTCGTTCCTCTTATCACCTAAGTTTATAATGTGGTTTTATGATTTTTTGGATTTTATATATATTTAGACTCTTATTTGGCACGATTGTTGTTATTTTACTCCCGCCTTTTGGATAATGTCATAGGGGGATGGAAATAAACAAACAGAATCATAATGAATGTTCTAGGTATGGTCTAATAAACGGACATACAAAAACTGGATGTATGTTGCTACACTGTTTTTTTATACATCGGAGCCTCGGAGGTTGCTACATTGACTCTCCAAATTTGGATGGCCCTGTAGCAAACCGGCAAAATGATTCCAGTTTTGCAGGGCGGTTGATGGAGGGAAAACGCCATATTTGACGTGTTGTTGCAGTGTGGTTTGGAGATGATATAACCGGCCAACTTCCGCTTAGACTTGTATGGAGTCGTCGAATATAGCTTAATTCACGTAAACTAAATATGGGAAAAATACCTAATTAAATGTCACATCATCTACCAACTAGATTCAATGGGGTTGGATAGTGGGGTGTCGAGACTCGAGAATATATTATGGGGCCCGCTAAACAATATGTGTACCTTCGCGTTCGAATGTTGTTAACTGGGCAATTTGCAGTAGGTTTCGCGTCGTTCCGCTGTGCTGCGTTGAAAAATTCTATCTTTTTCCCTCTGTGGGCTTCACTTTCATGTGTTACTATTAATAAGACGAAAAGCGATGGTACATAGAGATGGATGAGGTGGATGAGGTGAGAGGTTGGTGGGACCACAAACAAGAATTCGACCGGTCATCTACTCATCCATCTGCCGAATTTGCTGGTACTTTGTTTGAGAAAAGTTTTTCACGTAAGCGCCATATCAGCGAATATTTGTATCCATTCTGACAAGTAAAACATTTTAGTCGTTTAATATATCTCCTCACACAACTGTATACAGTAATGCCATTTATGCGCGATGAGGAAATTCGTATAATAAATCCAAATATTCGACCGCGCACAACTATCCCTCATTTACGCATATACTACGCGTGACTAAATTATGTTTGCTCACCGCGCACAACGGTTCAAATTTTGCCCCGTTTTGCGCGCTCAGTAATTAATCCTCCGTTTATTTATACTTGTAATAACAAACGGAAGAGCGAGAGAGTCAAGAATCAAGATGGCCACCCATAATGCCGGACCCGACAAAAAATTTGAGTTGCCGCCAAACTCGGAGTATTAATGTAGCAGACCGCAAAAAAACCCCGCGAAGACCCCAGAAAACCCCGTCATGTGTCCGGTCAAGTGGAGGATATTTATCCCGCCAAATTTGGGGATATATCACCATTCGCCTTGATTTATGCCTTCACTGCAGATATGGCTAAGAAATCGTGTCAGTGGGACGAAGAAACTTTGCAAGGCCAGTCTTCAGAGGGAAGAAGAGACGGTGACGTAGATGATAACCGTTCCCTTCATGACAGGGGGGATGTGCGGTCGCAGTTGCCTGAGACTCCCCTAAGGGATACGTGGCCATGGGGAGGTCTCGTTCCGACAGGCTATGTCCCCCCGGCGTACGAGGGGGCATTGCTGTTGAATCCGCCCACTGACATTCCATCGGAAGGTACTAGGGGGAACCGTCACCGACCCTTCTTCCCCGTCTGGGACGGCGAGTCTGCATTGGTGGATAGGGGGGTGGCCAGTCGGCTGGTGGAGAACTCCATCCTTCCCATTGACCAAAGTGTCCTGGGTCAAATTGACATTGAAAGGCTCGCTAACTCAGTCGTTTATGGAAGTTACCAGGTTAAGTACTAATGTCGTCTCATTGTGCTGTTGCCTTACTCTTACAGTCTTACTTATCCATGATTCCCTGCAGACATCATTGGTCGGGGCGGAACTGCGTCGCCGAGTGGTGCAATTGTTGATTGCCGAGCGGAAAAAGGCGATTTCCTTCGAATCTCAACTTAAGGATTTGAAGGAGCATCTGAGGAAAGAGAGAGACCGCAGATCTCAGGCGGAGTGGGAGGTTGCGAAAGCTAAAGATCGGGCGGCCTCTATGTCAGCGGTTCGGAAGAGCTCTGAAGAGCGATGGTACGTAGAGAAGAGCAGTCTCCTGGCTCGTATAGCCGAGTTGGAGAGAAACTCGCTTCCTCCAAACTCGATTGCAGACGTGAGGCATGAGGCTGAGGCGAGGAAGCGTCAGCGATCTGGTCGGGAGTCCGGTGAAGGATCGGCCCAAACGTAGGACGGTTTGGCTACCAACGCGCCCTCCAACGAGGCGTCTGTGTGAATCGTGGCCATCTTAGTACACCAAATGATTTTCATATTTTGAGAGGTGAACATGTGATTGTTTATGCGTTAGTAATGAACCCCGAACATTCAATTGGCAATGAACACCGTCTGGTGCAGTCTTTTACCGCTTGTTAGTTTAAATATCTGTTTGCCAACCATTAGCGATCTTCGTACACCGATTGCTTAATTTCTTGTGTATATTAAAACTATTAGCATACATCCATCACAGAAATGGACAAGGATGGTGTGAAATATCGAAGTTGCCCGGGAATATACTTAGTGCACGTGAACTGCGTTGGAATTGAGCTTAGCATCACAGTGTACCAGATATACAATTTTTTTCTCATTGCTCACACCGGTCCCACCTTTTACCTGATGTGTATGGATGAATCTGATTTGTCAGTGTGTTTCATTGGAGTCATTTTCTGCAGCATTCACATAGCCTCTACATGCATCGAGATTGTTACGTATAGAGTTTTCCTTTAAACGAACTTGGGATATTGGACTTATGCCATAAATTCAAGTAGACCATCGTCAAGGAGAGAAAGATTCAAGAATACGCAGAGGTGGAAATCACTTCATGCAACATAAATAACACATTTAATGCAGTTTACGGTCTTCAACATCAATAACATACCAAAGCACACAATTATGAGTCCAACTCTTAGCATTCTCCTTTATGTCCGTTGTGCGCGGTGAGCAAATTTTTAATACTGTAACATAAATTGCTCAAAGCGCACAACGGGCAAAATTATGCCAGTCGTGCGAATTTAGCAACTGTATCTTATAACATAAATGTTCAAAGCGCACAACAAGCAAAGACATGATGGCACGTTGAGTTCCCGTTGTGTAGAAATCCCATAAATTTTGTACAAAAATCCCAAAAAATTCAGTATATTCTTTCATTATAAACTCAGACACTACATTTGCACAAAATTATAAATTCAATCATCTGATGATACGGTAAGTACAGTGGGAGATTTGCCTACATCTTTACAGAATAATGTCTCGAATTGTCGCATCCTCTCTTCAAGGCCTTCCACCCATCCTTTGGCCGCAGGTAGGCGGTTAGCCTTCCAATGCCTTATTACCGGTGGGACCGGGCTTCTATCTTTAAGTTGAATCTTTACAAAGTGATTATTATTTACAAAACCTATTGTGAAGGGACCACGTTTCGTACCTTGGTCTGGTCCTGATCTTAACGGAAAAAATGAAAGACATTGTTGCATTGACAGTAGATGTATTACACAGTTATAACAACTTGAGATTATATGTCCAACTTCAAGGAATGTCATCCAATATTGCATCGGGGGGTGGTCACCCATATATTTAATTGACACTACCTATTCTTGTGCACTTTCCTCACCCATCACCTTTGAGTACACATCATAGTGGTCACACAGCTCTTGAAGCAACTCTCTTCTGACCACCTTCCACTGGTCCTCTCCCATCCCTAGATGTGAAGATATAGCCCTGTAACCACAGTTCCCATCTGCATTCACATCTGTGACGTTCGATATATATTTGGCGATTGCAGCGGGGAATTGATCAAGATAAGGTATGCCTCCTTGAACGGCTCTAGCGTCCTTTGCTTCATAATTTGCTTCTGCAAATGAAGCTGTAGCAGAAACCACAGTCATTGTCACGACCCGCTTCCCTAAAATGGAGGCGAGACGTGAAAAGGTCCGCACGAGAGTGGAGCTGTGAAGCCCCAAACCCGATAAGCGTCCACAATACATAAACAGGTCCCTGTAACCACAACAGAATAACAATAATAATACAAGGAGAGACTGAAATAAAATTCCTCATCTCACAAATTGTCCAACATCAAAATAAGTCCAACATCCAGAAAAGCCACCAGGCTAAAAGAAAGAGTCCAAGGCCCAGAACAAGGCCAACAAAAGCAACGACAACAACAAAGTATAGGTGCTACGCACCGATAACAAAACAACTATCTAACAAAAGTAAAGCACAACAAAGACACTAGGACTGGTCCCCAGTGTCCACGTACTCCCTGTCAAACACAAGCTCGGGCTCGGCGTCAGCAAACACCTCGTCCTCAACGAGGTACTCGGGCTCAGGATCTAACATGTGTCACCCAAAAGAGTAAAGGGGCACATGTCAGCAAGTCTAAAAAGACTTGGGCAAGGAAACTGAAAGTGAGGCATCTAGCAACCTAGCAGTTTAGTATGCATGACATGGCAGTTATAACATGAGTGCATAATTAAAACATGGCAAGACAATTTGTACAAGAGAACAATCATCGGGACAAGACAAGAGTAATCAAGCTACTATCAATTCATTCAATTCACATTTTGTAGGTGTTTACGCCATTCGCTGAATGGCATAGCATTTCAGACCGATCGGCACTAAACACTACCCAATACCCACACGATATGGAGCCTGGGGTCCCCGCACATTGAGCTCAGCTAGTGAGCCTGAGGTTGCCCCGCACATTGAGCTCGCATTCTTAGTTCACAATTCAATACATTTCGAGCGTTGGGGTTAGCAACTCATTATGCTCACTTCTGGTCACGAGCCAGGAACACAAGTGTCGTAGCAAAGCTACGCAATCACAGCAACATCTAAAGAATGCGAGGTCATGACAATTTATTTGTGTACCGTTAATTAAATTAAACGTGACAGGCGAAATGCAATGACATGAACATATTCGCGTACCGTTAATTGACAGTAAACATGACATGGAAATTGTGCAACATGCTAAATGTCGGAACTAGCTTCGTTGTCAAGCTAGTTCCCCAATTTGCGCCTAGGCGAGTATCATTTCGTCGCCTAGCCTCTTTTACGCCTATAACAAGCAAATGGCCTAAAACATGGCCTAAACCCTAAGTGGCAAGTTTCACTTGCCTAGCACCGGGGATTGACGCTCACTTCGTCACACGGATGCTATCTACGGGGGAAATCGCTGTTTTGGGGGAGACAAACATCAAACACATGAAATTAATTAGGGTTTTCATAAAATTATAAATAGGTTAAGAAAACAACGGTAGAACGATTTCTTACCAAGAGGAGACGGAAGAAACACTCCGGGGAACCCTAGGATCAGATCTGGAAAAGATTGGAGAAATTGGGGAAACTAGGGTTTTGGGGGATTTGGGGATTTTGATTGGTTTTGATGGAGATTTGGGGAAGATGAGAGGTGGATGGAGTGAATGGATGGTTTGGATGATGGATTTGATGCTTGGAATGAAGAAATGAAGCTTGGAGGAAGATGGGGGCTGAAGGGGGAAGTTTTTAGGGTTTTGGGTCGTGTTGGAGAAGAAGAAGTCGTTTGGGTTGGGTATAAATAGGTTGAGCTGGCGGCTGCCCAGAAATTAGGGTTTTAACACTGGTTAATCGGTCAAAGAGCAACCACTGACCGACTAGTTTGGCAACTAGTCGGTCGGTCGACCAACGCAGACCGACTAAGTGTAAACAGTAACTCCTGAACGAAAAATAGGATTTAGAGTTAGTCGGTCCATGAACAAGTACTCGGAATTGCTCACCGCTCACATCCAATCAAAACACGGAATTGCTCAGCGCACACAACCACGCAAAACTCGGAATTGCTCAGCGCACACAAC
Organism: Scilla litardierei; assembly: GCA_030789695.1. NCBI lineage: Eukaryota > Viridiplantae > Streptophyta > Magnoliopsida > Asparagales > Asparagaceae > Scilla > Scilla litardierei. The sequence continues at coordinate 531,214,419 of CM061142.1, forward strand.
CACTCAAAACCCGTAATTGCTTACCGCACACAACCGTTTTGGTCAAGTCCACGTGCACATGTGGACGGGTTATTTGCTAGTAATATTTCAAACTAGACTTGTTTACTCAACCAGCACAACGGGTAAATTATTGTAGACCCGATATGACCCGGTAGGCCCCGAAATTGTCCCGTAATACCTTCTGCTCGCAGCGAATTAACAGACAATTACACAGATTGCTCACGGCGGAATTTCAAACGGCAAGTATTTTCAAAGATCGCTCCAGTCGCCCAGACCAAAATCCAAAAGCTTTGATTTTTATTTAATTGCTCGAAGGATACATCACTTAGTTAACTGGTGAGATCAAACAAAGAGCTGAATCGAGAGAAATCGATTTAGGGGTTTTTGACCTAAATTTATCAACATCGACTCTTTGGTACGTCTATACTTTTAAGTACAGTTTATCTGCCTTTCTTATTTTGATTTTACATGCATTCATCCACGGTTGAGGTTGATGAAGTCGGTACAAAAATCCAAGGTAATATTGATTTATCTTCTCGGCAATAATGCATTAAATCTTTGAGGATCAGGTTATGAATTGTTTGATACAGGATACAATGGATTTTACAACCGACTTTACCACCAATCAACTGTTCAAGGATAGAAAAGAGCTGTTTCAGTGGATACAAAACGTCGGGTTAAGTCATGGGCATGTGATTGTTACACGTTCGGGGAGATTAAGTAAAACGGCCAAAGGGCATCATGCTGTGTACTTTGCGTGTGAAAGAAGCGGTGAGTATCGGGGACACCGAAAGCTAAAAAAGACCAACCAGCCTGTTAAAACCAAGAAGTGTTCATGTCCTTTCTCATTGCGTGGTTATATGGTGGGCGTGGGCGTTGAGGAGTGGAAGGTAACAGTCGTTTGTGGCAGGCACAACCATGAAGCAGCTAAATATGTCGATGGCCATTCCGATGACGGGACGTTGTAGGGAATGGAGATGGAAACAGTGCGTGACTTGGCAAATAGCAAGGTTCGGCCAGCTGAAATTTTGAAAGTACTGAAGGCAAATAAAAACTTCAGTGCAACCTCAATCAAAGCAATTTATAATGCACGAAACCGGTTACAACGGGGGAAGAAGGTTGGTATTGTAAAACAGTTGAAGGAGTTAGCATCAGCTGATAAAATTGTGGGTGCTGAGAATGTGAAGGCTGTGAATAATGAGGGGGAGGATCAGAAGGTGGGGGAGGCGTTTTGGGAGAATGCAGTGCCTGCTGAGTTGCAGGAGGAGGATCATACTAGGAAGATGGGTGGGGAGGATGATAAGGTGGATCGTAATGAGGCGGAGCAGACTGCTAGGAGTAGGAGGATGATGATGAGAATGCAGTGGCTAAGGCCTTTGAGAATGAGCATGAGGTTCTACGTCTTCAAATTTCTACCCTGGTAGCGGAGATTGCTAAGCAGCATGCTGAGATAATGGATACGTCTACATTGACGTGTAAGCCGGGTAAGGGAAGAAGTAGACCGTTGTGGAAACGTACAATAAAGAAGCCGAAACAATCAATTTCATATGATGATAGTGACGAGGACTTGGCTGCCGACATAATAATACCATATTGGAATGCTTTTCCTGAGTGTCTACGACCCCTTATAGTGCATGTCGTAGATGTGAAAGCAGACGGAAACTGTGGGTATAGGGCTGTGGCAGCTCAGTTGGGACTGGGTGAGGACGAATGGAGGCAGGTGAAATATGACTTGCGAGAAGAGATGCAGAACCACGACGGCTTGTACCGATAACTTATGGGTGCCGTGGAATTTAAAAAGAATGTAGTGGCACTGGGCCATTTGTTAGACCGTCCAAAAGCTAAATGGTGGATGCAGATGCCAGAAATGGCACATGTCATTGCCTCATGCTACGACTGTGTAGTACATATTCTTGCACCTCATCAGTGCGTGACATATTTTCCTTTAAGAACTCCTCCAGTACCCCTATCATCCAGACGCCACATAACGTTGGGTCATGTGAACAATAATCACTTCGTTATTGTTAAACTTGCCCCATATGGTCCTGTCCCTCCGACTTCAAGTATGTGGCTAAGATACCGTTCTGATGTGTCAGCCGGATGGCCGGCTGCTTATGAGGATAGGATGCATCAATTCCAGTCAATAGTATTTGGTCACGATATTACAAGCGTTGACGTTATTGAAATATTGTAGGATAAAACGTTGTATCATTTTACTATGGATTGTTTATTTCATATTGACATATTGGTAGCATGAAATTTTATCATGTCTGCCTAAATGTGCAAATGTTATCATCTGTATGCCGTGCTATGGTGTATCGTATCTATAAGTTATGCTCAACGATAGACCTACTAATCAAGTTTGCATCTTACTAACTTTTTGGTGAACGGGTACAAACTGATATATACTGGATTTTGAATGCTTAATAACACACGCAATCTATCCAAATTTTCTTAAGTGTGTTAATTAATACAACTAATGATAGTTATCACGTTGGTATTATATTATTTTATATTATTTTATACGTATCAATAATGTTGTTAACATCGGCATAAGAATATGAGTAATCCAATAGAATAAATATTAAAAACAAAATTTAGAACTCCTCAGCGCGCACCACGGTCAAAATCGTTCTCAGCGTCGCGATTAATAACGATTACCGTTACTAATGTCAATCCTGGCAATCCATGTAAGATTACTCAGCGCGTAAAACGGTTCAAATCGTGTTAAAATATAACCGTTGTGCGCGCTGAGTAAAATAAGCCAACTAAACCACCGAATTTACTCAAAGCGCACAACGGGTTAAAATTTTTACCTGTTTTGACCCGTTAGGACCCTCTTTCATCCCTTGATAAATTCTGATCACCGCTCACAGCCATAACCTTCCACAGATTGCTCAAGGCGGAATATCAAACGGCAAGTTTTTCGTAGATTGCTCAAGGCGCACAGACGGAAATTCCAAAGATTTGATTTTTATTACTGGGCTCGACATTTATATCACAGTGGCAACTGCTGCGTTCAAACAAATCGGTGAAGCGATAGCAATCGATTTAGGGGTTTTCAACCTAAATTTGTCAAAATCGTGATTTGGTAAGTATACAATGTTAAGTACATTTTATTTGATATTCTTATTACAATTACAATGTGTAGAAATATGAGGAGAAATTTTTGGTTTTTACTTGCCTGCAGATACAGTTGAGATTGATGGAGATGCTAAAAAATTCCGAGGTAATATTGATTTTTCTTTACGTCAATAATGTAACTAATGTTTGGTTCCCGGTCCAATTAGTTGTATGAATTGTTTAATATAGGTGTATATGGATTATACAGCCGAATTTACAACGATTCAACATTTTAAAAGTAGAGACGAGCTCTTTCAGTGGATAAAGAGCGTCGGACGACAACAGGGGCATGTGATTGTTACCAGTGCGTCGAGTATGAGTAAATCGTCCAATAGGACTCCCGCTGCCTACTATGCATGTGCAAGAAGCGGGAACTACAGGGGACACCGACCAGTACGAAAGAGCAACCGGCCAGTTAGAACCAACAAGTGTGGATGCCCGTTCAAATTGCGTGGTAATGAGGTGGACGATGGCGGTGAGTGGAGTTTAACGGTCGTTGATGGCAGGCACAACCATCAAGCTGCTAATTATGTCGTGGGCCATTCTGACGACGGGATGTTGCAGGGAAAAGAGGTGGAAGCATTGCGAGACTTGGCAAATAGAAAGGTATCGCCGTCAGCAATTTTGAAAGGCCTGAAGGAAACTAAATCCTTCAATGAAACACCAATCAATTAAATTTATAATGCATGTTCCCGATTACTAAGGGGGCAGAGTGTGGGTATGGTAAACAAGTTGAAGGAGTTAGCATCACCGTGTAGAATTGTGGGTGATGAGCTTGTGGTGCATGTGGATAATGTTGAGGAGGAGTAGAAGGGAGATGAGGAGAAGGTGGATGAGGCTGAGGAGGCGACTGCATTGGCTGCTTATTGGCAGGATGATGTGGTGGATCGTAATGCGATGGAGCAGGCTGCTGAGAAGTTGGCTCTTAGTGGGCAGGAGTAGAATGCTGCGGAGGAGGATGAGGTTAATGCAGCGGATGTGAATGTGGAGCCGAGGGTGCATGATGTTTATGCAGATGATGACGCTGAGAATGCAGTGACTGCTGAGTTGACTGTAGATGATTATGTTATTGGGGAGATGGTGGAGACGGAGGAGACGGTTGCCCTTAACGTGGAGGTGCAGAATGCTGAGGAGGTACTGGTGGAGGATAATGCAGCGGCTGAGACTGTGGAGCCGAAGGTGTATGAGGAGAAGGCGAACGAGGAGGAGGATGATAAGGAAGTGACTACTGATTTGATTGCTGAGGAGCATACTGGGAAGTTGGTGGATATGGCGAGGACGGTGGAATGTAATGTGGCTGAACAGACTGCTGAGATGGATGAGGGGGAGAATGCAGCTGGGGAGAATGAGGAGCCGCAGGAGGATGAGGCGAATGTGGAGGATGTGGAGGATGAGAAGATAGAGGATGCTGGGTTGATGCAAGCTGAGCTTACGTTGGAGTTGGGGGTGACGGTGGAGAAGGGGGATCATAATGTGGATGCTCAGACTGCTGGGAGGGACGAGGAGACGGCTGTGGCCTCGTATTTTGATGAGCATGAGGAGATGGATGGCATGCTTAAACAACTTTCTCCCCTGGTTGATGAGATTTCTGATCATTTTTCGAATGTGACGGAGATGCCTACAATTATGAGGAAGCCTGTTAAGGCTCCACGGTTGCATTCAATTGCGGAGCATGCGGCGGCGGCGAAGGAGAAGCCTAAATGGAAGAGGCGGCCTTCGAAGGAAAGTAGTAGGCGTCCGAAACTTCAAATAAAGAAGCCGAAACCTTCGTTTCCCCGTGATGATTATGTTGATGATTTGCCTGCCAACTTCCTCATACCATATTATTTGGATTTTCATCCCAAGCTACAATCCCTCATAGTGGGCGGCGAAGACGTGGCTTCAGATGGCAACTGTGGGTACAGGGCTGTGGCAGTTCAGTTGGGCTTGGATCAATCCGATTGGCGGACTGTCAGAGCTGATTTGCTCCGTGAGATGCGGACATACAGCGTCTTGTACAGGCGTGTTCTGAGTGAGGTTTCATATAATAATAATTTGAAGGCAGTGAACTATTTTATTACTGATAAAGGTGCAGGAGAGGAAACTTGGATGCAGATGCCAGACATGGGACATGTCATTGCCTCATTCTACAACTGTGTAGTACATTTGATTGCAGGTGATATGCGTGTGACATTTTTTCCATTGAGAAGTCCTCCAGTAAACCGAGCCTCCAGACTCCACATAACGTTGGGTTATGTGAACAGAAATCACTTTTTTATCCTTCAACTTGAACCAACAGGTGACGTCCCTCCGACTTCAGTTGTGTGGACAAGATCGCATGACACTGTGGCCGATGGATGGCCGGCTGGTTATGAGCAGAGGATGCAGTCATTCGTTGATAGGGTAAAAGGTACGGATATTGCTACCGCTGATGCTTTTTAGTATCTGTAAGATAAAACGTTTATCAATGTAATAAGTTTTTTTTGATATAAAAATGGACCACTTTGGCGGATGAAATTTTATCATGGCTTCCGAAATGTGCAAATGTCATCATCGGTATGGATTGATGTTGTGTATCATACCAATTACACCGAGCGCAACACTGCAGTAATATTGCACGTTTTGCGCTTTGAGTAATTATGTCTTTACCTACCAAATTGATCAACGCGCAGAACTGGCAATATTAGTGCCGGTTTTGCGCTCTGGGAAGTTTTAATAACATCAACCTTTGTTCCAAATTGTTATGCGATGAGAATGTGTCATTGTTAGTGTGTCCAATACTCCAAGTGAGAGTAGGGTTATTGTATCATATATGTTATTGTCTGACAAAATTGCTTACCACAAACTCCCATTGATAAGTTTTGCCCGTTGAGCGCCTTTATTAGCCAATTTGTTAGTGGTTACTACAATTGCTCACCATTCACCACGATCAGAACAAATAATTTTGACCGGTTGTGCACGGTGAGCAATTTTGTTAGTGCGAAAAAAAAACTCCTACTCGTCCACTCAATAATATTTGCTGATATATCCACAGTTATTGCTGCTCGCACCGTGCAAATTTTTAATGGTTAACAGAAATGCTCACAGCGCACAACGGCGATATATTGGAACCTTTGGTCTTACTAAGAGACCCCTCGAGTCTGCAGAGCAGTGTTGGTGAACATACAGAGCAGGGATCGTTAATATACAGCGGATTTATTAGCCAATTTGTTAGTGGTTACAACAATTGCTCACCATTCACCACGATCAGAACAAATAATTTTGGCCGGTTGTGCGCGGTGAGCAATTTTGTTAGTGCGAAAAAAAAACTCATACTCGTCCACTCAATAAAATTTGCTGATATATCCACATTTATTGCTGCTCGCACCGTGCAAATTTTTAATGGTTAACAGAAATGCTCACAGCGCACAACGGCGATATATTGGAACCTTTGGTCTTACTAATAGTCTAAGAGACCCCTCGAGTCTGCAGAGCAGTGTTGGTGAACATACAGAGCAGGGATCGTTAATATACAACGGATTGCTACCAGCCGGATGTTCTGCTCTATAATGAGTAATGCCTGCCTAAGTTTTGCGCGTTGGGATAAACTGTAGCCACTAAAAAATAGCCCAACGCGCACAACGGGCAAAATTATGCCCTTAGGCTCGGGCAAAATTACGAGCACAACGGGAAAACAACGCGCACAACGGGCAAAAATTACGCGCACAACGGGCAAAACAACGCGCACAACAGGCAAAAAGGAAAGCCTGTGGTTCGCTTTTTGAGCATATAAAAGGTAGCTTATCAACAATTGTTAAACGCGCACACACCTAGTAGCCTTATGCCTGGTGTGCACGTTGAGCAAAGTTGCGACGATAGCGCATTTGCTCAACGCGCCCCGCACGGACTAATTTTGCCCGTTGTGCGCTTTGAGCATATTTGTTGGATGCTGTAGTTTTTGTTCCAACGGTCAATCATTCACACTCCTATTTTCATCATACTAAAATTGTGATTCCGCAATATGCCAACAGTCAAACTTCACTTAGAAACTTTACCTAATTGTGATTAAGACCGATACTTATTCATTCTGAAGACATTTTATATAAAATCTGATACCTAGTCAATCTGATTCAGAAACTGCATGCAAACCTTTATATTAACGCTGATACATATTCAAACGGTGACCATTCCAAAATGGCCAACCCATTCTAACATACTGAAGTACGTACAGATACAGATCCAAACAGATACATATCCCTTTACTCTTACAAACTGATACATTTGAGTGTCTTCGTAGATGTTTGCAATGAAGTGGCGCGTGATCTGCGTGTTTCCCCCTTCAACTTCTGCGAGTTCTTCGGGCGCCCATCTTCATCGGGCGCGCATCATCGATCGGAAAGGACAGGAGGGAGTGTTTGTGTGTCATAGACGAGGTATAGTGAAATGATGAAGGATTTAATGGTTTGGATGGAGTTTATAAAGAGGAGATGGATAAGGAGTGTATAGTCGAGGAGTGGAAGGCGAAATGCTCACATATGGAAGGCATTCATCAGGCATGCATGTTTATAAATGGACGATAGCCCTTCGTTGCGTTTATTACCACCATTGCGTAAGTTTCAAACATCAACCATTTAGCATTACGTGAAAAGAGAACTGGTTGAATTCCATCGTCCATTTCTATCGTAAGCGTCAGGCATTAGGGCTCGCTGTAGGATAACGGAGTATACTCATCAATTTGAATGGTCAATTTCACACTAAATGGACCGTGAATGCCCTGGAGAAGCGTATGAAATCGGAGGACTACAAGCTGATGCTGTCGCCTCCCGAATATGCTCATATCCCTGGTCTGCGAAGAGATGAATGGCCCCCCTGGCCTTTGCGCCCTGGATGTCTGCACTGGGTCACATAGGTTGGCGGTGCATGGCTACCGTCCCTCTGAGGCACAAGCACTCCCTCCTGTTCTTTTCGATCTCTTGTCTCGCAGCCAAAATTGGAAATCCCTAGGTGGAAAGGGACAATTATGATCTGCTTCATCCACAGTCAGATTTGGCCAATTTGGCTGCGAGCCAAGAGATCGAAAAGAACAGAAGGGAGTGCTTGTGCCTCAGAGAGACGGTAGCCATGCACCGCCAACCCAATTGACCCAGAGCAGCCAACCAGGGCGCAAAGGCCCGGGGGGCCATTCTTCTCTTCGCAGACCAGGGAGAGAAGCATATTCGGGACGCGACTACATAAGCCTGTAGTCCTCCGATTTCATACGCTTCTTCGGGGCATTCACGGCATTCACGGTCCATTTATAGTGAAAAACGACCGATCAAATTGATGAGTATTAAGTCCGTTATCCTACAGTAATGCTAAGGATCTCGGGAATGAACATCTTATTTACTCAACGTGTAATCCCACCGAGAAAAACGCGTAATCCTAAGTATTTTAGGCTCGGCTGAAAAAGAGGCAAATTACTCTCCCCACACGACAAGGATACCGAACCGTTTTGCGCCTTGAATTACTCTCCGTCAAACACTCGAAAAATTATTTATTTTCCAGCGCAACAAAACCAATCAAATTGTTTCTGTTGTGCGTGCGGGTTAATTGGTTCCACTATAAGCCCTTGTGTGTAATGTGGAGTCCTCAGATGTGAGACCGTGTGTGTACAGCGGATGGATATTGATTCACACTATGACTTTTAACCACCGTGCACGACGCGCACAACGGATAATTGATATCAGCCCTTCGTTGCGTTTATTACCGTCATAGCTTGGTAACGGCTATTTATTACAAATGTATTTTACAAATCACATGACCAAATTTAATAAGTTTAGTACCGATGGAAATATCTCAATTATACCTACTACCTGAGACCAATATTGGATATTTTTCGAGCAAATTTTAAAATATTTACAACATTACAAGAAATACTAAATACTTAAAAATTAAAAAAATTAACATTGAAGAATAATATTATTTATAGTTTTCTTTCATGCAGAAACAATGTATTATATTAACCCATTATAATGATAAATATTTTTCATTAGTAATGCTTAAACAAAGAGAAAATAGGATTTGAAGATGGTGGGTTGGAGTTGCCCATCCACAAAAATAGCATCTTTTAAAGATATTCCATTTTGAAGGGGGTTTTTAAGAGATTTGAGTTGGAGTTGCTATAGGGGAATTGGAGCAATCAAAATGAAGCGTATAATAAGTCCTTGATCCTACAGTAATGTAATGGATCTCGGGAATCAACTATTATTTACTCAACGCGCAAACCGCGTAATACCAACGCGAAAATCGCGTAATCCCAATTATTTTAGCATCTGGATCAAAATAAGTAAATTACTCTCCGCGCATAACAATGAAACTCAACGATTTTTCGCCTTGATCAACATTGATGCTAATAGGAAACTTACTCCCAACAATACTACTCTCCACTAAGATTTTTTAATACATTTTATTCGACACGCAACCCGGGCTAAATAATACAGAAGAGAGAAACTATTATAATTGATCACCGCGCAAAACGCATGGAAAACGGGAATTGCTCAATGCGCGCAACGCAGATAGGTCAATGAGGATGTGATGCTGGAGTACCATATTTACTGTGTGGCTACATCGAAGACCCCGTCAAGCTACTGAGGGGTGCTCGTGAATATACAAAATTATGCCCGTTGTGCGCGGTGAGCAAATTTTTAATGGTTTAAAAAATTGCTCAAAGCGCACAACAAGTATCGCCAGGTGTTCACTTTGAGCCGGTGTGTGCGTTCAGCAAATTTGTTATGGCTAACATAATTGCGCAAAGCGCACAACATGCAGAATTATGCCCGTTGTGCGCGTTAAGCTCTATAGTTGCGTCGATGACAAATTTGCTCAACGCCCCCACGGGAATAAATTTGACCGTTTTGCGCTTTGAGCATATTTGTGAATTGCTATAATTTTAATCCCAATATGCGCTACCGCAGTGAATCAATCAAATTCCTAATTTCATCATTCTTAATATGAATCCCAACCACGCCTACATCCAAACTTTTAGATTTAAGTCTTCTTATACTTGTTCAATCTGAAAACATTGTAGATTAAACCGGATACTTATTCACTCTGACTAAGAAACTACATGCAAACTTTAAAAATAAATCTGATACCTTTTCAATCTGAAGACATATTCAATCGAATTCAGAAACTGCATGCAAAATTTTAGATTAAATCTCTTACATATTCAAATTGATGACATTTTGAAAATGACCCAGCCATTCAAATATATTAATATACATACTGATACAGATCCAAACTGATTCATTAGCCTATGCTCTTACAAACTGAGGGGTTCTCGTGAATATACAAAAGACTGTTCGTAAATCTACAGCTGATTGATACCAGACATGTGCATTTCTCAAGAATGTTTGACCGGTCGGTGGGACGTGAGCTGGAAAAATTAATAGCCGCTTACATAATTGCTCAACGCCCAGTACCAACTAATTTATGGCCGTTGTGCGTGTTGATCATATTTATAATGGTTACTTTAATTGCGCAAAGTGCACAACAAGCACAGCCAGAGCCAGCTGTTCGCTTTGAGCATCTAAGGTATTTTATGAACAATTGTTTAACGCGCACAACCAGCAGAATTTACTCGTTGTGCGCGTTAAGCTGATGTTTCATCGATGACAAATTTTCTCAACACGACCACGGGAATAAATTTAATCATACTTATTCTGAATCCCAATCAAGCCTACATGCAAGCTTTTAGATTTAAGTCTTATTATACTTGTTCAATCTGAAAACATTGTAGATTAAACCGGATACTTATTCACTCTGACTCAGAAACTACATGCAAACTTTAAAATTAAATCTGATACTTATTCAAGCTGAAGGCATATTCAATCGAATTCAACTATATTGATGTACATACTGATACAGACCCAAACTGATTCATTAGCCTATGCTCTTACAAACTGATACATATGATTGTCTACGTAGATGTTTGCAATGAATGGCTCGCTGTAGGATAACGGACTTATACTCATCAATTTGAATGGTCAATTTCACTATAAATGGACCGTGAACGCCCTCAAAAATTTCGCTTTGTGTTTGAGATTACCCTCAAAAATTACTCACACCGCAACATCTGTATATACTGTATATTCACGAGCTCAACAACTGTAGACTCACGGGTTCTTTACATGACTCACAGTAAATCAATTGTAGTCTCATCCTCATCCATGGGCAGTCCAAATCGTCTATAATAAATGGCGTCTCATTCTAAAATGTTGGTAACTGCTAATTTGATTGCAGCATTCAAAACCTCTCAATAAATACGCAGTTAAAGCCTCGCTTTAATACGCAGCATTCAAAGCCTATTTTAATACTCGTTTAATATTTGACCGTTTGAATTCATAACAGCTATTTTTTGAACTCTATTTATATCCCACTGCTTTCCTCAAGAAAATACACGGAAAAATTGCTTCCTCCAAAAATTCTTCTTTGCTTCATCCCGTTCTCCTGGGTAGCTATACTGTGCAAAATCCAAAGTCTCTGGCCAAGTGTGGACGCGGCCAGGGGCTGCTGTGTTAACCTTCGGGAGCAACCGGCAACAGCGATTACCACCGAGGTCGCGCCACAGCGGTTTCAATTACATCTGCTAAGTATTCTGCTTCTCGGATCTTCCTCGTATATCCACGGTATTCTACGTATTTTTCTTACAATATATTTGTTTCTCAGTTTAACCGGACAAATTCTAACCATTCGTTCTGCTTGATGTAGATATATACCAAGGTAAATGGAAGATAAAATTGAAAGTTACTCCTGCTATTTCAATGTGGACCATTTCCTTCATGATGTAGATGCCTGTAAAGAGAATGGGATGGCGGTAGAAGATGACTCCAACGAAATCAGTCTAACTTCGCAACCAAAATGCACCTTCAAATCTTCCCAGAAGATCTCAGCGGTCAGCGTACTTTCTAGGATACAGTAGCATTTGCAACCAAAATGCACCTTCAAATCTTCCCAGAAGATCTCAGCGGTCAGCGGACCTTCTAGGATACATGATCATTTTCTTCCTTTCTTGGGTGTGAAAGTATGGATTTTCGAGGTATTCCATTTGGTAAGTATATACTTTTAAATACACTATAGGTGTAATTCTTATTCAATTGGGTGGAAAATGATGTAGAAATTTGGTGATTTTACATGCATGCAGATACGGTTGAGATTGCTCGAGAAGGTACAAAAATCCAAGGTACTATTTATGTCGTAAAAAAATCCAGCGTTCAGTGGAGGTTAACAGTCGTTGAGGGCAGCTGGGTAGGCACAACCATCAAGCTGCTAATTATGTCGAGGGCCATTCCGATGAAGGGCAGTTGCAGGGAATGGAGATGGAATCATTGAGAGATTTGGCAAATAGCACGCTGAGGCCGGCTGAAATTTTGACAGTCCTGTAGGAAAATCCAACCTTCCATGCAAATAAATTTATAATGCACGTCACCAAGTAAAAAGAGACAACAAGAATGTTGTCGCTTTGCATGTAAAACTTCCAATAGGATTCCTGCTGTTTACTTTGCATGTGAAAGAAGCGGGGTTTACAGGTGACACCGAAAGGAAAAAACGACCGACAGGCCATTTAAAACCAAGAAGTGTCAATGTCTGTTCTCATTGCGTGGTAATGGTGGGCGTCGGCGTTGGCGGTGAGGAGTGAAGGTTAACAGTCGTTGAGGGCAGGCACAACCATCAAGCTGCTAATTATGTCGAGGGCCATTCCGATGAAGGGCAGTAGCAGGGAATGGAGATGGATCATTGAGAGATTTGGCAAATAGCACGCTGAGGCCGGCTGAGATTTTGAAAGTCCAACCTTCCATGCAAATCAATTTATAATGCACGTCACCGAGTAAAAAGGGACAACAAGAATGTTGATATTGAAAAAAATTCGGTATAAAATTGATGTTAGGTTTTGTGCAAAATAATCACTTGTTGTAAGAAATTAAAAGATATGTTTACCCATATTGCTACCTTCGTATGGAAATTTCACCACACTTGTCACTTGTGCTTTTTAAGCCCCGCGGACGACGTGCACGACGGGGGTAATTTTGCCCGTCGTGCGCGCGAATGGAAAATGCTCCACACTTGTACGTTTTAGCCCCGCACACGACGCGCATGACTGGGGAAAATTTTGCCTATCGTACGCGCAGATGGAAATTGCTTCACACTAGGCGTTTTAACCCCCGTGCACGACGGGGCATATTTTTGCCCGTCGTGCGTGCGGCTGGAAAATGCTCTACACTTGTGCGTTTTAAGCCACGCGGACAACGCACACGACGGGTTTAATTTTGCCGTCGTGCGCGCGGATGGAAATTGCTTCACACTTGTGCGTTTTAACCCCCGCGGACGACGGGGTTAATTTTTGCCCGTCGTGCGCTCGGATGGACATTGCTGCACACTAGGCGTTTTAACCCACGCGCACGACGGGGTAAGTTTGCCCGTCGTTCGCACGGATGGAAATTGCTTTACACATTGTGTTTTCCCCCTCGCGCACGACGGGGGTAATTTTGCCTGTCGTGCGCACGGCTGTAAATTGATCCACACTTGTGCGTTTGCCAGCACACGACGCTCACGACGGGGTTAATTTTGCCCGTCGTGCGCGCGGATGGAAATTGCTGCACCCTTGTGCGTTTTAACCCCCACGGACGACGGGGTTAATTTTGTCCGTCGTGCGCTCGGATGGAAATTGCTCCACACTAGGCGTTTTAACCCACGCGCACGACGGGGGTAATTTTGCCCGTCGTGCGCGCGGATGGAAATTTCTTAACACGTTGCGTTTTACCCCTCGCGCACGATGAGGGTAATTTTTGCCTGTCGTGCGCATGGTTGGTAAATGCTCCACACTTGTGTGTTTCCCGCGCACGACGCCCACGACGGGGGTAATTGCTTCACACTAGGCGTTTTAACCCCCGCGCACGACGGTGGTAATTTTGCCCGTCGTGCGCGCGGATGGTAATTGCTTGACACTTGTGCGTTTTAAGCCCCGCGGACGACGCGCACGACGCGGTTATTTTTGCCCGTCGTGCGCGCTGCTGTGAATTGCTTCACACTAGGCGTTTTAACCCCCGCGGACGACGGGGTTAATTTTGCCCGTCATGCGCCCGGATGGAAATTGCTCCACACTTGTACGTTTTAAGCCCCGCGCACGACGGGGGAATTTTGCACGTCGTGCGTGCGGATGGAAATTACTTTACACGTTGTGTTTTACCCCTCGCGCACGACCGGGGTAATTTTTGCCGGTCGTGCGCACGGTTGGTAAAAGCTCCACACTTGTGCGTTTCCCGCGCACGACGCCCACGACGGGGGTAATTGCTTCACACTAGGCGTTTTAACCCCCGCGCACGACGGGGGTAATTTTCCCGTCGTGCGCACGGATGGAAATTGCTCGACATTTGTGCGTTTTAAGCCCCGCGGACGACGCGCACGACGCGGTTATTTTTGCACGTCGTGCGCGCTGCTGTGAATTGCTTCACACTAGGCGTGTTAACCCCCGCGCACGACGGGGTTAATTTTGCCCGTCGTGCGCTCGGATGGAAATAGCTGCACACTAGGCGTCTTAACCCACGCGCACGACGGGGATGGAAATTGCTTTACACGTTGCGTTTTACTCCTCGCGCACGACGGGGGTAATTTTTGCCTGTCGTGCGCACGGTTGGTAAAAGCTCCACACTTATGCGTTTCCCGCGCACGACGCCCACGACGGGGGTAATTGCTTCACACTAGGCGTTTTAACCCCCGCGCACGACGGGGTTAATTTTGCCCGTCGTGCGCTAGGATGGAAATTACTGCACACTAGGCGTTTTATCCAACGAGCACGACGGGGTAAGTCGTGCGCGCGGATGGAAATTGCTTTACACATTGCGTTTTCCCCCTCGCGCACGACGGGGGTAATTTTGCCCGTCGTGTGCACGGCTGTAAATAGCTCCACACTTGTGCGTTTGTCCGCACACGACGCGCACGACAGGGTTAATTTTGCCCGTCGTGCGCGCAGAAGGAATTTGCTGCACACTTGTGCGTTTTAACCCCCGCGGACGACGGGGTTAATTTTACCCGTCGTGCGCTTGGATGGAAATTGCTCCACACTAGGCGTTTTAACCCACGCGCACGACTGGGGTAATTTTGCATGTCGTTCGCGCGGCTGGAAATTGTTTCACACTTGTGCATTTTAACCCCCGCGAACGACGGGGTTAATTTTTGCCCGTCGTGCGCTCGGATGGACATTGCTGCACACTAGGCGTTTTAACCCACGCGCACGACGGGGTAAGTTTGCCCGTCGTGCGCGCGGATGGAAATTGCTTTACACATTGCGTTTTCCCCCTCGCGCACGACGGGGTAATTTTGCCCGTCGCGTGCACCGCTGTAAATTGCTCCACACTTGTGCGTTTGCCCCCACACGACGCGCACGACGGGGTTAATTTTGCCCATCGTGCGCGCGGATGGAAATTGCTGCACACTTGTGTGTTTTAACCCCCACGGACGACGGGGTTAATTTTGTCCGTCGTGCGCTCGGATGGAAATTGCTCCACACTAGGCATTTTAACCCACGCGCAGGACGGGGGTAATTTTGCCCGTCGTGCGTGCGGATGGAAATTGCTCGACACTTGTGCGTTTTAAGCCCCGCGGACGACGCACACGACGGGGTTATTTTTGCCCGTCGTGCGCGCGGATGTGAATTGCTTCACACTAGGCGTTTTAACCCCCGCGGATGATGATCGCTTCGGAATGTAACCCAAAAAGAGCGACCGTGTAGTTTTACCGCAAGCGCACGGTGTAGCGGCGAGCGGGTTATCGAACACAGGGAGGACGAATGACGGTGTCTTCTCTGAACAACCTGGCTATAAGAACAGAAAAGATGGAGTTTGCCTTTTGGCGATCCTGTCACAATCGTCAGACAAAGTATGGAATATAGAATCAGATAAAAGACGCCTAGGGAATGGGGAATCCCCGCTACTCACCGTATCTCGTCAATGTGATTCATTGGTATCACAATTGCTAGGGTAGAATTTCGGGTGAACTAGTTGCAACTGAATGTAGAACCTAGCTCACGCTCTCGCGCTGTTGCCGGTCTATAGCTAACCAAGGGTTGGGTCCAATCTCTTGCAAACCCTAGCCTAGGCAAGCTAGCATTAGGATCAACATCATCGTTCAATCGCGCCCCGAGCCCACTCTCGTGCAAACTTGGTCCGCGACCTAGGTTGGGATAGTTCCTACCTGTCCAATCTCTTGCAAACGGGTATCGGCATGGAATTGCAACGGAGAACCCTAGTATCGGTCCAATCTCTTGCAAACCGATACTACGGAAACTCAATTTCAACCCAATTCGGATTTCTAGGGTTTCCTATCGAATTGGGATCCAATCTCTTGCAAATCCCAATTGATATGAACACCTAGCCATCCGTGTTAAATCGATCCCAAACTAACCCTCATAGCAATTCTAGCAATATTTCTACCAAGTCATCACAAATCAGAAATTGGGCTCGTAGGGTTCCTCCCCACGCCCCAAGACGTAAGGACTACTCACAATTCATAGCACAAATACAAAAATAACCAATGGAAATAACAAGAGAATTCATCACAATATTCAAATAAGCAATAAAAATAGTATTTTTAAAGGAGAGAGAGACAAACCAATAGAGTTCACAAAGAATCAAACAAAAATAATCTTTTCTCTCCTCTCCAATCACAATAATCTAAAGCTAAAAAGTTTAATCTAAAAAGCTGCAAAAAGTAAAGAGAAAAGCTCTCTAACCTAGGTCAAAAACTGGGGTTAAATACCCCCCAAAATCGTCCAAAAAACTGTGACCAAAATACCCCTGCGCAGCCTGAAAATCGCAATTTACGCTACAGGCAGCGCGGCTGACTCGGCCGAGTGACAAAAGTCGCTCGGCCGAGTAAGAAACCCTGAAAATTTCCAGTAAGTCTGGGTCTTCAGGGGCCTTCTCTTCGGGGGTCGCTCGGCCGAGTGAGTTGTCGTCACTCGGCCGATGGCTTCTATTCACTCGGGCGGTCGGCATTTTCCACTCGGCCGAGTGGGTCTTCTGAAGCTCATGCAGACGAAAAACAGTAAGTTGGCTCTTTTGGATGGGCGTCGTCTGAATGCCACTCGGGCGGACGGGGTCTCGTCACTCGGCCGATGTGGCTTCCGATGCTCGGCCGAGTGCACATATGATGCGTGTCCGATCTGGCCGGCCGAGCGGGGTCTCACTGGTCGGACGAGTGACTCCTTCACTCGGCCGAGTGAGACACCAAAAATGCCCAAACAGCTTGTTTTTGCCTCCTCGTCGCTCCTGCGACGTTCTTTCTTCTTCCGCTCCTCTCCAATGGCAAAATACCCCTCAGGGAGGTCATCGGTGACACTCTGGAGTAGGCGTATCTCGGGATCACTCCAAATCGCTCCAAATCACCTGAAATACGACAAAAACAACAAATCGTGAAAAGTATCGCAATATCGTCGATATATCGTGAAAAACATGATTTGAGCGATCTAAATGGCATGCAAACATGCGGGAAAAAAGTGTAAAATATGGAGTGATCAAAATCCCCCAAGCTTACCTCTTACTCGTCCTCGAGGAAGATAAGTAAAAGGCGAACCTGGTGGATTTCGAAAACGAAAACGGCGGAAAAAAGGAAAACTAAAAAACGAAGAAGAAAGAAGAAAGCGAAGAGGGAAGCTGCTAGATCATTTTCTCAGGACGTGGGTTTTGCTCAATCATATAGCATGCACCGAATGTAAAACACATGTCAAAGAATTATATTTCGATATCATAGTATAATGGTGCAGATAGAAATAGAAAACCCAAGAATATTGATATATCATGAAAAACGGAATAATTTTAAAATTAACATCGTCTGAATCATTTAAAGCGGTATACAATATCGCAGATCACACACTTTTCAATTGAATGCTTTCTATGAGGAGTATAAGAATATCACGCAATAGAATAGAAAGAATAGAAAAGCATGGATTTCATGAAATGAGTGCTAGGCATTGATTTCTGAACTTCGTAAAGCTAAAAATAATCTCACCGAGTATAGAATATTACTTAGCCTAGGTTGTCGTGCAACGTCAAGTAGTCACTCTCTCACACATCATTGGATTCTCTCCCCCAAGCTTATCTATAAGCGTGGTGGCATAAAAAACAATATTTACATCCCCATTTCTATAGAGCTCCAAAAGTAATAAAAATAAAAACAAAAAGAGGGAAAGAAAGAGAGAACATGAGATGGGATCTTTTATTGAGGTTCTTTTCTCTTTTCTTTTCTTTTTCTTTTCTTTTTCTCTCTTTTTTTTTGAATTCATATATACACAATGATCCCAATCAAAGAGGAATAAGGATATACAAGAATTTTTCTTTTTCTTTGTTTTTGGGAAATTTGGAGCTAGGAATTAATAGCGGGGGAAATGCCATATATTAGAATCGCTAAGGGGAGATTCACCAATGATTTTAAAATAGAGAAATGATGTTAAAGATATGTGGAGAAAGAAATAAACATGTCTCTCAGTTCACTCTATAGGACGTGCACGACAACTTCAGCAGGGTAATCTAATCTACTCAGTTTCGATCACAAAAAAGCTAACTAATCCAGATTCATCATAGCTAACATCATTCAATCATCCTGAAGTGAAATGTACAAATCATGCATATAGAAGTGATATAGGAAAAGGAAACGGTACTCCAGATATAAGCATTCAATGCGTGAATCTTGGTGTGTTTTCTGCGATAGCATACATATGAATATTCAGACTCAGCTAATAATAAAATTTCATCCATTTTCAAGCGGAAAAAGTGTGGGTTACTATCTCTAAATGCAAGGCAAGTCATAGCATATGATATCAGAAATAAAATCTAAGACATGACAAATATAGCATGCATATATAGAGAAAGCTAACGCCACGTAATCATCATCACATAAAAGTCATCTCTAGAATGAGATGAAAAAGAAATAAAGATAAAGGGAAAATGAAACTAATCACAATGCAACACACAAAGAAAATAAGAAAAACGTGATGCATGGTAAAAAGAAGAAAAAATGATGAAAATGAGTGCAAATGCGGAAAATGGCGTGAAAAAACAAAAATAAAGGTGGTAAATCGAAAAGAATGTGAGAACTCACTCCCCCCAAGCTAAAGTGCACAGTGTCCTCAATGTGCGAAGTGTGGCACACCGAGAGACGTGTAGAGTGAGGGGAAGGTGAGGATGCATGCATGATGATGAAGAAACTAAAATAACAAAAGAAAAATAAGAAATAAAAATATGATGCGGACATGATGCATGCAGATAGTGGAGTGAAATAGATATAAAAATGTGACACCAAAAACTCTCCCTCTCTCCCAAAAATGATATATAAATATATGATCAAAATGTGTATCCAGAACAGTGAGGGGAGGGGGTGGGTAAAATCGTCAGGACCCAGCAGAGACGGGCAGCACAACGGCAAAAAGAACGATGGCATCAAGGGTGCCTAAGAAGGTGGGGCTGCGTCGTCTCCGTCCTGAGGCGGAGGTGGTGGTGGTGGTGGTGGTGGAACAGAATGCTGAGTGGGTGTGGGTGTGGGTGTGGTAGCAGGCTGGGTGGGTGTAGGAGTAGGTGTGGGTACGCGTGTAGGGGTAGGAACATGCTGGGTGGGTGTGGGTGTGGGTACGCGAGGGAGCCGGTCGAGGATCTGAGTAAGGCAATAGTGAATGCCCGGTAGTAGGTCGAAACGGCTGGCCATGGTCTCCACGACCGCAGCAAAAGAGGGCTCTCCACTCTCGACAAATGTAGGTGGGCGCTCAGGAAGTGCAGAGCAAAGAGGCTCAACGGACAGAGGGCCAGCAGGAGTGGTGGTGGTGGTGGTGAGCGTGGAGGTAGCGGCAGGGTCAGTGGTGGCAGCAGGCGTGGTGGTGGTGGGCTCAGCAAGTGTGCTCCCGACACTGGCAGAAGTGGAGACAGAAGTGTTAGGAGCGGCAGAAGGTGCAAGGACAGGCTGAGGGGCCACTGGGTCAACGGGCGCAGCTGGGTCAGTGGGTGCAGCGTGGGCAGCGTGGGCCTGCTCGGCCTCCTCGGCCTCCTCGGCCTCGAGCACGTATGCGGCGGGGATCAGAAGATCCATCACCGGGAGCCAGTCCACCTGGGCCGGTGCTATCTGTGTCCGAGCTGGGCTCGAAAGAATCATGTAATCTGCACCGTAGGGGCCGTGCAGCCAAACCCAGTGTCGCTCACCGTGCGGACGAAGCATCTTCATCCGGGCCATAACATCTATGGTCAATGAAGTGGGGCCCGGAGAACGACGCAAATCGGCCGGTAGGTCCTCGTCGGTCATCAAGGTGAGCAGCGTGATCAGACCGCCGCAGCATATCGGTGAGCGAGCACCCACCGATACGATGATGCAGTCCAAAAACCAGCTCGCGATATCAATCACGACAGCGGGGACCAACTCGTCGCTGTCCCTAGCTAGAACTCTAGGCCGCGTCATCGCATAGAGCATATAAAGCTCTGGCGTGGACATCGTCCCAGGCTCATACCTCGCCAAAAAGGTAGTCGCCATAAGGCGCTGAGCTATGCGGAGGCAGGGATGGACGATGGCCGAGGCCTTGGCCCTACTAGGGTCAAAGGCGGCAGGTAGACCCGTGATCCGGGCCCAGAAGGCACCGGAATCAAACGAAGGTGGGGGAATGTGAGTGGGGGCGTAACCACGGTCGGCCCCGGGGACATCGGGCCACGAGAAAAATGCTCTCATCATGCCGAGAGTGACCTGGCACTCCCGGTCCATGAACCTAAACGAGCATCCCTCGTCGGTCCAGGCGATAGAACTAAGGACCTCAAGTGTCGGACGGAGAAATGTGTCCGCCGACACCTGAAAGAAATCTCGCCAGCCCACGTTGTCATACAACGTGAGCATCCCCTCGAGTACCCCCAGGCGTCCTAGGTCTGCAAGGTGTGCGAACCTGGAGGGTACGATCGAGCGCTGGGAAATGCGCTCGAAGACGACGCGGTGTGCGTCGTCTCGGAACGTAATCCCGAGCGGCCCGACAAGTGGAGCCGGTGGCGGTGGTATGGGCTGTGGGATGGCAGGGAGTGGCTGTGCGGGGTGTGCGGGCTGTGCGGGCTCTGCAAGCTGTGCGGGGTGTGCGGGGCCTGCAGGCTGTGCTGCGTGAACGGGGTGTGGTGGGGTAGGCGGAGGAGAGTCCTCCACCTCGTGGGAGGGGCCGGCATCATCCGACCGCTTCCGCTTGGCGGAAGCTCTCCTCGACCTCGGCCGTGTCCGGGGCGGCATATGGCCCTCGGGTGCTCACCAAATATGTGAAAAACGCGGTGTGCGTAAAATAAAGGAAAGAGTATACCGCGACACGCCGCGAGAGCAAGATAATGGAAGCGTGCGAAGGCGACGCCTCCACGTAGCCCAAAATGATCCCCGGAAGCTCCCCTGGGCTCCCCTAAGCTCCCCAAATTTACCTGCGCATAAAACGAAGAGATTAGCGTGTAATATTCAAAACGTATGGGGGGTTAGGGGTATAATAGATAGAAATTGAAATTAATTTGGGTTTGGGGTTTGTTTAACACATGGATCGTCAAGAAATACGAGAGAGATGAGAAAATAGGGCGAAATAGGCGTTACCGGAGTTGGCCGGAGGAGTGGCCGCCGGCGGCGACTCGGGCGAACGCGCGGCGGGCTCGGCCGGCGATGGGTGGCCGAGCGGCGACGGCGGACGAGAGATCGGGCGAGTGGGGGAGAAGCTGCGGGAGAGGGAAGTCGAGCGGGCGCGAATTTGGGATTTTTGATCGTTTCGAAAAACGCGCCCCCCGTGACCCCTTTTATAGAAAATGTTACGACTCGGCCGAGTGACTAAGTCGCTCGGCCGAGTGAACTCAACGGAAAATATTGGAAAATTTCCCCCGCTAATGACTCGGCCGAGTGGCCTTGCCACCCTCGGCCGAGTGGAGTAAGTCCATTCGGCCGAGTGGCTCAAGCTACTCGGCAAGACTCGCCCTAAGAGCGTATCAGTTCTACTCGGCCGAGTGAATATATATACTCGGCCGAGTGGCAATTATACTGAAACCAAGAAAAGAAACAGAGAGTTGGGTACAGTAGACTTCCCTCGTTCGTGGGCCGCTCGGGCGGACGAACATGTGTGCTCGGCCGAGTGACTAGTATACTCGGCCGAGTGAACCCTGTTTTCTGCTGTTCGACTTCGTTTGGGCTCTAAACTCTGTTTTTCTTCCTCCAGTCGATTTCATCTTCCTCCTAAGCATCGAGCGCCTTCCTGGAGCGCTCCTTGTCGCCTCGTTCATCCTCCTCATGATGGATTTCCCTATTTCCTCTCCTGTCAAGAAAAATAGGACCCGTTATCACAAAATTTTTGGTCGAACGACTCAAAACACTAATAATTTCTAAAACAAAAATAAATAAAAAGTAAAAATAAAGCGATAACCGTCGGGTTGCCTCCCGACAAGCGCTCGTTTAAGGTCGTGAGCTCGACCCCTTTGATTTTCAATTAACGCGGGATATTTGGTGCATAGGAGATGCACCCGTCAAATTTTCCGGGGAGAACGCTTGGATTCGGAAGTTGCGGCGGGGCGTCCTTCCTCGGTGCTCCTTTGCCTCTGGTAGTGTTGGGGGGTGGCTCCCCAAAGCTAGAGCTTTCTCCGGGCCTCGGCTTTACCGGTGACACCGATTTCCGTATCGGCGGGGCTTTCCTAGGAGACTTCAATTTTGAGAGCTTGCAAAGCTCTCGAATCCTTGCGACATCAGCGTCGCCTTCGTCAATTTCAGCGGAGAAGTCGGGGGATTCATTTATCTTCTCTTCTTGGTCCAAATTCGGTCCTTCTTCGAAATCTTCTTTGAATAGAGCGCCGATCGAATGGGGGATTGCTTCCTCAATAACCTCGTCAAGGAGGTCCATATAGTCCAGCTCCTCGTGATAAGGCATGTGTTTCATTGCCTTGGGAATATGAAGCTCCACCTCGATGTTGTCGACATTCAATGTTAGGGTTCCTTCTCGTACGTCGACGATGACACCGGCGGTGGCGAGGAACGGGCGTCCAAGTATTAATGATGTATCTCCCTCCTCCTTCACATCCATAATCACGAAGTCGACATATGCCCCCTGGGACTTGTAGCGGGATGTCATCTGCGATCCCTACCGGCCTTGTGATCCGCCCATCGGCTAGTTGTATCCGCATGTCGGTAGGCTTCAATTTTGTCCCGGTGTTTAGTCTTTGGAACATAGAGAGAGGCATGAGGCTAACGCTAGCCCCTGAGTCCACCAATGCCTTTTGTAGAGGGACGCCGCCCAAGGTACAAGGAATTCGAAAACTCCCCGGGTCTTTGAATTTAGCGGGCTCCTTCTCTCTCTTGGTGAACCAAGTCCCCTCCTCAGCTAGCATTATTTTCTCCTTCCTCTTTCTCCCCGAAATCAAATCCTTTAAAAAAATTTCGTATGTCGGGATTTCAACGATAGCATCAAGAAAGGGAATATTGAGGCTTACCCCTCTCAAATATTCGAGAAACTTCGCTAGTCGCTTCTCCATCTTCGCTCTAGCAAGCCTCTGTGGGAACGGGACCGGTGGCATAAAGCGCCTCTCTTCAAGCAATTGCTCCGCTCTGGACTTCTCTCTTTCTTGTGGCTCTTTTTCCTTCTCAACTTCAACGGCCGGCTCAATCGGCTCTACTCTCTCCACCACGGACTCCTCGGTAAGAATCATGACGGGAGTGGTGTCCTTCCCGCCTCTAGTTGTAACGGCAACCATGGCATTGATGTGGCCGGTGGCGCCCCGTGGGTTTTGCTCGGGTTGAGCCGGCAATTGTTGAGTATTCCGATTGAGCAACGCCAATTGCTCCGAAATTTGGCCTACAATGGTTGTAAGAGAGTCTTGGCCCGCCTTCAAGGAAGCGTTTATCTTCTTTTGCTCGACCATAAACTCCTCCACCTTAGCTTCAAATTCGGATCGTTGATGAGCTTGTGGGGGGGTCGGATTTCTCCACCCTTGATTGTATCCGGGCGGCCTATAGGGTCCAACTTGTTGCTTTGGTGCGAAATTTTGTTGCGGAGGCCCCCTCGGTGGATAATGTTGTTGTTGCGGTGGCGGTCGAGCTTGTTGAGGTTGTTGTTGCGGCGGGTTCAACGCTCCATCATTGTTTGCATATGAGAAACCGGGATGGTTTCTAGTGGCCGGATTGGCCCAATATCCTTGATTCCCCGTGACGTATTGGACTTGCTCCAAAGATCCCTCTCCTTGTTCGCCTCCCAAATACATAGCTTGAGATTGGTCTTGCCAATCACACATTTGATTCGTTGGTGCGGATGTGGAAGGGGTTCCTTGGGGCTCCGTGATATACTTCTCCAGTCTCTCCACTACCTTGTGGAGAGAATCGAACTTGTTTGTCAGCTCCGCTACGGCCTTTGCCTCATAAATGCTAGATGGCTTCAAGGAGGACGAAGAGTGTCCTCGCTCGTCGCCCCATTGTTGATTGTTTGATGCCATCTCCTCAATTAGGGCCGTAGCTTCGTCGGGAGTCTTCGATAGGATGGCACCATTTGCCGCCGCATCAATAATCTGCTTGGTCCCCGGTTGGAGACCATTGTAGAAGCTATGGACTAGCTCCCAATCTTCGATGCTATGGTGGGGGCATTGATGCTGCAGATCTTTGAAACGCTCCCAAGCCTCATAGAGTGTCTCTTGAGGTCCTTGCTTGAAGGACATAAGAGCACTCCTAATCTTTACCGTCTTGGAGGGCGGATAGAACTTGTCAATGAACGCACTCGCCAACTCGTCCCATGAGGTAAAGACTCCGTCAGCTTGCGTCCTCAACCAATAAAGAGCTTTGTCCTTTAATGTGAATGGGAAGAGGCGCAGTCTGATGGCATCTAGGGTGACGCCCGGCATCTGAAATGTGTCGCACTTCGACAAAAATAGCTGGATATGGTAGTGAGGATTTTCATGGGCGTTCCCATGAAATGGATCTTGCTGCATCAGAACAACTAGTCCGGTCTTCAGCTCAAAATTCTTGTCGGCCGCCAACTCAGGCACGGCAATGGATGAGGTCGTAGAAGAGGTCTTAGGCCGAAGCCTATCGCGAATGGAAATGATCCTCGCCATCCTTGCCGCCAATTGTTCCGCAGTTTCCGGGTTGGTCATAAACCTCCCTTCCGGATTTTGTCTCCTCTCCGCTCTGATTCTCCGCACAGTACGTTCAATCTCGGGATCAAATAATATAGCTTCAGGGTCCGCCGTTGATCTCGTGTACATGCAATGAGAAAACAGAGTTTCAAAGAAATGATTAGCACAGTGGAAGGGTTAAATAAAAAATAAAGAAATAAAAACAAAAAGAAGAAATAGCTAGGGTGATAAGATCAAACACTATCACCTCCCCGGCAACGGCGCCAAAAAACTTGATCGCTTCGGAATGTAAACCAAAAAGAGCGACCGTGTAGTTTTACCGTAAGCGCACGGTGTAGCGGCGAGCGGGTTATCGAACACATGGAGGACGAATGACGGTGTCTTCTCTGAACAACCTGGCTATAAGAACAGAAAAGATGGAGTTTGCCTTTTGGCGATCCTGTCACAATCGTCAGACAAAGTATGGAATATAGAATCAGATAAAAGACGCCTAGGGAATGGGGAATCCCCGCTACTCACCGTATCTCGTCAATGTGATTCATTGGTATCACAATTGCTAGGGTAGAATTTCGGGTGAACTAGTTGCAACTGAATGTAGAACCTAGCTCACGCTCTCGCGCTGTTACCGGTCTATAGCTAACCTAGGGTTGGGTCCAATCTCTTGCAAACCCTAGCCTAGGCAAGCTAGCATTAGGATCAACATCATCGTTCAATCGCGCCCCGAGCCCACTCTCGTGCAAACTCGGTCCGCGACCTAGGTTGGGATAGTTCCTACCTGTCCAATCTCTTGCAAACGGGTATCGGCATGGAATTGCAACGGAGGACCCTAGTATCGGTCCAATCTCTTGCAAACCGATACTACGGAAACTCAATTTCAACCCAATTCGGATTTCTAGGGTTTCCTATCGAATTGGGATCCAATCTCTTGCAAATCCCAATTGATATGAACACCTAGCCATCCGTGTTAAATCGATCCCAAACTAACCCTCATAGCAATTCTAGCAATATTTCTACCAAGTCATCACAAATCAGAAATTGGGCTCGTAGGGTTCCTCCCCACGCCCCAAGACGTAAGGACTACTCACAATTCATAGCACAAATACAAAAATAACCAATGGAAATAACAAGAGAATTCATCACAATATTCAAATAAGCAATAAAAATAGTATTTTTAAAGGAGAGAGAGACAAACCAATAGAGTTCACAAAGAATCAAACAAAAATAATCTTTTCTCTCCTCTCCAATCACAATAATCTAAAGCTAAAAAGTTTAATCTAAAAAGCTGCAAAAAGTAAAGAGAAAAGCTCTCTAACCTAGGTCAAAAACTGGGGTTAAATACCCCCCAAAATCGTCCAAAAAACTGTGACCAAAATGCCCCTGCGCAGCCTGAAAATCGCAATTTACGCTACAGGCAGCGCGGCTGACTCGGCCGAGTGACAAAAGTCGCTCGGTCGAGTAAGAAACCCTGAAAATTTCCAGTAAGTCTGGGTCTTCGGGGGCCTTCTCTTCGGGGGTCGCTCGGCCGAGTGAGTTGTCGTCACTCGGCCGATGGCTTCTATTCACTCGGGCGGTCGGCATTTTCCACTCGGCCGAGTGGGTCTTCTGAAGCTCATGCAGACGAAAAACAGTAAGTTGGCTCTTTTGGATGGGCGTCGTCTGAATGCCACTCGGGCGGACGGGGTCTCGTCACTCGGCCGATGTGGCTTCCGATGCTCGGCCGAGTGCACATATGATGCGTGTCCGATCTGGCCGGCCGAGCGGGGTCTCACTGGTCGGCCGAGTGACTCATTCGCTCGGCCGAGTGAGACACCAAAAATGCCCAAACAGCTTGTTTTTGCCTCCGCGTCGCTCCTGCGACGTTCTTTCTTCTTCCGCTCCTCTCCAATGGCAAAATACCCCTCGGGGAGGTCATCGGTGACACTCTGGAGTAGGCGTATCTCGGGATCACTCCAAATCGCTCCAAATCACCTGAAATACGACAAAAACAACAAATCGTGAAAAGTATCGCAATATCGTCGATATATCGTGAAAAACATGATTTGAGCGATCTAAATGGCATGCAAACATGCGGGAT
Source organism: Scilla litardierei (assembly GCA_030789695.1). NCBI lineage: Eukaryota > Viridiplantae > Streptophyta > Magnoliopsida > Asparagales > Asparagaceae > Scilla > Scilla litardierei. The sequence continues at coordinate 531,241,692 of CM061142.1, forward strand.
AAAAGTGTAAAATATGGAGTGATCAGACGACGGGGTTTATTTTGCCCGTCGTGCGCGCGGATGGAAATTGGTTTACACGTTGTGTTTTACCCCTCGCGCACGACGGGGGTAATTTTTGCCTGTCGTGCGCACGGTTGGTAAATGCTCCACACTTGTGCGTTTCCCGCACACGACGCCCACGACGGGGGTAATTGCTTCACACTAGGCGTTTTAACCCACGCGCACGACGGGGTTAATTTTGCCCGTCGTGCGCTCGGATGGAAATTGCTGCACAATAGGCGTTTTAACCGACGCGCACGACGGGGTAAGTTTGCCCGTCGTTCGCGCAGATGGAAATTGCTTCACACTAGGCGTTTTAACCCCCGTGCACGACGGGGCGTATTTTTGCCCGTCGTGCGCGCGGCTGGAAAATGCTCTACACTTGTGCGTTTTAAGCCCCGCGGACAACGCGCACGACGGGGTTAATTTTGCCGTCGTGCTCGCGGATGAAAATTGCTTCACACTTGTGTGTTTTAACCCCCGCGGACGACGGGGTTAATTTTGCCCGTGTGCGCTCGGATGGAAATTGCTCCACACTAGGTGTTTTAACCCACGCGCACGATGGGGGTAATTTTGCCCGTCGTGCGCGCGGATAGAAATTGCTTAACACGTTGTGTTTTACCCCTCGCGCACGATGAGGGTAATTTTTGCCTGTCGTGCGCGTTGTTGGTAAATAGCTGACATGCTATTTAACACGCGCACGACGGGGGTAATTTTGCCCGTCGTGCGCGCGGATGGAAATTGCTCGACACTTGTGCGTTTTAAGCCCCGCGGACGACGCGCACGACGGGGTTATTTTTGCCCGTCGTGCGCGCGGATGTGAATTGCTTCACACTAGGCGTTTTAACCCCCGCGGACGACGGGGTTAATTTTGCCCGTCGTGCGCCCGGATGAAAATTGCTCCACACTTGTCCGTTTTAAGCCCCGCGCATGACGGGGGAATTTTGCCCGTCGTGCGCGCGGATGGAAATTGCTTTACACGTTGTGTTTTAACCCTCGCGCACGACGGGTGTAATTTTTGCCTGTCGTGCGCACCGTTGGTAAATGCTCCACACTTGTGCGTTTCCCGCGCACGACGCTCACGACGGGGGTAATTGCTTCACACTGGGCGTTTTAACCCCCGCGCACGACGGGGTTAATTTTGCCCGTCGTGCGCTCAGATGGAAATTGCTGCACAATAGGCGTTTTAACCGACGCGCACGACGGGGTAAGTTTGCCCGTCGTTCGCGCAGATGGAAATTGCTTCACACTAGGCGTTTTAACCCCCGTGCACGACGGGGCGTATTTTTGCCCGTCGTGCGCGCGGCTGGAAAATGCTCTACACTTGTGCGTTTTAAGCCCCGCGGACAACGCGCACGACGGGGGTAATTTTGCCCGTCGTGCGCGCGGATGGAAATTGCTCGACACTTGTGCGTTTTAAGCCCCGCGGACGACGCGCACGACGGGGTTATTTTTGCCCGTCGTGCGCGCGGATGTGAATTGCTTCACACTAGGCGTTTTAACCCACGCGGACGACGGGGTTAATTTTGCCCGGCGTGCGGCCGGATGGAAATTGCTCCACACTTGTCCGTTTTAAGCCCCGCGCACGACGGGGTAAGTTTGCCCCTCGTGCGCGCGGATGGAAATTTCTTCACACTAGGCGTTTTAACCCCCGCGGACGATGGGGTTAATTTTGCCCGTCGTGCGGCCGGATGGAAATTGTTCCACACTTGTCCGTTTTAAGCCCCGCGCACGACAGGGTAAGTTTGCCCGTCGTGCGCGCGGATGGAAATTTCTTTACACATTGCGTTTTCCCCCTCGCGCACGACGGGGGTAATTTGGCCCGTCGTGCGCACGGCTGTAAATTGCTCCACACTTGTGCGTTTGCCCGCACACGACGCGCACGACGGGGGTAATTTTGCCCGTCGTGCGCGCGGATGGAAATTGCTCGACACTTGTGTGTTTTATGCCCCGCGGACGACGCGCACGACGAGGTTATTTTTGCCCGTCGTGCGCGCGGATGGAAATTGCTGCACCCTTGTGCGTTTTAACCCCCGCGGACGACGGGGTTAATTTTGTCCGTCGTGCGCTCGGATGGAAATTGCACCACACTAGGCGTTTTAACCCACGCGCACGACGGGGGCAATTTTGCCCATCGTGCGCGCGGATGGAAATTGCTCGACACTTGTTCGTTTTATGCCCCGCGGACGACGCGCACGACGAGGTTATTTTTGCCTGTCGTGCGCGCGGATGGAAATTGCTGCACACTTGTGCGTTTTAACCCCCGCGGACGACGGGGTTAATTTTGTCCGTCGTGCGCTCGGATGGAAATTGCTCCACACTAGGTGTTTTAACCCACGCGCACGACGGGGGTAATTTTGCCCGTCGTGCGTGCGGATGGAAATTGCTCGACACTTGTGCGTTTTATGCCCCGCGGACGACGCGCACGACGACGTTATTTTTGCCCGTCGTACGCGCGGATGTGAATTGCTTCACATAGTAGGCGTTTTAACCCCCGCGCACGACGGGGTTAATTTTGCCCGTCGTGCGCTCGGATGGAAATTGCTGCACACTAGGCGTTTTAACCCACGCGCACGACGGGGGTAATTTTGCCCGTCGTTTGCGCGGATGTGAATTGCTTAACCCCCGCGGACGACGGGGTTAATTTTGCCCGTCATGCACACGGATGGAAATTTCTTTACACGTTGCGTTTCCCCCTCGCACACGATGGGGGTAATTTTGCCCGTTGTGCGCACGGTTGCTAACTTCTCAACACTTGTGCATTTTAAGCCCACGCCGCGCACGACGCGTAGGCTGTAGCGCGTTGTTCGCGGGGAGTAATATACTCCGTTCTGGGTCGACGCGCACAATGGTGCCGTATAGTGTAAACTATTTCTTTGAAAAGGATATAAAGGGCGGGATGGTAATTGCACCAATAGTTCTAAAAAGTTGCTTTAATAGGGGCTATAAGGACGGGATGGTAATTGCCCCAAAAGTTCCGGGCGCGTAAGGACGCGTTGGTAATTGCACCAAAAGTTCCTCATGTTCCGCTTTTAACAACAGCCGGGGGATCGGATCGGACGGTGAGGAGGGGTCGAGCGCAGGAATCTCATCTGAGCACGAGCTCAGGCGCATTTTACTCTGTGCCTGATAAGTCTGTGAGCTCCCCTGCCCCTGTACCCGCGAGCTCAATTGCTCCTCCGGTGCAAGCCTCCTTGTCCTCCAGCGCTGCATCCCTTGGCCCGGAGGCGGAGGCCCACTCCCCCATTCTGCAGGCGTCCCTTGCTGTGGCTGAGGCACAAGCTTTTCCGGCTCCTAAAGCTCTGATCAATGACCCCCCAGGCCCTGAGGCGGAGGCCCTAACTTCCATTAAACCAACAGGGGATACGGGTTATGAAGGTCTTCAAAACTCCGTACTGGAGGAGGGCGAGTGTAGCCTACCTAGAGGCTCCCTCTCCGGAGGTCAGAAACTCCCCTCTGCCGCTGATCCGGGAGTGACCATTGGGTCCATTCGGCTGGCCGGCCAACATAAAACATCACCCTCGATCATCCAGAGTTCGGACATTGCTGAGCCACCTGAACATCTTACTCTTCTCAATCCCGCTTGGGAGGCTGAGCAGGCTGAGTTAAAGTCAGTAGTGACTCATTCAAAACCTATGCAATCCTCGCCAAATACTATTAGAAGAAGCTCTAGACTGGCGCAGGTCCAGTCACTACCCACCCTTTCTTAATGTCTGTCTTCTTCTGGAACTCTAGGGGGCTCAACAACTCTGCGCGGCTTGCAGACTTGAGGTATAAGCTGAGTTCCCTTTCCCCTTCTATTGTATGTTTATTTGAGACTAAAGTGGAGGCTGCTAATGAAGCAAGAATTGCCAAATGCTTTGCTAATAATTGGAGGAGTATTGATAATCGGCAATTCCATAAAGGGGGTCGGATAATTATTTTTTATGACACCACTATCTGGAGCAGTGTGACGATTTCGGAATCTGATCAGCATATTTCTTCTATTTTTTCAAACATTGGTGGCTTCATCATGGGCCTCACTGCTGTGTATGGGCATAATATTGCTTCTTCTAGACTGCCGCTGTGGTCATCACTTGATTCTGACTCTATGCTACTGAACGGCCATCCCTGGCTTGTAGGAGGAGATTTCAACTGTATACGTAAATCTACTAATAAGGTTGGTGGGCGTGTTGCTGACTCTAGCAGTATGGACTCTTTCAACTCTTGTATTGGCAGATGTGGGCTCATTGAGCTTAAAGGCACAGGAAGCAAGTATACTTGGAGTAATCGCCGCATAGGTGCCTCCCGTATCTCAGCTAGGCTGGATCACATTTTCGGCAATATTGCCTGGATGCAGAGCTTGCCGAACTCTTATTATGAATACACCGCCTCTGGTACGAGTGATCATTCTGGTATGATGGTTTGGCCCCAACCTAAGGTATCTTCTTTCCCTAAACCCTTTAGGTTTTATAATTCTTGGGTCAACTATCCTGGTTTTCATGAATTGGTACATTCTAATTGGAAAACGGGCGATAATGGTAACCCGATGCATAGGTTGGCCGCGAACCTAAAATATCTTAAGACCTACATTAAGCCTTGGGCCGCAAATTATAGGGCGAATTTGGATGTTGCCTCTTGCCGCAAAGATCTTGAAAGCTTACAACTTAACCCAAATATTGCCTTTGACCCTGAGTTGCAAGAAATGGAAAAGCTGGCCTCTTTCCAACTTGCTAAAGCTTTGGATGTTGAGGAGGAGGAGTTGAGGCAGAAAAGCAGACAAAATTGGCTTACTCTGGGGGATAGGAATTCTAAATTTTTTTATGCGGCAATTAAATCCAGGCAATGCCGTAACAACCTCTCCCACTTAATGTCTGCTAATGGCCGGTGGAGTAAGGACCCAATCACCTTTCGCCATGAAGCTTCTACTTTCTATATGAATTTATATAAGCAGTCTGATTACTGGAATGTCTTCCCGCGCCTTACCCCCAAGCGTATTTTAACCCCTGAGGCTTCTAGTTGGATGGATAGGCAGGTTTCTGAGGCAGAAATCAAAAATGCGGTCTTTGAAATTGGGAAAGATAAAGCCCCCGGGCCTGATGGTTTCAATGCGTTTTTCTACCATCAGACTTGGGATATCATTGGTATTGATGTTATATCTGCTGTTTCTCACTTCTTTGGTACTGGTAGTATGCTCCATCATATTAATCATACTTTCCTGACCCTTGTCCCTAAAAGCGCCACTGCCTCTGATCTTGGTGATTATAGGCCTATCTCTTGCTGTAATGTTATCTATAAGATTATAAGTAAGGTTTTATGCAACAGGTTGAAGCATGTCATCTCTGACTTGGTCTCTCCTAACCAAGCTGCATTCCTTAAGGGCAGACTGCTCGCTGATTGCACTCTTATTGCTCATGAGCAGATTAGGGACTTCAGCAATCCCATGGGTGCCAGAACATGTATTAAATTGGACATTCGCAAAGCATTTGACAGTGTTAACATGGAATTCATTTACTTCATGTTGCATCAGATGGGGTTCACTAGCACTTTTATTAATTGGATAAAAGAGTGTATTTCAACGCCAATGTTTTCTGTCCTTATTGATGGATCCCCTGAAGGGTATTTTAATTCCAACAGAGGTCTTCGCCAGGGTGACCCCCTCTCCCCCTTCCTATTCGTGTTGGTAATGGAGGCTTTCTCACTGCTGATGGAAAGAGCTGAAACAACACTTGCTATTCAACCGTTGAAGAGAGTGGGTTCTATCTCTCACCTGTTGTTCGCAGACGACCTACTTATTTTTTGTCGTGCCAACCTACGCTCTTTTGAAGGCTTGAAGAATGTTTTATATAATTTCCATCTTTTTACAGGCCTTCAGATAAACTGGGATAAAAGTTCGGCCATATTTAGTAAGGGGGTGCGTGATGCCAGGGGCCTTGCTTTGTCCCTTGGCATTAAATTGGTAACCTCATTCTCTACCTACCTGGGCCTTCCCCTCTCTTCCAGATACCCCAAAGCTTCCATGTATGGAAGGTTGATTGACAAATGCAAGAAGAAACTTCTAGGGTGGTCTTCCTCTCTTCTATCCACCGCTGGCAAGATCGAATTGGTTCGAAGTGTCATCCATGGCATGGTGGCGTTCTGGATGCAAGCATATCACATTCCGACTTCTGTCATTAGATCCATTAATACGGCTTGCAGAAAATTCATTTGGGGCAAGCTTAATATTTGGGCCTGGAAGGATTCATGTGTACCAAAAAAGGAAGGAGGAGTGGGGCTGAGGCAACTACAGGATTTGAATGCGGCTTCGGGCATTAGACTTACTTGGAGATTCCTAAATTCCGAGGGGTTATGGGCTTTGCACATGAGGAGGCGTAATGACCGGGCCACTAAAGAATTTTTCAGCATGCGGCCAAGTGTTTTGCATTCAGGCACTCTAAAATTTATGCTAAGGAACCGATGCTTTTCTCAGAATTTAATAAAGCGCACTATTGGGGATGGGAGCACCACCTTGTTCTGGTTTGACAATTGGCATGCCAAAGGCCCTCTGCATCTTCTTTTTCCCCCTCCGCTAGGAGCTGAGACCATTGTGATTCGGGACTATTGGCATGATGGAAGGTGGCGCAATGCTCCTGAGATTCAACCCCTCCTCCCGGATCTGCAAAGCATCACCCTTGGCCGGCTTGGGGATAGCTGGAAATGGGTGCCTGGGCCGAAATTTACCTATAGCACAGCTTGGAATGGATCTCGCAACCTTAGGCCGAAATTTGCATATGATGGGATTCTCTGGTACAGTCTCCATGTTCCAAAGATGGCCTTATCCCTCTTGCGTGCCCTTCAGGGGAAGTTGCCGACCAAGGATATCCTATCCAAGTGGGGGATTATTTCTGATAATACCTGTGTACTCTGCGAAGTGGATATTCCAGAAAGCGTCCCACATCTTTTCTTCGAGTGTGAGTACTCCCATTACATCCTTACGAGAAGTCTTCTTAAGCTTGGGTTTACTGGTATTGTCCCTACAAATCTATCGGGTGTGTGTGACTGGATCCTATCAACCTACAAAAAATCTGATCCGGTTGGTGTCCTTGCTAGATCTGCCCTGGCTTCCATGGTCTGGCATATTTGGAAACAACGAAATAAGAGAATCTTCGAGTCCAAATCATTGGGGAAGACTTTGCTGTTCGAGGACATTGTTGCTGATGTTACTATCTCCCTGAGAGGCCTGGCTCTTGAAAAGGCTTCTGACACTACTCCTTTCTCGAACTGGGGCTTTATAGACACGGGCTGACTTGTGTATACATCTTTCTGTTGGGTTGGATCAATTCTTTGCTTTAGCTGATATTGGTTTGTAAAGGGTGACGACGCTTGTGCCCTCTCCCCTTTCGCTCTTCTATCTTCTTCTGCAAGGGAGCGATCCCCCAATTTTTACTGTATATGATTTTGATATTAATAAAGTTTTCTATTTACTCACCAAATATATATATATATATATATATATATATCTTTTTCTCATATATATATATATATAGGGCAATCTTCGGGTGCGAAAAAACCCATGCGAAAGCCGTGCGAAAACTTTTTTTTTATTTTTTTGAAATTTTTTTTTTTCAAAAATTCTTTTTTTGATGTTTAATCCATACAATTATATACCCCAGGGAAAATAATGGGTGAACCCGTTGGGGATTAGAGCACCCATCCACCCGTTACAAATTTAACGGTCTCAAAACGTGCGAAATTGATTAAATGCCTTGATCAAAGGCCAAATGACATTATTTCTCAACCATTATTTTTTGAGGGGGGTATAACAACATATAATGAGGGTGGAAAAAAGAATTTTTGAAAAAAATAATTTCAAAAAAAAGATAAAAACATTTTCGCAACGTGCGAAATGTTCTCACATGAAGATTTACATATATATATATATATATATATATATATATATATATATATATATATATATATATATATATATATATATATTTGAAAATTAAAAGTATTCTATAAATAACATCAAAATATACATAGGTGCAGGGTAGAAGATGGCATAATAGGATATGGAGAGGACACAAGCGTCTTCACACATCACTAATATACCCACATCCACGCCCGGACCTAACTAATACAAAGGAGACCTTCTCACAGCATTCCAAAACAGCCAGCACATCAAAATGGGTCCAGGTATTACGGCATTTGTCAGGAACCGGCAGCAATGCAGGTTTCACGGCCATAGCACTTGAGTTGTTATCAATGCAGTGAGCAGCATTCATAAACAGATTGATTCACAGCATCCCAATGGAGTTAGCAGCAATCAAAAAGAATCAACCGCACCCCTTAATGTCCCAGTTTGACAGTATGTCTCTCTCCGTCAGCTCCTTGGCGTTCATGCTCCCCAATGCAAAGGAGATGTCCATGGCAATGGCTTCAAACAGGCGAGTTTTGGGAACTGCAGAATCATCAAAAATACGCCTGTTTCGCTCGCGCCAGATATGCCAAACGATGGCACCGAGGACAGATTTAGCCAGGTAACTCACATCCGAATTCTTGACAAAATTTGTTAGGAAATAGTCTCCTACAACAGGTAATTGCGGAGGAATATTGGTCAGAATTCCAAGTTTCAGTAGACTCCTCTTCAGGATGTACGAGGAGTAGGAACACTCAAAGAATAGATGGGCAGAGGTCTCATCCAGGTTATCCTCACATAGCACGCATTGTGATTGGGTAGAAGGGCACCACTTGAGCAAATGATCTTTGGTTAGAAGCTTGTCTTGGAAGGCCCTAAGAAGAGTGATGGAATACTTTGGAATGTGTTTCTTATGCCAGACAATAGGATGATAGCTGAACTTTGCACCTTGCCGTCGTACTCCATTCCAGGCGTCTTTAAATTGGAATTGATGTCCCATACTCCATTCCCATTTATCAGTACCTGGGCGTAGGATATATGGGATAAGCAATGGCCGGAGATGAAGGATGTTTGGGTCATCAATCCACGAAGACCCATTCCAATATTCATTTACTAATTTGTCCCCCTCACCTGGAGGAATATTGTATAAATTCTTTAGAGGGCCACACGGCAACCAGTTGTCATGCCAAAAAAGGGTAGAGCTACCATCACGCACCTTCCGACATATAAGCTTACTAGAGTTGTTCCTGGATTGAAGCAAGAATTTCCAAGTGCCGGAATGAGAGGGTTTCCCTTTAGTAGAATAAAACCTAGCGAACTCCCCATAGCTCTTTCTCATATGTTGTGCCCAGAGGCAATTACTTTTGAATAAGCGCCACGTCATTTTAACACCAGCAGCTTCATTGAGATCCTTAAGTTGCTGTAGCCCAACTCCCCCCTCTTCCTTAGGAGTACAGACATCTTGCCACGCCCAACATTTGGAGGAACCCAAAATGAATTTCCTACACATTGCATTAATAGTACGGAGGACCGTAGAAGGGATGCGATAAGCTTGCATCCAGAAATTGACCATACCGTAGATCACAGTTTTAACCAACTCAATTCTGCCAGAAATAGAAAGTAAAGAAGAAGTCCAACCTGTTAGGCGTTTCTGACATTTATCCACCAATCTGCTATACATTGAAGTCTTGGGATATTTAGTTGATAGTGGGAGGCCAAGATAGGTGGTGAAAGAGGAGACTAGTTTAATGCCCAAAGATCCCGCCAGCTCCAACTGATTCTTCGTACCCTTGCTGAATATAATAGAGCTCTTATCCCAATTAACTTGTAAGCCAGACAAGTATGAAAAATCTTCCAACAAAGTTCTGATTCCATTTAGGGATCTAGCATTGCCCCTACAAAATACCAATAAGTCATCTGCGAAAAGTAGATGGGAAATGGCGCCCGAATGCTTCAGAGGATGAATGGAGCGTGAAGCCATAGCACGGTCAATGAGAATAGAGAAGGCCTCCATGACCATTACAAAAAGATAAGGGGAAAGAGGGTCACCTTGGCGCAGTCCCCTGTTGCTCCCAAAAAAACCATGAGGAGTGCCATTAATCATTACAGAAAAAGTGGGGGTAGAAATGCACTCCCTGATCCATAGGACAAAATTCCTGCTAAAGCCAAACTGAAGGAGAATGAAGTAAACGAACTCACGATTTACACTATCAAAGGCCTTCTTCAAATCTAATTTAATGCAAGCCCGTGAGCCCATAGGATTGCTAAAGTCCCTGATCTGTTCGTGAGCAAGAAGGGCACTATCTGCAAGAAGCCTACCCTGAAGGAATGCAGCTTGATTAGGAGAGATTAACTCATGTATAACAGCTTTGATTCTATTACAAATCACCTTACTGATGGTTTTGTAAATCACATTGCAGCATGAAATTGGCCTGTAGTCTCCCAATCCACTTGCATTTGAATTCTTTGGGACCAAAGTGAGAAAAGTGTGATTTATTTGCCTAAGCATGGACCCCTTACGAAAGAAGTATTTTATGGCCTCCGTGACTTCTCCGCCCACAGTACCCCAGTTCTGTTGATAAAAACTCCCATTGTATCCATCGGGTCCAGGAGATTTATTAGGATTCATTTGGAATATCGCCTCCTTGATTTCCTCTGAAGAGATTCTCCTATCCAACCAACCCACTGCGTGCGGAGTAAGCTTCCGTTTAGTAACCATCCTAGGGAAGACGTTCCAGTAGTAATCATGGGTATATAGTTCTTTGTAGAAGTTTGGGGCCGAAACCCTTAACTCATCAATAGAACTGTTTCTATGCCCCCCAGGTCCAATTAGATGACCAAGATTATTCCGGCACTGCCGGGCCTTCATTGCTGTGTAGAAAAATTTTGTATTCCTATCTCCCAGTTGTAGCCAATCCTGACGACTCTTCTGCCGTAACATCTCTTCCTCCAAGGACAAATGATCCATCAGTTGATGAGATAATTCCCGTTCTATTTGCTGAAGATGAGGATTGTAGTGAAGATCAGTAGATGCCCTTACGGATTCAAACATCTTGCGGCATTTATCTAAAGCCGAAGCCTGCTCCTTACTCCAGATTTTCAATTCGGCCTTGAGCCTCTTCAATTTAGCAACCACACAATACATAGGATCTCCATATGAGAATTGAGACCAACTGCCAATAATGAGATCCTTGCAACCTGCCATCCGCAACCAGTGAGTGAAGAACTTGAAAGGTTTAGGTTCTGATAGTACCTTAGCATGGAACCTGATCAGCATCGGAGAATGATCGCTGGTTACTGGGTCAAGATACTCCACATAAGCTTCAGGAAAATGAGATAGCCATTCCGTATTACATAGCACACGATCCAGCTGGGCAGCAATACGACCCCTTCCAACTCTATTGTTACACCAACTCCATCGATTCCCAATACTTTTGATATCCAGTAAAGCACAAGAGAAAATGCAGTGATTGAAGTCGTCTGTTACTCGCGGGTCAATGTTCCTACCACCCATTTTATCCGCAGAGTAACGGACACAATTGAAGTCCCCCCCCACAAGCCACGGCTGATCCCGAAAGTTTATCGCATCAGTTTGCAACATTTCCCATAATAATTGCCTTTCAGAACAGGAGTTTGATGCATATATAAAGGTTATAAAACCGCTGAAGCCACCAGTATTAATACACCTACAAGAAAGATGCTGGGAGGAGACCGACACCATGTCACAACTCCATACGGACTGATCAAATGCAATTAGGATACGCCCTCCATTACTGACCTCGAAATTGTGTATCATGTGCCAATTTTTAGGAAGAAAATCTGATTTCCCAGGGACTATTTTCAGTTTGGTTTCCAATAAAGCAACCATAGAGGGCTGAATCTGCCTGATATGATCCCGCATATCCCGCCTCCTGACACTATTGTTAATGCCTCTTACATTCCAAATGAGCACAGACATAGGTTATATGTGTTTCGATGGGGAGCGCACTTGATTGCCCAGACGGGCACTTTTCCTACACCCCAGCCCCGGTTTAAGTTGTTTCTTTGTTCCAGCAAGAGTCGATGATTTCTCAAGCCTTGCTAATTCAGCCACCCATTCTTCATTCTCATAGGATATTACCGCAGGGAGCTCCTCATTGTTCTCAGCAACTCGTGAGTGAGAAGCGCAGGACAGGTCTTCAATATTTCTTTTTTCCTCACCTGACTCATTATTGGCTTCAGTAATAACCTCCACATTAGCTTCTGTATGATTCAGGGGACTATTTCCCAAGGTGGCCAAGTTTGGGATATTACAATGTATCTCCTGAGCTAGAGGGGGCGCCAACTTTGGGTCATCAAGGCCAGACTTCGGGAATTCCTCCACAGCAGGAGCACCCTTGGAGCAGACTTCTTTTGCCATTTGCACAGTAGGTGACCCCTTCCCCACACAGTCAAATGCAACTGATGGCAAACATTCAATATCAAGATCTTTATTTATGCCCGAATTCTCCCCCACGAATTCAGCCGAAGGTCGGACTGTATCAACACGCTCCTTTTCTTTAATCCTCCAAACAGCAACTTCTTTGACACCGAGTTGGATTGAAGGGAGCTGTTCTCTATCAGGACATTGTTTGTCCGTGTGCCCAAAGCATACGCATCTGGGGCACCTGGGGGGTTCCCCTTCAATTTTCACCTCAATACAGAGGAAAGAACCGTCTTCAACCTCAACACTAACAGTTTTTTGTATTGGTTTGGCAGCTGCAACCTCCACCAAACACCGCGCATAAGATATTCGCTCAATTTTGGCAGTTAACCTATCCATGCATATAGGCCTTCCTATTAGAGAAGAAATAGTATTGAGGATATCTTTTGTCCACCAGTTTAGGGGAAGACCATGAAGTTGAATCCACACCGGAACTGCAGTGAGAATGTCCCTTTCATGTTTAACAGTAGCACTCCACCTTTGTAAAACCACCAATCTGCCATCGAATAACCAAGGGCCACCATGAAGAATTCTTTCACATTCCGCCTTGTCTTCAAATTTGAAGTAGAAGTAGCCATTTTCCCGACTGTAGGTACGAACACGGCCTTTTAGATTCCACAATCTATCAATCCAAGCACAGATTTGGCCATAGAATGGAACATCGCCTAATACATATCCCACCAGAGTATTTTCCCATTGCTCCCCACCTTTGGCCACAAGGGAGTTTGATAGGAAAGCAACCTCCGATCCATCTTTCTTCACAGTAGGGGGAACAAACTCCATGACAAGATCCTCATCATATCTTCGTGTGTTTGCACAGACATCTGCCCAGGAGATTTTTTTGCCCGGAGTTCGCAATTTTAATATCAGCTACTGGCCTAACAGGCCTATTCTCGAACACCTTACGGGCACTCTTGTCAAACCCAAGACTCTGGTTGCGATTTGGAATACTCCGAGAGCGAGATCCTCTATTGTATGAGCCTCGGAATCCCCCAAAATCATTCCCTATGCCACCCAACCGAACGGCGGATCTCTTCCTGGAGACAAACTGCCATCCATTAGCATCCGTCTTCCCCAAAGTCTCCTTACTGTGCGCTTTTACAGGGACTCCATCACTTCCCAAATCGAAGGTTATAGACTTTCCTTTACGAGATTTTTTCACTTCAATGTCATCAGGGGCGAAAGTTTTTTCCTTCAGCACTGAGTTCCCCAACACTGCTTCAACAGGGGCTTGATTTCCTTGCGAGAAATCACCAACTCCAGATTGACAGCCGTCGGGATCCCCTTGATCCCCTAGGTCGCCAGAGCTCATTGCGAATTTTATATATATATATATATATATATATATATATATATATATATATATATATATATATATATATATGTTGACTAGGATCCATTCGGATGGATCAAACATGCGGATCCATCCAAGTGGAATTTAAAGCTAGACAATGTAAATAGAAAATCCGACCGTTGGATGTCATCTAACATGTCTAAACTAGCTCCAAACAAAATTTCAACTAATTTGGACATGTTTTTCCCATGCATCAAGTGGTTGCAAAATCGATGTTTTTGAATAGTTATAAAATCGGCTAATTTTGCAACCACTTGATGCATGGGAAAAACATGTCCAAATTAGTTGAAATTTTGTTTGGAGCTAGTTTAGACATGTTAGATGACATCCAACGGTCGGATTTTCTATTTACATTGTCTAGCTTTAAATTCCACTTGGATGGATCCGCATGTTTGATCCATCCGAATGGATCCTAGTCAACATATATATATATATATATATATATATATATATATATATATATATATATATATATATATATATATATATATATATATATGGAAAAAGGGGATCTAAGGTGCCTCCTTAGATGAAAATCTAAGGAGGCGCCCCCATTTCCACCCATCTCCTACAATTTTTTTGGAAATGTTTTTTCATGGGGTTATTGTTCACATCATGGATGATCAACATACCAAATCTCAAGAGATTCCAATACTTTTTGAGCCACCATCTACCCCTTACAACTTCAACGGTTTGAAAGCGTGCTTAAAAACTCACGAAGTTGCAAGGGGTAAATGGTGGCCCAAATAGTGTTGGAATCCCTTGAAATTTGGTATGTTGATCATCCATGAGGTGAACAATAAACCCATGAAATTTTTTTTCAAAAAAATTGTGTGAGATGGGGGGAAATGGGGGCGCCTCCTTAGATTGAATCTAAGGAGGCACCTTAGGATCCCTTTACCCTATATATATATATATATATATATATATATATATATATATATATATATAGGAAAAAGGGGATCTAAGGTGCCTCCTTAGATGAAAATCTAAGGAGGCGCCCCCATTTCCCCCATCTCGTACAATTTTTTTGGAAATTTTTTTTCATGGAGTTGTTGTTCACATCATGGATGATCAACATACTAAATTTCAAGGGATTCCAATACTTTTTGAGCCACCATCCACCTCTTACAATTTCAACGGTCTAAAACGTGCTGAAAAACCCACGAAGTTGGAAGGGATAGATGGGGGCTCAAAAAGTATTGGAATCACTTGAAATTTGGTATGTTGATCATCCATAAGGTAAACAATAAACCCATGAAAAAAAATTTCAAAAAAATGTGTGAGATGAGGTGAAATGGGGGCGCCTCCTTAGATTGAATCTAAGGAGGCACCTTAGGATCCCTTTACCCATATATATATATATATATATATATATATATATATATATATATATATATATATATATATATATATATATATATATATATATATATATATATATATATAGGGTAAAGGGATCCTAAGGTGCCTCCTTAGATTCAATCTAAGGAGGCGCCCACATTTCCCCTCATCTCACACATTTTTTTTGAAATTTCTTTTCATGTGGTTATTGTTCACATCATGGATGATCAACATACCAAATTTCAAGGGATTCCAATACTATTTGGGCCACCATCTACTCCTTGCAACTTCGTGGGTTTTTAAGCACGTTTTCAAACCGTTGAAGTTGTAAGGAGTAGATGGTGGCTCAAAAAGTATTGGAATCTCTTGAAATTTGGTATGTTGATCATCCATGATGTGAACAATAACCCCATGAAAAAACATTTCCAAAAAAATTGTAGGCGATGGGGGGAAATGGAGGCGCCTCCGTAGATTTTCATTTAAGGAGGCACCTTAGAACCCCTTTTTCCATATATATATATATATATATATATATATATATATATATATATATATATATAGGGCAATCTTCGGGTGCGAAAAATCCCGTGCGAAAACTTTTTTTTTATTTTTTTGAAATTTTTTTTTTAAAAAATTCTTTTTTTGATGTTTAATCCATACAATTATATACCCCAAGGAAAATAATGGGTGAACTCGTTGGGCATTAGAGCACCCATCCACCCGTTACAAATTTAACGGTCTCAAAACGTGCGAATTTGATGAAATGGCTTGATCGAAGGCCAAATGACATTATTTCTCAACAATTATTTTTTGAGCGGGGTATAACAACATATAATGATGGTGGAAAAAAGAATTTTTGAAAAAAAAAATTTCAAAAAAAAAGATAAAAACATTTTCGCACGGTGCGAAATGTTCTCATTTAAAAATTTTCCTCTATATATATATATATATATATATATATATGAGGAGGGATCAAATGACCCCCAAAAATAACCCCCAAAAATGACCCCCTATCAAAAATCCTATGCCCCCCATTTTTTCGGAAGATCCGAACCGTTCATCTTGATCTCCACCCTCTAAATACCTGACCCACAAATTTTCAACCCGATCCCATGCGTTTTGCCCGTTCATCCATCCGACCCAAATTTAACGGTTTCGCATGAACAGAACTTTTGCGAGTGGTTGATGAACGGGCAAAACACATGGGATCGGGTTGAAAATTGGTGGGTCAGGTATTTAGAGGGTGGAGATCAAGATGAACGGTTCGGATCTTCCGAAAAAATAGGGGGCATAGGATTTTTGATAGAGGGTCATTTTTGGGGGTTATTTTTGGGGGTCATTTGATCCCACCTATATATATATATATATATATATATATATATATATATATATATATATATGAGGAGGGATCAAATGACCCCCAAAAATAACCCCCTAAAATAACCCCCTATCAAAAATCCTATGTCCCCCATTTTTTCGGAAGATCCGAACCGTTCATCTTGATCTCCACCCTCTAAATACTTTACCCACCAATTTTCAACCCGATCCCAGGTGTTTTGCCCCTTCATCCATCCGACCCAAATTTAACGGTTTCGCATGAATAGAACTTTTGCGAATGGTTGATGAACGGGCAAAACACATGGGATCGGGTTGAAAATTGGTGGGTAAGGTATTTAGAGGGTGGAGATCAAGATGAACGGTTCGGATCTTCCGAAAAAATGGGGGGCATAGGATTTTTGATAGGGGGTCATTTTAGGGGGTTATTTTTGGGGGTCATTTGATCCCTTATGAGTAATGCTAGTATGAGATGGTGAGCTCAAATCCGTATCGTGAGCTAGCACAATCGGCAACACCAATTAACGATCGGCACCGTTCATCTTCAAGAGCATGTCGATAGATCTATACCCTAAAAAAATTAGAGATTATAAACCCCAAAATCCTATGGATCAACCCGTTCCAATTTTGTTACATTTACAGGCAGCTTATAAACCGTTCATCTTGCAAACACTTGATGGATCTGATAGAAATGTCCAAATGACACAAAAAATTATACATAAAGATCACTTGATAGATAGAAGAAGATGGACGGTTCCGATTGATGATTTGGCAAATAGTTTTGGCTAGTTCGAGATATGAATATCTCATCTCACCATCTCACCATCTCATATTAGCATCTTTCTATATATATATATGAAAATTTTCAAATGAGAACATTTCGCACCGTGCGAAAATGTTTTTATCTTTTTTTTGTTTTCAAAAATTCTTTTTTCCACCCTCATTATATGTTGTTATACCCCCCTCAAAAAATAATGGTTGAGAAATAATGTCATTTGGCCTTCGATCAAGCCATTTCATCAAATTCGCACGTTTTGAGACCGTTAAATTTGTAACGGGTGGATGGGTGCTCTAATGCCCAACGGGTTCACCCATTATTTTCCCTGGGGTATATAATTGTATGGATTAAACATCAAAAAAAGAATTTTTGAAAAAAAAAATTTCAAAAAAATAAAAAAAAGTTTCCGCACGGGCTTTCGCACGGGATTTTTCGCAACCGAAGATCACTCTATATATATATATATATATATATATATATATATATATATATATATATATATATATATATATATATATGGGGCAAATGTGCCTGAGAACGTGCGCAGGTAGAATTACCTGCGCACGCCCCCTCTGTTCGGGGTTTCTAAATATTTTTTTTTGAAATTTTTTTTTCAGTAGCTAGATATACTTGTTATGAAGCTCCCCACAAAATTTCAGGTCAATCCGACACCGTTTGAGCCTCCGTTCATCGATTTCAAAAACGTTGCGCAAAACTGTCCAGATTCTGGACAGTTTTGCGCAACGTTTTTGAAATCGATGAACGGAGGCTCAAACGGTGTCGGATTGACCTGAAATTTTGTGGGGAGCTTCATAACAAGTATATCTAGCTACTGCAAAAAAAAAATTCAAAAAAAATACTTACAAACACCGAACAGAGGGGGCGTGCGCAGGTAATTCTACCTGCGCACGTTCTTAGGTACATTTTTTGCTATATATATATATATATATATATATATATATATATATATATATATATATATATATATATATATATATATATATATATATAATTTATTTGTGATATTCGAAGTCAGTAAACAATGAGCCCTTATTTCCCGCTCTCTTTCTCGTCAGATCCTCGTTCTGGAGCAAAATGTTTGTATTTTCATAGAAAACGCAAAGGAGATATGATGAAATGAGGAACATGAAACTAATACACGCTGGCATCAATATATGATGCTGCATCATAACTTTTGTTCATAGATCATTACATGCATAAATGACTGCATGATTGTTCCTGAGGAATTTCCTACTTGAGGGGAAACATGAAGCTAAAATATCCGAAAAGACAAAAACAGGAACTCATGAATTGTCTTTGATATATGGAACCCATAAATGCTTCTTCACAGAAAGTTCTCCAGAACTTCAAATGTGACAGTAGATTATGAATACCCTGCAGACAGAAATTTCCATAAGCATTTCAGCAGTAGCTCAGCATCCAAGTATTCACTAGGAACTAAACTGAAAGTATAAGGCGCAGAATGCGTTTTCACAAATAATAATGTCTCTAACATTTACGGTTAAATGTTAATCTAGATATGCATCAATTCTTCTAAAAGGATAACGTATCCGTATCCGGATACATATGTGATACGATTCTCACTAGATACTCATAAGATTCTTGTTGGATACTTCACCTAAAAATATAGCAAATATTCAGTTTAAAACATTACATGATACGACCAGAGTCCTCCTAGTCTGTTTTAGTTTGATGTTTTGGAATTGCAAGTAAGTTCCTTACCTGTCGAGTTGTAATATCTACCTAAGGATGAAGGGGAGAGTTTTATTTCTTTATGAAAGTATTTATAAATAAACGGATATGGTTGTTGCTTCACGAATAAGTTATATTCTCACAATATATGTAATAAACTTTTATTCAATTATCATATCCTGCACAAATCTGTATCCTGGGTTTTCTGATTTTTGCATTTCCACATACCAGTATTGTATTACATATCTGATGCTCTAATCTGAATCAGTGCAACCTAGTCATAGACACATGGTCGAGAGAAAAGAAAGATAATGCTACATGACTTACTAAATGAAAACTTGGTGCATACCTATGAATTAATTGAATGCATTGATTAAAGATTAAGAGCTGTCCTGTCCAAATAAACTAGCTACGAAAGAAATTACAGACATTTATTGTTTATGATAATTGCTGATCAAAAACTTCTTAAAGTATTGGTGCACACAAAATATCCTAGACGAAAAATTCAGATAGCTATCAAGAAAAAAATTAAATAAATCAAACAGAGCACCACAAAGAAGAAATATGGCCAGCTCTGACGTCAACCGAGTGTTGAGATATGAAAATTCTTACAGTTGACAAGGTAAATTTGAACTGGATAAGAACTAAGTATGCCCCATGACATTAATAATCATAACATCACATATGATTTATCGAATCCGTAAGGATATCTTAATATCCAATTTACAAGCCAGCTCTGACGTCAACCCTTACATCTTAATATCCAATTTACATGCCAGCTCTGACATCAACCGAGTATTGAGATACGAAAATTGTTACACTTGACAATGTAAATTTGAACAGTGTAAGAACTAATTATGCCACGACATTAATAATTGTACTGGCGCATATGATTTTTCAAATCCGTAAGGATATCTTAATATCCAATTTACAGGGTCCATATAATCCTATTAAGATGAAAGGGGGGGAATTTGTTGCGAGTTGTACATATGCAGCATACTATTTCAATCATATCAAAAATAAAACATACATATCCATTGAGATGTCATATGAATACGCACTGGTATGTAATTTTCATAAAAATTATGAGAAATTATAATGTAAGCATCCATGTCCATTGAGATTCATTTACATCAAAGGTTGAAATGTTCATGTTGAATATGCAATTTCCTCACTCACTCTTTGTACATGTTTTAAATTTTATTGGAAAGGCTTGTAGAAGATACTTGAACAAAAAAAAGAACTTACATTTTAAATATAGCCACTGGGCCGCATAAATCTACATAAGCACATTTATTTTTTAACCTATATATGGAGCATAAAGTTTGGTTTGAGGTGTCATATATAATATAAATGACAACGGATGGAGGTTTCTCAAAAGGTCACCAATATCGCGTGTTGCATGATATTAGGAAGAGTTCACTCCTATGATTCCCAGAAAAATACAGCCAATAATTGCTTGTTGCAGCCAAAGCATTCACTTGGAAAAAAGAGAGAATAATCACATGCAACAATATACATGCCAAAGATTTGCTTACAACCACACTACTTCCCCGCTATTTCTGCAACCAAACCCACTCCTTCCTCAACGTCGCCAATAATCCGTCCATTTCAGATGCAGCATCCCCCATTAATTCCCCATTCATTCATCTCCTCTTATAAAAAGTCTGCAGCTCAAGAAAAGAAGAAAAAAGAAAAAGGTGACTTTTAATTTCTCTGTAACCTTGTTTGGTTGTTGGAGTTAGGGTGGGGTTTAGCCCCAACCCCCACTAACCCCAACCAAATAGGCGATTTGAGCTGAGGTTAAAGGAGTCTGGAGTTGTCTTGAAACCACTTAAGCGCACTTCAAAACCACCCAAATTGGTGTCTATGTGAGTTAATCCAACTCCAACTCCTCCCTAGGGTTAGATGGGTAGAGTTGGCACATGATTTTAAATCCTCCCTAAACTGTCAGCACTATCGTGATAGGATTTAGGGCTGAAATTTGGATATTTTTATTGAAATCAAAGAGGAACACAAGATAAACGACCCCTTTCGAGAGGGGGCCGGCTCTCTACAATAGCCTATCAACCACCACCATGATAACTGTGTACCCATTCGACTTCGGCAGCCCATCGATGAAGTCCATGGTGACCTCCTCCCAAACCTTGTCTGGCAACGCAAGCGGCTGTAAAATCCTCCAGGAGCTGCCGTCATATACTTGTGACACTGGCAAACGTCACACTTGGCTACTCATGCTGCCATGTCCTTCATCCCCTCCCAATAGACCTCCCTACTCAAGCGCTGGTAAGTCTTGAGGACACCCGAATGGCCCCCGACTGCACTCCCGTGAAACTTCTGTAGTAGTATAGAAATGAGAGTCGAGCTCCTAGGTAAAACCAAACGTTCCTTATGTAATAAGCGTTGTCCGTCCATCTCGTATCCCGGATGTGCTGCTGGATCCTGAAGTAACGACGCCCTAATCTTGACTGCCCAGCTCCACATCCTCTGCTATCTCCCTCATCAGTGACTCCCAATCCAACAGCCCGATAACGACAGAGCCGCCAGCTGAGAGTCTATCCCCTACTCGACAAGGCATCAGCTGCCTTGTTCACCAACCTCGGCCTATATTGGATCTCAAACTTATACCACATAAGCTTAGTCAACCACTTCTGATATCCCTCCGTAACCATCCGATGCCCCAGCAAATACTTGAGAATCCTCTGATCAATACGCACCAGAAACGATCGGTCCAGCAAGTATGGCCTCCATTTCTGAACCGCGAGGACTATGGCCATCAGCTCGCGCTCATACATGGACTTAAGTCATGTTCTAGCTGACAACACCTGACTGAAGTACGCGCTGGCCTCTGGTCCTGCATCAGGACCGCTCCAAGCTCATATACAAACACGTCGGACTCCACCAAAAATGGCCTACTAAAATCCGAAAGTGCCAACACAGGTACGCTCGTCCATAGCCCTCTTCAGGTCCTCAAATGCTGCAGTGGCTTCCTCTCCCAATGGAAATTGCCTTCAGCTGCTCCGTTAAAGATCAAGCAATAGTGTTGAGTGCTGGACGAACTTCCTGCAATAGCGCGCCAAACCTAAGAATCCCTGCAACTCCTGTAACGTGGTCGAGCGCGGCCACTCCACCATCGCCGCGATCTTCAAACTCTCCGCCATTACACTGTCAGCTAAAACTACATGACCCAAGTACTCCACGTTCCGATGGCCAAACAAACACTTTTTCATGTTGGCGAAAAGCTGATGATATTGTAACTCATGTAGCACCATCGTCAGGTGCTCCATGTGCACCTCCCTAGTCTGACTGTATACTAGTATGTCGTCAAAGAAAACAAGCACGAATCTCTGCAGGTAAGGCCGAAACACCTTGTTCATCAAGGCCTGGAATGTAGCTGTGGCATTGGTCAACCCGAAGGGCATGACCAAAAACTCATAATGGCCTTTATGGGTCCTGAAGGCCGTCTTCTCCACATCTTCCCCCCCATCCAGATCTGGTGATAACCCGACTTCAAGTCGATCTTCGAAAATATTGTGGCCCCATGTAACTCGTCCAGTAACTCATTGATCACTGAAATAGGAAACTTGTCTGGTACAGTTTTCTTATTCAGTTTCCGATAGTCTACACAAAATCTCCAGCTTTCATCTGTCTTCTTCACGAGTAGCACCGGGCTAGAGAAGGTGCTAGTGATGGGCTGGATCACTCTCGACGGTATCATCTCATCTACCATCTTCTCGATCTCCCCCTTCTGATTCTGAGGGTAGAGATAAGGCCTCACACTGATCGGCACAACACCCTTCTTGAGCACTATGGAATGCTCATGGTCTCGTGGAGGTGAAAATCCACGAGGTTCCTGAAAACCCTCACCAAACTGGTCCAGCACCTGTCGTATCTCCGCTGGTATGTCCATCTCTTGGCCCGATGTCTCCACTGCTAAACCCTGCAGCTCTACCAAGAAACCTCAACCCTCTGCCTGTAAGGTTCTAGCCATCACCTTCAAGGAAACCCGCGAACGGCACAAGCCTGGATCCCCCTGAAGCGTCACCAACTTGCCCCCCTCCTGGTACTCGATCCGGAGCAACTTCCAGTTAGTCCTGGTCTCCCCCAAGCTCTACAACCATCTCATCCCCAAAATAACGTTTGTGCTACCCAGATCAAGTGGCAAAAAATCCTCTACAATTCTGACCCCTTGGAGGTCAGCACCACGCCCTTGCATACTCTCATCCCACGCTCTATCTGGCAAATACTCATCATTACCCCAAACTACCTGTGTCCATCAACTCCAACCCGTGCTGCTCCACCACTTGGTTGGAAATAAAGTTGTGGGTGGCCCCACTGTCAATCAGCACCGTCACCTCCTGCTTTGATATCTCTCCCACCAACTTCATAGTGTGGTTCGGTGCGAACCCCACTACGAAGTTGAGTGACACCTCCGCTACATCCAAATGTGTGTGGTCTTGCTCCACCTTTGTCTCCTCTAAAAGTTGCTGATCGCCCTCCTCAACCTCTGCCTCTCCGTCCTCATGTACCAAGAGTACCTTTAAGGTACGCTCCTGACATCTATGTACAGGGCTGTACTTCTCATCACATCTGAAACACAATCCCTTCACCTTCTTATTTGCCCACTCCATCTCTGTCAACATCCAAAAAGGCCCACTAGGCTGTGCGACGTTACTCTTCTCCTTGCTCGTTTGATTCCCCCAGTCTGTCCTCCTACTGCTGCTGACTTCTGCCCTCCTGCCTGGTCTATGTTGCGAAAAGTCACCCCGCTCCAACCTCCCTTCGCACGCCGCTCAGCTGTGTTCTTATCCTCCGCCATCTGCGCCAACTCCATAACATCCATTAACCCCCCGGCCGCTGCATGCGTAGCTCAGCCCGAATGTCAGACTTAAGTCCCTTCATGAAGCTTCTCATCAAAGCTGCCTCTGGAATCACCTCACATGGCCACAGAGCGCCTTAAGTCGCTCTATATATTCCTTCATGGTACCCCCTGCTGCAGAGCCAAGAGCGGATCGTACTAGTCACCTCTATGGGTATCTCGGAAACGATCTAGTAAGAACTCCTTGAACTTTACCCAAGATCTGATCTGCCGCCACTGCTATCTCCACTGGTACCATGCAATGGCCTTCCCCTCCAGACAAAGTCATGCCTCATGCACTTTCTCAGGCTCAGACAACACATTCACTTGGAAATACCTCTCTGCCATGTAAGTCCAAGTGCACGGGTCCTCTCCTTCGAAAACAGACATCTTCAACTTCCTAACCCTGTTCTCCAAACCAAAATTTTCCAGATCCGCCATCCCTCTTGGCAGACTGAAATGGAATTGGTGCTGCGCATTACGTTGGGCCCTCCCTTCATCCCACGATCCTCCTCTTATGCCGCCATTCTCCCAACCTCCCTCTTCCCCAACTGGACCTTGGTGTTTACAAGGGTTACCCCAAGGATCTCCATGACCTCCTCGTTATTGTCGGGCTCCCACTGGAGGCACCTCCCTTCATGAATGGTTCATCAGCACCCATGGTCCTTGATGACGATCTTCAGGGTGCTTGGTTTAAAAATGGGAATGCGTCAGACCGTGACGAACAACTGATCCATGCTCCAGGGGTCGCTGTGGACCCAAACCAGCTCCTGGGGGCCGTTGCAGCCCCCACCCATGCCCTGGGGTTTGCGGCGCCACCCAGGAGTCACCTGGGAAGCCGCACGGCTCCCCTCCTGTGCCCTGGGGGGTCGCGCGGCCCCAAGGATGTCCCTGGGGCTGCGTGAAAGGACCAGAGGGGCCGCCGCCCCCCCATAAGGGTTAGGGTGTCGATGGCCTTCTCCTGGAGCATCGCTCCGTCCGGATCTGCTCCCTCGCAATCTTCGCCGTCTTCCGCGGTTGTCTCCTCGCCTAAGATTATGTGCTTGTTCTTCCCCTTGTCCAAAGATGATTCCTTTGGCCCTAGATCTGAAGAATGGGTACCGAAGTTACCATTTTTGGACTCATCTTCCTCATGACGAAGGTTACCTTGGTTCTCCATCCATGTCTTCATCATTGCCGTGAGAGTGGAGACATCCCCCTTGACGGAGTCGATCTTCGTATCCAGGGCATCAACCGTCTCATCCCTGGCGTCAACCTTCTCCTTTAGGGGATCGATCTCCCCCACCTTCTCTAGATCTTCCATGTTGGAACTCGCTCTCGTAGCCGACATATCGGATTTTCGCTTTGATACCAATTTGATAAGATTTAGGGCTGAAATTTGGGGATTTTTATTGAAATCAAAGAGGAACACAAGATAAACGACTTCTTTCGAGAGGGAGCCGACTCTCCACAATAGATCTACGACAAACAACTACTAAACTCACTAGATCTATGAACTACCACTCTAAAACTAGGGTTTATCACTCAAAATCGGCATAAGAACAAACGACGGCTGCCCTAAATATCTATAGAAGCAAATCTGGTCATATAAATGAAAATTACTAAATCAGCCCAATACCTTCCAAAAATGAAAATTACTAAATCGGCCCAAAATCTTCCAAAAAAGCCTGGCGACTAATTTTGCTCCGTTAATCGCGCTCTAATCGCCTTGCGTCTCCTCCGCTGATACGTAATGATCTCATCACACTGATTCTAGGATTTCAAACAAAGATAATGGAGATCTAGACTTCTCAACAAAGCTCTCACATGCCCACTCACTCACTTCACATAAGAAAGATTTCAAATGTCTTTTTTACGACAAAAAATAATAGTTTTTTTTTTCAAAAATAACACTCTCCCCGTCAAATGGACCTCCATGGCTAGCTATAGCTGATATCACATGTATAACATGTGCTTACATTGCCTTTGACATAAAGAAAGAAGGTTGTAATAATGTAACAGACACGTGAGAATTTTGTAAGAAAATCTAAAGAAATCAAATGAAATCAAGTAAAATGGTAAATAACTCCCCAAAAAACTAACATAAAGGAAACCCCCTATTTATTTTTATTTCTCCAACGAAATAGGTTTTCTATATGTTAGATCCACATCAACTCTCATTGGCTTTGAAGTATTCATCATTAACAAATGATGGAGGTGATAATCATGAAACTCCAGTGCAAGTTGATCAATCTTCTCAGTCGGTAACCACGTACAATCTGAATTTAGATCATCATGCCAATGGATAAGATAAACACTAGTATCCTCCATCGACATTCGCATCCTTCCAAATATCATTGATCTTCCCTACTCCACGATGATGCAGTGATATAGGTGGTGGTGGTGGAATTGTCACTCGATGCAGGTCAGCTAAAATGTGAACAGTCAAATCAGGTATCACGATTGGATAATCGATAAATGTGTGGTAGGATGTCAAAGTCCTCAATGTTGAAAAAAGGACCAATAACAAGCTCCCACAAGATGTCCAACTTGTATGCATTAAGACCAATCTTTATGACAATTCTGTAAGGACATACACATTGAGTATGAAATATCTTCACAGTTCCAAAACAAAACATCTATAGGTGAACTTTAAGCATCACAAGAAAACATCTATAGATGA